>CM044448.1:99708236-99784439 GCA_024363595.1 Xenopus borealis | reverse complement strand
CAAAAGAATAAGAAATCAGGAAGGGGGCAAATAGTTTTTCACACCACTGTACATTAAAAGCTTTGTTGTATTATTTGAGAAATGTTTTGCAAGGATATTCATAGACTTATTAAAGAATAAATTAAAGGGAAACTCTCATGGGAAAACATTTTTTTTTAAAAATGCATCAGTTAATAGTGCTGCTCCAATACACTTCTGCACTGAAATACATTTCTCAAAAGAGCAAACAGATTTTTTTATATTCAATTTTGAAATCTGACATGGGGCTAGCCATTTTGTCAATTTCCCAGCTGCCCCTGGTCATGTGACTTGTGCCAGCACTTCAGGAGGGAACTGCTTTTTGGCAGGTTGTTGTTGATTTTCCTTCTCAATGTAACTGAATAGTACACAGTGGGACATGGGTTTTACTATTGAGTGCTGTTCTTAGATCTACCAGGCAGCTGTTATCTTGTGTTATGGAGCTGTTATCTGTTTACCTTCCCATTGTTCTGTTGTTAGGCTGCTGGGTGGGGGAAAGGGAGGGGGTGATTTCACTCCAACTTGCAGTACAGCAGTAAAGACTGATTGAAGTTTATCAGAGCACAAGTCACATGACTTGGGGCAGCTGGGAAATTGACAATATGTCTAGCCCCATGTCAGATTTCAAAATGAAATATGAAAAAATCTGTTTGCTCTTTTGAGAAATGGATTTCAATGCAGAATTCTTCTGGAACAGCCAGTAGCACCCAAAATATTTCCCCCAATCTGTATCTGTGCCAGCAGCACCAAAAATATTGCTCACAAATTGTACCTGTGCTAGCAAGCCACAATATTGTCCCAAATCTATATCTGTGCCACCAGCCATTGCCTCCCAAGTCTGTACCTGTGCCACCAACCATTGCCCCCTACGTATGTACCTGTGCCACAAGTCTGTACCAGCATTGCCCCCCAAGTCTTTACCTGTACCATCAGCCATTGCACCCCAAGTCTGTACCTGTGCCAGAGCTGCAGCAAAAATATTGCCCCAGATCTGTGCCAGGAAAAGGGCAAGTAAGAGGGAGGTGGGGACTGATGTAGAGCAGAACGCTGCTGCTGGAGACAATGGCGAAGTTAAAACTTAAAGAAATAAAAAAAAATTTTTTTTTCCTTCTAAAGTGCGCCCCTCCCTTTGGCTGCGCCCTAGGCAGCCGCCTACTCTGCCTACCCCTAGTTCCGGCCCTGATGCCACCACCCTTAGGGCACACGCTCAGATTTGAAAAGATTAGTCACACAGCAACAAATCTCCTCTTCTTCAGGGCGACTAATCAACTCAAACTGCCTCCCGCCGGCTAGAATCTTAATATCTTACAGGATGGCACTCGGAGCTCTTCATTTTCCGAAGTCGCCGAAGTTTCCTTGTGAGGCAACTTCTGGTGTCTTTGAAAAACGAAGAAAACTGATTGCCATCCTGCAGGCGATTTACAATCTAGCCAGCGGGAGGCAGTTTGGGGAGATTAGTTGCCCTGAAAAAGGTTTGTCGCTGGGTGACTAATCTCTCTGAATCTGAGAGTGTCTCTGCCCTAAGGGGAGATTAGTCGTCCAGCGTCAAATCTCTTCTCTTTAGGGCGACTAATCTTCCCGAAATGCTTTCCCACTGAATCACCGGCAGGATGGCACTCGGATCGCTTCGTTTTCCAAAGTTGCCTCGAGGAATCTTTTGGCAACTTTGAAAAGCCAAAACGATCTGAGTGCCATCATGCCAACGATTCACATTCTAGCCAGTGAGAAGGTATTTTGAGGAGAATAGTCGCCCGAAGAAGAGGCGATTTGTCACTGGGCAACTAATTTCCCACAAAACGCTACATGTGCTACCAGCCTAAGGCTTAGTCCAGACGTGGAGATTCGGGGGCGATCCGTCGCCTGGCGACTTCTCGCCGCGACGGATCGCCCCCGAATCTCCCCGAATAGCTAGGCACCGGCGAGGCTTAAAAACGCCGGCGCATGTTCAGACGGAGCGGCGCGATTTTAAAAATCGCTCCAAATTGCCTGGCGAGGCAATTTGGAGCGATTTTTTAAATCGCGCCGCTCCGTGTGAATAAGTAAAGGCGTTTTTAAGCCTCGCCGGCGAGAAGTCGCCAGGCGACGGATCGCCCCCGAATCTCCCCGTCTGGACTAAGCCTAAAGAGCAATTTCACCTTCATTAGAAAAACTGTTATAACATAAAACATTGCACTAAAACTCCCAGAAATGTGTTTAAACTTTAAAAACCTGTCAAATTTTGTAAAATGGGCATGATAATTAGGGGTTGTGGCCATAAAATGGGCATGATAATTAGGGGGTGTGGCCATAAAATGGGCATGATAATTAGGGGTTGTGGCCATAAAATGATCATGATAATTAGGGGATGTGGCCATAAAATGGCCAGGGGTCAAGACATTTTGCTGCAATGTGTGCAACACAACTTTTTATTGTTGATTTTTTGAATGTTGGGAGGTATGCAGTAAATGGGTGTAAGAATATAGAGAAGTGGAGTGTTGGGGATTACTCGCTGAGGAGGAAGAAGGAAGAGAAATACTGAAACACCAGAGGTAGACCAAAGGGAAAGTACAGTACTTGTCCCTTATGTAGACAAATATGCTGGCAGTCAGTAGTTCTTATTGTTCAAATAGCACAAGGCTAATGAAAGAAAAGGTGTCAATCATGGCTATGAAACCTTATAGTCTTACTTGCCCGCTGTGCACCTTATAGTTCTCTGCTGACAGTATTTAATATAGGAAAGCTGCTGCCTAGTCAACTTACTACAGCTGGGGATACACTGTATGTTCTCATACAAAGCAGTTATAGGGGACAAGAAAGATGATTTCCCTAGGGCAGGCACACACTCTCAGTACATAGACCCCCTGGTGTGAGTAGGTAGTGGCCTGGCTGTGCAACTGTATCTATGTTACAATTAACTATGTTACAGGCCAAGCTGTTGGCTTCCTGGGTGCACATTGCATGAATTAGCGCTGGGCTCAGGGGCCTCATTATGTAACAATGTGTGTCCCTCTAGGGCCCTGATGCAATGGAAGCCTTCCGTGTGTGAGTTATAAACAAAGCTGCTCACTTGTCATTAGCAAACACACACTGACACTGCCTGCAGCACTGGCACTTATTAACCTCTCTGCTGGGAATGCTCTGACACTCCCTGCCATTCCCTGGTTATTTTCCACCTTCCATCTCTCTGGCAGCTACAGCACTGCGACCAGGGGGCACCACCACCTGTATCAGACGGGGGACTCAACATGAGCAAAGGTCCAATTCACTGGCTGAAAGGGGGTGGGTTTTGATGGCAGGGTTAGGGTGGATAATAAGGTGTATTTTAGAAATATACCGTAACCTCAATAATTAAGATTCCACTGTGCCCAGGGGGAGGCTGAACGTGTAGAGGGTCCAGTGAGGTCTTAATTATCAAGGAGTTTGGGATTGTAGAAGGCCCAGTAGTGTCTTAATTATTGAGGGGCTTGGGTTGTAGAAGGCCCAGTGGGGTCTTTATTATTATTATTATTAAGGGGCTTGAAGTTGTAGAAGGCCCAGTGGGGTCTTATTTATTGAGGGCTTAGTGTGAGTGTAGAGGGTCCAGTGGGGTCTTAATTATTGAGGGTTTTGTGAGTGTAGAGGGTCCAATGGGGTCTAAATTATTGAGGGTTTTGTCTTCAATGTGAAGTCTAGAGGGCTCAGTGGGGTCTTAGTTATTTAGGGGCTTGGGGTTGTAGAAGGCCTATTGGGGTCTTAATTACTGAGGTGCTTGGAGTTGTAGAGGGCCCAGTGGGGTCTTAATTATTGAGGGGCTTAGGAAAGTAGACGACCTAGTGAGGCTCTAATTATAGAGGGTCTGAAGAGTGTAGAGGGCCCAGTGGGGATCTAGTTATTGAGGTGTTTGGCAATGTAGAAGGTCCAGTGGGTCTCTAATAATTGAGGGGTTTGGGGATGTAAAGGGCTCAGTGGTTACACAATTATTGAGGGGCACAAGAGTGTAGAAGCCCCGAGAGACTCTAATTGTTAGGGGGTTTGGGAGTGTCGCATGCTCGGTGGTGCTCTATATATTGAGGGTTTTTGGGGGAAGGGAAGTTGGGGGCCCAGTTGTATATAGTTGCATCACTGTCTTTTCCATAATCACCATTTATACACCAGCTCCAAACACAGCAACAGAACCTTCCTATCTGCACCAACTCCAAACACACAGGCTGGAAGTCAGAACACCCAGGTGTGTTTGTCACCAAACGAGCCAAAGAGCAGTGACGTTTTCAGCTCCTCCAGGGACAAGCGCAATAATAACTGGGCTGCTATATATATATCCCCTTAAAGTGGAACGCCATTCTGCATAAGGAGATTAAAATCATCATTCTCAAAAACATTCCAGTATACACTAATACACTAAACAGAAATGACAGTGGTTTTAAAGTTATTTGCAATTGAAAGCAGCAGTTGTTTATCCCTTTCTGTTCTCTGCCAGCCGGCCTGCGCTACATTGTTTCTGGAATCAGAACCGGCAGTGCAGAGAATGGAAAATGACGTAAGAACGAATGTCTATTGAAAATGTACTTAGGATTGTATTTACTTTCATTATGCAAAATCACAAGCAAAAGCATTCCACAAGTAAAAATCTCATGCTTCATTGTCACGCTTTCTTTCTTCCTTTTATTTACATTTCTGTTTTGCTCATTTTTTACCCATTAAAGGTAAATCAGTATAACAGGTCAGGGAAGCTGAAATACAGGTTTTTTTCTCATAAAAGCAAGCAGGTGCTGGAGCTGCCGAATATGTAGCAGTGGGGAGAAATGGTTCAGCTGCTTTCTGCTACACTGCTTCATGAGTGAGAACCAGCAGTGCAATGAACACAAACTGCCTGTCAGACGCTGCTTTTACTAGGGATCCTGTGTGCCACTAGAATGCAGCTCTTTCCATTCAATGAGAAAGCGCAGGGGATTAGGCCTCATTATTCTTTATTGGGCCGACTCTGCAAGACTTGCAAATTTTCCCTTGTCTCTCCCTCTGTAGTTGGTCCAGTTCTGATGGGTTCTCATTCTTATCGGAGTCACTGATTTCTCTGGCCAGTACCATAGCTAGATGTTTTTAGATTCACCTTTGACTTAAAGGGCAAGGAAAGGCAAATAAATAATTTTTACTTTCTTTAATGAAAAAGAAATCTCCAATATACATTAAATTAAAAAATGTGTACCACTTTTATAAGAAACCCGACTGTATGCAGTGATTCTCCCTTAATTTACTGCTGTGATAGGCATTGTCAGACTGTCCCTAATGTCTGGCAGGGAAACAATCATACTTATGAACAGCAGGGGGAGCCCATGTCTTACTTACCAGCCATGCAGAACTCAAGCAGCTTTGTTTTTTTATCATTTATGACGATCCCTAAGAAGCCCAGACCACACTGAGCATGTGTATGTAGTCTAGTCTTGCAAAGATGTATAACAAAGATACAAGATGACAGCCCCCTGTGGCCAACTTTGAAAGCATAAATCATTTGTTTGATTAGGCTTGTGGTGCAGTAAGTTCATGTTTATGTTTAGTATACAAAATACAGCAATTCTAGCCTTATTCTATTTTACACTTTCCTTGCCCTTTAACTTTTAGTATGATGTAGAGACAATTTACAGCTGGCTTTCATTTTTATTATTTGTGGTTTTTGAGTTATTTAGCTGTTTATTCCGCAGCTCTCCGGTTTGCCGTTTCAGCAATCTGGTTGCTTGGGTCCAAACTACCCTAGCAACCACACATTGATTTGAACAAGAGACTGGAATATGAATACGGAAGAGTCTAAATATAAAGCTGAGTAATAAGAAGTAGAAATAGCAATATATTTGTAGCCTTATAGTGCATTGGTATTTTTTGGATGGGGTCAGTGACCCCCATTTGAAAGCTGGAAAGAGTCAGAAGAAAAAAAGTCAAAATAATACAGAAACTATATAAAAAAAAATAACAAAGACCAATTGAAAAGTAATCAGAAGGCAAATAATAAAAAAAAAACAATAAATCATGAAGGACAATTGAAAGGTTACTTAGAGTTAGCAATTATAACATGCTCAAAATTCATTTAAAGGTGGACCACCCCTTTAAGGGTGCTGGGGAAGGCACCAAAATGCTGTGCTTAAAGTAAGTTGATATATTGTCCAGAAAAGGGCAAAGGTGTCTGGGTGTGTATAGTAAAGACTGCTTTGTGTTTCACTGGGGCCAAGCAACAGGGGTAAAGGAGCAAATGTCACCAAAGATTGCTCTATAATTGCCCCACTCAATATAGCAGATATAAGTTCCCTCACTGCCTGTGTGTGCCCTCTCTGTCTGTGTGCCCTCTTTGTGCATGTGTGCCCTCTCTGTGTCTGTGTGCTTGTGTGTGCCCTCTGTGTGTGTGCCCTCTCTGTGTGCATGTGTGTGCCCTCTCTGTGTCTGTGTGCCCTCTCTGTGTCTGTGTGCTTGTGTGTGCCCTCTCTGTGTCTGTGTGCTTGTGTGTGCCCTCTCTGTGTCTGTGTGCCCTCTCTGTGTCTGTGTGCTTGTGTGCCCTCTCTGTGTCTGTGTGCCCTCTCTATGTCTGTGTGCTCGTGTGTGCCCTCTCTGTGTCTGTGTACTTGTGTGTGCCCTCTCTGTGCCATGCAGCTGCATTATGATCCCTGCCTTCTTGAAGAGGTGGGGGGCCCTTTTCCAATGTCTCTCCCCACCCACTATTTGTGGTAATGCCAGACTCTCCAGGTTTCTCCCACTAATCCCCTCCCTGCACTTTACCAGCTCCTCACCATCATGTCAGGGGACTGGAATGCATTTAAAGGGGAACTCCACCCAAGGACTCCCTTTTTTGGCATAACGCTAGAAAGAAACAGTGCTCGTCGCAGGTTATACACCCCTGATTCACTCTTGTGGGTATCACAGCCTCTCCCTCACGTGACGGGGCCACACAGCTCCCTACGTTCCTCCAGCTATAGAAAGAGGGTGAGGGTGACTGTACTACAACTCCCAACATCCCTAAAAATAGTGGGCTGGGAACGATGTGATATAGACGTTCAGGGTCCCTAACACTGACCCTTTGATGAATTATACAGCCATTCATTTCGTCACCGACAATTCCCCCTCAGACCCTCACAGACCATCCTTCCTTGTTACCTTGCCCCCTCCATCTTTCCCACCGTGTCCCAGCCCCTCCTCTCTGTGTTTCAGACTAGTCCCACCCCCTCATCTCGGCTCCTCCTATTTCTCCCAGCTTCCCCTGTACCAGGCTGCAGTTGGATGGAGAGTCCCCACATAAGCGACCGGTCACCCCCCTCGCTATTACCTAAATGCATTGATCCCCATCGGCATCCGCAGCGCCTTGGCATCGGCGCGGTCAGATCCATTAGCTGCCGGGTAGGGGGGTTTCTGACGCCGCAGCCACATTAGAGAGGTGATCGACTGGCTGAGGCGGAGGATCTGCACCTTGCACACACGGATTGTTAGCAGCCCGGATTCCTGATGTGACCGGGGGATGCTCGCGGGGACCATGGCAGCGTTCGGGCACAGCCTACTGAGGACATGACGGCAGGACTTGTGTAAAAGCCCCAGCGGAGGTTTCTCTTTGCTTCTCCCCCTCCCCGCAGGGTCTGATGAGGATGGAAGGGGACCCTGATTTGACTGCCTGGTGGGAGATGAGGGGCAGAGTGGTTGCTGGGGATAGAGGCGGGTCGGAGGGGGTCTACATTCAGGTGGGACAGGAAGGAAAGCAGCCCGGGCTGGTGGAACCGGATGAACAAGGCGGTAGAAGTCTGGCAGCACCGCACCCTCTGATCCTCTCGCAGTTCGGCCAGTCCTTAAAGGCATCTGAGGGGCAGCCAGGGCCTGGGCACTACCAGCCAGCTTGTGCCAATGACATGTGGGCGGAGGATGGGCAGAGCCTTTGTACCTACCCTGCAGCTCCCCAGCTTACCCTGCCAGAGATTTATTTAACTCCTATAATAAGTGCCCACCCCTCTTTGCCCCATACTGAGGATTCCTCTCACCCCATTGGCCACCAGATGCCCCCGCTGCACAGACACCCACAGCATGCCCTTAGTCTCTTCTGTCATACAGGTCTAAATGACTTGCCACCAGACATTCCATTATCAGCTGAACTCGTGCCCCCATTTCTGTCTGCCTCCCCCAATAACATGGAACCCGTGCCCCAGTCACATCCCAGTTTACTCGTTCACCTTATTGTACCCAAAGAGAGTGATGTGGTGCCCCTAACCTCTGACCGTCTGCCCACATCCAGTTCCATACAATCTGACCAGTTACCCCTTCCAGAATCCTCAGCTCTTAATACTGACTTGTCACTCACCCACGGATCTTGTTTGTCCCCGGAGTCTGAGCCAGAGTCTGATTTCCCCCCCATCCCAGGATCCTATTTTTTTAAGGAGCCTGACCTGTTGCCCCAATCTGAGACATGTCTGAATACTCAAACTCTACATATGTTGCCATTGGATACAAGAATTTTTCAGCCTTCTTTGTCTAAATCCATTCTAGCCCCTGTAACTGACCACCTGCCGTGGACTAATTCTTGTTTGCCCCCAGATGCTGACCATATATTTTCAGATGAACCCTCCCATCTACAAAGTGACCAGTTTTCCCTTTCTGAAATGTGCTTGGCCTCTCCACATGATCAGCTTCCTGAGGCTGAATCCATTTTGACCCCATTGCCCCACTCTGTGTCCAGCCTAGAAACTGAAAGTGTTTATATGCCCCAGTCTGAAACCTGTTTGGCTCCTGAAAATGGTCAGGTTGGCACAAGTTCCCTTTTACCTTACGAGCCTGACCAATTGCTTTTATCTAAATCTTGTTTACCGCCTGAAATGAATCAGTGGCCGCTGTGTGGCCCCCCTCAAGATGGTGACCAAGTGAACTTACCTGATACCTGTTTACAGTACAAGCAATCTCTTTTACCTTGGGACTGGACTCCACACCAAGACCAACATTATGATTGTGGTTTAGATTCCGGTTCTGAAAACTTCATGCCATTTCCCCAAGAATCTGATGACCTGCCCTTTAGTGATGCAGAAAACCAGTTTGCAATATTCCGATTGGATACTCCTCCTCAAGCTGATCAAGTGGCTGAATCTGACCATCCAACCCTATCTGAAGATCTGCTATCTCTGTCTGATGCTTTTGCACATATGGAGGTGCCCCTTATCCAAAAGGAAAGTGAGAATTCCAGTGACCCCTATGACCCATTCCCCATTATGATGAGGGATCCTTTGTCTAGTAAGGAAGAATTGGTCCATATTGAGAAAGAATTGCACTCAACTGAGCTTGTTCTTGATGAATGTGATCAGGTCCCTTGCACTCTCCCAGGCTTTGGAGATGACCATATACCCCTTATAAGGGAAAAGAATGAATTGACTAAAGATGAATGGAGGCAGCCAGCCCCTAGCTACGTTGAAGACCCATTTCTTCAGCATTCAGGTGGTTACCATTCAGAACATGACCATGGACTTCATAATGGTTGGAGTGACCAATCACAGTTCTATTATCTGGACCTGTTATTTGAAACTGATAATTTGCCGAGTGAAAATTATAGTTGCTCCCCTAGTCGCACAAATGTAACTCCTCCTTCTTTAGACCTTGTCCTGGATGACTTGTTGCCTTTAAGCAATTCCGTTGGCCATACAAATAATTCAGAAGTCCAGTGTTCCTCAGACTGTTATGTTGAGACATCACCCAAGAAAACGCCCCCCTTATCTATACCCAATGAACAAGATCTTAAAAATTCAGACATAAAAGGCAATATTGTGGACCCGTCTATGGTTGGATCATCCATTGAAATTGAAGCTTCTCCAGAAGAATTTCCCAGTGAATATAACAAGCTGCCTTTGATTATTGTAACTGATCCCTTGCCTCTTGCTGAACAGGCCCCATCTCATGAAAAGGACAAGTTAAGAAGTTTCCCAGAGGCCTTACCCAATGAATCCTTTGAGTTGCCCCATTGTCAAAAAGACACACCCATAGAATCGTCTCAGGTTCCTCTTTGCAGCGAAGCAATAGGACAATTACTGCTGGCTCGGTCAGACACCCCACCTGAAAGTATCCAGTTGCCTCTGTTGGAAGCCTCCTCCTCAGATTTACATGACACAAGTCAAATGCCTCTGTCTGAGACAGATGGGCCCTCCAAGGATACTCTGTTGCCCCTATCTAGTCCCAGTCTTCAGTTGCCCCTGTCCCCTTCTGAGTCACCCCTAGAAAATGTCCACTTACCACCTTGTGATGACATAGGCACAAACCTACCCAAGGCTAACCCCCAGGAGCCAGCCTCTGCCCCTACCGAGGGTAGTGATACAATTTTGGGTTTAGCTCTGGAAACAGAACCTTCAGGCCTTGGAGATGAGCTGGTCCGTCTCCGTGCTGTGTTTGATGCTCTGGACAGGGATAAAGATGGCTTTGTGAAGATGGAGGATTTTGTGCAGTTTGCTACTGTCTATGGAGCTGAACAGGTGAGAAAGGAAGCTGTTAATTCCATTATTATAATGTTTTTATACAGTGTTGCTGTTCCATGGAACGGTATAAAAAAGAGAACGATAAGAGGACAAAAAAAAGTAGGACAACGGTCCAAAACAATTGAACAGAGGGTTCTGCTTTTGCAATACAATGGGCTATTTATGCTAGGGAGTCAAACCTATTGCCTTGCACACATGAGCTGTTTCTAATGAGTCACAACTCTAAATACGTATTTTAACCCCTTTGTGATTTATGTATTATAGTATGTTATCCTGTATTGGTATGGGACCTGTTATCCAAAATGCTCAGGACTTGGGGTTTCTAGATTAGGGATCTTTCCGTTGTTTGGACCCCTATACCTTAAGTGTACAAAAAAATAAAATAATTTAAACATTGACAGGATTGTTTTGCAGCCTATAAGGATTGATTATACTATAGTTGGAGGTAAAAGGTACTGTTTTATAAATGATACAATGAATACATTTTCTAAATTATTAATTCATAAAAATAAATTATTTTTTTTGAAATAATATAAAACATATGAACAATTTTGCTAAACTTGGAGATGGCCTTCCTGTAATTCAGAGTTTTCTGGATAATATATTTCCGGATAACAGATCCTGTACCTGTATTTGATAGTCTGGGCATGCAACCAGATTAGGTAGTGCCCATAACCTAGTGAACATGTGGGTTATACCCAAATTCACTTTGGGGTGGTAGTTGTTTGAAACAAATATCTGTGTGTACATGAAGGATTTCTCAAGCCATTTAAACCTGTTTCAAGAGATTTAGCTTTTAAGGAGGGGGGCACTGATCCCACAATAATCCTGAAGGGAACTAACTGGTTGCTTTGTGTAGAAAATGCAACCTACTTTATGTACCTGGCTACTGTGGAAGGCTATAGTTGCACTGGTGACGTAAAATAATAATATAGCTTTGTATACTAGATATTTCTCCTTATGTACTCCCCAAATGTGGAAAGGGGAGGTAGATGAACTATATAGCAAATATAGGGCCACTGTGTTAGTGTAGATATGTATAAAAATATATATTGTGCTTTCTGTAGTTCATATTATTGTTGCCAGCCTCTTCTTAAATGCACCTCCTATAAGACCCTGACATTGACAGCAGTGGGGTGTGCTGGGGTGTAAGCTACCATTATGGACCAAGGAGGCCCAGTTTGTACGGCCATGAACCTATTAGCTATCCTTGCTATTTTATTTAATAGAACTTGGCCTGAAGTGACTCCCTTTTACTCACTGTGCTTTCTATAGGCTTTAGAAATCATCAGTCGCCTCCATTACGGACTATTGGATTCTTTTGTGAGACCGCAGAGTTGGGCTGTAGTTTGATTCCCGTATGTAGCTCTGGGGGCTGTGTGACATTCTAAAGTGGGGCATAGATGCACTCATCCGATCGTACAAATCCTCGATTAGTAAGATTTTCAGATCGTGTGTAGAGTGTCCCGACATTTATCCTGCCATGCTGATTGGTCGTTCCGTCCATCGGACAGGTTAAAAAAATTTTGGACGGATGCCGATCATATCTCTGCATGTAGGGTTGCCACCTTTTCTTGAAAAAAATACCGGCCTTCCTATATATTTCGCTTTTTTTCCTATTAATAACATTGGGATCAACCATCAAAAATACCGGCCAGGACGGTAAAATACCGGCCAGGTGGCAACCCTATCTGCATGTATTGCCGATCTTCAGGGGGAGACTGTCGCCAGCTTTGTCGGACATAAACTTTTCTACGATTGCTGTAGGTTGATCTGATCTTTTCTTTTGCTGCTTTATTTGATCTGAATGGTTAGTGGCAGGTCGGGAGATGAGGAGGTACGATAATTCGTACTGTATTGAAGGTAAATCTTTGAGTCTATGGCCAGTTTAAGAGAAAGTAATGGCGCTCAGGCCTCCTTCCTCCATAGCTCGAATATAGTACAATATTGGCATGGGAGGCTTGTATCCGTATATGGAAGGCTTCAAGAACCAACAGGGGATTCCAGACTTGGAATTCTGAAGTTGTGGTTCTGGCAGATATGCTAGCTAGCTCCAGGAAAGGGCTGGGCACCTATTTTTTTTTTTTGGAGTGAGAAAATACTATTATTATTGTGCCAGTACCTGTACAAAAAGTGAGTTAGGCCCTGTGCAAAAGAGCTTATAATCGAAAGGGGAAAATACAAGGTTACTTAGTGCAAATATGATCCAGGGACAGGTCTGACAAATCTTTCTGTCTGATTGGAGAAATTTGCTTTCCTCTGGATCATGGTTGAACTTTTCACTTTCCTCAATTTAAATGACTGTTATTTTACGCAACCCCCCCCCCCCAAAAAATTGTTTCCTTCCTCTCCAAAAAGGCATTAGAGAAAGGATCAGGACGTGACTTGTTATTTCAGTGTTTGTGAAGGCAGAGCGGATGCTAAATCACCACCTTTTCCCTTTGGGTATCAATGTTCCGTGCATAATGCACAGCGGGATTGTGGGAAGTAATGAGAGCCTACTGGGAGATGCTCTGGTTACACGGCTATTGTACAGCGCTGCCAGGGAGAGGGCACTGATGCAATGCCACCCACTTTAAAAAGAACTCCAGTAGCCAAAAATGTACTTCACCTATTTATAGCAGTCACCTGGGGCCATAATTACCCATAGAGCTGTAGTGGGAAAATACCAAAATACGACATTTTATTGGTGCGCCCTGGGCTTTTTCAAATAGGCACATATGTGGTCTGGAGAGTCAAGGAAATTCATCATATACATTTCAATTAGGGCTATTTGTATTCATTTGTGCTTAGTGATAAAGGCCATCTATCTGAATAAAGTCTGTGAAAATATAATATAGTTTCCTCTTTTTATACTTTTCCTCCCCCACACCGACACTTTTATTTTAAAGCCCCTACAAATGCTTCAAAGCATGTTCTACGAGGGAATTCTCTGTATGTGCTGTCTCCTGCATGAAGTATGGGACCTGTTATTCAGAATACACGGGATCAGATCTTTCCGTAATTTGGCTTTTCATACCTTATGAAGAAAATCACGTAAACATAAAAAAAAAACAATTGGTTGGATCTGCTTCCAATAAGGATTCATTATATCTTAGTTGAGATCAAGTACAAGCTACTGTTTTATTATTAGAGAGAAAAAGGTAATCCATTTTAAAAATATTTGGATAAAATGGAGTCTATGGCCCAAATTCACTAAAGCGCAAAGCGTAAAACGCTAACGCTTATTCGCCAGCGTGACGTCATTTAGGAACTTTGGAAATTCACTAACACCGGCTCTTGCGAATTTTCGCTAGCGAAGTAGATAGAATTGTTTAACTTCGCACCCTTACGCCAGGCGAAGTTGCGTACTGACAAAGGATCGTAATTACGCAAGATCATAATTTTCCTGAACGTTACCACTTACGTTAGACTTTACTTCGCCTGGTCAGACCAGGCGAAATTCAATACAATAGATAGGAGGTTGAAAAAAAATTTTTTTTAAATGTTCTAAGTCCCAAAAAACGCTGGCGTGTTTTACCATTGTAGGGTGATAGTCTGAAAAAGATCGATTTTTTTGGGGGGGGTTACCCTCCTTCCCCCCCTACATTTCCTAACATATAGCAACACAACTATACAGGGGGCACATGTAGGGCAATAGGACAACTTTATTTTATTTATTAAAGGTTTCCTGGGCTTGTGTAGTGGAATGTAGTGGCTGTAACATATATTTCTATTATATGTTAAAGTTCCCGCCGTATGCAAATTAGTATTCGCTAGCGTAACTGCGCTCTGCCTAGCGAAGTAACACTAGCGCAACTACACTACAGTTCGCCGACCTGAGCATAAATTCGTACTTTTGTGAATTTGCGTAGCGCTGGCGAAAATTCGTCTGGCGAAGTGTGGCGAACGCTGGCGAATTTTCGGATCTTAGTGAATTTGCCCCCATGGGAGATGGCCTTTCCATAATTCAAAGCTTTCTTGATAATGGGTTTCTGGATAATGGATCCCATACCTAGAGTACCAGAAACCCAAAAATTATAAAATATGTTGCCGCTATAGAAATACATGTTAATAATTATAATAATAAACAGTCCACGTTCTGCTGTGTTCAGGTAGTTACATCTGCTCTAATAAATGGCATAAATGAAGCAAAGGATTTATGTTACACTGTTTTTTATGCTCTGGATTTCTGGCTGTGTAGAGAAAATGCTTACTTAGGGTGCCTTTTTTATAATTATTCATGATTAATTTTTTCGTACCCCTGTTGCTTTTGAATGACTTTTTTGCCACCTGGGATTTTAAGGGTGCAGTGGACCCTTCAAGTTTTTGCCCCACAGACTTAGGGGAGGCTTGTGTTGACATTAGCCTCTGATCCCTGAAGTTGTGCAGAAGAAACTCTGTGAGAAGCTGTGACTAAACCCAGGAATCCGCTGTAGCCACTAGGCACTTTCCCCATTGTATGTTTTGGTGGTGGATAATGCCCTCCTCCCTAGCTTCATCAAGGGTGAACCCAAAGATTTGAGATTTTGTGTAGAGACTTCTGGCTGTAAATAAAATACTTTTGCACCATTTTGAACATGTGATCACCACGCACTATGAGCACTCGAAAAGCACAACCTCGCCTTTCAGAGCATGTGTCCTTGCCTGAAATTCAGTTCAAGCTAATTTATGGCCTTTTGGGTAGTGAAAAAGAAACAAGTAGGTCAAAATGCCCCAAATCATTAAGAACATAAGCTGTTCTTGGAATTCATTGTACTGCCATAGACTGGTGCTGCTATTATCTTTCCTGCGGTGGTATTTGCTAACAAGGGTGCGGGCAGTCCTACTTACACCTCACGCATAAATAACAAGTGGAGTTGATGGGTACAAATGTCTACTGTCCACTCGGTTGTCCTTTACTTTTTGTGGTTCCCTAAGGTTTAGACCTGGCACCACTTGTGTACTCTACTTACCCCCTTCACTCTGTGTAAGTCCTTCCTCTGCTATGTCTTTAAATAACACAGAATACATTTAAACCTGCCCTTCTACTCTCTGGCTATGTTGACAGTTCCAACAAAGGTCATAGGATGCCCAACTGCCATATTCTTGTGGAATGTCCTTGTCCATCTAAAATATGACCTAAAGGCATTGGTCTACCTAACCAGCCCTCCCAAAACAAAGCCTTATATTTACCAGTTCCAAGGACACACTACTTTCATAGCAAGCAATGCGGAAGCTTTCTGAACTGCAGCATGGGTATTTTATCAAAATACAGTTTTTTCTGGCAAAGCACATGAAACACCACCTATTGGCATTGCTTTGTAAGCTTTCTTAGCTCTACCACCATTTCAGTTGTATATAGGGTTGCCACCTGGCCGGTATTTTACCGGCCTGGCCGGTATTTTTGATGGTTGATCCCAATGTTATTAATAGGAAAAAAAGGTGAATATATAGGAAGGCCGGTATTTTTTTGAAGAAAAGGTGGCAAGCCTAGTTGTATAGCTGAATCGGGCCCAGACACTCCTGGTAGCTGTATATTAAATATACATGTATTCTGATTGATCCTCCCCATGAATTTAGAAAGTTATTTAATGGTAAGTAGGAATTCACCCCTTAAAGGGCAAAGCAACAGATTTTTCACCATTTTGTCTGGTGCAAAATGGTCTGACCCCCAACTTTTGCCAAATTTTGTGTTTTGCCTACTCATTATTACTAGGAATGGGTGAATTTAACCAGTTTTGCCTTGCCACCGCAAAAATTTGCTGAAATGCATTAAAGTCTATGGACGACAACATTTTTTGACATTTTTTTTTCTTCCGCTGGAGTCTAAGGGCGTCATTTCCGAGGTGAAACTTGCTCATCCCTAATATTACCTATTTCAACTACATGGGCACTGACATGCTTGCTACCACTATATTGGATTTTCTTCAGCACATTTGGTGTCTCATAAATGCATGTCATTCATGATGCCACAATAATCCAATATAATTGGAGTGTGCACAGCCCTTTAGGGTGTTGAACTGAGCATGTTTCATGCCCAGGGTAAGGGTGAGTGCTTTTACTGGGCTGTGATGACAGCCTGGCCCGGCAATCTGTGGATTCTGGTAAATGCCAGAGGGTCTGCTGTAAGATGCCATAGACACTTTCTATTTATGTTTGAGCCTCTCTTTACTTTAAATCCAGAGCCTATTTGGAATTCCAATCTGGACCTGATATCAGTAGGGTTGCCACTAGCCCAGTTTTGACCCGGACAGCCCGATTTTTTTGAAGGGCTGACCGGGTCAAAATGACCTGCCCAGGTTTTACAAATTGTGAAAACTGAGCAGGATTACCTATAATTGAATCAATGACCGGCCAATCAGCGATCACCTTGTCATAGCCCTGTCCTTTACGTCATGGCACCGCCCCTGCCGCATCATAGTACGGCCCCTGCCCGTATACCATGGGGCAAATAGGTGGCAACCTTAGATTTCAGAAAATGCATAAGGTTAGAATCTGCCATGGGGGCCGACCCAGACTGGCAATCTATGGGTTCTGGCAACTGCCAGTGGGGCTGCTATAAAGTACCATACAAAGTGAGTATTTAGTAGGCCGGTGGGGGCTGTTTTAGCTGATTGGGCCTCTGTGTACCTGAAATGCCAGGGCCTATTTTGATTCTCAGTTCAGACCTGTATGGGGGCAGTTTGTGGGTGCAGTCAAATTTCTCTTACACACACATAAGGAGACGTTTAACAGCAGACGGTTCTCCTAACCCCATCTCAGTGCAAGGCCTTCCTCACCCTGTGCTTGGTACCGGGCCTGAGAACAGCTGCCAAGTCTTAAATATCCTCATCCCTCATGAATAATCTGTAATTGCCCCCCGTACTGCTCCACTGAGCATCCACCAGGCAACTGCTATTCCTTAGGAACCAAAAATAGTTGCGCCGTGGCCATGAATTAGAACAGACTATAAATAAAGGAGCCGCGGATAGAACAAAAGGGGGGTGTGAATATGTGATGTCAAAACACCTTGATCTCTTCGTTTGTTTGTACTGAGGGAGAATAGTCTCTGTAAAGCGTATGGTGGAGGGGGCTAAACCTGAGTGAAACCCAGTGAGGTAAATCATACATGTGACCTCACTAAACTAGTGGCTCTTTGCTTGATTAGGCCTCAGTTGTGCTGGGCTAAATCAGGCCCATCTGATGTCTAGGGCTACCACCTGTCCGTTTTGACCTGGACAGCCCGGTTTTTTGAAGGGCCCAAAGCTGCATGCCCAGTTTTTCTGCCCGCCCTCGATGTCCTGCCTGGTCTCCACCGGGCTAAAGGTGGCAACCCTAGTTTGGTCTCATTATCAGATCATAATCAGGGCCTTTGCAGACCTGTCAGGAGAGGACTACAGGCCTTGTCTGGCTGGATATTCCAACCTGCCCCATAGATATCTGATTGTCTGTCAGCAGGCTGTCCCCAGGCAGACCCAATTACACTGGCCAGTAAGCTGCCAGCTCTGTCTGGAGAGGCTGAATTGGCAGCTGATTTTCTTTTTAAATCCACGAAAGCACATTATGGAGGTTATTTATTATTCTAATCGAACATAGTTTTCGTCCAAAACAAACTTTACTTTTTCAAATTATTTTTTTTTTCTCTAAAAATATAAAATGTTTCTAATGTAGTTAGTTAGCTAAAAATGTAATGTATAAAGGCTGGAGTGACTGGATGTCTAACATAATAGCCAGAACACTACTTCCTGCTTTTCAGCTCTCTTGGTTTCCACTGAGCTGAATGCTGAGGATCAATTGCAAACTCACTGAACAGTTATGTCCCATGTGGCCCCCTTCAAGTCACTCACTAAAGGTGGCCATACACGGGCAGATAAAAGCTGCCGACAGACTGTGTCGGCGGCTTATCTGCCCGTGTGGGGGGCCCTCCGATGGGCTTTCCCGATCGATATCTGGCCGAAAGTCGGCCAGATGTCGATCGGGCAGGATTAAAAATCCCGTCGGATCGCGGCCACATTTGTTCGTTGATGCGGTCCCGCGATCTGACCCTAGGGCCCACGATCGGATCAGCCCGATATCGCCCACCTCAAGGGGCATATCGGGGAGAGATCCGCTCGTTTGGCAACATCGCCAAACGAGCGGATCTCTTCGTTTATGGCCACATTAACTCAGAGTTAGAGAAAAGCAGGAAGTTGTGTTCTGTTCTGTAATGATACACATCAGTCACTCCAGCCTTTATACATTACATTTTTGGCTAACTAACTATGTTAGAAACATTTGAACTGTTTCTTTAACATTTTCAAATAGTTCAAGGGAACTCTGCCATTGATTTCTACAATGGCAGGTTTTAGGTGGAGAATAATCGAATTAGAAATGTTCCCAGGGTCGAGGTGTCATAATGTTATATTAAAATTCAAGTTGGTGGTTTTGAATTTGTGAGTTTTGACCCAAAAAAAAAAAATCAAAAATTGTAATTTGAATTTACCATTTGAACCTTAGTTAATCTGCCCCTACATGTAATATCTCCACAGCTGCTCCCCTTAGGGTAAGGTCAGACTGGCAGATTCGGGGAGATTTAATCGCCTTGCGACTAATCCACTTTTCTTCTGGGCAACAGTCTCCCTGAACTGTCTTCCGCCTGCTATAATGAAAAATCGCCTGTGGCAATGCACTTGCGGCACTGCAATTGCCGAAGTTGCCTCACAAGGAAAATTCGAGCGACTTTGAAAATCTCAGTGCCGCAAGTGCATTGATACTGGCGACGAAATCTCCCTGAATCTGCCCGTGTGCCGCTGTCCTTAAAAATAAACAACAAGAACAACAACAACAAGAAGAGAAGGAAATGCCTTGACCCTTTAACCCTTTATTTCCCAGCAGTGTGTTATTCTCGGTTTCTTGCACTGTAAAAGCAGCAGCACCTTGAGCCGAGGGATACGCGTTACACTCATTCCTGTATCTCACAGCCTGGGTTGCCTAGATACAGTGCTGAGTGGGCTACAAACAGGATTTATTCCCCACCGCCCGTGTGACAGGAGCGGGTCAATGACAATATTCCTGACTCATCAATCCAACTCCGTTCCTTAATGCAGCAGTCATACGGTTTCTTTCACAGTTGCCCCTAGCTGTAATCCATTTGTTTAATGATTGTGGGCGCCCGACCTGTTGTCCCCCAGTTATGGAGAACAAAGACGCAGCAGAATCACCAGCTGAGGATGTTACCCTTTATAACTGAAAGGCGACAGTTTGGCTTTCTGTCTGTCTAACAGCTTTAGTTGCAGCAAAAGGAGAATTAAGCTGTGTAAAATATCAAATAATACAGGACAGAGCCTTCTAAGAAAATAAAGCACAACAATCACCACTGTGCCTCCATTTTTATCATTCTCTTTTGCTCCTTCCCAAGGCATGTTGGGAGTTGGAACTTAGCAGCAGCTAAACAGAAACACGAAATGAAGATCTTTGACAAAAATCTCAATAGGCAGAGTCAACATGCAACTGCAGGCATTCCTACGAGAATGGAATACTCATTATTTAACACGTGAGAGCTTGTTTACAGTTGCCCCTGCTGTAAGTGCCAGAGCACTAACAGGTGCAATATTGTGAGAACTTGTGTCCAGAGCAACTGCCTGTGCAGGTTTTGAATCCAATTGAAAGCCCCTATAGGGTGCAGAACATAGCATTGTCAGGTGCAGTGCAAATATAGTACAAATGTACTTTTACATATTTATCCTGTGACCAACCCTACCCCAAATTCCTCTTTCACCGCATAATCTTCACTTGGTGCAACTTCCCTAGATTATCTGATCACCGAAGGTTTTTGCTTATTGTTTGACCCAGTCAAACTCACACCTGGGGCTCACAATCTCGGTCCAAATCAAGGTGTCTTGCAGGTTTCACGTGAGCTGGCGCATTGTGTAAAACCGCTGGGCCACCAACACTGAACCGCCAGAGGACATGTTGGTAATAGGGATGCCCAAATTCAGAATTCGGTTTTGGATTTGTCCCTCAATCCAAGTACTTCTTGAACTGAATCTGAATCTTTGAAATTATGACATTTTTTTGTCATATGAACAGGAAACTGACATTTTTCTTATGTTTCTTTACCTTTCATTATGCTTCAAATTGGTTCAGGATTTGGCCAGACCCATCATGGATTTGGTTGAATGACAAAATAGTGGGTTTGGTGCATCCCTAATCTATATGGCTTAAAGGTATCCATACACGGGCCGATAAAAGCTGACAGCCTGTGTGTGGGGCCCCTCCGACTGGCTTACCTGATCAATATCTGACCGAAAGTCGGCCCGATGTTGATCGGACGGGGCTAAAAATCCCATCGGATCACAGCCCCATCTGTCCGTTGATGCGGTCCTGCAATCCGACCTCCCAAACCTCCTCCATTGTGATCTGATCGTTGGTCCCTAGGGCCCACGATCATATCAGCCCGATATCACACACCTCAAGGTTTAGGTTATGGACACACAGATCTGCTCCATGTCCTTGCTCCATTGATTTGAATACAGCCAGATTGTGCTGTGTATGACCACAAACAGGCTGATTCAAATCAATGGAGCAGGGGCACAATGCAGATCTGCTTCTCTCAGCCTGCAAAAAATACACAGGCTGACAAAAACCAGAGCCAAGAGCCTGTGTGCCCATAGCATAATAAAGATCATGGCAGTTGAAATAGTCTCATCCACACCAGCCTGACTTAAAGGAGAACTAAACCCTAAAATGAAAATGGCTAAAAATACCAAATTGTATATACTGAACTTATTGCACCAGCCTAAAGTTTCACTTTTTCAATAGCAGCAATGATCCAGGACTTCAAATGTGTCACAGGGGGTCACCATCTTGGAAAGTGTCTGTGACACTCACATGCTCAGTGGGCTCTGAGCAGCTGTTGAGAAGCTAAGCTTAGGGGTTGTCACTAATTATCCAGCAGAAAATGAGGTTGGCCTGTAATATAAGCTGATGCTACATGGCTGATATGTTAGTTGCACTGGTTTCTGTGCTGCCATGTAGTAATTATCTATATTAATGACCAATCAGCCTTATATTGTGATTACATTTCTATTCTATGTGTACTGTATATTGTGAGTGGGTCCCTAAGCTCAGTAAGTGACAGCAGCACAGAGCATGTGAATCAGTGAATCAGAATCAGAAAAGAAGATGGGGAGCTACTGGGGCATCTACTGGGGAGACACAGATCTTTACTGCTAAATGGCTGTGGTTGCCTTGGGCTGGTACAGAAGCCAGAAATTTAATGTACAACATTTCTACTTACTTCTTTAGTTAGGCTTAAGTTCTCCTTTAAACAACTCTACCCAGAATGGCCTCCTTTGACTTAAGTGGGAAACATGTGAAGGTGGCAGTACTCCTCGGATTATTGTGTTTTTCCATTGGATAAAACCCAGACCTGTCCAGTGTGTATATTGAAGTTATGAATGAGGTCCATTGGTTACTTGGATCTATCGGCCTTTTCTCTGCAGGCAGTTTGTGGGTACCCAAATAAACGAGTGGAAAAAGATGTTGATCCATCACCCACAGTGACATCACTTCTGGTTTACATGGTTCCTGGTTTTGAATTTGGTTAACCTCCTGCAGACAAAGTTGTACAGCAGTTCTGGGGAGAGGGTAGAAGAAGCAGGTTAGGGTTGTCCAGGCCCAGGATGGATATGAATGCGGCCCAGCTTGAAACACTTGGTCCCTGAGGAAATGTACTAATAATAAGTCTATTAAATAAGTCTCCAGGTGTCCCATATTCCATATAGCTTCATCTGGTTCTCCAACTGGTATTGTAGTTATTGTCTTTGTATTTTCTTTACGTTTTACAAATCAAAAGTGTTTGTGTATTTCATGTGTGGCCCCAGACAATTTTTCTTTTTCTAATGTTGCCCAGGGAAGCCAAAAGGTTGGACACCCCTGAAGTAGGTGATTCCCAGTCTGAACACTGGTCCACCTGACTGGACACATGATGTCTTCTACAATGTCACCCGCAGAAATGTCCCACAATAATTATAACTCTATCCTCAGCAAGCTCCAGACCTTGCCTACCTCTCATCTATCTGTCTGTCGTCTCCATATTCTTCCAGACATTGCACATAACAGACAAAAGAAATACATAACATCCAAAGTGCTTGTTATTGTAGCCTGTGGAACTTTGCAGATTTACGTTTCCCCGGCTAAAGAAGGAACGTGGCTGCTCTTATTCATTACTCCAGAGTTAAAATTTCCATGATCGCACAAAGTTCTGCTTACTTTACTGCCTATTTTAAGGCAACCCTTTTTGGAACAATGTGTTGCCTGTTGTAACCTAAGGAAGGTTTCCAGATCCACTCCTATTTCTATGTGTATTGGTGGGGAGAATGGTGTACATTCTAAGAGTTTCAGGTGATGATTCCCCTTTAAGTGTTCTGCTCTTGGTGAACACAACTCCTCATTGTTTCATAGGAGATTCCTAAGGGTATCAGGAGACCTTTTGACACTGAAGGAGTGAAAGGATCAGAAAGTACTATAACTAGATTATACAAATGGAATAAAGACATGGAGCAGCGGCGCAGACATTGTCACAGGCTTTTGCGTGTGGGAGGGTGTGAGCCTGTGGGTGAAAGTCACATGGGAGAGCTTATGTTACAGTGCCTCTGCACCCTTCCTCTGCATTAATTTTGGGGCAATTCATTGTGAGCTTGCAAAGGGCTTGTGGTTAACCAGCAGGCCCGGACTGGCAATATGTGGGTTAGGGCAAATGCCAGATGGGCTGCTATAAGGTCCCATAGAAAGTCAGTATTTAGTGGGCTGGTGGGGACTGTTTGGGCCTCTATGTGTGCTGATTGGGCCTCTGTGTACCTGAAATGCCAGGGCCTAGTTTGATTCTCAGTCCAGTCCAGGTACCCTCGCCATACACAGTGACTTCAGAGAGGGTTTTTTTTTTTATATATTGAGGATACAAAGCAAATATTTCAATTTTGATGGAGGAGTAGGTATTCTTTGTGCTAGTGCTTCAGGCTGCCCCGTCCTATGCATTGCTATGGTCCTGCCTACTAAGGCCAACCAGACCCTCTACTAGGCCTGCCAACAAGTAGAATCTCAATAAAAAAAAAAAGATCCACAAATTCATGACCATTCCCCCACTCATTTACACTTTCCCACAAAAATCTCCATGACCAGCGAATATATCTCTTGAAGCCCCCTCTGTCATAGGACCCTAACTGCTGACCCCCTGTACCACCCTGATGGAGGCCTTGGGGTTAGCCCCACACCTTGGGAACCAATGGCCTAATAGCTACCTTGGTACCACAGCATTGCATCACAGCGGACACTGAAACTCAATGCATCACTGCAGGAATTAGCACACTTAATAAGATAAATTAACAAACGAATTAAGGCAAGAAGGCTCAGCTAGCTTAATGGCAGCCATACACTGTTTGACTTAAGGCTATTGGCTCCGGCTGTTGTCAGTCTGTGTATTTTTGCAGACAGAGAGAATCAGGTCCACCTCCTGCACCTGCTCCATTGATTTGAATCAGATCCGCCTGTGTGCAGTTACATACAGGTCAAACCGAATACTGACCTCTGCTTCAGCTCCACTGTGTGTGTGTGTGACCACAAACAGGCTGACCAGATTCAAATCAATGGAGCAGGAGCATTGAACAGATCTGCTTTTCTCAGCCTGCAAAAACATGCAAGCTGACAACAACCTGTGTGCCCATAGCCTTAGGGCAGTGGTCCTCAAACTTGGCCCTCCAGCTGTTAAGGAACTACAAGTCCCACAATGCATTTGCCTGACTGTGGCTGTCAGACTCCATCATTGCATTGTGGGACTTGTAGTTCCTTAACAGCTGGAGGGCCAAGTTTGAGGACCACTGCCTTAGGGTAATTGCATTAACCTTAAAGCTTTTCTGGAGGACTGTATGCTCCATATAGCTCCTTTATCACCTTTTGAATTGAAGGCAACCAGGGCAGTTTTGTGCAGATGATTATGACTTGAAAACATGCCAGTCTTTTTGAGTTACGTATAATTGCCTTTATAAAACTGTCACATATCGATTATTATGTTTGAGTAGAGATAATATCAGCTTCTGTATTTCTCTTGGATTTACAGATGAAGTGGAGCTCATAATACAGTTGGGGGTTGAAGAGTCCTGTGCTTTTACAAAAAAAATGTTGTTTGGGGAAGGGAATTGGTACTGGCCTCCTCCACCGCCAGTTACGTATACTGAGAAAAATAAACGCCAATACTGTGATTCAGAAGTGGGGTGTTCCCAGGTTTATTGAAGTGCCTTTGACACAAAGGTTAGATCAAACGTTTCCCCTCAAGTGGGGAAGGGCAGCTTAAGGGTCATATGCTTACATACCTCCTCCTGGTCTTCCCCCAATTGCTCTGAAGAACCAGGACTTTGGAAATTGGGACAGTGAATTCTGTTATTATCACAATATCTCTCTATTATTCTGAAATCGATCGTTTTAGTTAAATGTCTAACTACTATCACTATTTTTTGTGCTTTGCAGGTGAAATATCTTACTGGTTACCTGGACCCAGCTGGGCTGGGGGTAATTAACTTCCGAGATTTCTATCGAGGCATCTCAGAGATTCAGAATGAAGGTGAGAACATAATCTAATAATGAGTCCGCAACACTTTGCAGCATTACTGCATTTTTTTTCTTAAATATATGTTTAAAGGAGAACTAAACATCCCTTCCCCCCCCCCCAACCATATATATCCTTTCAAAAGTCCAGGGCCCCCCTGTACCAACTCTCTATGTGCTGAATTGTACAGTGTTGATGGACGCCATCTTTGGCCACGTCAGGTCCAGCATCTGCCTCTATCCAACCCTGCAATTGGAGGAACGGGATCATGAACTTTTATGCGCAGACAGCTGAGTGGTTGGCTGGGGGGCCCTGTTGAAAATGTAGGGTAATGGATTTAGTTCTCCTTTAAACCCAGTAATTCAGCCTTTACTCCCCTGTGTCTCAATCCCTTCCACTTTTCAATTGTAAATTGTTTTGCACAGGGCCTTCTTCACCTTTTGTATCAGTTGCAGGTTTGCTATCTATGCCGTTCTGTATGTTCTTTGTATATACTGTACACATTTATATTACAGTGCTGCAAAGTATGTTGACGCTCTAAAACTACATCTTAATAATAATAATAATAATACTTTACTAGTAAAGGGCAAACTGCATAACATTGTTTTTCCTGGATCTCAGGGCTTTGAGGGCTTGCAATCTATATGAATTGATAGGTCAGCCAGTTTTCAGCATTCATGTTGTCGTACTCAAATTATTTACCCCCCAAGGAACTGGGTTATAACAGACACCAACCATTTGTCTAAGAGGGGTAATATACAAATCTTACTTCATGTTTCTGTAACCTTAGTCATTGACCCCAGCAGTGGCTTGTTGAAGCTCAGTTCATTTAGTCATTTTACTTCCATTTTGCCTGCCAGAGCACTTTGTATAGCAATTTGGTATAACAGCAGTTACTCCACTGGGAAGGCTTTTCACCACTAGAGCATTGTTGGAGGGATTTGCTTCCATTCAGCCACAAGAACGTTAGCACTAATGTTGAACAATCCTGCTTGTCTCAGCTTTCCAATTCATCCCACAGGAGTTCAGTTGGGTTGAGATCATAGTTATGAGCAGGCAAGTATGGGCCTGGCTTTGTGCATGGGGGCATTATAGTGCTGAAACAGTAAAATGAAGAGCTGGGCGAGTGCAGAAAGGTGCCCAAGGCAAGCCTCGACCCCCCCTCCCCACTTGGCAACTTCTCCCTCACTCGCCCCCTCTCTCTGCCACAGCTGTGCCCTTGCTACATGACCCTACCCCTAGTTATGGCCATGGGAAAGAGCTTTCCCCAGATTATTGCCACAAAGTATTTAACACAAAATAATAATTTTGTAGTGTCTACTTCCTGCTTTTCAGCTCTCTTGGTTTCACTGATTGGTTACCAGGCAGTAACCAATCAATGATTTGGGGGGGGGGGGCACATGGGTCATAACTTTTGCTTTTGAATCTGAGCTGAATGCTGAGGATCAAGTGCAAACTCACTGAACAGTTATGTCCCATGTGGCCCCCTTCAAGTCACTGACTAAAGGTGGCCATACACGGGCAGATAAAAGCTGCCGACAGACTGTGTCGGCAGCTTATCTGCCCGTGTGGGGGCCCCTCCGACGGGCTTTCCGGAACGATATCTGGCTGAAAGGGCCCACGATCTGATTAGCCCGATATCGCCCACCTCAAGGTGGGCATATCGGGGAGAGATCTGCCAAACGAGCAGATCTCTCAGTGTATGGTCACCCTTAGAGAGCTGAAAAGCAAGAAGTAGTGTTGTGGCTATTATGTTACACATCCAGTCACTCCACTTTACTATATTACAAATATTTGTTATTTTGCACAGACTATTTAGCTAGTTTTTATTTTTGCACTGAACTGTTCCTTTAAAGGGACTTGGCCCTGCTGCACTCTCAACCACACTTTACTCAATTGTTGCTGGACTTTAAATCCCAGAATAATGTAACATATTGTCATGGTTAAGGCATGCTGGGAACTGTAGTCCAGCAACATCAGGGTTGTAATCCTAAAAAAATATATTACCCAATAAAACTTTTCTCCAGGAGAGCATTAAAATGCAAAATAATCCTGCAATGAGCATCCCGGGTTGATCTGTGCAAATCTGGCTCCATGTTCTTTCTTGTTGGAAATTAGACGAATCAAGCACTGTTTCCCAGAACTGAACAAGTTTGTCCCATACCCCCATATTTGATTCTAGTGTAATACAATGCCCCCAAAATGGCACTTATATAAGATAAGAGCAAGATGGCTGATATAGTGCTGTAAATTAGCATTGTCGCTGGTTGATTCTCTCACATCTGTAATTAAGATTGTAGTCAGTAGAATTCATATAGGTAAACTGGCTTCCATGTTTTTCTCAACTTCTATAGAGAACTAGGGAGCACGGTGGGACCGCTTTATAGTTGGGTTTAGTGTCCCTTTAAAGGGCACCTGTTGGACAAAAATATTATCCCCAAGCAAAGGTGCGGGCTAATAGAGCCTGCACTCCGGTTGGGAGTAACAGTAGGTTTTTGTACTTAAAGAATTGCCCCCTGGAAGGGAGCTCCCAGTACAATCAGTCATGTTTGGGGAGGCGCATGTGCATAATGTGTCCGTGGAGCGACTTGCTCATTAAGTGCATGAAGTCTGAAGCACATTGCGTATGTATTCGGACTGATGTGGGTGCTCATGCCGGGAGCTCCCTCCTGGTGCAGGTGGCCAATGCCGGCAAACCTTTGGTTGATGATAATATTTTTGCCCAACAGGTGCCCTTTCAGTTTTGCTTTTAATAGAACCAGGGACCTTAACTCAGACCTTGGAAAACAACCCTAGAGCTTTATTCCTCTTCCACCAAACTTTGCCTTAAACATTAGGCAGGTAGCGTTCTCCAGTGTCCAGTGCTGGTAACCTTTACACCACTCCAGTCAATCCCTTTGCAATGCATATGGTTGTATTTGGTTTGTGTTTGGCTGTTCACCCATAAAACAAACCCATGCTTCTGATAAATAGTTCTTGGGCTTCCAGAACCAACTGGTGACATGAGGTTGATTGTATGGATACATTTGGCCATATTGTGTACATACAGTATGTGCTTCAGCAGGTTTCACAAACCATGCGACTGAAGGGACCACTGGTGAAAATAGAGCCCACCATAGTTCACCAGAGGAACAGAAAAACTCTATGCAAACACAGAGCTAGGAAATTTCCCTCTGAATTCTATTTCACCCTTTAAGAAATATATCCAAAAGAGCTTTACTAATAGACAAAATCACCCCCAGTCCGTAGCATCTGTTAGACATAAATCACTCTCTATCATGCACAGACCATATGTTTTGTAGAATCGCTGCTCCTAATGATAAACCCTGATGCGGTCGCAATTATCTATTATGATTGATGCCGTTGATTTTTGGGCAATTAGCTGTGAGTTTAGGCCATTGCTATAAAGAGGAGAATACTGGATTCCTGTTTTGGACCCATCCTGGGCCACACTTGATAGATTAAAGGGCAGTGGTCAAAGGGCAAGCTGTTTGATCCCATTCATAGTAGCAGTAGTGATGGGACAAGGATATGAAACATGACAGTTTCTTTAAAGGCCTTTAATGAAGCGTTATAAATTCCTTCCAAACTATCCCATTTATCCTGTCCCTTTTAGGCGGGGCCCAAAATTCTTTAATGAAAGGCCTTTTTTCTTTGTGTATTTCAGCCTTTATGCGTTCTGTCATTTCTTGGCTGTCTGTATGAAGAACTGCAGCAATTGCCGTCATAATGCTGGCCCCAATCTGCCAGTTGTGAATCCTTATCTTGTTACCGTAATTAGATCTCGTAAGATGCTTCATAGGCCGTCTGGAATGTTTATGCTTGTTATGTGCACGGAAAGTTTCTCTTTTAATTTCATTTTTTCAAACGGATGAATTAATAATATGAATTGTCTTCGTTTGTCTGTCTGGGGATTTAGTATGTTGCTCGCGGGGTTAGATGGTTCTGCTCTTGTTCTTGAATGCCCTACGTCTTGTCCCGTACATCGCTTTTTAGCATAGTGAAGGTAGATTATTATTATTATTGTAAGTTATAGAAATGACAGTGATCTAATTTTACTTTGCTTTTTGAGAGAGAGACCCAAATTTAGCGTCCAACATCAAGGGGGGGGGGGGTGCATAGTTACACCATGACTAACCATACGTACATGGGATGACCCGTTATTTAGTGATTTATGCTTAATTAGTTTGCCCTTGTGCTGGACCAGATTGGGCTCATCTGACTGCTAGTCCGTCTATGGAAATCCAGAGGCTGTGGGTTGCATCAGGCAACTGCCAGAAAGGCCCAGTACACACCTATCTGCCAGTTCAGTTTGAAGGGCTGGGTCAGTAGTAGGGTTGTGATCTGGCTTGTATTTGGCCAACCTAGCCAGTAAATCACCAGCTAGAGCCATGGCTGGTATTGCAAATATACATTACATAAAAGTAAATTTTATGTAGTAAAGGTGGTCACCTAGCAGCACCTCCCTCTGTAGGCTGGTAAAAGTCCATTGAAAAGATGGCAACCCTTGTCAGCACCTTTAATTGGCCCATGTATTCTGACCTTTAGTGGAATTATTTAACAGAGCTGACCCTTTGTAACGTTACCCTAAAAATCTTATAAAAGTTAATGCTAGTGGTGCAAGGGTTAGACCAAAACATGCAGGGTCAGACAGACATACTAGTAGTGATGTGCAGGTTGACACAGCGACCCCTGGGCTGACCACTGGTTGGGTGGGTTTGGGGTGAAATTAGGCAAACCATAGTGAGTTAAGAGTTGGATGCTGGTCAGACTAGGGTAGGATACTTCTCTGCTTGTCCTGAAGATTCCCTGTCTTAGAACCTGAGGTGCACACGGTTGGGCATGGGTCTTACAGTGACAACATTTTGCAGGTTAAAGTTTTGAAGGTCGGGGGTCAGATGAGGGTTCAGTTTCTCCTGACCTGCACATCACTAATTCCTAGCTAAAGAGGCAGGTCATAAGCTAAACTACTCACAAGGACCCTACCTGCCTTTTCTAGTGACAAAACAATAAGTGAGTCCGTCCTTCTATGCTGTTATATCTAACATCATTATAGAGCATGAATCTACTGTATGTAGGTTCTGAAGTTGCTGGTTGGATCCAGGTCAAGAAGGGGTGGCAGAGGACCAGGGCGTGCCTCCAATATTCAGATGCTGGACTTCAGTGTCTGGCATCAGGTTTATGGGAAAAAGGTCCCTTCCCCTAGGCTTGGCCCCTCAAGTGCCTACATAGAAAATATGGCTGCTTTCAATTATTCCAAGTACAAGTATGAGACCTGTTATCCAGAATGCTCGGGACCTGGGGTTTTCCTTAATTTGGTTCTTCATAATGAGTCTACTGGAAAATTGTGTATACATTAAATGAACCCAATAGGCTGGTTTTGTTTCCAATTACGACCAATAATATCTTTGTTTGAATGAAGTCCAAGGTACAGTTTTATTAATACAGAGAAAATTTTGATAAAATGGAGTCTATGGAAGACGGCCTGTCCGTAATTTGGTGCTTTCTGGATAAGTGGTTTCTGGATAACGGATCCCATACCTGTACCTAGTGCAAATAATCCTCTTCCTATTATCAGAATTGTATTCTGGGCATGTTTTGCTGCTCACCCCATTCCTTTTCCGCCTAAAATACAAGCATTTTGTCGATGTGGCCTGGTGCATAAAAATGAGCCAAGCTGTTTAGCAGCGTGGAAAAGAGCAGATTAGTAACCAAGAGCAATGCTATCAGATAGGCAGCACTTATATATAGAATATTCTAATAGGCGGAACAGAATAGATTTACATTCTTATTAAATTCAAACTCATACAGAGGAGAATTATGCTAATTGACTTCTAGAATCTGAGGGATTTGCCTTATTGCTTGTCTACTTGGTTCTTGGAAAAATGTTCTCTGCATTTCAAGGCATCTGTAGATATTGGGCACTTATTATTATTCTATTTGCATTCTAGAATGTCTCATTGAGAGCTTTTGGTGTTTATGTTTTGGGAGAGACTATGGATTCTAGAGAGGCTTCAGGAACCTCAGGATGAAGTCAAAAGACAATTCTGAGATTCCTGAAGTTCATGATGTGTTTGACTCCATTGAGATGCACCTTATTGACTTTGTGTTTCTTGAATGTGTTTTTATAGGATAATGGATTCCAAACTATGGGGTAGTGGCCTTCCCTGTGGGGATCAAGAGCCTTGACTGGGGGTACCCAGACTAAAGGCCAGATTAATAAGCTTTAAATAACTGGCACATTGTATGTTTTCTTCACTGGCTTAGATACACCAGGGGAGAAAATATGATCTTCCACCCAAAAATCTGGCCCATGAGTGCACTTAAAGCGGACCCGTCACACAAACTCTCCGACTAGTCACAGAGATAAGGACAGCTCAGTAAACTAAGGGGCGGGGCTTCACTCCGCAACAGGAAGAAGGGGAAACAATCTGCTGATAACACAGAAACCAGAGCAGACTTTCAGCAGGGACTAAGGTACATTAATCTGTGGGGCTGTTTAGAGGAAATTTACAGATAGAAAAAAAATACTTGACTTACTTCTTCTTTAAGGCAAGCCTTGCATCATCTTAAAATCTTGATTATGCACTTGAATGGGGTACCTGATGTCCATCCCCAAGCACTGGCTACACAATTAAATGGGTGAGAATGTGGGGAGTGCAGTGACATCTAGGAAGTGCTGAAGGAAAGTGAAAGTAACAGGCAATATTTGATTGACGATATAATTTTAAATGTGTTTACAACAGTTATGAATGCTTTAATAAGAAATAGAATTTGGATTTCATGTTTAATATGAAAAGAACTTTTGTTATACAGTTTTTTTACTTTACTTGTCAGTGCTGGTATATCTAAGCTAGCAGAGTAAACACATGTGCCAGTAGCCTTAGGTAGAATGCCCATAGGTACTCCTGGAAGCCCAACTTGAAGGTCATTAAAGATTTAAATACATTATTAGAGACATCTAGGTCACCAAATGAGCATACTCTTACTTGATGTGGCCATCAGTGTGCTGAGCCAAATCAGAATGACTTGATCTTCTGGCCTCCAGGCCAATGTCACATCATAATAGGGTCTATGGAGACACTTTATACTAGGAACTCACTCTATACTAGTAACTCACTATTGTGTCAGTGGGCTCCATTCATTCCTACTCTATAGCATTCTACAGGTGTGGAACCTATTATCCAGAAAGCAGGGTACCTGGGGTTTTCCTGATAAGGGATATTTCTGTAATTTTGGTCATCATACCTTAAAAAATAATATAAACATTCAATAAACCCAGTAGGATTGTTTTGCCTCCAATGACCATTGGGATCAAGGACAAAGTACTGTTTTATTTATTTATTTATTTATTTTTTTAAACTGCAATTATTTTATTAAAATCGAGTCTTTGGGAGATAGCCTTCCCATACCTTACCTGTATCTGGCTTGGATAGTCTTTGGGAGATGGCCTTCCCATGATTTGAAGCTTTCTGGATAAGGTTTTTTTTTTTTTTTTTGGAAAAAGTCTACCTTACCTGTATCTGGCTTGGATAGTCTTTGGGAGATGGCCTTCCCATGATTTGAAGCTTTCTGGATAAGGTTTTTTTCAGGAAAATGTCTTCCTTACCTGTATCTGGCTTGGACAGTCTGTGGGAGATAGCCTTCCTGTAATTTGAAGCTTTCTGGATAAGGGTTTTTTTGGAAAATGGCTTCCTTACCTCTATCTAGCTTGGATAGTCTTTGGGAGATAGCCTTCCCATGATTTGAAGCTTTCTGGATAAGGATTTTTTTTGGAAAACGGCTTCCTTACCTCTATCTTGGCCTGGACAGTCTGTGGGAGATAGCCTTCCCGTAATTTGAAGCTTTCTGGATAAGGGTTTTTTTTGGAAAATGTCTTCCTTACCTCTATCTAGCTTGGATAGTCTTTGGGAGATAGCCTTCCCATGATTTGAAGCTTTCTGGATAAGGTTTTTTTCGGAAAACGTCTTCCTTACCTGTATTTGGCCGGGACAGTCTGTGGGAGATAGTCTTCCCGTAATTTGAAGCTTTCTGGATAAGCGTTGTTTTTGGAAAACTGCTTCCTTACCTCTATCTAGCTTGGATAGTCTGTGGGTGTACGATCAGGGTATAACTACATGGTGATTGCTTCCAATAAGGATTAATTATATCATAGCTGATACTACTTTTTTATTATTACAGAGAAAAAGGAAATCATTTTGAAAAATTTGGATTATAAAATGGTGCCTATGGGAGATGGCTTTTCCGTAATTCGGGAAATTTCTGGAAACGCTGGCATCAAGTCAGATGCGCCAAAGATAAGTTAAGAAATAGAAATGTTGTATGCAGTCGCAGCGTCCATCCAACAGTCATCTGCATCCGACAGTAGTATCGTGTTTGATGCACGCTGCGACTACATCCGGCATTCCTACAACTTACCGAACTGACGCCAGCGTTTCGTAAAGGCCAATCTAGTTCTACCCTCAGGGAGAAAAAATTTTAACTGGCCCCTAGGTGGCAGACTTAGAACACTGAAAGGGTAGTTATTTTAAGTTTTACAGTAGCATAAAATTTATTTATATTATATGTCCTAGAGGGAACCGACACAGACGTAATCATTCACCTAGCCTGGATGTTAAATAAATCTTAAATAGTTTCTTGATTTGTATTCTTATTCATGCAGGATTTTTCATCTAACATTTCTTTTCTGCCACCCACAAATCCATCATAATGTATGCCAGCTGAGCACGCCAAATAACTGCCTCCCGCTGGTATTGGTTCATTAGTCCTAAAAAGTCAGTCAGCAGTGGGAATGAGCTGTTTGCAGCAGGAATTAAAATATTCAGTTGTGGAAGCTCACAAAAAATCTCATTCATGGGCACAAGAAGAATACATCCATATAATACATATTTTTATATTTATTCAGCAGCAACTACAATTGTGCATTTTTAATAGGGATGAATCCAGGATTTGGTTCAGGATTCAGCCTTTTTCAGCAGGATTCGGCCGAATCCTTCTTCCCGGCCGAACTGAATCTGAATTTACATATGCAAATTAGGGTTGGTGAGATAAATCACATGACTTTCTGTTACAAAACAAGGAACTAAAAAATATCTTCCACTTCCCACCCCTAATTTGGATATGCAAATTAGGATTCGGTTCAGTATTCGGCCCGAATCTTTTGCAAAGGATTCTGTGGTTCTGCCAGATCCAAAATAGTGGATTCGGTGCATCTCTAATTTTTAAAAATTGTCATTAGAGGTCCCGTTTAAGTCCAGTGTTCTGGGGTATAGTCCCATCCCAGTGAGCCTTTTAAAGTGTCTCGTAGGGACTGGGCATACTTAAAGGACCAATAACATCAGAAATTTTTTTTTAAAAATTGTTTGTATACATAGGAAAAAAAACACCAACACAAATTAAACTTTAAAATTGCAAAGCCTTTGTTAAGAAATAACTTACCGAAACTCCGCTTGCGCTCGTATTCAGAAAAGGCAATCGTGTGATCCATCGTGCGCCGCTCGATTTCTCCTCCCTTGATTCCTTATAGGAGCTAGCCAGTAAGGAGAAATCAAGCACCGCACAAAGGATTTGTCACCTTTTATGAAGAGGAGCAGAAACGGATTTTTAAGTTATTTTCTTAATAAATGCGTTGTGATTTTAATTTGTGTTTTGTGGGGGTTTTTTTCTATGTAAACTATCAATTTAAAATTTTTTTTTTTTTTGCTGTTACTGGTCCTTTAACCTTGGTCAGGCAAACTTCTTGGCATACTTACACGCATCTCAGCAGACGCTGGAGGACAGCCAATCACGCAAGTACATCTTGCTAATGTCATATCAGGCCTTTTAATTTGTTACTGCAGAGAACAGGCTGTATTTACCCTTTACCTGGGCCAGCAAATACAGATTTGGCAGAATGCTGGGACTTTCCAGATAACGAGTCTTTCCATAATTTGCATCTCCGTCTACTGAAAAATCATTTATGCATTCATTAAATTCAGTAGGATTGTTTTGCCACCAATATAGATTCATGCAGGTATTGGATCCCTTATCTGGAAACCCGTTATCCAGAAAGCTCCGAATTACGGAATGGCTGTTTCCCATAGACTCCATTATAATGAAATAATCCAAATTTTTCAAAATGATTTCCCTTTTCTCTACCTTGTACTTGATCCAAACTAAAATATAATTAATCCTTATTGGAAGCAAAACCAGCCTATTGGGTTTATTTAATGTTTACATGATTTTCTAGTATATTTAAGGTATGAAGATCCAAATGACCAAAAGATCCGTTATCCGGCAAACCCCAGGTCCCGAGCATACTGGATAATAGGTCCCATACCTGTACAATGTATTGTTTTATTATTATTACATGTAAGGGGCCTGTTATCCAGAATGCTCGGGACCTGGGGTTTTCCGGATAATGGATCTTTCCGTAATTTGGATCTTCATACCTTAAGTCTGCTTAAGGTTTATTCATCATGATGGTGGGCTGGGTCACATTCAAGCTAACTGTTAGTATGTTAAAGAATGGCTAGTTCTAAGCATCTTTTCAATTTGCCTTCATTTTTTTTTTATAGTTTTTGACCCCCATCTAAAAATAAAAAAAAACAAATGCTCTGTAAGACTACAAACGTATTGTAATTGTGACTTTTTATTACTTCAGCCCCTCTCCTATTCAAATCCCAGTGTCTTTTTCCAATTGGTACATAGTTGCTGGGGTAATTTGGACCCTGGCAAAATCGCTAACTGGAGAGCCGCTAAGTAAAAAATAACTCAAAAACCACAAATATTGAAAAAAGAAAACCAGTTGCAACTTGTCTCAGAATATCACACTCTACACGATACTAAAAGTTAATTTAAAGGCAAATAACCTCTTTAAGGCTGGAAGATGATTGGACACAGTTTGTTGACCTGCACTTCACTAGCGGCTTCCATAGCTGGGCATGGATGAGTATAGGCAGGACAGGACAGACAGTAGCCATTGCTATTTGGAATCAATGCCTCCTGCTTGTTCAACTGTTAGCCCTTCCCACTGTCAGTGCAGAATAGCAATACCTAATACACCCGCATACCTCCCAACATTTTGGAAGTAAAAAGAGGGACAATTTTTTTTTTTACAAGCATTTTTGTGGACACACCCCCTAATTACCATGTTCATTTAGCAAAATTTGGCAGATTATGAAAGTTTGAAAATATTTCTCCTGTTACGATTACATATTTTCTTATCTCAAAAGTGTTACAAAGTATCTTATTTGCACCTGTTAGCTGTTCTGGGCTCTCTGCCAAAAGCCAATTAAATTAGAAACTTTGTTTCTTTTTTTGGCTGTTCAGTGCAGAGAAAAGAGGGACTTTCCAGTAGAAACGAGGGACCTGCAGGTTGAGCTGTCAAAAGAGGGGACTGTCCTTCCAAAAAAGGGACAGTGCGGAGGTATGCCCCCGACTTTCTAGTCTAGTGAATATAGAATGAAGACTCCATATCACATTAAGGTGTTCTTTGCCAACTGGCGTTTGCTTTCAATAATTGGACGCCATTCTTTACAGCTCAAATACCCCACAAAATCCTTAATCCCTTGTTCAAACTGCATGATTCAGGTGAGTCTTTTCATTCTAGAATTTGCTAAGCGGGAAACTGGCATTTAGTACCGAGCCATTGGCAGTTTGATCATTACTCAGGAGTTGGTAGAGCAGGATTGTGCCGGAAACTGTGTTTATTTAGTGAATATTAACTGGCCGTTCTGATCACAAGAGCTTGTCTTTCTTGGCGTCTGTCCCAGGTATGCAATGCCACCAGGCCCAGGCTGCTATAATGTGTCATAGAAAGTCAGTATTTAGTGGGCTGGTGGGGGCCTCTATTTGGGCTGATTGGGCATCTGAGTACCTGAAATGGCACGTCCTATTTTGACTCTCAGTCCAGGCCTGAATGCCACCTAAATACCAGTGTGCCGGTGCCTGTAAGCAATTCTCCAGGATATCATCAGACTCTTAGTTATTAAAGGGGTGGTTCACCTTCAAGTTAACTTTTAGTATATTGTAGAAGGGACAATTCTAAGAAGGTTTTCAATTGGTCTTCATTATTTATTATTCATAGTTTTTTAATGATTTGCAATTTTCTTCTGTTTCTTTGCCGTTTTCAAATAGGGGTCACTGACACCATCTAAAAACAAATGCTCTGTAAGGCTACAAATGTATTGTTATTGTCACTTTTTATTACTTATCATTCTATTCAGTCCATCTCCTATTCATATTCCTGTCTCTTATTCAAATCAATGCAGGGTTGCTAGGGTAATTTGTACCCTAGAAACCAAATTGCTGATGCTGCAAACTAGAGAGCTGCTGAATAAAAAGCTAAATAACTATAAAACCACAAATAATAAAAAATGAAAACCAATTGCAAATTGTCTCAGAATATCACTCTCTACATTATACTAAAAGTTAACTCAAAGGTGAACAACCCCTTTAAATGCTCCAGAACCTAACACTATGCGAATGAGCTCCATTACTGCTTTCCTTATTTCACTTTACATTATAGGAAATGTGCGGGGCAGCACCCAAGGTTCATTCCAGCAGCTACTATGGGGCAGATTTACTATTGGTCGAAATTAAAAAAAATTCTAAATTCGACCATGTGAAGTAAAATCCTTCGAATATCAAATTTGAAGGATTGTACCGCAATTCGAACGAATAGAAATAATTAGATCGAACGATTTTATCGATCAATCTAATTTTTTTTATTCAATCAAAAATAATGGTCCCCAATTCAGCGGGATAGATCTGGTGAACTAGGTGGTCGAATAGGGGAAGTACTTCGACCATCGAATATTCTAATAAAATTTTATTCAAATTCGAATATTCGAACTTCGAATTCTTCACACGAATTTTGTAAATCTGCACGCAAAGTATTCATAAGCTGTCCATATACAGGGGCTCATTTCAATTTGATCAGGACGGAAGGGGCGGGGCAAAGATTGGATCAGACTAATATGAACCACTATGTGGGCCAAACATCCTTTCTTTGCAAACTCACAAAACAAGCAGATGTGTCCATGTATGGGCAGCTTTATTCTTAAAGGGATACTGTCATGGGAAAACATGCATTTTCCAAAATGCATCAGTTAAACATGCTGCTCCAGAAGACCTGCAAACAGACTTTTTTATATTTGATTTTGAAATCTGACATGGGGCTAGACATATTGTCAATTTCCCAGCTGCCCCAGTCATGCAACTTGTGTTCTGTTGTTAGGCTGCTGGGGGGGGTGATATCACTCCAACTTACAGTACAGCAGTAAAGAGTGACTAAAGTTTATCAGAGCACAAGTTACTTGACTTGGGGCCGTAGAGCAAACAGATTTTTTTATTTCATTTTGAAATTTGACGTGTCGCTAGACATATTGTCAATTTCCCAGCTGCCCCAAGTCATGTGGCATGAGCTCCGATAAACTTTAATCACTCTTTACTGCTGTACTGCATTGGCGTGATATCACCCCCTCCCACCCACCCCCCCAGCAGCCTAACAACAGAACAATAGGAAGGTAACCAGATAACAGCTCCCTAACACAAGATAACAGCTGCCTGGTAGATCTAAGAACAGCACTCAATAGTAAAACCCAACAGCCTGCCAGAAAGCAGTTCCCTCCTAAAGTGCTGGCACAAGTCACATGACTGGGAGCAGCTTGGAAATTGACAAAATGTCTTGCCCCATGTCAGATTTCAAAACTGAATATAAAAAAATCTGTTTGTTGTTTTGAGAAATGGATTTCAGTGCAGAAGTCTACTGGAGTAGCACTATTAACTGATGTGTTTTGAAAAAACATGTTTTCCCATGACAGTATCCCTTTAAATGTGAACTTCCCCTTAAAGGGAAATGGTAGCTTAAAGGAGAAGGAAAGGCTAGAAGCTTTATCAGAAATGTCTATATAAATATACCAGTAAACCCTCAAAGTAATGCTGCTCCCCTGTCAAAAGAAACAGCATTTCTTTCCTTCTATTGTGTACACTTGCTCAGTTTGCCCCCTCCCCTCACTGCTGTAATCTAAGCCCAGAGCTATGAGTGAGCAGGGAGAGACTCAGGCAGGAAGTGATGTCACACCAAGCTAATATGGCAGCTGCTATCCTAAACAGACAGAGAGAGCTTCTAGGTAAAGCATTCTGCAGAATAAATGCAGTGTTATAGCTTGCACTATTGTGGATATTCTATTGGCAATAAACTTCTTCTGTGTCACCAAACAAGTGGATCTTTCCCTGATATGGTGGGCGACATTGGGCTGATCCAATTATGGGCCCTAAAGCCCAACAATCTTATATATATAACAGCTATACAGGTAGAATTACGAGACCATATATATGTGTATATATATTTCATGATTTCCCTTTCATCTACTGAATAATGTATACCCCCAATCACCAGCATTGCTAGCTGATGCAGACTGTGATTTTTTTTTTTTAATTCAGTGATGCAGGGTACGATTTACCATCCCATAGTGTGCAAAACAATGAAGACTAATAAGTGTGTGTGCTCTTCACTGACAGATTTGGACATGCAGCTGTATGACATGGGATATCCCTCGGAGGAAGAGCCCGCTTGCTTGGTGGATTTTGATGATCTTGCAGCATTTGAGGTGAGTCCTGTGTCCATGGGAAATGAATGAAGGCTTGTTTTATGGCACAATTCTTCCTTATAGTGACGTGGAATCTCCAGGCAGTGGAGTCAGCAGTTTGCAAATCTTATTTTATTCCCTCGGGTCGCACCTTGTTTTACCTGTTCTGTGTCATTCTCCTGGGAGAATCAGTCCATAAAGCTGGGGAAGATCGCTGAGAGCCAAGCCACACTGACCTTTTCTTGGTTTCTGGGAGTTGATTTGTTCTCAGGTGTCCCTTACACTCTATGTGCTCCGGTTTCTCTCCAGGACAAACAAGCACTGCAGTTGCCAAGAATTACATTAGGAAGAGTTTATGTCACAGGGAAATGAGGCAGTAATGGTTTGGGCTGGTGGCACTACTACTACTCTGTGTATAAAGGAGAAGGAAAATCGCTATTTACTTGGGGTGCCTACGGGTAAGGCCAGACGCGAAGATTCAGGGAGATTAGTCGCCTCAAAGACGCGGCGATTAGTCGCCAGGCGACTAATCTCCCTGAAATCTTCCCGTGTGGCCTAGCCCTAAAGCTAGGCACCCCCAAGTGATTGTATATACTTACCTGACACCCTGGGTTGGTGCTCCTATTAGCAGAAAACTGCACCGGTCCAGGGGTTCTTCTAGCGAGCACCACGGAACGAACAGCTTCCTTCTTCTTCTTTCTTCGCGGGAGTGCGCATGCACATGGGAACTTTAACGAAGAAGTCGCCCATTTTGTTCTACCGTGCAAGCGTCTGCCCTGGGAAATTTGAAGAAGAAGGAAGAAGATCGCTCCGTGGTACTAAAAGAACCCCTGGACCAGTCCAGATTTCTCCGGATAAGAGCACCGGCCAAGGGTGTCAGGTAAATACAGGTATGAGAACTGTTATCCAGAATGCTCGGGACCTGGGGTCTTCTGGATAACGTATCATTCCGAAACTTGGATCTTCATACCTTAAGTCTACTAGAGAATCCTTTAAACATTAAATAAACCCAATAGACTGGTTTTGCTTCCAATAAGGAATAATTTTATTTTAGGTTGGATCAAGTACAAGCTACTGTTTTATTATTACTAAGAAAAAGGAAATCATTTATTTTAAAAACAATTTGCATTATTTGGATATAATTGAGTCTATGGAAGACCATTAGCCATTCCATAATTCAGGGCTTTCCGGATAACTGGTTTCCAGGATAACGGATCCCTTACCTGTATATACAATCACTTGGGGGTTTCTAACAAGTAAAAATGCCTTTCCTTCTCCTTTAAAGGAACATTAGGTTGCAGTTATAGAGACAGGCTCTTTTATGAATTGAAGCTCAAGCGCAATACGGGCATTGAAGATTACATACACACATGCCCCTTTCAAACTGAGCCCCCTCAGCCTGCTTTGATGAATTACATACAAGCGCACATGTTAATACATACAAGCGCACATGTTAATACATGGAATTGACGTGTTTTCTGTAAAGGCAACTGGAGGCATGTGCCCAGGGCAGCAGCTGCTACTTCCAGGAGCCTAGGGGGTATATAGAAAAAAAAAATGAAAGGGAAAGGGTTACCCCAGTCCAGGGTTAGTAACCCATTGGCTCCCCCCCCCCCCCCAATGATTTTGGGTGTTAATGCAAGAAAAGCGCTGTCAGCAGGCACAGGATAAATGACTGCAGCTTAAACATTAAACATTATGCTGTAAAGGAAAGTGCAGCCAGCACAGAGTTCAAAGGGCAGCGCCCTCCAATGTTCTAATACCCCTGCATTTATGTGATTTGTCAATCTGAGGATTAAAGGGCTTGCTAATGTACAGACAGTGATCACATTTTGATGGAAATGGCTGGGAAAGTAGAATTATTCACAAGTAGTGTTTAGCATTAGTGATGAGTTAATTTTTTTTGCCAACCATGGATTTGCAGCAAAATTCTGAATTTCACAAAGTGTAAAATCCCAACCCGCACATCACTAGAGACAAAAGCATTAAGGTAGCTCCTTCCTCCATACTAGGGATGTGCCGAATCCACTATTTTGGAATTGGCTGAACCCTCGAAAAGGGGAAAACATTTTTGATTTCCTTGATTTGTGCCAAAAAGTCACGTGATTTTCCCTCCCTAGCCCTATTTTGCATATGCAAATTCGGTTCGGCCAGGCAGAGGGATTCGGCCGAATCTTGCTGAAAAAGGACGAATCCTGGCTGAATCCCGAACCGAATCCTGGATTCGGTGCATCCCTACTCCATACAGTGCTAATATGCAGTGCACTATGACTTCATCTTACATTTACTGTTAAAGGGCAAGGAAAGTGTAAAATAGAATAAGGCTAGAAATGCTGTATTTAGTATACTAAACATAAACATGAACTTACTGCACCACAAGCCTAATCAAACAAATGATTTATGCTTTCAAAGTTGGCCACAGCTGGCTGTCATCTTGTAACTTTGTTATACATCTTTGCAAGACTAGACTACATACACATGCTCAATGTGATCTGGGCTTCTTAGGGATCGTCATAAATGATCAAAACAGCACAAGTCAAATAATATCTGCCAGAAGCCGATACAGCAAGACTGATTAATAATCAGAATATACAGACTGCACTGGGTCCTGTGTTGTCATGTAATCTAATGTGGATTTTATAGTTTTTGTATTGTTTAATACAAACTTTCTCCAACTCTGCAGAACCAGTGAAAATCCAATACAAATCTCTACACAGTTGCCAACTGCTCTACAGGGAAACAAACAAAGTTTTCTGAAAGGCTGGGAAGTAAGGCGGGGGCTCCCCCTGCTGTTCATAAGTATGATTGTTTCCCTGCAGAGCAGTTAGGGACTGTATGACAATTCCTATCCACAGCAGTAAATGAAGGGAGAATTTCACTGCATACAGTCAGGTTTCTTATAAAAACTGTACGCATTTTTTAATTAAAGTATATTGGAGATAGATTTCTTTTTAATTAAAGAAAGTAAATGGGAATTTATATATATATATTTTTTTGCCTTTCCTTGTCCTTTAATGGGGAAAATACATATTCAACATTGGCATCAATAGGTTCACAGATTCCATAATTATTATTAATGAGGAATCTTAGAGATAATCAGGAATATTAGAGATAAACAGATAAACTCCACTTTTAGGGGGAAAGATTCTTTAGAGGTGCAGGGTACCATTTCATCTTTGTCCACATGGATCCATTACCTGCAGACATAGCAACTCATCTGAGTGTCCTCGTTCATTTCTGCCATAAAGCAGGAAAGAACTGCTGTTCTGTGAAAGAGAGGAAGGAGACAAAAACAATCACATTTCTTTCAGTTGATGTTCTTTGTTACCTATAAGAGCACACCAGGCCGCTTTTTTTTTTTTTTTTGTATTGTGTGTGGCTTGCCTCATACATGACAATGAAAACCATAGATATAAATAGATAAAGGAACTTAGTCTGTTTCCTACCCTTGCACAAGAGGAGGGATCGAGAGAGTAGAACTGACAGTTGAGCCACAGCGTGGAAAGCAATTGGACAGGTCACTATAAGAAGCAGTCCGTTGCCATATGGAGCTGGCGGTAGAACGCATGAGTAACCAAAAACAGGTAAACTTTATTCTCGCCGTCTGATTGATCTCAATCCTCAATACATTTAAATGCAAACTATAAGCTTTCAGATGCCTGACTGGCACACACGGTGCAACTACATGGTACAGGGGTCGGCACAGGATGGCAATGCTGCTGGACGCTGGGTGCAAATAGTGGGTTGTTACACAGTTACTAGGTAGGTGGAAAAATGTGGGTGGGATGAGTAGGCGTGGAGTGCTTGGGTGGTGCAGAGCAGAAATTCTGCACTGGGAGATTATTGGGCCACACTCACTGGGCCTGATGGGGGGCTGTTGGGGCCTCTGTGTACTTGACATGCCAGGGCCTATTTTGAATCCCAATCTAGGACTTGGCCTAGACATGGGATCCCCATACTTTTTTACCCATGAGCCACATTCAAATATAAAAAGAGTTGGGGAGGGACACAAGCATGAAAAGGTCCCTTGTGGTGCCATATAAGGGCTGTGATTGGCTATTTGATAGCCGCTATGTGGACTTGCAGCCTACAGGAGGCTTTATTTGGCACTATACTAATTTTATGCAATTAAAACTTAACTCCAAACCTGGAATTAAAAAATAAGCACCTGCTTTGAGGCAACTGAGAGCAACATCCAAGGAGAGCAACATGATGCTCATGAGCTACTGGTCTTGAGGTTATATGATCACCATCCAAGGGATACAGCTATGCAATAATAATGACAACTGACTGCAACAATGCAAAAGCCAGCATGTGGCCTCCCGTATGCTGCCAAGCTACAACTCCCAGCTTCCCACTGACAACCAGTAAAATTCAGTAGCCCCCATGGCTACACAGCAGCTTGTTTATATAAACTATAGTAGAGTTTCTGAAGCAAACACACCAGTGCAGGGCAACACGACATTATATTGTCTTTACTTTACACTTTTTTTGGTGTTATTGTTCCTTTAAGATCAGGAGGAGTGTACCTGAGCTCCATGTGACACACAACAGGTCTGTCCCCTCCCAGCTCCAGGGAGACGCTGGAGGTCAGAAACAAAAGCCACTCTATATTCCCTGCGCTTGCTTTTTGGCTTCCTGGATTTTTCCCCTTCCCGGCTTCCACCCAGTCTCACACTGAAGCTGCTTTCTCTCCCCAGCGCTGGCACAAGGGGGCAGCTGCTAGGCCTGTCAGGGGAGATGCCATGCAGTCCTGTAAAGATGGAATATCAGGTGAGTTTCAGGGAGAGTTTCGCTCGGGCGTAAATAACTTGGCAGGGAATACAGTAAGGAACATCCCCATGTAATGTGCTCAAGTGGGACGCAAGTTTAATGCAACCCAGTGGCACAGTAGGGATGTAGGTGGAAGTCCTCGTACAGTCGTGTTGCGTTTTACAGTGCTCAGCCACAGGGGAGTGCAGGTTCCAGCACTCAACTGTATGAGCCTAATGCAGCCCAGTGACACAGATGTAATACAGCCCAGTGACACAGATGTAATACAGCCCAGTGGCACAGGTGGGACTCAGGTGTAATACAGCCCAGTGGCACAGGTGGGACTTAGGTGTAATACAGCCCAGTGGCGCAGGTGGGACTCAGGTGTAATACAGCCCAGTGGGACTCAGGTGTAATACAGCCCATTGGCGCAGGTGGGACTCAGGTGTAATACAGCCCAGTGGGACTCAGGTGTAATACAGCCCAGTGGCGCATATGGGACTCACAATGAATGAGTTGGGTGCACTGTAAGTACAAATCTATGTGCAGCTGGTGTATACACCTGCACTGCTGTCATGTAGCACTTTGAAGGGGCGCATGGTTATTAGTGAGGCTGTGCAGGATAGACTCCCATCATGCTCAGTCAGACTTTGGTAATATGAGGTTACAGGGCAAATGTTTTTTATGGAAGTTATCCAACTTGCTGCATATGTATTAGCCTCATACAATGGCTCCTCTGCAAACACTGTCTAAGATTTGGTTGGAAAATACCATAATTTTTTGGCCAGAATCCCAGCGTATTTTATGAGTATTTCAATACAGTGCTCGTCTAGATCAAACTACAATTCCCAGAATTCACTGGAGCACAGGGTGGGCAGACCTGCCTTAGTAGGTGCTTATTGGTGCCTCAATATGATCTCCTTGCTCCGCATTAGCGGAATGATGGGCTGCATGTTCAGCGCTGTGTTTACCATAGACGAGGAAAGCAGGTTAATGAGCCATGGCTGAAGAGCTGATTATTAGCTCAGGGTTCAGTTAATGTAGAAACCAGCGTGTTACTAAATGTCTCAACTAACAGGGAAGTGAGATAACTGCGTGATCACTAGTCATGTACGGCTGCAACTGCCTTATTGCCCTGGGGCTGAATTTTGTAGCCAGTAAGTAGGCCACTACAGCAGGGCAGGAATGATCCCAGAAGCATTAGCCTATTGTAGTAGCCCCCAACCAGTGGCTCCAGAGCAACATTCTGCCCACCGACCCCTTGGATGTTGCTGTCAAAACCGGGGGTTATTTTTTAATTCCAGGTTTTGGTTGCTTAAAATCCAGGTGTACTGCCAAACAGTCCACAGAGGGGCTTCTAAACAGCCAATCACGTTCCTTATTGGCATCCCCAAGGGATATTATCATGTTTGTGCTGCTCCCCAACTCTTTCTACATTTGAATGTGGATCACGGGGAGTCGGGACTCCAGGCCTATTGGCTAACCCATTGCTGAATGTTAGCCTGCAGCAGCCTTTGATTGGCTGAGTTCTTAGCCATGAGCTGTATAGAGCCTTTTAATTCTATTCTTAAAGACAAACTAAACCTTAAAATTAATATTTCTAAAAAATGTTATATACTGAACTTATTGCACCAGCCTAAAGTTTCAGCTTGTCAATAACAGCAATGATCCAGGACTTCAAACTTGTCACAGGGGGTCACCATCTTGGAAAGTGTCTGTGACACTCACATGCTCAGTGGGCTCTGAGCAGCTGTTGAGAAGCTAAGCTTAGGGGTCGTCACTAATTATCCATCAGCAGAAAATTAGGTTTGTCTAATATAAGCTGATGCTACAGGGCTGATTATTAAATTCTTATTCTAATTGCACATGTAGTAATTATCTGTATTAATGACTAATCAGCCTTATATTGTGACTATATTTCTATTCTATGTGTAGTGTATATTGTGAGTGGGTCCCTAAGCTCAGTAAGTGACAGCAGCACAGAGCATGTGAATCAGTGAATCAGAATCAGAAAAGAAGATGGGGAGCTACTGGGGCATCTACTGGGGAGACACAGATCTTTACTGCGAAAGGGCTGTGGTTGCCTTGGGCTGGTACACAAGCACAAAACATCATGTACAACATTTCTACCTACTGCTTTAGTTCTCCTATAATCCCACTGCTGGGTGCTCTCAAAGCCCTCCGTTGGTACAGTTGTACTCCCATGCCGTGCAGCAGTTTTAAACCATTCCACATTCCATTTCAAGCGCAGGTTTTGTTGCCATTTCATGCCTTTGTGAGGCACCCCAGGTGTTTATTCAGCCCTAGTCAGGGTTTGGCAAGAGCCAATGGCGTATTTATGACGTTCTTCTGGAAATATTTATATATTCTTTATATGTTTATACATCACGGAAGCGCCTGTAAATATGTGTGTGATGGGACCTTCAACAAAAGGGTCACAGGTGTGGAAAGGTTTGGCAGTGAAGGAGTTAAAAGGAAGCCACCTCTCGCTCAGTCTCTTGCTCCTTGAGTTTTAATGCTTTTGTTGTTCTAACAGCAGTAGACTAGTATAAACTAACTTCTGATTGGTTGCTTGTAAGTTCCTAGCCTGGGGTTCTGTTCTGCATACCTACAGCCACCTGCCTCTTGCTGAACTACAACTTTCTTTATTCGTACACCTCCATTAATTACTATGCTGACAGCTACAAATTCTATGAGCATCTGACTGCCATATTGTGGCTTGTTGTTCTTAAACTGCAGGGCTGCCCTTCCTTGAAGGGTCCAAAGCTTATCCTTGAGGGGCTAAGACTGAAAGTCAGTGTAGGGGAGAATGTCTGTCCCTTCTTTAAGGTACCCTTGTAAGTAATACCTCCTATCATAGCCATCTAACTAATGCCTTTTATGCCCCCTCAGGTGACCGAGGTGACAGACAGCGCCTACGTAGGCTCAGAGAGTGCTTACAGCGAGTGTGAGACCTTCACGGATGAGGACACTGGAGTGCTAGCTCCACATGAAGATCCTGAAACAGAGGGAGTTGGAGGGGTATCAAGATTGCCCCCATCTGCAACGTGAGTATTCGTGGGTGAACGGCAACAGAAGACCCCTCCTTAGGGGAGAAACATATCCTCAAGCTTTAACCTGCACCAAGGGACCACTCATACTTTTACCTTGGTGCAGTGAAGCATGTTGGCCAGTATATGGTATATACCTTTTTGTGGCCAAAATCTGCTCCCTCTGTGCAGCATCATGTGGATTCCATTCCTTCCATTGTGTGCACAGATGGAGAAGAAAAGGACTGGTCTGTGTTCTCTCCACCAAAATGTGCCAGTTGCCCTTACTGTAGCAAATGGGAAAGTAACAGTAGGTTGACGGCAGGACCTGCAAACAAATCCATTTCCTGGGTGCACCAGCAAAGATAAGGTGGTGGGAACTATTGTGAAAATGAAAATTCAATATAAGCTTCAGCACACTGAAATAAGGAACTTTCTAGATATGATCAATTAAAAATTATGTTCTGTTTCTGAAATAATTAGGTTTATCTTCACTTTTCCTCTCTCAACATCTGTTTCTCTTCATTCTTCCTTCATTCAGCAGTTGGGTGTCGGATGAATGATCCAATATATCTTATAGGGGGGGGCTCCTTTTGCCTAGAAGATGTATTAGAGCTCACTCTATTAGGGCCCTTACACACTGGCGTTTTTGACCTGCGCTCCCCTGCGTTGCTTTTAGCTGTGTTCAGCCGCAGGGGAGCGCAGGTCTAGACAAGCGCTGAGCGCAGATTCAGACGCATGTTGTGTCTTAATCTGCGTTTGGCGCTTACACGCGTCTCGTGGGTAAAACTACATTGAAACTAATGCGGTGCGTCTAGACCTACGCTCCCTTGCGGATGATCGCAGCCAAACGCAACGCAGGGGAGCGCAGGTCGAAAACGCCCGTGTGTAAGGGCCCTTAAAGTCCCCCAACATCATGTCTCTCTACATGCAGAATTATTTGAGTGAGCTCTAATACATCTGCTAGGAAAAGGACCCCCCTATAAGATATACCGGATCATTCATCTGACACCCAACTCCTGCCTGAAGACTGAATGAAGAGAAACAGATGCTGAGAGAGGGATAGTGAAGATAAACTTGATTATTTCAGAAACAAAGCAGAATTTTAATTGATTTTATTTAGAAAGTTTATTACTTCAGTATGAGGAATCTTATATTTAATTTTCTCGATAGTTCCCCTTTAAGCAGAAGGGACAGGGACTGGATAAATCTGCCCGAGGGCAGTAAACCCATAGCAACCAGTTAAGACACTTGTTTCCTTTATTCTCTTTGCAGTAGACGATTTAAAGATAATTGCTGCTTGGTTTTGCCCACTGTTAATAACTCCCAGGGTGGAGTTCAAGACTTCATTCCTGAAGTTTCTGACTGCTGGATGGGTTGTCTCCTTCTAATGTTTCTTTTCCAGGAACCCTGAAACGTTGCCATTGTTGCCGCTCCTGCTTGCATGCAGTTTATGGAGGACAGACTCCTTTATTGTGTTTGGCCAAGGTAGTACAGAGTCAGCACAAACCCTGATAAGGGATTCACTAAGTGCTGAGTGTTGTGTATGAGCAGCTCTAGGTTATCTTGTTGTCTGTCTTGTCAACATGACATGGTCCTGTGCTTCCTGACCGTTCCTGCTTATCCTCTGCTCTAACCAGAATATATATATATATAGAGAGAGAGAGAGAAAGCAAAAACATTAGCACCAGTTTATTCACTTTATTGCGATATGTAATATAAGGCACTAAGTTTGCCCAGGGGCAGTAACACATGGCAACCAATAAGATGCTTGCATTTAAACAGGTGACTAGTGAATGCTACCTGCTGATTGGTTGCTATAGGTTACTGCCCTTGGGCAAACTTAGCGCCTTTTATTGCATAACCACGTCTGTCCCTTGGTGCTGTTTTTTTGTTCAGTTTATATATACAGCTTATATACATAAGGTTTACATACCCTGGCAGATTTTATGATTTCTTAAAGAGATACTGACACCTGAAATTAAACTCTTTTTTTACATCTAATATAATATTTGCTTTGAAAGCTTCTGCTGACTTTGCCATAAAGTATTTGCGTGATGCTCTTACATTACCTGTCTGATCCCCCATGTTCCTGTATGAGGGGGCTGCCATATTTGTGCAGCAGGAGTCCGTTAGCATTAGAAACTGTAACTAACAGGCTGAGATGGGACAGTCAGGTTGGCAAAGTCAGAGGGGTAAATTTATCAAAGAGTGAAGTTCCGCCACTAGAGGGAAATTCCGCCGCTCTCCATTAATTTCTATGGGATTTTGAAAGGTCTATTTATCAATGGGTGAAGTGAAAGTTAACCGTTTAAAAATCGCATAGAAATGAATGGAGAGCGGCGGAATTTCCCTCTAGTGGCGGAACTTCACTCTTAACGTCACTCTTTGATAAATATACCCCAGAGAGTCAGGCTTAGGAACTTCAACTAAGAATTATACAAAAAAACAACCTCTCAGAAAAAAATGATCAACATGACCTATAGGTAACATTTGGGGGCAGATTTACTAAATTCACGCGAATAATTCGAAGTTCGGTCAAATTTAAAAATAAATCGATCGAATTTTTTTTTTTGTTCAATCGATCGAATTGCGGTAAAATCCTTCGAAGTCGATAGTCGAATTCGAAGGATTTTACTTCCCTTTTATTCATATGGTCGAATTTTTTTTTTTTTTTTATTCGAAATTCGACCAATGATAAATCTGGCCCTTAATGTACATTCATATATTTAAAAAGTATTTTTTAGTGTCAGTATCACTTTAATGTAAAACTATACCCCCCTGGACAATGTAGGTATCTATAAAAAGATATTGCATAAAACAACTCATATGTAAAACCCTGCTTCATGTAAATAAACCATTTTCATAATAATATACTTTTTTAGTAGCATGTGCCATTGGTTATCAGAAATACAAAATTGCCATTTTAAAAAATAAGGACGGCCTCCTGGGATCCTAGGATCCAACGGTGCACACAAACATACCAAACAAACTATAAAGTTAGGTCACACCAGCCAATTAACAGACAGAGTTCTGTCTTTTGCTTCAACACTTCTTCCTGTTACAGTTAGAGCTGAAATATTTCTGGTCAGGTGATCTCTGAGGCAGCACACAGACCTTCACGAAATGGTGGTTCAAGGCAAGATTTACTTATTATTATTCTTTAATATTTCACTTAATATGATATGAACTACCTGTTGCTCAAGTATTCATTTTGGGGGTATAGTTTTCCTTTAAGCATTTTTCAGAGAATATGAATAATAACACAAAAACTTTTCACTACACAAACTACCCAAATGACCCTGATCAAAAGTTTACATACCCTAGTTCGTATTGTCCCCTTTAACATCAATGACAGCTTGAAGTCTTTTGTGGTAGTTGTGGATGAGGCTCTTTATCTTCTCAGACAAAGGTAAAGCTGCCCATTCTTCCTGGCAAAAAGCCTCCAGTTCCCGTAAATTCTTGGGTGTCTGTCTTGTATGAACTGCACGTTTGAGGTCTCCCCAGAGTGGCTCAATGATATGGAGGTCAGGAGACTGAGAGGCCACTCCAGAACCTTCACTTTATTTAGCTGTAGCCAATGACAGGTCGACTTGCCCTTGTGTTTTGGATCATTGTCATGTTGGAATGTCCAAGTACGTCCCGTGCGCAGCTTCCAGTTGCAAATTTTCCTCCAGTATTTTTTGATAATTTACTACATTCATTTGCCGTCAATTCTGACCAAATTTGCCTTTGTAGCTCACACATCCCCAAAGCATCAGGGATCCACCAGCATGTTTCACAGTAGGAATGGTGAACCTTTCATCATAGGCTTGTTGACTCCTCTCCTAATGTAGCGTTTATGGTTGTGGCCAAAAAGTAAAATTTTAGTCTCATCACTCCAAATGACTTTGTGCCAGAAGGTTTGAGACTTGTCTCTGTGCTGTTTGGCATATTGTAAGTGGGATACTTTGTGGCATTTGCGTAGTAATGACTTTCTTCTGGCAACTCCACCATGCAGCCCATCTTTCTTCAAGTGTCTCCTTATTGGGCATCATGAAACAGCCACACCATATTTTTTCACAGAATCCTGTATTTCACCTGAAGTTATTGTGGGTGTTTCCTTGCATCCCGAACAATTTTTCTGTGGCCCTCGAATTCGACCTTTTTTCGACTTTTCGAAGGTAACATCGAATTTGTTGGATTTAACGCTATTCGATAAAATGGTACGATTTTACGAAAAGAATCATAAGAAAACGTTCGGTTGTTCGAAAAAATCGTACGAATCGAACAATCGAAGCGTTCGATCGTATGATTTGTATTCAAACATAAAATGTAAGAAAAAAGCCTATAGGGGATTCCCATAGGCTCCAATTACAATTCGGTCGCTTTAATCTGGCGAAGTAGGCCATCGAATAAAAATTTAAAGGGGAAGTGCTTCGACCATCGAATGATCGAATAGATTTTTATTCAATCTATTTGATACGATCGAGTTTTGCAAATTAGATGGTCGAAGTGGGCTAAATTGCATATGCGAAAATTCGAGAAATCGAAAATTTTCAATTCAATCGAATTTCGAATCATGCACCTATGGTTTGTTTTTCCCTTCTCCCCTTTAGATCTCTTCTCCCTTTTCTGTACCTTCATAAGCTTCCATTTAAGCCCTGTCTCCCTGACTCACAGCTCCCTTGTTTCTCTTTCCTCAGGCCAGAGGGTTTGGAGCTGTCTCTGTGTGACATTTCGGCTGTCACGGTAACGAGCCAAGAGGAGCAGTTTGAAGATTTTGGGGAAGGAGCTGAGCCGGACCTGTTCATTAATCACTGCAATGAAGAAGAGAACAATTTCACCCCGGCACCTAATGCCATCCAACGGCTTTCCCCTAGGTGAGTTTTTATTTGCTCCCCACATCAGCCTGTGGTGGGTGGAGTCAGTACGGAGCAGTGCATGTGTTTATGGGTTAATGCTGTGACCAGGAAGCAATCTCCAAGTAAACGAATCAGAGGGTTCCTGCATTGCCTCTGTGCTATTAACCTATAGGATTAATGTTTGATACTTGGCAGCTGCTTCACTGAAATTTTGTTTCTCAAAAGAGCAAACATTTATTTATATGTTATTTTGAAATCCGACAAGAGGCTAGACATGTTGCCAGTTTCCCAGCTGCACCAGTCATGTGACTTTTGAAAAAAAAACATTCAGACACTCTCTTTACTGCTGTACTGCAAATTGGAGTCATATCACTCCCTCCCTTTCCCCCACCCAGCAGCCTAACAACAGAAGAAAGAGAAGGTAACCAGATAACAGCTCCCTAACACAAGATAACAGCTGCCTGGTAGCTCTAAGAACAACACTCAGTAGTAAAATCCAGGTCCCACTGAGACACATTCAGTTACATTGAGTAGGAGAAACAACAGCCTGCCAGAAAGCAGTTCCATCCTAAAGTGCTGGCTCTTTCTGAAAGCACATGACCAGGCAGAATGACCTGAGATGCACCTACACACCAATATTACAACTAAAAAAATTGCTGGCTCAGGAATTAAATTGTATATTGCAGAGTGAATTATTTGCAGTGTCAACAGTGTAATTTAGAAATAAAATCTACACCATAATAATCATGACAGAATCCCTTAAAGACACAGTATCATTGAGATGAGATGTCCTGTTAAACCCCCATAACTATCTGACTTCAATGACTTCTGATGAACCATATTTGCGTCTCCATAGTGGCGCTTCCCTGTCGGAACGACAGCTCCTGGCGCCTCCTTCATGCTCCTCTCTGGGTGGCTTATACTGCAGCCAATGCCACAAACATGTCAACCGCCTGGAAGACCTGTCCACCCGCCTCCGCTACCTGGAAATGGACAGGTGAAACTGCATGCCCTTTACCCACTGGGGACGGGGAGAGACATTAGGTACATGGCAAATCCATCCAAATTAGCCTTCTCATTTGCAAAGCATTCTGGGGCTGCACCTTCAGGTCATTAGGGTTTGTGATTGTAATGTAGTGTGATTCTTCCAGTACTATTAATATTAATATGTATTTATAGAGCGCCGACATATTGTGCAGCACTCTATGGCCGTGTATAGTCTCTCCCTGTCCCGGCTCTGCATGCTGGGTCACATGTATAATGTGCGATGTAAAGTGTGAGTTCTGTTGTGCTTGCTGTTATATATAACAACGCTCTGGTGTTTGCTTTGGGTGCCAGTGTGGGAATTTTCAATCTGGCTGTCCCCCATATTTAGGCATTGCTTGACCTTAAGGGGTTTTATAATGTGCAGTATATAGAATTGAATTATAGATCTGTTATCCGGAAACGATTTCCAAAAAGCTCTGAATTACGGAAAGGCCATCTCCCATAGATAATCCAAATGTTTAAAATGATTTCCTTTTTCTCTATAATAATAAATCAGTAGCTTGTACTTGATCCCAACTAAGATATAATTAATCCTTATTGGAAGCCAAAACAGGCTTTATTTAATGTTTACATGATTTTCTAGTAGACTTAAAGTGGTGGTTTACCTCTTATTCATATCAGTTCATGGTTGCTAGGGTAATTTGCACTCTAGCAATCAAATTGCTGAAATTGCAAACTGGAGAGCTGCTGGATAAAAAGCTAAATAACTCCAAAGCCACAAATAATGAAAAATTAAAACCAAATGCAGATTGTCTCAGAATATCACTCTCTGCACCATTCAAAACGTTAATTTGAAGGTGAACCACCCCTTGAGGGTATGAAGATCCAACTCACAGAAGGAGCCGCTATCCAGAAAACCTCAGGTCCTGAGCATTCTGGAAAACAGGTTCCTCATCTGTATATGATTTTGTAGTCCCTGTCTTAAGGTGGCCATAGATGTAACAATTCCAATCTTTCTCGGAAAAGTTGTTTCCTAAAAAGATTGTTTGTTCAACACACACGTATAGAGCTGAATTGTCAGATATGCAGATGGAAAGAATAGAATTCGACCTGTATCTGACGATTCAACACTAACAATGGCCGACGTTAAGGATGCCTTCAAAGGCACCCAATCAGAATTTTCCATCCATCCAGCCTGATTGAGGAGCTGACAGATATCCAAGTCTTCTGACGATATCGGTCGGCTCATTTCCCACCATACACGCAACGAATATCGTACGGAAATGCATTTCATACGATATTATCTGTGCGTCTGTGGCCACCTTTACTGATAGATGGGTCCCAATCACTTCTCACTTAAAAGTAGTTTACATTGTAATTAACGTTTTGTGGCAAGGAGCAAAGTCACCAAGTTCTGCGTTTCTTTACCCAGAATGCACCATGCTACCCCTAAGTTGTGCCTGACACCTTTGGGCTAGTGGCAGATGAGCAGAGTCGGGGAGATTTAGTCGCCAGGTGACTAATCGGCTCTTTAGCCCGGCGACAATCTCCCCGAACTGCCTTCTTCCTGCCTTCCCTGTGCTTGAATGAGGGATTGCCTGCGCAAATACACTAGCAGTGCTTCGATTTCCAAAGTTGCCAATTGGGCGACTTCGGAAATCGAAGTGCCCCCAGTGCACACGGAAGGCAGATTCAGGGAGATTTAGTCGCCAGGCGACTAATCGCTTCTTCAGCCTGGTGACTAAATCTCCCAGAATCTGCTTGTCTGCCACTGGCCTTAAAGGGGAATTAAACCCCCCCTACGCTAACTCAAACCCCCCACCCCCCCATAGGCCCTCGTCCAAAAAGGAAATTTTTAGTTTGGGGTTGACTTGCCCTTTAAAGAGCTAGACTTTTTTTTGTGCTTGGGTGTTACAGGCTGTCTAGCTCTGTTGCATTCGACGCAAACCCTGTGTAACTGAGGTCCTGTATCTTCCCATAGGTATATGACTCCTTTTCCAACTCCCGAATTCTTTTTCCATGTAGCTCTTTTTGCAAATTCTGCCGCTCGTGGGGGCAGTGGAAATATTGTTTGGGAAAATATGGTCGGTGACAGGTTTATTGCAATATTTTGTTGAGTTTCTAGTCCTGAATCCATGGACTGTACCAGATCCTATAATGCATGGGGGGTGCTATCTTATTGGCTTCACTTGTTTCCTGGGGAAGGAAGCCTCCATACATCCCCAGTTTATCTACTCGTGATTATTAAACCTACGCAGATCAGTCGCTACCAGCATTAGTGTCAGGGATACACTGACTGCCAGCCTGTGCTTTCGCTACTCTCGCCTGTTTAGGTGGAGGCCTCACTAACTCTTGTGCTTCTGGGTGATTCAGCTTCAGTAATCGGAACTGTTGTTGTGCTAACGCGTTTGTAACTGATGCTGTCAGAGGTAGATGGGAAATGTAGTTCAGCAACAGGCAGCAGAAGCTAAAACTTTGTAGTCTTACATCTCCCACTTGCCACGTCCTTTTTCTGTCAATAACATTCTGTATTTATTCACTCTTCACGACTTCTACTTTCACTTATTCACTTGCTTTTATGTCTCTGCCCCCCAGCCCAGACAAAAGGCCTTCGAGCAGAAAAGAAGCCCGGTGAGTATTTTCCTGCCTATTTTATATATATTAATTCCCTAACCATCAGAGAGCTCTACAGCCCTGGACGATTAAGAACTGCGGAGCTCTCTGGCCGGACTGGTCTTCGCCCCTTCAGTATTTGAAGGGTTAATGTGCCCTTTCTTCTGGTCCTTAGGAGGTTACAACACAACAGTTTCCTGGGGGAGGACTCTGCTGAGCAGCAGCTTTCCGACATGGCTTGCGATGAGACAGATCTCACAGACAAGGTATCTGGGGAAGGGAATAGCCCTTAAAGGAGAATTTAGCCTGTGGGGAAAAAAACCTGTATCCCCATCCGGGGAGATGCCCCATACCCCCAGATTCTTCCAGCTGAGTTGCATGCAGCCATCTTCTGCGATCTCTGTAAGCTCTGGAAATTTCCGATATCCCAGTCAGCTTACAGAGATCGCAGAAGATGGCTGCATGCAACTCAGCTGGAAGAATCTGCAGCGAGGAGTAAGTATGGAGTAAGGGGCATCTCCCTGAGGTGGAGGGGTAGTTAGCCTGCGAGCAGGAGTGAGGAGGTCTACCTGGGGGGGGGGACGGGTTTTTTCCCCACAGGTTGATTTCTCCTTTAAATATTAAAGGAGAAGGAAAGTCTTCTTCCACTTGGAGGTTCCAAATGTTAGGCACCCTCAAGTGATTGTATATACTTACCTGAAACCCTGGGTCGGTGCTTGTATCAGCAGAAAACTGCACCGGTTCCAGTGATCACCATGGAGTGATCCTCTTCCAGCTTTTTCTTGCGGCTGTGCATGCGAAAAGCTGAACTTTAACTAAGAAGTTGGCTATTTTGTTCTACTGCGCATGCGTCACCCCCGGGAACCTTGAAGAAAGAAGATGCCGGAAGAGGATCACTGCGTGGTACTCACTGGAATAACTCCAGGCCGTTGCCGTTTTCTGCTGAAAGGAGCACCATCCCAGGGTTTCAGGTAAGCCAATACAATCACTTGGGGTTTCCTAACATTTGGCATCCCCAAGTGGAAGAAGACTTTCCTTCTACTTTATGGCACCCAAAAAGAAAGAGAGGTCATTCTAAGCAACTTTCCAATATACATTCATTGCATCTTTTCAATTGTAAAGGTATTTGTAAATGCAATTGCAACGGAAAGCTGCATCTGTATGGCTGTGTATAGTCTCTGCACTGCTGGTTCCGACTCCTATAGTACAAGCCAGCTGATTAACAGGCCTGGAGAACAACTGACTTCTGCTGTTTTGCAAGTCGAACCCTTAAAACAGAAATAGACAGCACTCTTTTCAATAGCAATTATATTTACACAAGACCTGTAATGTGTATTAGAATAATACACAAAATAATTAGAATAATATGGAGTTCAGCTTTAATTCCGTCTTTTTTTTCCTGTGTGTTGAAATGGTTAAATACGTATAGACGCACCTGAATCTTTTTTTCCCCATCAGATTATGGGTGGTATAATTTTTCCGTTGAATAGACAAAATTGCTTTGTCCTTCTGCAGATTTTAATGCTGCGGTTAAACTTAGAAAAATATCTGCCCTTTCCGTACGTTCCGCTCACATATATCTGACTAATCCTGTACCAGCCACAAGACTTTGGAATGTGAAATATGTGCTTGCCAAGAAACTCCATTGGCTGGGCCCCTGAGCTGAAGAGATGCTGGTAACGTCCCCGACACTTAGTTGCCAAGTAGTGAGTCCAGCTACTCCCCCAGGGTATTGGGAAAGCTGATTTGCTGAGCAGGTTGTTTTCTAAAAATAATATACCAGGAGGAGGTTCCACATGTTCCACAGGTGAATCTACAGAACAGAAGTCCCAGGAGTTCTAGAATAAGGGTTACAATATTCTCTGAACGCAATGAATGAAGTAAAGTGCAGAAAAAGTCCTTGGTCCAATTACCTGCAAGCTGGACAGGTTGCAAGCAGAAGACTTTGTAGCACAGTTGTCTCTTTTAATCAAAACCTCAACTTGAGTCATATACTCCCTTCACAGGTTCTGTTCTTGGAGCAGCGGATCAGCGAGCTCGAGAGAGACGCAGCCACCACCAGCGAACAGCAGAATCGACTTCGGCAGGAGAATCTCCAGTTGTTACACAGGTGAGGATACAGGTTTCTACCAGCCGATGGAGAGCTGCGGTTGTTGAGGTGGTAAGATCTGTAGACCTGGGGCCTAGGGTTGTTTGATTAGCTTGGTCACCACAGCTGATTAGATGTTCTATCCTGCCCAGTGGATATCTATTAGAGCAGGGATCCCCAACCTTTAGAACCCTTGAGCAACATTCAGAAGTACAAGGAGTTCGGGAGCAACACAAGCATGAAAAATGTTCTTGGGGTGCCAAAAATAAGTGCTGTGATTGGCCATTTGGTAGACCCTAAGTGAATTGTCAACCTACATTGAGGCTCTGTTTGGCAGTACACCTGTTTTTTTATGCAACTAAAACTTGCCTCCAAGCCTGGAATTCAGAAATAAGCACCTGCTTTGAGACCACTGAGAGCAACATCCAAGGGGTTGGGGAGCTACATGTTGCTCATGAGCTAATGATTGGGGATCACTGTATTAGAGCATGGATTTAAATCACTGAGATCGGGAGTTGAGCACTACACAAGACGTAATGGTTTACACTTGCTCGCTGTTGAACTGACTTACCATATTGTAACATTATGGTCAGATTGTGTGTGCAGCACGATGGGTGTTCTGATGGGTGTTAGTGCTGCTACAGCAGAATTCTGCACTGAAATTTATTTCAAAAGAGCAAACAGATTTTTTTTATATTTCATTTTGAAATCTGACATGGGGCTAGACATATTGGCAGTTTCCCAGCTGCCCCCAGTCATGTGACTTGTGCTCTAATAAACTTCAGCCACTCTTTACTGCTGTACTGCAAGTTGGAGTGATATCACCCCCCTCCCTTCCCACCCAGCAGCCTAACAACAGAACAATGGGAAGGTAACCAGATAACAGCTCCCTAGCACTGCCTGGTAGATCTAAGAACAACACTCAATAGTAAAATCCAGGTCCCACTGCAACACATTCAGTTACATTGAGTAGGAGAAACAACAGCCTGCCAGAAAGCAGTTCCATCCTGAAGTGCTGGCTCTTTCTGAAATCACATGACCAGGCAGAATGACCTGAGATGCACCTACTCACCAATATTACTACAAAAAAAAAAAAATACAATGAAATAAAATATGGTAGAGTGAATTGTTGCCGTGTAAATAGTTTAATTTAGAAATAAAAACTACATAATAAAAATCATGAAAGAATCCCTTTAATGAAATATCAGTGTACTGAGTACACTTTATATAATCTGTGCAGACAAAGGCTTCTTGGTGGTTGCCTCTGCACGGGAGTTGCAGCATAGAGGGACCACTTACTGGGTATCAGTGGTGGACACTAGCAACAAGCCATTGGTTAGTTTTGCTGGTGCACCTGATGTTAAGGGCAAATATCTGATTAGTTGCTGTTCTAAATAAAAATGAACTCAAACCCGTTGCCATGTAGGGCGCATGCTTTCGAGGAGCAGCTGAAAGATCAGGAGCTGAGATCCGATGAGGTGCAAAGTGAAGAAATCCGAAAACACAGAGACGAGCTCCGCAAAATGGAGCGAGATAACGGCTACCAGCTCAGCAGCCTTAAAGCCAGGTACGACTTAGGTACCAGCATTCCTCAGGAACTGGATCTGAGATCCATAGTGTAGAGCCTCAATAACATAGTTAGGTTAGGTTGAAAAAAGACACATCCATCAAGTCGAACCTTTGTGTTTTTGCAGAGTGCAAGAACTGGAGAATGAGAATTCAGAGCTGCGCTCTCAGGTACCAGATATAAAGGCAACAGTCCAACGACTGGAAGAGGTATGGAAGTCTGTTCTTCTCTGATTCATTTTCCCCTGCCAGCGCTTCTCTGTGTATAACAAGAATCACCCCTGTGCTGACTTTTTGGCCCATAGGAGAAGCAGAAGCTGCAGGATGAGGTTGAAGCCCTGCAGGGCCAGGTGAAGGAGCACTGTGAAATGAACCAGAAACTGAGCGGACAGCTGAGCAAGGAAAAACATAATCAGCAGTCTCATATGGAGAGGTGCCAAGAGGTGAGCAGGGGTGCGTGTGTGTCTCATATCTACAGTGCTGTATAATTAGCGATTAATAGCTCCTGACTAATGAAAAGTCAACATTTATTAATAAGCGCTGAAGTGGAATACTTTGCATTACCGTATTACTACATTACTGACTTGTCCTCAGTATCTGACAGATCCTCACTAGACCCCCCCTCCGTTTGGGCAAAGGGCCTTTTTTGTTGTGGAACTGCACAGGCGTCAGTGCATGTAGTGGGGGTATTACGCTGCACGTTCTCACTACCCAGATTCTGATACAAACAAGGCATTTTGTTTCCAGATAAGTATTTTTCTTCCTAGTCGTCTTATCTGTTCCTCACAAACTGCCTGTAATCTTAGCAAAGCGTTAAAAAAAAAAAAGTACTCTGCTGTGTGTGACAAGCAGCTTTTTTTTATTTGCATAATTCTTTAGCATACAGCAGTGCTGTGTGCCTGTTGCAACCAATCAGCAATTAGCTTTCATCTGTCCGTGCAACTAGCATAATGAAAGCAGGTGTCTGAATGGCTGCAGCAGTGGAGCAGTTTCCTTTCTATGTTAGTAATAGAGTATTGGTACCTAATTAAAATTTCACCATACGGCTTCGTTATTTCCTAATAAATGCACATTCTAGGTTTAATTTATAAATACGGAGCACAACTTATTTCTTCATTATTCTATCAGCGCTACGGAACAAGTTGGCGCTATAGAAATACATGTTAATAATAATTCTAGCACGCAGGTCTGTGTATTGCCTTGGAGTCTGCTGCCCCCTTGCTTTTTTCACAAGTAGTGCAGCCTCATATACTTTTTGTGTTATGGGGTTTTAGTGGAAAGGCTGTTCTGTGGCCAAAACAGAGGTGTTCAAGGGTGTGACACCCGCACCTCTGACTTCTATCTTGGAGTTATTGACTTTTGGGGTTTGTGAGCACTGTAGCACCATTCCTCCAGCCACACATGGACACAAGTATGTTTTGGGATGGCCAGGCTCTGGGGCAGGGGCTATATCTGTAGAATACATCAATCACTTTGTATCTGAAATGCTAGCATAAGGACTCTGGGTCGCAGAGACAGGTCAGATGCATGCAATACACTCTCTCTATACTGAGTGGCATAATATTATGGGAATTAAGTCACAATGTAGTGGTAACACAGGTTCCAAACAGGGATGCGTTCATGGTAACACTGTTAAAGGAGAACTAAAGTCTAACTAAAGAAGTGTGTATAAATGTTGTACATGATGTTTTGTGCTTGTGTACCAGCCCAAGGCAACCACAGCCCTTTAGCAGTAAAGATCTGTGTCTCCCCAGTAGATGCCCCAGTAGCTCCCCATCTTCTTTTCTGCTGATTCACATGCTCTGTGCTGCTGTCACTTACTGAGCTTAGGGACCCACTCACAATATACAGTACACATAGTGTAATAGAAATATAGTCACAATATAAGGCTGATTAGTCATTAATACAGGTAATTACTACATGCCAATCCCTGCACTGGCTCCCACTACCCTTCAGAATTAAAGTCAAATTAATGACCCTGACATTCAAAGCACTTCATAACTCTGCCCCTCCCTACATCTCTGAACTCATCTCTATATACTCACCCAACTGCTTACTACGCTCCTCTACTGACCTGCTACTCAACTCTTCTCTTATTACCTCCTCACATGCTCGCATTCAAGACTTTGAAAGAGCTGCTCCCCTCCTCTGGAATTCTCTCCCACGGTCTGTCCAACTTTCTCCCAATCTTTCAACTTTCAAGAATTCTCTTAAAACTGACTTATTTAGAGAAGCCTACCCTCACTGTTAACTACTCAATGCAATACCACCTACAGTACTACATCTCTCACCCACTTAACTCTGATCTTGCGCACTCCAACACCTTGTGTATCATTCCCTTCCCTTTAGATTGTAAGCTCTTTCTGCACAGGACCTACCTCACCTTCTGTACCGGTATTTATTGTGATGTATGTAACTCCGTTTGTTCTATGTATGTAATTCATGTGATTTAGTTGTATAATCAGATTCACTTTACAGTGCTACGAAATAAGTTGGCGCTATAGAAATACATGTTATTATTAATAATAATAATAATAATAATAATGGCAGCACAGAAACTAGTGCAATTAGAATCAGAATTTAATAATCAGCCTTGTAGCATCAGCTTATATTACAGACCAACCTCATTTTCTGCTTGATAATTAGTGACGACCCCTAAGTTTATCTTCTCAACAGCTGCTCAGAGCCCACTGAGCATGTGAGTGTCACAGACACTTTCCAAGATGGTGACCCCCTGTGACAAGTTTGAAGTCCTGGATCATTGCTGTTATTGACAAGCTGAAACTTTAGGCTGGTGCAGTTACTTCTGTATATAATATATGGCAATATTAATTTTTAGGGTGTAGTAATCCATTAAGTCTAATTACAGCAATAAATGATCCTAAACCACTACTGAGTGCAAGCGTCATGCATATTTTGTACAACAGTTTATATGCCCTTTAAACATACCCCAGGCATAGGCTGACACTCTGGTAGAGACATATGGGGTGCCATTTGTCCCAAATACATTCTGTATACAAAACTATCCCTGATACACAGAATGAATGTCTCTCGTGGTATATTACTATTTCTGACCATATACACAAATAAAAAATATACAAAAGACTTATTTCTATTAAAGAATGAGAACAAAATATGATTAATGCACAAAAGGATGTCATTATATTACAAACTCCATTCCGTAAATTTTAACAATCAATCTGTCTCACAAATTTATAACCTCAACGTAACAGACACACTTATATGCAAAGTTACAGAATGAATTATGTAAAAAAAAAAAAACTTGCACAGAATGTATAATAGTTTTACTAACTTGTGCATGCCAAGCTAGATTTGAATGGCAAAATAGTTATTTGTGACAGAAAGCAAGATTTTATAGTACAGGATTCATTCTTTCGACAAGATGAAAGTTTTGTTTCATGAAACAGATAAAATAACCATTCTGTGAAGAAATACTGTCAGTTACTTTCCTGAACCAATAAGAACAAAGCTTACTGGCCTGCTTGTGCAGACATTTTGGTTATGGGCATTCCTGCTGTTTTGCCATTGTCGTATGATAACTGGAGCAGCACTATTAACTGATGTGTTTTTTAAAAAACAAGTTTTCCCATGACAGTTTCCCTTTAATCCTAGGAGGCATTCAACCATTTTCATGTTACACTTTGCACCCCTGCTAGACTGAAGCCTTTGATCTCCCAGGACCGAACCCATCATAGGGCATAGGGTTATTAGTCAACAAAGAAAAGGATGGAGGCACACTCTCCAGGTGGTCTGGTTGCCCAATACAGGCTTGGATTAGTGCAGTGCCTATGTGGGTGTTGGACTTAAAGGGATACTGTCATGGGAGAATATTTTTTTTCAAAATGCATCAGTTAATAGTGCTGCTCCAGTAGACTTCTGCACTGAAATCCATTTCTCAAAAGAGCAAACAGATTTTTTTATATTTCATTTTGAAATCTGACATGGGGCTAGCCATATTGGGGCTCATTTATCAACACTGGGCAGATTTGCCCATAGGCAAACCTATAGCGACCAATCAGTGATTAGCTTTTTAAAGCCAGCTGCAGGTAGAACAACGAATGCAGCAATTTTATTGGTTGCCATGGGTTTCTGCCGATGTGAAAATTTGCCCAGTGTTAATAAATTACCCCCATTGTCAGTTTCCCAGTCATGTGACTTGCTCTGATAAACTTCAGTCACTCTTTACTGCAAGTTGGAGTGATATCACCCCCCCCCCAGCAGCCTAACAACAGAACAATGAGAAGGTAACCAGATAACAGCTCCCTAACACAAGATAACAGCTGCCTGGTAGATCTAAGAACAGCACTCAATAATTTTGATGAACTGATTTCCTACATGTCACTGAGGCTCTTCCAGTCCTGTTTTTATGGTGGTGAGATGTAGCACCATTATGTTTTATCCCTTCCTCTAAGCTAAGAAAGAACATTCCCATTGATCCCCTTACTTAAAGGGATCCTGTCATGGGAAAAAAAATTTTTTTTCTAAAAATGCATCAGTTAATAGTGCTGTTCCACAAGAATTCTGCATTGAATTCCATTTCTCAAAAGAGCAAACAGATTTTTTTATATTTCATTTTGAAATCTGACATGGGGCTAGACATATTGTCAATTTCCCAGCTGCCCCAAGTCATGTGACTTGTGCTCTGATAAACTTCAATCAGTCTTTACTGCTGTACTGCAAGTTGGAGTGAAATCACCCCCTCCCTTTCCCCCACCCAGCAGCCTAACAACAGAACAATGGGAAGGTAACCAGATAACAGCTCCCTAACACAAGATAACAGCTACCTGGTAGATCTAAGAACAACACTCAATAGTAAAATCCATGTCCCACTGTGTTCCATTCAGTTACATTGAGTAGGAGAAACAACAGCCTGCCAGAAAGCAGTTCCATCCTAAAGTGCTGGCTCTTTCTGAAAGCACATGACCAGGCAAAATGACATGAGATGCACCTACACACCAATATTACTACTAAAAAATACACTTGCTGGTTCAGGAATGAAATGTTATATCGTAGAGTGAATTATTTGCAGTGTCATTTAGAAATAAAAAATACATCATAAAAATCATGGCAGAATCCCTTTTAGTTAATGCAAATCCCTTGTGTAATGATGCTTTGCAGGCGAAGCTACAGTATCTTTAGACTTTGTAGTTCTTGGGTAGCTACAACCTCCATTATCCTTTTCAAATCTGGTGGCTAGTGTTTTTGGGAGTTTTTTGGGTTGGTTAATTACCCCTGTGTGGGGGTATTTCTCACATGACCATACCATTGTATTTCAGGTTATTGAGGAACTTCGGCGAGAACTGGAGCAAATGCAACTGGTGCGTCTGGATATGGAGCAGCGACTGGGGTTGGGCAACAGCGCCGCCCTGCAGGAATACAACAGCCGAACGCGGGAGGCTGAGCTGGAGCATGAAGTGCGGAGGCTTAAACAGGTATTTTATCTTAATAAGGTAATAAAGTTCTGGAGGAGCACAGAGGGTGATGCTTACTTTACTTTGAGGGGGAATGTCGCTTCCAGAACCTGAAGGTTAAGCGTTTTTTTCTTGCCTGAGACTGTTTGTTTGAACATCTATTCACTGTGCCTAAAGTAGGCCGAGGGGAATTGGTGAGACGTGCAGCTCCTTGCACGCTTTTTGCTTTCTTACAAATTTTATTCCGCAGGAGCAACGAGCCCTGAAGGAACAAAATGAAGAGCTTAATGGACACATCATAAACCTCAGCATCCAAGGAGCCAAGAATCTATTCTCCACAACGTTCTCAGACTCATTAGCAGCTGAAATTAGCAATGTCTCCAGGGACGAGGTAAGGAGTAGGATTGGCTGGAGCTGGATGGTTAGAGAACACAAGGGGACTCTTTGTTGGGGAGGGGGGATTCCTTGAGGTATCAATATGGGGCATTAAAGAGGGACACTTGCAGGGGAGTACCTATGTGCGTTTGGATATTTGACATATACTTGTATGTACAAGAATTGAATAGTTCTTAAAGGAGAACTAACCACCCCCCACACCAAAAGCCCCCTAAATGTGCAGGCATTGCCCGCCCCCTCCCCACAATGTTCTTTAGTGTAAAAAAAAATACAGAGAAGCGCAATAGAGCTGCGCATGTGCAAATCGGTGTTGAGACCCAAAGTCTACAAAAATATCTGGAAAATGGGGGAGTTCTGCTGCACTTCTCTGCATTTAAGGATCAGAATTTTTTTAAGGATTTTTTTCACCATAAGCACATCTCGGGGAAAGGGGCGATGCCTGCAAGTTAGGGGTTAGTTCTCATTTAAAGGGGGACAACTGCCAACTATCTAAATAGTATTCCCACTATCTGTTTTCACTCTGACCTGCTTTTCTCCTGTGTTAAGTGGGTCCCACAGTAAAGTTGCCTGGTCCATGTAATATAGATCTTACCACCTAGCTATGGGGGTGTTCTCATTTCATTTGAGTTCTGGTGGCCTTGGGGTAGTTAAAAAAAAAAAAACCCAAATCATAAGGTGCAGCATTAATAACGTATTTTTCAAGCTTTAGTTCTCCTTTAGAAGTTTGCATTCATGGTTCTTCCCCTTTAGAGGCAGTTTGTAGAAGGAAGGGCAGGTTGTGGTGCTAAGGATTTCTGCCCTTTGCTCACCCTGTTTCTTTTTTTTGTAGCTTATGGAAGCAATTCAGAAGCAGGAAGAGATCAACCTTCGCCTGCAGGACTACATCGACCGCATCATTGTAGCTATCATGGAGACCAACCCAGCCATCCTGGAAGTGAAGTAAGGGAAAGCAGCACAGGGAAACATCAGCAGCTTATTGTGCATAGAGAAACAAAGAGGGGAAGGTGTCGGAATAGAATAGGCTATGGATACTGCTTTACAGAGTCAGCAGTATACAGTAATATAACTACTAAAACAAGTGCTTGTTTGTCTAGGGGTATGAGAACAATCTCCAGGCTCATAGTAGCTCCACACACTCCCTACAGAAGGAACCATAGATCAGGGAGCCAGAGGCCACACGTAGGACAGGGACACAATGAAATAGAGAGCGCACAATAAGAGTGGGGAGCACAAGAAGACATGGGCAAGACTTAGAGCAGATTGAGGATTGCAGGCTGCACAGCCAGGTCCTGAAGAAATGCCAAGAACTAACCCTATCTTTGCATTGCAGAATGCATTAGCGTCTCTGTTGTGATAGCGCACGATCAATCCTGCCTGTGATCCGTAGACCAGAGGAGGCAGGCCTGAACCCTGGACAAATGCAGACCCCAGCTCCAAAGCTTTAACATGGCAGGCTCTGCTTGGAGAAGATGTTTGACCTTCTTGTCCTGCTTCCAGGATAGATGCACATGCGGAACCTGCAGCTCAATGCTCTTCATGGTGGATGAGATGAATCCCTCAAGTGTTTTCTCAAAGCTTAGTCCTCGTTACCTCTGTGACTCCAGAAGTCTCAGTCAGGCACACAGAGACCCATATCACCATCACTATTGTATGCACTACCCACGGAGCTCAGCACAGCAGCACATGAGTAGTACTATGCACAGTGCAAGCTGGAATCCTGCACTTAGAGAGTTTACAAATCAGTAGTACTATATCCATGATCAGGCAGGTAATAATTACTGTACTGTGGTATTACAGCTGTGCACATACAACGTGTAACTTCTAAACACTACTGGATGATGTAATAATCTGCTCCATGTCTGCTAAGCCGTAGCAGCCAATCGGGTGTTTGCTTTCAAATAGGCGAGCTACTTGATTGGCTGTTCTGGGTTTGTATGGCTGGTGGAAGCGACTGCTATTGCATCACGCCATATTTGAACCGGGAACTCACAGTTCATAGCTGACGTATCATTGCTGCTTTAAGGACTCGCGTAGCAGTACTTAATATAGAGAAATTGCTGTATTCCATAGAGCAAATGCACACAGGGGGTGCACACGGTGAGACACTGTATCAGTGCCTAGCATAGCTTCCCACAACCTCCCACAGCACACGCTCATTTCTATTGTCTCCGTTGTACCCTGCACTTTCTTGTAATGACTAGTACCTTGTCCACCATCTCCATGCCTAGATTGATAAGCAGAGGCATCTGCTCATGAAGGATTCACTGTATATATTAGTGCATAATACATCTATATTTATATATCTCTCATGAGCAACACACAGCTGCAGTTTCAGCACAATGTATATATATATATATATATATATTATGCATACACAGAGGAAATATGAGATTAGCCAATTCAGAAAAGTGCCCTGTATTTGACCAATCACAGCCAATTTGTTATATGGCATATCAATATAGTGTCATTAAGAAATAATATATGATTAAACATATATTTATATATGTATGTGATATTTATAAAGGCTACAGAACAAGGTTTGCAGCCTGGTTGCCCATATATTCTTGCCTACCTAACCTAGGAGAGAAGCTGATTGGCTTTCTGGTGCATTGGGAATGTAAAAAGCCAGGATTTTATTGGTCAAGGTTAGAGCCAAAGAAGACTTAGGCCAAAACCTTGTTTGATACAATCAATGTACACACCCCTTTGAAACTGAGATGCTGGGAGTTCTAGAACTAAATGCTCTAAGCCCCACTGATGCTCTTGAACCTGCCCCTCCTTGCTCTAAGGCTGTACTTTATGGTCTATGCAGGGATCGTATACGCGCCCGTCCCAAAGGCTTGAACTCTTTGGTGCTGCATCTGATGCCTCATAAAGCCTCTCCTGGCACTGAGAGGGTTAAAATGACTTTAACCTGCTGGAGTCTGTTCCTTTATTCCCTTTCTCTGTCTCTTTTTTTATACGCAGACTAATTCCGATTTTTAGAGGCTTTTCCAGAATGTTTCTACACATATATGTATATAAGTACATAGCAGATAAAATATATATATATATATAAATATAAGTATTGGCAGATCTGTAAATATACGAGGTATGAATGAAGGACAGGGCAAGGTCCTCCTGAAAAATACACTCCTATGGTGTAATGGGATTTATTGTGTAAAATAATCTAGAGCTGTGTGCGTGTGTGGCCCTTAGGGGCCACTGTAAGTCTGTAGCGTTAGTGGGGAGGGCAATGCGGTCCAATAGGGAACATTCTGTAGGTGCTTTCAGATCACAGAACATTAACTTGCGGTAGAACCACTTCTGGTACTTTCGTCTTTATCTGAATCGTGACAGTTGACATAAGGACTTTGTATTGGAAACGTAGAGTATAACACACCACTTCCCTTACGTAATGTCACATGGCAACTTGACTTGGCAGTTTAGCTACGATTGCCGTTATATTGCAGCCAATGAAGAATCTGTAAACACTGGTCCAACTACGTGACTCCCTTGATTGTCTTACATGATCTTCTAGTAGACTTAAGGTATGAAGATCCAAATTACGGAAAACCCAAGATCCCAAGCATTCTGGATAACCGGACCCATACCCGTATATTCAAAATATTAGCTTTTAGCCCTCGATTTTGACTGGCGAATATTTGGCAAATAAATATTTGCCAAAATCGAATAAAATATTCAGCGATTTTGAGCGCGTTTTCAACTATTAGCCAGAATCTTATGATCGAACGATTCTACAAAAAGTCGCAGAAAAAAACGTTTGAATATTCGCCAAAATCGTACGAATTGAACGTTCAAAGCGTTCGATCGTACGATTGAAATTCAGCAAAAGACTTAGAAAAAAAAAGCCTATGGGGGATTCCCATAGGCTTCTATTGCAATTCAGTAGGTTCAATCTGGTGAATTAGGCGGTCGAATAAGTTATTCAAGTTATTCGACTGGCGAATAGTCGAACGATCGAATATATATTTATTCGATGCGACCGAATATTCTATATTCGATAGTCGAAAATACTTAATTTAAATAGTCGCACAAATAGAGACTATTCGAGCGAATATTCGAATCCTTCACACGAATTTAGTAAATCTGCCCCTTAGCTTCTCAGTAGCAACCCAGAGCACACTGAGCATGTGCAGTGCCACTGACACGCAAAACGTGGTCTAACTATTCCAGGATGGGATAGTTGTGGACAGCTTTGAAGGCCTTGATCATTATAGGGTCATTTTAGGGGCAAATTTACAAAATTCACGTGAATAATTCGAAGTTCGAACAAATTTTTTTTTAATTCGACCATCGAATATTCGAATCCGAATAACATTTTATTCGAATATTTGATGGTCGAATTACTTTCCCTTTAAATTTTTATTCGACCACCGACTTCGCCAGAATCAAGCTACTGAATTGGGAATCTTTTAGTTTTGATCGAATGAAAAAAAATCGATCGAATTGCAGTAAAATCCTTCGAATTCGAAGGATTTTACTTCCCCACTATTCCCATGGTCGAATTTTTTATTTTTTTTTAATTCGAAATTCGACCAATAATAAATCTGCCCCATAGTATATAGAATACAGCATTCCTTTCTTGGGTTTAGTTGTCCTTTAAAGGTGGCCATAGACACAGAGATCCGCCCGTTTGGCGATATTGCAAAACGAGCGTCTCTCTCTACGATATGCCCACATTGAAGTGGGTGATATCGGGCAGATCCGATCGTAGGCCCTAGGGATATATATCAGAATAGAGTCGATATGGGCGGTCGGATCACGGGACTGTATACACACAGAGATGCACCTGCGATCTGACTCGGTTTTTTTATCCCGTCGGATGGCCCCACACACGGGCCAAAAAGCTGCCGACTCGGTCTCTCAACAGCTTTTATCAGCCTGTGTATGGGGGCCTTAAGAGTGAGTTTATTTCCAATATATATATATTTATTTGGAGCTCACCATAAGAGAAGTAGCAGGATCCCTTTTCACCAGTTATCCCTCTGGTTTCATTACAATCCATAACCGCTTCTCCGGTGTTAGGATTGTAAAGTCTATTCTGTCCGGTATTGGATCAGAACCTACGCAGAACACGGCCAGTTTGATTTGGCAACAGGCACTCTCATCCGGCGCTTCTAGTGTGTGGTACCCCCCTGGAGGTGGCAATATACAGTTAGGACTAGTCCACACCAGCAGATTTGGGGAGATTAGTCGCCCCAACAACAAATCGCCTCTTCTTCGGGGCGACAATGTCCCTGAACTGCCTTCTCCTTGCCCTCCACTGGCTCTAACAAAAAAAAAAACGGCGGCAATTTACACGCGGTGCTTCATTTTCTGAAGTTGCCTCACGAGGAAACTTCGGGCGACTTCAGAAAACGAAGCGCCGCATGTAAAATTGCCTCAGGCGACATTCATGTTAGCCAGCGGAGGGCAGGGAGAAGGCAGTTCTGGGAGATTGTCGAAGAGGCGATTTGTCGCTGGTGCGACTAATCTCCCCGAATCTGCTCGTGCGGATGAAGCCTTAGAGCATGAAAGTGGCTTATCTGTAAAAAGAATGGATTATTTGTTTTAATTTAAACTCTTTTCAAATTGTTTGCCTTTTTTTTTTTCCGTTGTGTATTTTTTTCTGAGGAATAAAAACCCGTCAACTGAAATAATATTGTCTTGCTTATATTTTCAGTGGGTGGATCTATATTTTATTCAGTTGTGTTCCAACATCGCTAACCTGATCAATCACTGGTTTTGGTAGAAATTATATGTCTACTTGGCAAATCATTTACTGGTAGGTGTAGTAGAGTTATAGAAACAGTCATGACATTCATTGAATCATTAATTGTGGTTTATTCCAAATACAGGTATGGGATCAGTTGTCTGGAAACCCGTTATCCAGAAAGTTCCGAATTAGGGAAAAGGCCCATAGACTCCATTATATTCAAATTATCCAAAATTTTAAAAATGATTTCCTTTTTCTGTGTAATAATAAAACAGTAGCTTGTACTTGATCCCAACTAAGATATAATTAATCCTTATTGGAGGCAAAACCAGCCTATTGGGTTTATTTCATCTTTATGTGATTTTGTAGTAGTCCTGCAGCGGGTCGGTTACCTGTGGGTTACCCAGCAAAATTCCGCTGTACCCTGCGGGTTGCACGTAGAATTTCTGGGTGCGGGTATAGAAGCGAACTGGTGGTTCTGCAGGTTGACGGGTTGAGGGTCGGGTCGCAGATCCTCGCCATAGCGATTTTTACTCCTTTTTCTGAGCATGTTTACTACTGATGATGTCACTTCCGGTTTACAAAGACAGCACTTCCTGTTTTACTCCCTTTTTTCTGATTATGGCTACTTCCGATGACGTCACTTCCGGTTTACAATGACAGCACTTCCTGATTCTTGATGGTCAGCGGGTCCGGGTTGCGGAACGCAGGTATGGGTCGGGTCGCGGGTCCGGATTGCTGGTACGGGTCCCAAAAAATGGACCCGTGCAGGACTCTATCTTAAGATAGGAAGATCCAAATTATGGAAAGCACCAGGTCCCGATGATTCTGGATAATAGGTCCCATACCTGTAATTAAAGTGTTCCAAATAATAATCGCAGTGTGGAGTTCAATTAGTGACTCATTCATTCTCTGAAATAACAGGGGTCAATTGCAGCCCTTATTTAAGGAAGGAAGGAGCAAATGTTGTGCATGCTGGTTATAGTGTATTTCTCTCTGATAATCTGAGTAAAATGGCTCATTCCAGACATTGCTCAGAAGAACAGCGTACTTTGATTAAAAAGTGGATTGGAGAAGGGAAAACATATAAAGAAGTGCAGAAAATGATAGGCTGCTCAGCTAAATTGTTCTCAAATGCTTTAAAATGGCAACCAAACCTGAAAGACACGGAAGAATAGGGAAAACGATCATTGGAATGGATAGAAGAAGAACCAAAATGGCAAAGACTCTGCCAATGATCAGCTCCAGGAAGATCAAAGAACGTGTAAAGTTACCTGTGATACAGTTACAATTAGAAGACTCCTATGTGAAGCCAAGCTATCGGCAAGAAGCCCCCTCACTGTCCTGTTGTTGCAAAAAAGACATGCTGAAGAGCTTACTGTTTGCCAAAGAACACACTGACTGGCCTAAAGAGAAACCGCAAAACATTTTGTGGACTGATGAGAGCAAGATTGTTCTATTAAAGAAGTAGTAACTCCACCCCGCTCAACCCATAGGTGCAGTCCAATGAAGTGGGAGGCAACTGCTGTGGGGATTCTCAGCCTAGCCTCCTGTAATATGTTCCTAAAGTTCAGTGTAGTTCAAAGTCCATGAAGTGCATAAAAGGGTACACTTGTCCCTAGTACTGCAGAGTGCCTACTCCAGTCCCGAGTTCTCATATATTTACAATCTCAACATGAACACGGCATGACAAATACTTTGAAAATGAGGGTAGTTGGTCCATAATGCAAAAAATATACATATTATGAGCAAGTTCTAATTCATTTATGCAACTTATATGCAATAATTCAAAAAATGTTTATGCAATAATTCAAAAAACAGAAGCTGCTATGCTGCTACTATAAACCTGTGTCTTACCCCCGTGTTGTTCATGAGAACCAGGTATGGTGTTCAGTAGAATTGAACTTACGGCTTCAGAACTTCAACTTCGTCTCCTTTTGTGACTCCGGGACTTTTCGTCGCATTCTGGATATCCGCTTTTCCAGTCATCATGAATTTTTCGGAACTTCATGAAATTCTCATACTATGGTGTTGGGTCTATATCTCATACCAGTGAATGAGTGTGTAAAGAAGAAGGCAGACACTGCTATTTTTTAGAACAGCCTAATATTCCCTTTTCTTCACTTTTTCTACAGGAATAACACACATTTGATACATTAGAATGTGCAGAGTAACCAGTGCATTTGTGTGTATGGAAATAAAAGCTATTGTAAGGATTGTGTGTGTGTGTGATATGTCCATTATCTGGAAGCCCGTTATCCAGAAAGCACCAAATTACAGAAAGGCCTGCTCCCATAGATTCAGTTTTATCCAAATTTGCCAATTTTTTTATAAAATGTTTTTCTTTTTCTCTGTAACAGTACCTTGTATTTTAGCCAAACTAAGATACAATTAATACTTATTGGAAACAAAAACAGTCTGTTGGGTTTACTTAATGTTTACATCATTTCCTAGTATGAAGATTCCCATTACAGGAATATCAGGAAAACTCCAGGTCCTGAGCATTCTGGATAACAGGTTGCATACATGTGTATAGAAACCAATGGATTCTGCATCAATGCATCCATTTCTGACAGCTGTAACCTTACTTTCTGCAAATGTCTTTCTGCAAATGTTCTCATAATGTTCCACCCAGAACACACTGAGCATGTGCAGTGCCACTGACACTCAAAAGAAGATCCAAGATGGAGACCTTGGATAATTGAAAAGGCCTGGATCATTATTGCTATGTCATGGACTGACAGAAAGGACAGGTAGGGACATAGACAGACAGAAAGAAAGGTAGGGAGATAGCACGAGGGTGTCTGTAAGTCCCCCCATTTTTGGTACTTATTTGGCTTGGCCCACCGATCTGTTACAGCTGATTCACAGTTATTTTGTATTTTCATATCTTTACAATGTTTTGTTCTGTATTTCTCCAGAGAAAAATGAGGAGCTTGGCCTTTAGTCCTGTAGCACGGGGGGTACTCATGGGCACTTTTAGTTGTGCTGGGACCTGGATGCCCTGATCTGTCCTGAATCTGGGAGCGTAACAATAGAGGAAGCAGATCCTGTGGTTGCAGAGGGGTGCAGAAGTTACAGAATACCTCCCAAGTGTCCCTTTTTTGCAGGGGACAGTCCTGATTTTGACAGCTCAACAGAAATGTTACAGAAATGATCCCGACTTTCTCTTTGATCTCCTGCACTGAACAGCCAGAAAAAGATACATGAAAGTGTTTTAAAGTAATACGTAATATGTAGTGTTAACCTGCACTGGTAAAACTGGTGTGTTTGCTTCAGAAACACTACTATAGTTTATATAAACAAGCTGCTGTGTAGCCATAGGGGCAGCCGTTCCAGCACAGGATACACAGTAGATAACAGATAAGTACTACTATAGTTTATATAAACAAGCTGCTGTGTAGCCATGGGGGCAGCCATTCAAGCACAGGATACACAGTAGATAACAGATAAGTACTACTATAGTTTATATAAACAAGCTGTTGTGTAGCCATGGGGGCAGCCATTCAAATGAGAAAAGGCTAGGGGTATACCAAATCCACTATTTGTGGATTTGGCCAAACCCCTGAGTCTGTTGCGAAAGATTTGGCCGAATCTGAACCCTAATTTGCGCATGCAAATTTGTGAGGGGGAGGGTTGTGTGCAGCTAAAAAAAATATTGCCTCCTTGTTTTGTGACGAAAAGTCACATTAATTTAAGAATTCAGTTCGGCCAGGCACAAGGATTCGGCCAAATCCTTCTGAGAAAGGCTGAATCCCAAACCAAAACCTGGATTTGGTGCATCCCTAGAAAAGGCTCAGGTTACACAGCAGATAAGCCCTGTAGAACATCATGGTGTTATCTGTTATCCATTATTTAACCTGTGCCATATAGACTTTTTTCAATTTCTGCCATTGCTACACAGCAGCTTGTTTATATGAACTATAGTAGTGTTTCTGAAGCAAACACACCAGTTTTACCAGTGCAGGGCAACACTACATAATATTTTCATTACTTTAAAACACTTTCATATTTTGGTGTTACTGTTCCTCTAATTGAGAGAGCCCAGAATACCTGGCAGGTGCACTTAAGCTACATTTGCTACAATTTACGATAAGCAAAGAAACAATTGTAACAATGTAAGATAAACAGGTCTCTTGGGCAATTCACCTTCATTAGCAAAACTGTCATAACAAACAAAAACCACAGAAATGTGTTCAATCTTTCTTAACCTGCCAAGTTTTGTAAAATGAACATGGTAATTAGGGGGTGTGGCCACAGACATGGGCGTGGCATAAATGTCACCCGCTCTGAGCAGCAAAGGGGCCCAATGAGGCCCTAATTATTGAGCAATGTCAATATCTATTGGTAAAGCAGCACAACCTCTGGATATATTGGGAGTCCTAAAATTAACTCGCTGTGGTGCCCAGTAACCTCTAGTTACGCCACTGCCAGTGTCTGTGTGTTTTGAAGCAAAATCTGCCCAACAGCAAAATGTTTCTTTAGTGACTAGAGGGGGAACCGCCAGGTCTGGCCTTGGACATCAACAGGATTAGTTCTCCTTTAATCAGCGGATTAAACATGTAGCAAAGACAAACATCATCAAAAATGAATGGGATGAGGGATACATTTCATCTGTTTACAGCTCTGCACACACCTAAACATACGCAGGGCATTTATTCCCCGGTGTCTGTACATACCCTGTGTGCCATCAGCCTTTAACTACCAGGTGTTGCATTCTGGGCCATATAAATAAAGAATAATATTAATTATAAGCAGGATTAAGGGAAGCATAAGTACGGAAAGAGCACTAGGGCCAGCAAAAAAATTAAATTCTGATGAAATATGACTTTTAAAACTCATAATTATTCCTTTAAATATCATAATTATGAATTTTAATCTCATAATTATGATTTTTGATCTCATAATTATGACTTTTAACATTATGAGTTTAAAAGTCATAATTTCGGGGGGCGTGGTCTAACCACTGATGTAGGAAGACGTGTTCCTGTAGCGCTCCGGGTTCAGCTGATCCGTTACTGGCAATTTTAAAGATTTCCACACAACTGAATACTAGCAAAACGTGATCCGCCAGTTGCACAAGCTAGCAGATGGGAGGCCATAAGAAAGCGACCGACGTTGCAGCAGCCAAAATGGATAAATATGTTAGGCAGCAGCACCAAGATGGCGGCCGCCCACACAGGTCAGACCCAGCAGCCTCACATGGCCCAACAGGCGGACAGGAGGCTGAACAGGTCGCAGCAGAGCCCACCTTGCAA
>CM044448.1:99665533-99701176 GCA_024363595.1 Xenopus borealis | reverse complement strand
GTATCCCTCTCCTTGGGTTTTTTGGAAAAACAATAAAAATGTTTACTATTAAAAAAAAAAGTCATAATTTCGACTTTGTAAATCATAATTATGAGATTAAAAGTCATAATTTTGACTTTGTAAATCATAATTATAAGATTAAAAGTCATAATTTTGACTTTTTAAAGTAATAATTACGAGATGTAAATTTACAATTATGAGATTAAGGGGCCGATTTACTAAATTTGAGTGAATAATTCGAATTGAAAAGAATTTTGAATTTCTCATTTTTTTGGGGCTACTTTGACCATCGAATTTGCAAAATAGTCGAATTTTGATGTAACAGTTCGGCAGATTGAACCTACCGAATTGCTATATAACCCTGTGGGAAACTCCCATAGGGTTTACCAAAGTTTTTTTGATCGAATTATAAAAATTCGATCGAATGGTTAAAATCGTTCGATTCAAACGATTTTATCGATCGTTCGATTTATCGAATTTCGGTGAAACTCTTTGAAATCGATATTCGAATTTGAAGGGTTTCAACGAAATTCGATAAATCGAATGATCAAATAAAAAAAAATTAAATTCGATTAAAAAAAAAATTCGACCCTTAGTAAATCTGCCCCTAAAAGTCATACTTATGAGTTTAAAAATTCATAATTCATCAGAATTTTTTTTTCTTTTGCTGGCCCCAGTGCCCTTCCGTAACATAGAAAGGCTCGGCCCCCTGCAAAAAAATGTATTTGGGCTGAGAATTGAAGATTACATTATTTTAAGATAATTCACTCCGGTTTTAGTTGTTGTTATAAAAGAGCTGAGGATCCTTAGAACATTTCTTTCTGCCCAAAATGTAATGCTGAAAATGTGGACGTTTCACTATTTTTGGACTTGTCCTTTAATATCTCAATTATAGTCCTTTAATATCTCAATTATAGGGGAAATTGGAATCATTTCTCTCTCTTAGCTTGGGAAGAGAAATTAAAGGAACAGTAACACCAAAAAATTAAAGTGTTTTAAAGCAAAGAAAATATCATGTAGTGTTGTCCTGCACTGTTAAAACTGATCTGTTTGCTTCAGAAACACTACTATAGTTCATATAAAAAAGCTGCTAAATAGAAATGGCGGAAATTGAAGGATAAGTAATGGTTAACAGATATCATTATGTTCTACAGAGCTTATCTGCTATCTGCTGTGTAACTCGAGCCTTTTCTCCTTTGAATGGCTGCCCCCATGGCTACACATCAGCTTATTTATATAAACAGTAGTAGTGTTTCTGAAGCAAACACACCAGTTTTACCTGTGCACGACAACACTGCATTATATTTGTATTAATTTAAAACAATTTCATTTGTTGATGTTACTGGTCCTTTAACTCATAGCTGTATTACCCAAAAAGGCCACTAGATGTCTTTCTCATAGAGGAAAAATAGACCCAATTACGTTGTTTTACATTTTTATAACAGAGGATAAGCATATAAAACAAAGAATATAAGCTATAAAGCCCCTGGAGGTGGTCAGTGCCCCCCCCCCAGTTACCAGACATAATTTTAAAGGAAGTTTTAAAATTAATATTTAATATGATATAGAGAGTGATATTCTGAGACAATTTGCAATTGGTTTTCATTTTTAATTATGTCTGGTTTTTTAACTTTTTATTAAGCAGCTCTCCAGTTTGCAATTTCAGCAATTTGTTTGCCAGGGTCCAAATTACTACCTAGCAGCCATGCATTGCTTTGAGAAAGAGACTGGAATATGAATAGGAGAGAGGACTGAATAGAATGTGTTTCTTTACAGAGCGTTTGTTTTTAGATGGGGGTCAGTGGCCGCCGTTTGAAATCTGGCAAAAGTCAGTAGAAACATAACTATTATAAATATAAAAAGAAAAAGTGAAGGCCAACTGAAATGTTGCTTAGAACAGGCCATTCTAAAACTTACCAAAAGTTAACTTAAAGGTGAAGTTCCCCTTTAAGTTTAAAAATAGAAAGGCTAATGATTTGTGCAAAAATAAATAGGGAAGACCACATGAAATGTTGATTAGAATACGTCCATCTATAACAATATAATGAACCTGATGAAACTTTTTGCGATTTTTTTCTAGTTCGCAATGTCTATAAACACTTTATTTGAAGGCCAGATTATATTAAGGGCAGAGACACACGGGCAGATTTGGGGAGATTAGTCGCCTGGTGACAAATCTCCTCTTCTTTGGGGCAACTAATCTGCCCGAACTGCCTTCCACTGGCACTCGGAGCGCTCTGTTTTCCAAAGTCGCCCGAAGTTGCCTCATGAGGAAACTTTAGGCACTTCGGAAAATGAAACGACCCAAGTGCCATCGCACCAGCGATTTACATTCTGGCCAGAGGGAAGGCAATTCGGGGAGATTAGTCGTTCCGAAGAAGAGGAGATTTGTCGCCAGTCGACTAATCTCCCCGAATCTGCCCGTTTGTCTCTGCCCTAAACCAGCTATGTCCTCTAAATAGGTCTACATACATGAGCTCTTCAGAAGATCAGGGATTATAAAATTACCCCAGGGGCCAACATCCATTCTATGGCCCTTCAGAAAGCTATAGTTTAAGTCTGTATATTGGGTCATTATTTATTTCTATATTTATTCATGCATAGTCCATTCATATTAAAGGGCACCTATTGGCAAAAAATGTTATCCCCAAAAAGGTGCAGGCTGATAGAGCCCACATTCCGGTTGGGGATAAAAGTAGTTTTTTTTTTGTTGTTTTTTTCTATAAAACTGCCCCCCTCCGGCGCTAGCCTACTCGCATTGGGAGGGAGCTCCCGATGTGAGCCACCATGTCAGCTCAAGCACACGCGCATAATGAAGTTGTGACGTCACGCACATGCGCATAATGAAAAGCTGCCGCGATTTTGGAGCCGCTTTAATTATGCGCATGCATAAGCTGTCATGGCGGCCCGCACCAGGAGGGAGCTAGCGCTGGCAGGGGGCTTTTTAAAAAAAAAATAAACTACTGTTATCCCCAACTGGAATCAGCCCACTCCTTTGGTTGGGGATAACATTTTTTGCCAATAGGTGTCCTTTAAAGGGGGTTTTAATATTGAAATTAGCTTTTAGTATGATGTAGAGAGTGATATTCTGAGACAATTTGCAAAGGTTTTTAATTTATATAATTTTTTTTTTTTTTTTAGTTATTAAGCTTTTTATTCAGCCGCTCTCTAGTTTCCAATTTCAGTAGTCTGGTTGTTAGAGTCCAAATTGCCATAGCAACCATGCTTTGGTTTAATTAATAGACAGGAATATGAATAGGAGAGGGCCCCAAAAAGAAAGGTGAGTAATAAAAAGTAGTAATAACAAATGATTTTAAGCCGTAGAGAGCATTTATTTTTAGATGGGGTCATTGACCCCCTAATTTGAAAGCTGGAAAGAAAAAGGCAAATAATTCAAAAACTATAAAATAAAAAATGAAGACCAGCTGCTTAGAATTAGCCATCCTATAAACATACTAAAAGTTAACTTAAAGGTAAACCACCTCTTTAAAGGACCAGTAACATAAAAAAATGAAATTGTTTTAAAGTAATAAAAATATAATGCAGTGTTTGCTTCAGAAATATATAAATAAGCTGCTGTGTAGCCATGGGGGCAGCCATTCAAAGGAGAAAAGGCTCAAGTTACACAGCAGATAGCAGATACGCTCTGTAGAACATAATGTTATCTGTTATCCATTACGTATCCTGTGCCATTTTCGCCATTGCTACTTATCAGCTTGTTTATATGAACTATAGTAGTGTTTCTGAAGCCAACAGATCAGTTTTAACAGCGCAGGGCAACGCTACATGATATTTTCTTTACTTTAAAACACTTTTATTTTTTGGTGTTACTGTTCCTTTAATAGGTCTGTTTGAACGTGTTCCATGTTGTTTACTGTTTAGGATGGCTACTATTTGCTAATAAAGGAGAAGTGTGTACTTTGGCAGGGAGCCTATACTTACTTAATGGCTGCTTATCTACACTCTCCTTCCCCTCCCTGCCTTCCGCTTTCATAAATCAAGAAAAGTAAAAAGCAATCACATCCAATAAAATATGTATAGGCTGTAAATTCTTCTTTCAGATTGAAAATCTAATTGTAAACTTTGTGTTACTCAAATGAATGAAATATACAGGGGTGGGATCTTATATAAAAAGCCCTTCACTCCTCTGCTCCTCACTACGGGGGAAATTCACTAAAGAGCGAAGCGTCTAACGCTAGCGCTAATTCGCCAGCGTGACGTCATTTCGCAACTTCACAAATTCACTAACACTGACTCTGGCGAATTTTCGCTAGCGAAGTAGATAGACTTGCGCAACTTCGCACCCTTACGCCAGCAGAAGTTGCGCACTGACGAAGGATGGTAATTACGCAAATTCACTAAGATGAACATTTTCCTCAGACCAGGTGAAGTTCAATACAATAGATAGGAGTTTGAAAAAAATAATTGGAAAATGTATCTAAGTCCCAAAAAAACGCTGGCGTATTTTACCATTGAAAAAGATCGATTTTTATTTTTGGGGGGTTACCGTCCTTCCCCCCTACATTTCCTAACATATGGCAACACAACTATACGGGGGGCACATGTAGAGCAATAGGACAACTTTATTTTATTTATTAAAGGTTTCCTGGGCTTGTGTAGTGTAATGTAGTGGCTGTAACATACACTTCTATTATACGCTTAAGTTCCCGCTGTATGCAAATTAGGCATAACTAGCATAATTGCGCTTTGCCTGGCGCACAAACGGTAGCGCTACTTCGCTAACGTTCGCTGCCCTGAGAGCAAATTCGCATCTTAGTGAATTTTCGTAGTGCTGGCGAAAATTCGTCTGGCGAAGTGCGGCGAATGCTAGCGAATTTGCACATCTTAGTGAATTTCCCCCTACATCTCTTCTCTTGTCTCACTATACATTCCTGGTCGTCTTCTCCGCTCTTCTCAGAGCCACCTCCTCTTTACACCACCCACCTCCACTGCCACCTCTCGTCTCAGACCCTTCTATCTTGCTGCTCCTTACCTCTGGAATTCCATCCCTGAATTCCTCCGTAAGGAATCCTCTCCCAATCTCTTAAAAAAAAAAACATAAAAGCCTACCTTTTGGTAGAACAGAAGCCTAGTCATGCGCCTACTGTCTATGCCTTTCCATGCTCACTTTTTCATCTCCAATTTGTAACTGTATGTTAGCCTCCCATCCACTTAGACTGTAAGCTCTATGGGGCCGGGACCTCCTTCCCACTATGTCTCTTACCACATAGCGCATAACCTCTTTGTCCTATGATTCTGTATATATTTATTATGTGATTTGTCTCACCCATGTATACTTTTATATATATTGTACTTTTATGCACTGAACAGCACTGCGGCTCCTTAACATGGCTTTACAAATAAAGTTATACATACATACATACATACATCTAATATCTGGAAACCTCGTTATCCAGAAAGCTCCGACATATGGCACTGCAGTGACTGCAGAGTCAGCTTGCATGCTTATCTTATTGGCTGCTTGATTTCTTCATTTGTCACCCAAATGTTCCTCTAACATTTAAATATTGCAAAACTGTAATGTGCTACAGTTGTAAAGGCATTGCACAACAATTGCACAAGTATTACTTGCACAGTATGGCCCAATCTGATGCAGCTACCTCTAGTTAGGAGAGTTAGTGCCCAGTGCCCAGACTGCTGGAGCAAAAAAAAAAAAAAAACATGAATCTCTGCAACATCAGAATGGTTATTGGATGCAGAAACAAAATATTGTGCCATTGTTCTGATCCAGGACATTGTGAGCTCCTCCCCCAACCCCAGGCCCCGACTGGCAAACTGTGGATTCGTGCAAATGCCAGAAGGGCTGCTATAAGGTGCCATAGAAAGTCAGTATTTAGTCTGCCCAACCCCAATTAAAGTTGAAAAGATGAAAGTTGGCTGAAAGTAGAGGTACACAAGATATGCAGTACAAGGGGGGCATTTACCTGATTTACTCCACTAGGGTGGGGACCCTAAGGTGACAGCCCAAGTGGTCCTGCACACCCCAGTCTGATGCTGCTAATACAGTATACATAGTTACATAGTTAAATTGGGTTGAAAAAAGACAAAGTCCATCAAGTTCAACCCCTCCAAATTAAAATGCAGCATCCACACATACACACACCCCTCCACTCTTTCACACAAACCATATATGCCCATAGCTATACTAACTATAGAGTTTAGTATCACAATAGCTTTTGATATTATGTCTGTCCAAAAAATCATCCAGGTCCCTTTTAAAAGCATCAACAGAATGAGCATCACAACATCACCCGGCAGTGCATTCCACAACCTCACTGTTCTCACTGTGAAGAACCACCTACGCTGCTTCAAATGAAAGTCCTTTTCTTCTAGTCTGAAGGGGTGGCCTCTGGTGATCCTCTTTATGGGTAAAAAGGTCCCCTGATATTTGTCTATAATGTCCTCTAATGTATTTGTAAAGTGTAATCATGTCCCCTCACAAGCGCCTTTTTTCCAGAGAAAACAACCCCAACCTGGACAGTCTCCCCTCATAATTTAAGTCTTCCATCCCCCTAACCAGTTTAGTTGCACTTAGTCTCTGCACTCTCTCCAGCTCATTTACATCCCTCCTAAGGACTGGAGTCCAAAACTGCACTGCATACTCCAGATGAGGCCTTACTAGGGATCTATAAAGAGGTATAATTATGTTTTCATCCCTTGAGTTTTTGCCATTTTTTATGCAGGACAGAACTTTATTTGCTTTAGTAGCTACAGAATGACACTGCCCAGAATTAGACAACTTGTTATCTATAAAAACCGCGAGATCCTTCACTTAAGGAAACAAATGTATAGTGCCTTACTTCGGTATTTGAGGCCCACTGGATACCATCACCCCAGTCCATATACCTCCCAAATGTCCCATTTTTCACTGGGTGGTCACGATTTTGACAGCTCAAGCTGTTGTTATTGAAATGTCCAGTCTTAATCTTTGATCTCCTGCAGAGAGCCCAGAATATGTGGCAGGTGCACTTAGATACATTTGTTACAATTTAAGATAAGCAAAGAAGCAATTGTAACAATTTAAGACAAGCAGGTCTCTTACTGTGACTTGAAGCTTAAATTTTGTAAAAACAAGGTAATTTGTGGCCTAAAAAATGGGCATGGTCAAATGTTTTTGCCGTTCTCTGAGTGCTAAATATTTTTGTCCCTCATTCTATTTTAAAAATGTTGGGAGGTATGCCCACCACCCTAGCTGTCGGAACTCAACCCCTTGCATAACGCACATGCCCCCCCCCCCCCCCCCCCCCCCGCGCACTCTTTTTGCTGTTTATAATGGGTGCCGTGAAGTTCAGGCTGCAGGTAAGTTGCTTCCCCCAACCCACATATCATAGGTGCAAAATTTAACCAGTTTTTTCCAGACTAGAGGGAGACCTGCAGCCTAATTATCAGCTCATCCGAGGAGCCTATGTAAACCAACATTGGAGCTTACTAACGTTTTGCTTGCAAGTCTGGTTGGGGAGCACTGGTCAAGCCTCTCACAATTCAAATGAATGTCCAAAGAAAGATTCAACAGAGAGGCCACTCAGCAACCTGTATTGTGGCTCAGGGGCATATGCCCCATATGTATATGACTTCCAAATGAAGTGGAAAAGGTGGAAATATTTGCCAGCAATCGATTTCACTATGCTGTAGAAATGGCCCGGGTGCAGGTGCCCTGAACCCCTAACAAAGAGAGGGTGGTTGTAGCAAACTCTGTACCCACTGATGCTCTGAAACTTTAATGGACAAGGAAAGTCTAAAATAGAATAAGGCTGGAAATTTGAACATGAACTTAAGGCCCCCACACACGGACTGATAAAAACTGCTGACAGACCGAGTCAGCAGCTTATTGGCCCGTGTGTGGGGCAATCCGACTGGTTTCCCTGATCGATATCTGGTCAGCCAGATCTCAATCAGGCAGGTTAAAAAATCCTTTCGGATTGCAGCCGCATCTGTGAGTGTATGCGGTGCTGAGATCCGACTGCCCGTTTCAGATGCATTATGATCCAATCGTTGGGGCCACGATGGGATCAGTCTGATATCGCCCACTTCAATGTGGGCATGTCGGGGAGAGATCTGGTCGTTTGGCGACATCGCCTGACTGGCAAAAATTCAAATGATTGACCCCAATGTTATTAAAGGAGAAGGAAACCCTTTCAGCGCAAAACCCCTCCTCCCCATAGGCCCCCCTCCCTCCGGCCTACTTCCCTCCCCCCCGGGCAAATGCCCCTAACTTGCTACTTACACCTCAGAGCAGGTCCTGTCCATGGAGTTCACAGGCGCCATCTTCTTCCTTGCAGTCTTCTTCCTGGATCCATCGGCATTTGGCGGTGCATGCGCAGTAGGAGCTTTTGCCGGGCATGCGCCACTAAGTTTTCGAATTTCAACTTTGTGACTTTCGGCGCATGCGCAATAGAGCTGAGCCGGTGAATGCTTCTTCTGCGCATGCGCCGGCAAATGCAGATGGATAAGGAAGAAGACCACACGGAAGAAGTAGGGGTAAGTAGCAAGTTAGGGGCATTTGCCAGAGGGGGGGCTACGGAGGTTAGGTTACCACCTGGCTTGTATTTTACCGGCCTTACTGGTATTGGTATTTTTGATGGTTGATCCCAAAGGTGGCAACCCTACGGGGGAGGGGTTTGTACTGAAAGGGTTTCCTTCTCCTTTAATAGGGAAAAAATCAAAATATACAGGAAAGCTGGTATTTTTTTCCAGAAAAGGTGACAAGCCTAGTGGTGGCTGTGGAGTTTGTTTGTTTTTTTTTCCCTAAAAAAAAAAAAAAATATTAATTATGTAGGCACCCAAGGGCCGCCCACTAAAGCGGCCTATTTTTCCAAAAAAGGTGGCAACCCTATTTATGAGGGTAGTCTCTGGTGGTGGCTAGTATTTTACTGGCCCGGCTGGTAAAAATGATGGCTGATCCCAATGTTATTAATAGGGAAAAATACTTAAATATATAGGAAGGCCGGTATTTTTTTCCAGAAAAGCTGCAACCCTAGTGTGGGCTGGGAGTTTTTTTTTTTTAAATTTTCCTAAAAAAATAAAATGATTAATTATATAGGCACCAAGGGCTGCTTATAGACACAGGTCCTCAGGAGCTAATATAGGAAATTGTCCTTGTCAGGTTAGAAAAGTCTGTCACACAAAAGCCACAAGTGCCCTATATGGCAGTCACTCATTTGAAAAGCAACATTATTTACTTGGTTATAAATCTGGCGCAAACTGTGCGTGCCTTTTTACTTACTTAATGCTTTGCCTGTTCGCCATTATTATTCTTAGGGGCTGTGGGAAGGATACTTTTATACAAGTTCTCACAAAGCAGTAAATAATAGCGCATATTAACCTTCCCCTATGAATTCTTTCTTTTCACTGACTTTTATTTCCACCAGAAAATTCATTTTTGTAACAAGCTCAACAGGGTTCCCTCTCAAATCTCCCCAAAGTGCTTGCACCGCAATGCCGGTATCGAGCATGGCACTACATCTCCCAGAGGCCGTCAGAACGCGGGAACCTACTATCTGCTCGTGTCCTTTCGCCCGGTGGCTCTTGGGGGTTGTAGTTCTCAAAGCCGAGCGGGGGAGTCAGATGCGTGACTGTGCCGCTGGGAGGAGCTGTTGAGTAGCAAGAGACCCGGAAATACAGGGAAAGGAGGAGGAAATCGGGGGGGGGAAAGAGGAACCGGCGGCGGAGCCCGGACTGGACCTGGCTGGGAGTCTTGAAGGTACGTTTCGCAGTTATTAGAAATGTTCACCGTGATTATTAGGATTTAAAGGGTATGATTCAACCTCCGCTTGCTGTCACACTGAGCACAGTGGGAGTTGTAGTTCAGCAACACTTTGGCATCTGCAGCTTCTATGGCTGGAAAACATTGGAAGTGAATTCTGCTTATATCTATCCTCCTCTAACGGTGTCACCTGCACCCACCTGCCCCTGGCACCCACCCACCTGCCTACCTGCTAATATCAAACCCTTGCACTCTATTTCCAAGGAAGACTAACACCCTATATGCTAACCCCCATTACTCACTTATCCCTCCTTATCACACTAGCCATATCCTATTGCCCATACCCTTATGGCTTTAATATGTCCCCCAACATATACTCCTGCCTCCTTCTATATGTGCACCCCATACTCATTGGCCCCTCTTGTGATTGGAATTTGTAACAGTTCAGAGCTTCAGATGCTCCTGGATTAGTGATGTGCAGAATTGAGTGTAAATTGGGTAAAATCCAACCCGCACCTAACCCACCCTCCCTCAGCCCACTGCCTGACTTCCGGGTTCCTTTAATAGACCCACTCTGCCAATGATGTCACAAAAGGGGTCGGGTGAGCAGGCGCGTCTATAAAAAAATTAAGTTGGAAGCCGGCAGTGTGAGGTTGCAAGTGGCGAGAGCAGGAAGCCCACCCGCAAATGGGGGTGCGAGGTTGGCCCAAACCACCCAATTAGTGGGTAAACCTGCTGGTATCAGGCCGGCTCACGCATCACATGTGCAGGATCTGAACCCACCCGCTCCCCTCAAATAGGGGAGCGAAGTCAGCCCAAACCCACCTGACCCAACGGGTATCGGGTCGACCTTGCTCCCCATCTGGCTTCCAGTTTTAAAGGCGTGAACCTGTCTGCCCCGCCCCTTTTGTGATGTAATTGGTGAGGTGGGTTGGCGCAGGTCTATAAAAGGAAGGTGGAAATTGGGTGCGGGCGTGTGCGAAACAGGGGCGCGCGGGTCAAGTTTTTCTATGAGCTGCCTGACTGAAACCTCAGAGATGGGAACATTTTATCTTCAATTTTGGAAAAAAAAAACTAAAAGATGGCAATTGTAAAGGTCCTCATAGATGCAAAGATCTTTCTCTGCTGAACTATCCTGCAGTTAGTGGGATTTGAACGTTCCTACATCTTACGATTTATCGTCCGACATCGGTCTGAAGATTGATCGGCCAGGTTAGAAAATCTTTGTCGGTCCCCATGCAATCTACCTATGTTTGCAGGGCCAAGCAGGCAGCGACCCTTCAGTTTTGCTGGAAATATCGCCTGAAACGATCTATTTAGTTGGACACATCGGACATTTAAACGATCGTTTTGAGACAACGATAACCATTGGATCTTTTAAAAATCTTTACGTCTATGGACAGCTTAACAAGTCTTTGTTTATGGTGAAAAATCTGAAAACATCTGAACTAAAAAAAGAGTTTGGAAGGCGAACAACCCCTTTAAAAAAACATACCCGATGCCAATTAGAAGAAACCCGGGCCCAGTTGGTTTTCTGCTCATAGAAAAAACAGCCCCCACACACACAGATCCTTTTAATGTTTCTGCTTTCTTCACAGGGTGAGCTTGTGCAGTAGAGTAGAGAATCATGACAGACTCCTTCATTGCATTGTGGGACTTGTAGTTCCTTAACAGCTGGAGAGCCAAGGTTGCAGATCCCTGGGCTAAGTGCTTGCAATCTCTTGGGGGGGCCTATCTTTTGCCCCCCCCCCCCCCAATAATTACCTTTCATTCTTCTTTAACCATATTGATTTTATCCTGTAAATGCAATATTACTTGCTACTGTGTATCACACTTATCTTACCTGTTCTGTGCTGCACCTTGTTCCTTCTTACCGCCTTTATACTTTGCAGTGAGGGTTGTCACTTGGCCGGTATTATACCGTCCTGGATGGTATTTTTGATGGTTGATCCAAATGTTATTAATATGATAAATATATGGCAACCCTATTTGCAGCACATACTTTTGCCTTCTTCAGTACATAACACCCCTTACCCTAGTCCAAACTCCTGTACATCAAACCCATATCCCCTTCCCTCTTTCTGTATGGTAAGTTCCCCATACACGGAACGATAAAAGCTGTGGACAGACCAAGTCGGCAGCTTATTGGCCTGTGTGTGGGGCCCTCCCATGGGCTTCCCCGATCGATATTTGGCCAAAAGTCTGCCAAATCTTGATCGGGTAGGTTAAAAAACCTAGTCAGATCATGGATGCATCTCTGCATGTATGCGGTCCCCTGATCCGGCTGCCCATATCGCCTCCATCCTGATCCGGTAGTTGGGCCCTAGGGCCCATGATTGGATAAGCCAGATATCGCCGACCTCAGTGTGAGCATATCGGGGAGAGCTTTTTGGCAATATCACCAAACTAGCGGATCTCCTTGTCCTTTACACTTCATATGCTCTTGCCTGTATACAGTCTCACCTCCTTTCCTTCCCATCCCAAATCCTTGTGCCTCCGTGTGTAACCAATACCCTCTTGCTTTTTCTATACCTGCCTATGCTTTTGCCTTGCCAATGCTTGGCTTTATGATTAATGGTCTTACATTTTTTTTTACCCCAACACAAATAAGGGCCTTTCCTACATCACCCACCATCTGCCGTGTGCAATGCTTTTTTTGTCGTCACTTCTTATTATTGGCTGTTTGTCCTGTCACTCACACAGTTTATCTCTCTACCTCCCCCCCTTTCTATTCAGTCCCATCTATGTCTACCCCTGGGACTTGTTTTCCATATTTGTTTCCAATCCCCCCTTTTCCTGTTATCTAGTTCTTTTTCCTTTACAGCTGCAATTTTTCCACTTCTCTAGTTTTCTTTTTGCTTTTGCATGAACCCAATTTCTCCTTCTTTGCTGTATTTTCACAACATTCTGATTGGCCCTTGCTGCTATAGTTCAGGCATTTCTTTCATTTAAAATTTTTTAATTATAATATAAGACATTTTAAATCTATTCCTTTATGGTATGTAAAGACTGACTTTTAGGGTCAGTCCACACAAGGAGATTAGTCGCCCCAGCGACATATCGCCGCTTCTTTGGGGCGTATAATCTCCCCGAACCGCTTCCCCCTCTCTTGGAGCAGGCTTAAAATGAAAATCGTCTGAAGCAATTCACACGCGACGCTTCATTTTCCTAAATTGCCTGAAGTTGCCTCATGAGGAAACTTCGGGTGATTTCGGAAAATGAAGGGCCGTGCGCAGGACATTTTCATTTTAGCCGGTGCAAGAGAGGGGGAAGTTTTTCGGGGAGATTGGCCCCAAATAAGAGCCGATTTGTCGCTAGGACGACTAATCTTCCCGAATCTCCTTGTGTGGACTGACCCGTATTGTCATTATTTGTTGAATATACTAATATTAACTGAGCAATGGACCCATTTGTGTTCCTGACTGGTTAATCCATAGCAATGGGTGCTGAGTGACTGGTATGAGTGGTTAATAGACAAAGGGATACTGTGATGGGAAAACATGTTTTGTTCAAAATGAATCAGTTAATATGGCTGATGCAGCAGAATTCTGCACTGAACTCAATTTCTTAAAAGAGCAAACATATATTTTTATATTCAATTTTGAAATCTGACATGATGCTAGACATATTGTCAGTTTCCCAGCTGCCCCAGTCATGTGACTTGTCCAAGCACATTAGGATGGAACTACTTTCTGGCAGGCTGTTATTTCTCCTGCTTAATGTAACCGAATCATATGCTTTCAGAAAGAGTCAGCACTTTAGGATGGAACTGCTTTCTGGCACACTGTTGTTTCTCCTACTGAATGTGTCTCGGTGGGACATCGCTTTTACTTTTTAGTGCTGTTCTTAGATCTACCAGGCAGCTGTTATCTTGTGTTAGGGAGCTGTTATCTGATTACCCTCCCATTGTTCTGTTGTTAGGCTGCTGGGTGGGGGAAAGGGAGGGGGTGATATCACTCCAACTTGCAGTACAGCACTAAAGAGTGACTGACATTTATCAGAGCACAAGTCACATGACTGGGGGCAGTTGGGAAACTGACAATATGTCTAGCCCCATGTCAGATTTCAAAATTGAATATGCAAAAATCTGTTTGCTCTTTTGAAAAATGGTATCAGTTTTCCCATGACAGTATCCCTTTAAGGATTATGGTGCTAATGACATGCCATTCATACTAATAGAAGGTGGCACAGGGGTGACTGGCAGACATTTCTTTGCTTACAGAGCAAACTTTTCCAGTGATGACCTTGTATAGAATATATCCAGGCAGCGGAATATTTACTTCTATAGGATCCATGGATAATACATTCAATCAGTGACTTTCAACAGCCAACGCAGTTTCCCATGGTCTGTGCTGGTCTGGAACTTCTGATTGGTCGGAAGGTTTAATGAGTTACGTGACGGATGGTTGTGCCAAGCTACTAGCCTAAAACGCCTACTGATTTCCTTTACAAATACAATTTGAATTCGTTTATACGTTGCCAGAATTCATTGGTTCAATCTTGTCAGCCAATCAGAATCTTCTCAAAGCGGATTCTCATGTGGCTTGGACTGTGGTTGTCATTCTTGAGTTTGCCAAATAATAATGGAGGTGAACCCAGCCCTGCACGGAGCTGTGACCTGAAGCTTCCTGGTTGGGGAGCAGAAAGAGTGTGATTATGTGGGCAGAGGAGACGGTAGATCATTTTCAATATGGTGGCTGGGTAATGTCTTTTACCAGCTTCCTCTCTGCAAACAGTGACTTGGCAGAAGCAGTAAGTGAATGTCTAAGGCTGGGGACAGACAGGGAGATTCGGGGAGATTCTGTCGCCTGGCGTTTTTAGCAGGCGACAATCTCCCCGATTTTCCTTCTCTCTGTCTGCCGCTAGTATTAATGACAAAGCGCCTGTGCACACGCGGTGCCGCGATTTCCGGAATCGCCCGAAGTTTCCTCACGAAGTATCTTCGGGCGATTCCGGAAATCGCCGCGCTGTGTGTGCACAGGCGCTGGCGCTTTGTCATTAAGGGCTCTTCCACACGAAGAGATTGCAGGGAGATTTGTAGCCTGCGACAAATCGCCGCGTGTTTGAAGCAACAAATCTCCCTGCATCTCTTCCCCCAGTCTTGCGCTTGCTTAAGTTAAAGTCGCGTGTGCCTATTCACACGCAGCGCGGCGCTTTTGAAAATCGCGTGAAAATGCATTGGCGAGCGATTTGCTAAAGCGCCGCGTGTGAATAGGCACACGCGACTTTAACTTAAGCAAGCGCAAGACTGGGGGAAGAGATGCAGGGAGATTTGTTGCTTCAAACACGCGGCGATTTGTCGCAGGCTACAAATCTCCCTGCAATCTGTTCGTGTGGAAGAGCCCTAATACTAGCGGCAGACAGGGAGAAGGAAAATCGGGGAGATTGTCGCCTGCTAAAAACGCCAGGTGACAGAATCTCCCCGAATCTCCCTGTCTGTCCCCAGCCTAAGGGTTCCTCCGATGGCCCAAAAGGGTTGTTTTTCTGTATGGAACTTAGTATTCCATTAGCTGATGTCTCTGTAAAGGTCGGCACATTTATTGTAAATGGCAGAAATGAGGGCCAAAGGCTTTCTTCTTCTACACACAAGATTATTTTACACTGGCGGCCCTGGTACTGGCGTGTTATCTGGCTCCTGCTATTCTATGTAAGGGAGACCCTTCACTCTCACCTGATTATTATCCTGTGTTGATCACGTGCCTAGCATTCTGACCTCACGGGCTGCTAATATACAAATGCCAGTGGAAACTACAGGATGGCAAGAAGAAGACTGGACTTGGAGGAGCAGAATTATTTAATAGTTACAGGGATAAGTTCATCGGGGAAGTAAACCCAGAAATAAAGCTTTGCCTTAAAGGAAAACTATACCCCGAAAATGAATTTTTGAGCAACAGATAGTTTATATCAAAATAAGTGGCATATTAAATAATCTTATCAAACTGGAATATATATTTAAGTAAATATTGCCCTTTTACATCTCTTGCCTTGAGTCACCATTTCATGATGGTCCGTGTGCTGCCTCAGAGATCACCTGACCACAAATATTTAAACACTAACTGTAACAGGAAGAAGTGTTGAAGCAAAAGACACAACTCTGTCTGTTAATTGGCTCACGTGACCTAACTTTATAGTTTGTTTGGTATGTTTGTGTGCACCGTTGGATCCTAGGATCCCAGGAGGCTGTCCTTATTTTTTAAAATGGCTATTTTCTATTTATGATTACCCAATGGCACATGCTACTAAAAAAAGTATTATTATGAAAATGGTTTATTTACACAAAGCAGGATTTTACATATGAGTTGTTTTATGCAATATCTTTTTATAGAGACCTACATTGTTCGGGGAGGTATAGTTTTCCTTTAAAAAAGTTGGAATTTTACATTATTTTCTCCAGAGGGGACATTCTGTTCAGAACCTTTGCAAGTGCAGTTAGTGCCATGGTTTGCATGAGACAGCTTGGAGATAAATACATTAAAGGAGAACTAAAGCTTAACTAGTAGGCTATAAATGTTGTTCATAATCTTTTTGTGCTTGTGTACCAGCCCAAGGCAACCACAGCCCTTTAGCAGTAAAGATCTGTGTCTCCCCAGTAGATGCCCCAGTAGCTCCCCATCTTCTTTTCTGATTCACTGATTCACATGCTCTGTGCTGCTGTCACTTACTGAGCTTAGGGACCCACTCACAATATACAGTACACATAGGGGCAGATTTACTAAATTCACATGAATGATTCGAAATTCGATCGAATTTTCCAAAAATTTTTAGTTTTTGAAGACCACTTAAACCAGTGAATTTTGAAAATTCGATCGAATCGAATAATTTGAATAAAAATCTATTCGAATATTGAACTATTCAACAGTCGAATTACTTCCCCTTTAAATTTTTATTCAACTGCCTAGTTCACCAGATAAAAGGTACCGAATTGGGTTTCATTATTTTTGATTGAATAAAAAAATTCGATTGAATGGATAAAATCGTTATTCAAACGATTTTATCGTTCGTTCGAATTTCCGCTATTCGACCGCTCGACCAATCGAATAGCGGTAAAATCCTTTGAATTCGAATATCAATTCCGAACTATTCCCATGGTCGAATTCGAGGGTTTTTTAACCCTCAAATTCGACTCTTAGTAAATCTGCCCCTTAGTGTAATAGAAATATAGTCACAATATAAGGCTGATTAGTCATTAATACAGATAATTACTACATGGCAGCACAGAAACCAGTGCAATTAGCATCAGAATTTAATCATCAGCCCTGTAGCATCAGCTTATATTACAGACCAACCTCATTTTCTGCTGGATAATTAGTGACGACCCCTAAGCTTAGCTTCTCAACAGCTACTCAGAGCCCACTGAGCATGTGAGTGTCACAGACACTTTCCAAGATGGTGACCCCCTGTGACAAGTTTGAAGTCCTGGATCATTGCTGCTATTGACAAGCTGAAGCTTTAGGCTGGTGCAATAAGTTCAATATATAAAATAAGGCATTTTTAGCCATATCAATTTTTAGGGTTTAGTTCTCCTTTAACCCTACCAAGAGTGTCCGGCTTGCCTTGTCCACCGTGGGCCTAAGATTTGATTTAAAGATACAGGCACAGTTCAAGGCAGCGTTTGGAGATAAGGAGCTGCAGGACCCCATTCTGTTATTTCGTGATATCATTCTTCCTGTGATTCCTCCGGCAGGCACACGCTCCTTAGGGATCTCCTCTCCCCCAGCCTCGTTTGTCACTGTACCTGGCAAACACACTTGCTAGTCATAAAAAGCACTCTGTAGGCAAGGTATATGGCAGCTCTGGAAATCATTCCGTAAAAGCGCCCGTTCCTTTATGATGAAGGAGATGCTTCTCCCAGCCCTTACTCTGCAATCGTTTGCTTTATTTATTATAGCCATATACATCCATTCCTTCTCTCTTAACCACAGAAGAGCTTTCACTCTTGAATCCTGTATTTATTTTTATTCTCTATTAAGTTTTTCTGTTTCAGAGCCATTCCCTGTTAGTAGTGCTCTGGCATCTCTTGTAGCACAGTCAGCTGCAACATTGTTGCGTTCAGCTGTTGAGCGGTTTAAAGTCAAAGGATTCAGGCCACAATGTTACACTGGGATCTATCCCAAATATGATATGAAAGCCCGGCATTTGTTTATTGAGCTCATTTAATGAAAGAGCTGAAATTTGCCCACCCATCGCATGTATTTGTTTTTGAACAGCTGACCAGTAATAGCTGATTGCTAAGGGTTAATAGGCAATTTTTATGATGTCGTTTTAAATATAAATTTCACTGCAAATAATTCGTTCTACAATATAAAATTTCATTCCTGAACCAGCAAGTGTATTTTTTTTTTTAGTTGTAAAATATTGGCACCATTGTAGGCACCATCTCAGGTCATGTGCTTTCAGAGTCAGCACTTTAGGATGGAACTGCTTTCTGGCACACTGTTGTTTCTCCTACTGAATGTGTCTCAGTGGGACCTGGATTTTAATTTTGAGTGTTTTTCTTAGATCTACCAGGCAGCTGTTATCTTGTGTTAGGCAGCTGCTATCTGGTTACCTTCTCATTGTTCTGCTGATGGGCTGCTGGGGGGGGGGTGGGGGTGGAAGGGAGGGAGGAAGTTGATATCACTCCAACTTGCAGTGCAGCCATAAAGAGTGACTGAATTTTATCAGAGCACAAGTCACATGACTGGGGGCAGCTGGGAAAACTGACCCTATGTCTAGCCCCATGTCAGATTTCAAAATGAAATATAAAAAAAATCTGTTTACTCTTTTGAGAAACTTATTTCAGAGAATCCCTTGGGAAAGATTCAGCCGAATCCTGAACCAAATCCTAATGTGCATATGTAAACGGGGTCGGACTGGCCGGGCCAGACCCCCTCTTCCAATTTTGTATTGTACCAAAAAAAAATTTGGTTTGGCGCCGGCAGCACATGCACACATCCGGCCCTCATGTAGGTACACGGTTGCGTCTAATGACCGTGATGTCACCCTGCCCTTTAGCAACTTCGAACTAGCAGCTGCCGTAGGCACACCAGGCAGAGCGATAGAACACAGTAAGGGAGCAGGGGGTCTGAGATGGGTCAGAGGGGGGCCCTGGACAGCAGTCTCGGTGGGCCCCCCAGTCCAACCCTATATGCAAATTAGGGATGGGAAAGGGAAAACTCTTTTACTTCCTTGTTTTATGACAAAAAGTCACCCGATTTTCCTCCCTGCCCCTAATTTGCACATGCAAAAATCTGAACCCTGCTGAAAAAGGCAGAATCCTGGCCCAAATACCAAACCCGAATCCTGGATTCGGTGCATCCCTAGTTACAACAGTGATTCCCAACCTGTTGCTCGCGAGTCACATGTGCCAAAGTCCTCAGTGTCTCCCTGCACCCGAGCGGAGACCATGCTTCCATATGCAGGAGGAGCAGCGGGGGTGGTTGAATTTTTGGCCTGTGTTCGTGGGCATACGCTTTTTAACATTTAAATGTGGCTCGTGAGCCAAAAAAGTGCTGCTTGTGCCTTAATGGGAAGTGTATTTTGTACTTTTGTGGCTGTTTGGGTTTCCTCCCTGAAAAGCCACCCCACCTGACCTACATTAAAGGGGAACTGTCGTTCTAAAACTTTCCCTGATCTGCAGTGGATGCATGATACACTTGTTAGGAGCTGAACAGGTTAACACCTTAATGTGATACTGACACTAAAAAAACGACTTTCTATAATATGAAAGAACATTAAAAGTTACCTATAGGTCATGTGATAGTTTTTTTGCAGAGAGGTTTGTTTTTATAAGTAATCTATTCTAAACATGACTGTTTTGCCAACCTGACTGTCCCATCTCAGCCTGTCAGTTAAAGTTTCTAACACAGGGAGTCCGATGCAATGTAAAAGCTTTAGGCAAATACTCTGGCAAAATTAAAGATAGCATGCAGGGTAAATTTTATGATAGATGTAAAAAAGGTTTCTGGTTCTGGGTTCTCTTTAAAGGGGAACTATCGCGAATATGAAAATTTAATATAAGGTTCATCACAGTGAAGTAAGAAACTTTCTAAATAAAATCAATAAACAATTCTGTATTGTTTCTGAAATAATAAAGTTTATGTTCACTATTCCTCTCTCAGCATCTGTTTCTCTTCATTCTGTCTTCTTGCAGCATTTGGGTGTCAGACGAATGATCCAATATATCTTCTAGGGAGGCTTCCTTTCCTAGCAGATGTATTAGAGCTCAATCAAATAACTGATTCCAGTACCAACAAAATCTAAACAAAATAACTGCCTTTTGCAAAAACCTGCATGTAGAGAGAGACATGATGTCTGGTGATTTTAATAGAGTGAGCTGTAATGCATCTTCTAGACAAAAGGAGCCCCCCCTATAAGATATATTGGATTGTTCATCTGATGCCCAACTCCTGAATGAAGAGAGAATAAAGAGAAACAGATGCTGAGAAAGGAATAGTGAAGATGAACTTAGTTATTTCAGAAACCGTACAGAAGTTTTAATTGATTTAGAAGTTTATTATTTCAGTATGCTGAGTTTATATTACATTTTCATTTTCCCAATAGTTCCCCTTTAAACATCTCTATCACTCGTGCTGCTGCTGCTGTGTACCAGTACAGTTGCTTGCAGTAGGTGATAACTCCTGCCCCCAAAAAACCTGATTCTGGTATGAGTCAGCAATTTCAAATGCCAATACAGCCAACTGTACTTTCCAAGGTCTAGCATTTGGTCTGGGGATTTCCCTCTAGCTCATAACAAGGTTACACATCTAGAAGACGCTTTGCTGTTTCAGCCATATCTAGGGCAGACCGAAATCTCACTCGAATTCACCTTCATGCTGGCTTTCCAGTAATAACTGTAGAGAAATATAGACTTTCTCCCCAAATCTCATTGTAACTGGGCTTTAGGCTGGGCTGACCAGCCATAACTCAGGCTTGGCCAGCCCCACTGCACCCGGAAAGTGTGGCCTGCTCCCTGACACACCGAAAGCATGGCCAGCCCCACTGCACCCCAAAAGAGTGGCTGGCGGCCTCACAACAGTTGTAAGCATGGCCAGCACCCCATTGCACCCCAGGAGCGTGGCCAGCCCACAGCACGTCAGGTATGTTTCTGTCATTCTAGCAGTTCCTGTTTCACTAAATCTTCAGAATGCATGTTAGACTTTTGTGAACCTTGTCTCTCATTGCTGAAATTTGGTAAGATTTCTAGGATGGCTGACCCAGGCAACCTGAAAGCAAATTGACTTTGATTCTAGATTCCTATGATTATCATTATAAGTATTTATCCGTCTCCAGAGGCTCTTTCAATGCCTCATTGGAAGGTGCAAAGTAAACGGCTGGTTGCTATGGCTTTTCCATAAATGGAAAACCTCAGACAACAAACAAAATCAAGGCCAACTGCAATAAGTTCTAGGAATAGCCCTGTTTATTCTGCACAATACACTTCTCTCTTGAACAAGTTATTTATTTTCTGGGGACAGCTGCACAGCAAGGGGCTCTGGCCACTTCAGGGGAGACAAGCGACCTCCCACACACTCTCATAGAGGTCGTAGACCAACTGTATTTCCACTGCTGTCTGACTGACCATGTGGCGACTCAATTGTCTGGTCATCACTTAACCCATTAAAGGGGTTGTTCACCTTTGAGTTAACTTTTAGTATGTTGTAGAGAGTTATATATGAGAGAGGAAATTCTTCAGCAAGCTGGTGTTTTGAAGGAATTTTTTGAGATGTTTTTATTCCCTAGGAGATGGGACCTAGTACTCCAGGGAGTAAAGCATGAAAATATTGGTGGACTGGCTCGACCAGGCAAAGTGGGGTATACGCAGTGAATGGTTGGGGGGTACAATCTTGCCTTTGGTTTGGGCAGGTGGCCAGATGGCCTTGTTTTCCCAGGCTGCATTTAAATTGTATCCATTATCTGAAGCTGCATGTGAAATAAAGCCTATTAGACTAAGGGCTCCTACACACGGGCGTTTTTACCTGTGCTCCCCTGCGTTGCGTTTTGCTGCGTTCAAACGCAGGGGAGCGCAGGTATAGACGCACTCAATTATTTTCAATGGGGCTGTACTCACACGAACGCATGTAAGCGCCAAACGCAGGAAAAATGCAGCATGTTGCATCTGAATCTGCGTTCGGCGCTTACACGCGTCTCGTGGGTACAACCTCATTGAACAAAATGAGGTGCGTCTAGACCTGCGCTCCACTGCGGCTGAACGCAGCCAAACGCAACGTAGGGGAGCGCAGGTCAAAAACGCCCGTGTGTAGGAGCCCTAAATGGGCGTGGGGGGTGGTGGGGGTGGTTATGTTAAAAAAGAATCCACTATGCGTATAATTAGAGCAGGGGTCCCCTTTTTAACCAACGAGCCACATTCAGATATATAAAAAAAAGTTGGAGAGCAACACAAACATGTAAAATGTGCGCCAAATGTGATTGGCTATGTGGTAGCCCCTATGTGGACTCGCATCCAACTGGAGACTCTGTTTGGCAGTTTTTATGCAACTAAACCTTGCCTTTAAGCCAGGAGGGGAACTATCCCGAAAATAAAAATTGAACATAAGCTTCATCATACTGAAATAAGAAACCTTGTAAATGCAAAATATTTTATTGATTGTATCGTTGCTGAAATAATCAAGTTTAGGTTCACTCCCTCTCTCTTCATTCAGCAGTTGGGTGTCGGATAATCACTGACAGTTAAGCTGACCCTAGATGTAAGGATTTTTAAAAGATCTTTTCGTTATTGTAAGACCAAGCTTATCTTGAAATGATTGTTTAAATGGAAGATTTGTCCATCAACTAAAAAGACCATTACAAGCGATATTGGCTAATTCAGGGGTGTCCAACCGTTTTGGCCGAGGGCCGGATTTGGTGAGGTGAAAACGTGTGGGGGCCGACCATTCAGGGCTGAACCCATTCAATGCTGGCCATACACGGGCAGATAAAGCTGCCGATATTGGTCGTTTAGACTGATTTGACATCTTATCTGCCCCTGTATGGGGGCTTCCGATGGGTCTTCCCGACCGATATCTGGACACGATATCGGGGAGGTTGGATTTTATTCCGACTGACCCGTTTGAAGTCCAATATCGCCCTGCCAGTTAGTAGCATGACATTCTTTTAACCATTATTATTTAATTGGCATGCTGCTGTTAAAATGCTGTGTGGGGCTGTGGAGGATACAATATATTTGCCCTTATCATCTCATGTGTTGCCCTCATTCAAATACAGTTTTAATCTGAAATTGGATGTTCACCAAAGAAGAATATTTGCGTCTATGGGGGGCTTTAGATCCAATATATCTTATGGAGGGGGCTTCCTTTCCTAGCAGATGTATTAGAACTCACTGAAATAACTAGGGATGCACCGAATCCACTATTTTGGATTCGGCCGAACCCCCGAATCCTTCCCGAAAGATTTGGCCGAATACCGAACCGAATCCGAACCCTAATTTGCATATGCAAATTATGGGTGGGAAGGGGAAAACATTTTTTACTTCCATGTTTTGTGCCAAAAAGTCACATGATTTAGCTCCCTGGCCCTAATTTGCATATGCAAATTAGGATTTGGTTCTGCCAGGCAGAAGGATTCGGCCGAATCCGAATCCTGCTGATAAAGGCCGAATCCTGAACCGAATCCTGGATTCGGTGCATCCCTAGAAATAACTGATTCCAGTACAAAACAAAATCTAACAAAATAACTGCCTTTTGCACAAATTCTGCATGTAGAGAGACGTGATGTCTGGTGATTTTAATACAGTGAGCTCTAATACATCTTTTTGGCAAAAGGAGCCCCCCTATAAGATATATTGGATCTAACTGTCAGTGACATCCAACTGCTGCATGAAGACAGAATGAAGAGAGGAAAAGTGAAGATAAACTTGATTATTTCAGAAACAATGCACAATATTTAATTGATTGTATTTAGAAAGTTTTTATTTCACTATGTTGAAGCTTATATAAAATTTTAATTTTTGCAGTAGTTACCCTTTAAAAACAAGCACCTGCCGGCCGAATCCGAATCCTGCTGATAAAGGCCGAATCCCGAACCGAATCCTGGATTCCGTGCATCCCTAGAAATAACTGATTCCAGTACAAAACAAAATCTAACAAAATAACTGCCTTTTGCACAAATTCTGCATGTAGAGAGATGTGATGTCTGGTGATTTTAATACAGTGAGCTCTAATACATCTTTTTGGCAAAAGGAGCCCCCTTATAAGATATATTGAATCTAACTGTCAGTGACACCCAACTGCTGCATGAAGACAGAATGAAGAGAGGAAAAGTGAAGATAAACTTGATTATTTCAGAAACAATGCACAATATTTAATTGATTGTATTTAGAAAGTTTTTTATTTCACTATGTTGAAGCTTATATAAAATTTTAATTTTTGCAGTAGTTACCCTTTAAAAACAAGCACCTGCTTTGAGGCCACTGAGAGCAACATGTTGCTGACTGGTAGGGGATCACTGAATTAAGAGTTTAGAGTGGCTGCAGTTAAGTTGTCCTAGTGGGAGGCTGCAGTCTCTGTGAATGTGGTGTTATACATAGCAGTCGTGGTGTCATTACATGGAAACTCCCAGCATTCCAGCTCCGTGTATAAGGCTGCAGCTTCAGCTCCATTGTGGGAGACTTATACCAGATGAGAATGAAATTAAACTTGTTTAAACAAGGAGCAGTCATAGTTGTCATTATATAAAGTGCACCGACACTGGCAGTGCCAGCCTCCGTTTTTCACTTTTTATATAAATAGGATGCTTAGGAGCAGTGCCAGCTTCAGCTTTCCCAATTTTCATATGCATGGTATTGGCAGAGCCACCTATTTACCCAGTTTTTTATTTTTATACTGATCAATTCCTTTAAAGGAGAATTCAACCGGCGCAAAAATCTCTCCCCTGTGTTCTCCTTCCTCCCCCTGGGCAAATGCCCCTAAGTTGTTACTTACCTCTCGGCGCAGGTCCTCTCCAATGGATTTCACAGGCACCATCTTCTCCCGATTGGTCTTCCTGAATTCACTGGCTATTTGCCCAGGGGGACAGGTAGGCCAGGGGGAGGAAGGAGGGGGGCACACACAGGGGAGGGATTTTTGCACTTAGGGGTTGAATTCTCCTTTAAACTGCAACTCACAGATAGTAACAGATCCAGCCTTCGTTCTTCTCGTCAAAGTGGTAGGGTTAACCCTTCAGTGCGGTGTGCGTTCCAGACGCAGTCACTTAACACTAGGCCAGAATTTGTGGAGAGGCCACAGTCGCAGGCCTAGGGGGGCAGGACTTTAGGGGTTGGCATGCTGCCAAACCACACCCACATTGGTTCAGAAACACTGGGGCTGCGCAGTAGATACAGTTGTTTTCTAAATCCCCATTACTCCGGTCCAGATGATGAAAATTTGTGTGAATAAAGGAGAGAGTGCGCGATGACGAGCAGCGGGCCTAGGGGCACCCACTATGTAAATCCGGCCCTGCTTATGCCATAGGAACATGACTTGTCTTGTAAACTGTGCCTTTAGGGATTCAGCACCACTTCCAGAGAATGACGAGCCGGAACCCGAGAGACTAGTGTATTGTGTGTGATCCCGGGCGTTGAGGTTGCTGAGCAATGCCAGGGTGCAGCTAACCGGGGAGGATTGTGGATAGACCAGTTCCGTTGCCCTTCGCAGCCTTCTTTACCAGGTATATCCGTTCCCTCGGCAGTGCTACTTTGGATTTGTGTGTTAGTGTGTGATAAAAGTAAATTTTTCTCCCTTTATTTTACCTTTAAAGAACAAAACCCTGGCTAAAACTGCCATGTTGTATATACTGATCTTATTGCACCAGCCTAAAGTTTCAGCTTGTCAATTGCAGCAATGATCCAGGACTTCAAACTTGTCACAGGGGGTCACCATCTTGGAAAGTGTCTGTGACACTCACATGCTCAGTGGGCTCTGAGCAGCTGTTGAGAAGCTAAGCTTAGGGGTCGTCACTAATTATCCAGCAGAAAATGAGGTTCCCCTGTAATATAAGCTGATGCTGCAGGGCTGATTATTAAATTCTGATGCTAATTACACTAGTTTCTGTGCTGCCATGTAGTAATTATCTGTATTAATGACTAATCAGCCTTATATTGTGACTATATTTCTATTCTATGTGTACTGTATATTGTGAGTGGGTCCCTAAGCTCAGTAAGTGACAGCATCACAGAGCATGTGAATCAGTGAATCAGAATCAGAAAAGAAGATGGGGAGCTACTGGGGCATCTACTGGGGAGACACAGATCTTTACTGCTAAAGGGCTGTGGTTGCCTTGGGCTGGTACACAAGCACAAAACATCATGTACAACATTTCTAGCTATTTCTATATTCCTTGTACTTTAAGCACTCTTTCCCCTTTGCACTCTCACCTACATCAGTATCTGTCTCATGGTCTTGTCCATTCCTTTTCTCCCCCTCCTTCCTAATTTCAGCCCCATCTCTATTCCAATCCCTCCTACACCACCTCTCCCCTTATCTGCCCTTTTCCATTTAGTTTCCTAGCATCTTATTTTCTCTCTTCTCTGTCTCATGCCCACTTCTTTCTCTTGGCACTGCCAGCTTGGTTGCCCCAGTATCTAGCCCGGGATAAATTGAGAGATTGGCACGCATGGGGAGTTCAGCATCCTCCCTTGCGGCAGAGCGTGAGACAAGCCATGGTTTCAATGGCACGGTGTTCCCTGGGCTCAGAGTGCTGGGATGGCACAGAAGTGGGGCCCCTGAATCTATATGGCAGGGAGCAGTCATCCCTTGGTACAGGACACTCAGGTAAGAGGGCATTGTGCACCTGGTGCTTTCTGCTATGCTGTGTGTCTATGCCCATTGCTCTTTATCAATGCCTGCTCTACTGTGTCATTAATCCAGTGGTGCTGCCATGCTGATTATGTGTATGGGGGTCTCACCTGTAAATCGTTAATGTTATGTATGATCAGGGGGTCAAAACTTCTCAAATGGTCCCTTCCCTTTAAATGTGGTCTCGGCAGATTTAAAGGGAAAATAGTTGCAAATTCCTTATATAATTAATCTGTCTCCAGCTGTCCCAAGCTTTAGGGCAATGTGGGTGTCAGCAGCTACACATGAGTGCAGACACCACCACTTGCTGACTCCTGCGTGTCCTCAGCAGATCCACCTAGTGCTGGGTGACCGGTGAGACTGTCCCACCGTGCGGTTATACAATGAATGAACTGCCCTTCATGTAAAGCCCCGTGGGACCATCCCAGCCCCACCAGCCTCCTTTGTTCTGCCCGAGGATACACTCATACAGTGCAAAACAGCACCTACAAATCTTTAACCTTATAAATGACATGAACGCTACATACAGTAATATTCTTTCACATGTTTCTGTAACCCCCCATATTTAATCTTAAAAGGAACAATCTGCTTATGCTGAGCTGTAAATGTGCTTGCGCTAGGGGAAAGTGATCATAAGCTGGGCACATGGGTGCATTAGGTGCTCTCCTATCACTCTGTGTACACTAAGCACCCACCAGGACAGGGATCTGTCAGCTTGTAGCTCTGTTACTATTAGGGCTAGTCCACACGGTAAGGTTCAGGGAGATTTGTCGCCTGGTGACCAATCGCCGCTTCTTTGGGGCGAATAATCTCCCTGAATTGCTTAACCGTGTCTCGCTCCCACTAAAGATGTAAAGTCGCCTGCACCTATTCACACGCGGCTCTGCGTTTTCCTAAGTAGCTGTGAGGCAATTTCGAGCGACTTAGGAAGACGCAGTTCCGCGTGTGAATAGGCGCAGAACGAGACAAGCGTCCACGAGACACTGGTCGCCCCAGAGAAACAGCGATTGGTCGCCAGGCCACAATCTCCCTGAATCTTCCCTTGTGGACTAGCCCCTAGGAATGCACTTGGCACTCGAGTGTTCCAATTCAGAACATTGTTTTCACCAAATCTTTTGTGGAGGTTTCCATATTGGGTGCATCCCTAAAAATGGTAGAAGTAGAGGTCCCACAGTCTGGTGCAATACCTTGTTCACCCAGAGTGTACACACTTTGCATACGTTTGTATAAGAATATAGTGTGGAATTCTCTCCCTGAATCAGGCTGATACATTAGATAGCTTTAAGAAGGGGTTGGATGGTGTTTAGCAAGTGAGGGAATACAGGGTTATGGGAGATAACTCATAGTATAAGTTGATCCAGGGACTAGTCCCATTGCCATCTTGGAGACAGGAATAATTTTCCCCTCTGAGGCAAATTGGAGAGGCTTCAGATGGGGTTTTTTGCCTTCCTCTGGATCAACTAGCAGTTAGGCAGGTTAAAATAGAGTTAAAAGGTTGAACTTGATGGACGTGTGTCTTTTTTCAACCTAACTTACTATGTTACTATGTATTACCCAGCACTAGGAGTTGCCATAATATGGAACACAATGGCATGAAAGATAGAACCAATGGAGGGCCACACATTAGAGTCCTGCGCGGGTCCATTTTTTGGGACCCGTACCCGTAGTCCGCGACCTGCATTCTTACCCGCTTGGACCCGCGACCCAAACCGTACCAGTAATCCGCAACCCGGACCCGCTGACCATCAAGAATCAGGAAGTGCTGTCATTGTAAACCGGAAGTGCGGGTACCCGACCCGCTGCAGGACTCTACCACACATAGTGGGTGACCCTATTCTTATCTGCACCAAACAAGGGGACGTGTAACATAATCCTCCACTAAAACTTGCCTTGTAATGTCAGTAGTAAAGTGCTTGTGTGGCCGGTGCACGCACAGCATGCAAACAAGTCAAGCCTGTATCTAGTTGATAGCAGGACTGTGTGCTTAGCGAGTGTTTTGCCCAGATAAAATCCTTCGGCCGGACGCTTGTTTTGGATAGTGATAAGGGCCTGGGAAAGGAGTTCTCTCAGCTTGGCAAATGCCTAGGTACCTAGAATCCCTGGGCACTACAACTCCCAGCATGCCCTGGTTCCACTGGTTATACAGGACAAGTTTGTTTAGCAGCAGTACTGTCTCTGCTTGTGTATGTGGTGCTGTTACTTCCCCATAGAGCCATCAGTCCCTATGGGGAAATAACAAGCTGTAACAAACAAACAAAGAAAATACTTGGCATGGCAGGATCATCATACATTTAAATTACTTTTAAAGAGGGCATAACTAGAGAGGAAACAGACCCTGCAGTGCCCCCCTCCCTGTGAGGCCCCAATTAACGAGCAATTATAATTTATCTTGGTAGGCTAGGCCAACTGATCAATATTTTGGGGCCCTAAATTTAATTTGCTTTGGGCCCCGTATGTTACATCAAGTCAACGCTTCCAATTGAAACCCAGCATCCATACACACACCCCTCCATACTCTCAAATACATAATATATACCCATATCTATAGTTCCGCCACTGATGAAGGGGACCCTTATGTGGGATGTGGTAAAAGACGTGACCGCTTACACTTTTGACTTCTCAAAATGAAACTGCAATGCAAATCTATAAGCCACAAAGCTGAGGTTTCATTCTTCAGTAACAGGGTGAGGGAATCCTCATGCGTGTGCCGCTGCAATCCCAATTCTTGCTAATGGCTATGGCCCAGTACAGGTATAGTTTGGGGCCCCCTTTGATATAAACTGAACAAAATATTGCTCTTTTGGGTTCCCAACAGTGAGTTCAGCCCCCCTAATTGCCAGTTTTTGCACTACTAACTCTGACATCAGGGATTTGCATTCCGCAGCTCTTCTGCACTTCAAGCTAATACAAATGGTGGATGGGAGTTGTAGTTCTATAACAAACTTAACACCCATGAGCCTGCATTTGGCTGAGGGTATAGGGACTGGTGAGCATTTTTGGTCTGAAAGGTGCAATAAATGCAATTTTTGTGTATTCCCCATTCAAGTTAATGGGAGATGTATGTCCCATCTAAATGTTATGTATAGATATGGGGTGATACAGAGGTATTAGCACCTAGTCATGGAAAGGTTGGGTTGAACTTCTGAGCCATGCTGCATAATGTGTCTCTGGGGGGTGCCAGTGGAACAAGGGCCTGGTGGTAAGGACCAACAGAGGGAGGCGAATAGCAGGTCACTTATGCTTCCTTTGTGTTTAGAAATGCCATAACAGCTTCCCCTATTAATATGGACTGTCTGTATTGCCATCTCTCACAACATTGCCTCCCTTGTGTCTATTTCCCTTTTATCCGAACCTCTCGGAGATCCAACTTATTTCTCACCTTTTTCTCTTTTTTTATTGCTTCTAGGCTTCCAGACCCCATGGCTGCCTCCTTCCCCTACAAAGAGTGGTCATGTTGCCGTTGCACTTTCCTGAATCCTGTTGGGCAGCAGCATTGCTCCATCTGTGAAGCTCCACGCCAGCAGCCAGATCTCAACCACATCTTGAGGCTCAGCTCGGAGCAGCGTTGGTCCTGCAGCCGCTGCACGTATACCAACTTAACACCAACCAGTCCTTCACCTCCTCCAACTAACTGTAAGCTTTGTGGATTCCTGACTCCATCACCAGTACCCAATGGAATACCCCATGCCGAAACCGGATCTCCAGGGCAGGAGCCAGAGCCGAGTGGTGGAACAGCTTCTGTTCTCTCTTCTGCTGGGGATTCTGGTTGGAGTTGCCCTCGGTGCACCTTGCACAACACCCCAGTGTCCAGCTCTTGCTCTGCATGTGGGGGACCACGCAAACTTTCCTTGCCTAAAATTCCTCCGGAGGCTCTAGTGGTCCCGGAGATTGTCCCTCCTCCTGCTGCTTTCCAGGGCTCTGAAGAGCCAAGCGCTGCTCCTCTGCGTGAGCAAGACTCTTCCCGTCCTCTCCCTTCACTGCCTCTTTCACCTGGCCCACATAATGCCCCGGTTCCTAGGAGCAGGAGAGAGGTGGCACCAGATAACCCGCTCTCACCTTCTACTTCTGCTCCTATTCGCCTCCCTAAACGCCTGAGTGTTTTAGAAGAGGAGATGCCCACGGCTGAACAGGCACCCACTCCTACAGAACCTTACAGCCCAGATTCTAGATGGACGTGTGGGAAATGCACTCTCCTTAACCTACTCACTGCCAGCCGATGTCGGGCCTGTGGGGCAGTGCGGGGGAATGAAAGTGAACTTGGCATGGGCGGGGTGGATGTTCTCCGTTCACCCTCTAGCACAGGACTCTTGCCAGTTTCAGCACCCTGTAAGACTCAGTGGGCCTGTCCTGCCTGCACCCTACTGAATGATAATGGAGTCACGCACTGCGCTGCCTGTCACACGCCCCAGCGATATATAACGCAGCACCATATGAAAACGCGGGTGCTGCGACGGAGGGAGAGTGTCCGAGCAGAGACACGGAGGCAAACTGATGAAGGAGAAGCTAAGGAGCTCTGGGAAAACATTGTCAGCTTCTGCCGTGATGTAAGTGGCACTTGCCCTGCAGTCGGATTACTGACTGATTTCGGCACTCACGAATCAGTGGTCAGGCTCGCCTGTGTGCAGTCCTTCGTAGAGGGAATCTACAGGAACCATAGGGACCGCACTCTCAGGTCTTAAAAATAAGAAAAAACGTTTTATTAAGGACAGAAACTGATGTTTCAGATGTTTCTGTCCTTAATAAAACATGTTTTCTTATTTTTAAGACCTGTGAGTGCGGTCCCTATGATTCATATATATATATATATATATATAAGTACTATATAATAAGTACTCCCTATTGTAAAATATAAGGATATTATAAGTAACCGAGGAGTTTCATGATCATATAAAAGCATGTTGAAGGCTAGATCATGGAATTCCGAGGAGACTTCTAATATCCTCATATGTTACAATAATGCACAATTTTTTGTGAGTCATGTGGCAAAAATTACATCACTACTCACCATTTATAACTGATGACATCATTGGTCACCGTTTATAAGGATATAATAAGATATTCAGTAAACAACTGTTTACTCTTTTTAAATCATAATCACTACACAAACTACCCTAATGACCCTGATCAAAAGTTTACATACCCCAGTTCTTAATACTGTGTATTGCCCCCTTTAACATCAATGACAGCTTGAAGTCTTTTGTGGTAGTTGTGGATGAGGCTCTTTATCTTCTCAGACTTGGGTAAAGCTGCCCATTCTTCCTGGCAAAAAGCCTCCAGTTCCCATAAATTCTTGGGTGTCTGTCTCGTATGAACTGCACGTTTGAGGTCTCCCCAGAGTGGCTCAATGATATTGAGACTGTCAGGAGACTGAGAGGCCACTCCAGAACCTTCACTTTATTTAGCTGTAGCCAATGACAGGTCGACTTGGCCTTGTGTTTTGGATCATTGAACACTGCTGATTGGCTTTCTCAGTTCCTTTGATATTTTCTTATATCCCTTTCCTGTTTTATAGAGTTCAACTACCTTTTTCCGCAGATCCTTTGACAATTCAGGGGTCTGTCAGGAGTCCAGAAAGTCATTGACCTTTTATACACACCCACTAATTACAAGCAAACAGATCACAGGTGAAGATGGTTACCTTTAATAGCCATTCTAACCCCTTTTGTGTCAAGTTGTGTGCATGTTATCAGGCCAGATCACCAGGGTATGTAAACTTTTGATCAGGGTCATTTGGGTAGTTTGTGTAGTGATTATGATTTAAAAAGAGTAAACACAATTGTTTGACAATAAATGGCTTCAGCCAACCACTAACCATGAGTGAAAGAAAAGTAGTTGTGTTATCATTCATATTCTCTGAAAAATGGTTAAGAAATCATCAATTCTGCCAGGGTATGTATAATTATGAGCACAACTGTATACAGACCAGAGCTATTATACAGCTGTAATTGTAGACATATGGCTACTATACCGATGGTGTTTGTAACACTCAACTATGTTCTTGGTTGTAGTAAAAGGTCCTATGGGGCACACTGGATACAGGGCTTGGTTTTGACACCTGTTTGCAGTTAGGGGAATATTAATAATTAATGTGTGTGCCGTGGTTTGGGTGACTGATCAGTAGTTATACATCAGGGTTATTGTTAATATAGACTCACTACATATAGCCATGTATAGTGAGGTAATCAAAATACTGTGTCATTTAACATACTGGATTCTGGACTTGGAACCATATTCTTCTAGTTTCAAGGTTTTAAAGGGGTGGTTCACCTTTAAGGTAACTTTTGTTATGTTATACAATGGCCAATTCTAAGCAACTTTTCAATTGGTTTTCATTATTTATTATTTATAGTTTTATAGTTATTTGTCTTTTTCTTCTGGTTCTTTGCAGCTTTCAAATGGGCGTCGCTGTCCCCTTCTAAAAAAACAAATGCTCAGTAAGGCTACAAATGTATTATTATTGCTACTTTTTATTGCTACTTTTTATTGCTGATCCTTCTATTCAGACTCTCTCCTTTTTACATTCCAGTCTATTATTCAAATCAGTGCATGGTTGCTAGGGTAATTTGGACCCTAGTTACCAGATTGCTTAAAATTCAAATTGAAGAGCTGTTGAATAAAAAGCTAAATATTTCAAAAACCAAGAATAATAATAAATGAAAACCAATTGCAAATTGTCTCGAATATCACTCTCTACATTATACTAAAAGTTATCTCAAAGGTGAACAACCCCTTTAATGACCATCAGCTCATCCAGATTGTGTGCTCAGAGTGAAATACAATAACTCTTCACACCAATAAATGCTAGCCGTGCGTATATGGGCATAGTTGTTGAAAGAGAACAACAATTTCATCTAATTGTTTGTTTAAAGGGGTTGTTCACCTTTGAGTTAACTTTTAGTATAATGTAGAGAGTGATATTCTGAGACAATTTGCAATTGGTTTTAATTTTTTATTGTTTGTGGTTTTATAGTTATTTAGCTTTTTATTCAGCAGCTCTCTAGTTTGCAGTGTCAGCAATTTGGTTTCTAGGGTACAAATTACCCTAGCAACTCTGCATTAATTTGAATAAGAGACTGGAATATGAATAGGAGAGGGACTGAATAGAATGATAAGTAATAAAAAGTGGCAATAACAATACATTTGTAGCCTTACACAGCATTTGTTTTTAGATGGTGCCAGTGACCCCCATTTGAAAGCTGCAAAGAAACAGAATAAAATTGCAAATCATTAAAAAACTAATAATAAAGACCAATTGAAAAGGTTCTTAGAATTGGCCCTGCTACAATATATTAAAAGTTAATTTGAAGGTGAACCACCCCTTTAATCGTCCTGGAACAGTACTATTCCTTACTATTAGAATAATAGTACAGAATGCTCTTTAGAAGGTTTGGAGGATGGCAAGAAGCATGGTGTAGTAAGGTGGTCCTGTCCATCTCTTTGCGATAAATAGCAGTGGTGGGATGGGTACCATGTTTCATCAGGAGAGAATGTCCAAAAACAGAAGGTCATTGGTGTCTGTATGTGCTGTGAATTTAATTGGAGTAGGTAAGGCATTCAGATTTTCTACCATCTGTGTGAATTGGTCCTTTGAGCCAGTCTATAATCAGAGCCGCCATCAGTGGGGGCCAGAGAGTAAGGGGGCCCCGGCCGTGCAACACTTACTTGATTAGCTGGGCCTCCCTGCTTTCTGAGAGCTGCCGACTTCGCAAAGGAGGGTGGAAGCACAGGGAGAGGCACCTTCTCTCCCTTCCCTTCCCTTATTGGTCAAAAAAGTTCTGGTTGAGCTGCTCAGGAATTGGATAGCTGCTCGTCCAATTGCCATGCAGCTTTACCGGGACTTAAAATTCTTTGACCAATAAGGGAAGAAAATGCTGTCACTGGAAGAAGATGCAGCCACCTGTGCCCCCCTCTTCAGAAGTTGGCGGCTTACTGGCAGCAGGGGGACCCTTCTAATCAAGTAAGTGCAACATGGTAGGTCCCCCCCTAAAGTTAACCCTTTGTGGTACCTAAACTTCGGGGGGGGTGGCCACAATCTTTTGTATCATGGCCTTTTAAGGTGACAAGTAGGGTATGCCTGGGTACCGATTGACAGTGTTTCAGTTTAAGTAAATCACTTGTGTCTTTGAGGTACGTGGAGGTATTTTGTACTAGAGGCTGCAGGAAGTAGTCAGTGTAGATGGCTAGTGATTGTAGAATGGAATCACGTGCACTGATGTGAGGCCAGGAGGGCTAACTAGATTTTTGGGTAGAGTATACAGTATTGGGCAAACATGGTGGGTTTTCAAAAGGTAATTATGTGTTGTTTCTGAAATTATTCCTTGTGATAAGGCAGATTGTAATAGTATGTCAATCTTCTTTTTGAAGCTTAAGGTAGGGTCTGTGTCCAATTGTGTGTAGACTGTAGTGTCACTCAATTGTTTGAGTATCTCAGACCTATAGTTAAGGATAACTACTCCACCACCTTTTTACTGCAGGCCGTTGCCAGGGAAATGATGGCTTCCCTCTCCGTTTGTGGCAGGTTGGATCTATAGTCTATATCCCTCCGTTTGAGAGATTCATCAATTAACAAGTGTGTGAATGCAGCAATAGATTTGGGGGTATTTGGAGGTTCAAACGAACTCTTGGACCAGTATGTCTCTAGTAGTTTTTACTCTAAATTGTTCTTTGAGTTTCATAGTCCATTGAAACTTGTCAATATTGAGGTAAAGTTGGTTGATTTTAGTAGTAGGAGCAAATGATAGGCCATTAGACAAAACTTTCTGCTCAACTGGGCTGAGTTGGTGGTTACTAAGATTAAAGACTACTTCCTCCTGCCGTAGTTTAGACTTGGAGGTCTTGTGTCGGATGCCGCCTCTTTTGTGGACCTCCCTGGTTCTTGAACGGGCGGTTTATCCTAAAAAATGTGTGCTGGAACTGGTAGATGTGTTGATGCTGGAGTCAATATTCAGAGCTGTATACACTGCAACACTGTTTGATTCCTGACAAAGGTCCCCTGTGCAGGACCGAAACATTGAGCAAAATAAACCTTAAACGTGCCGTTCTTCTGCATTGTATATATATAATACGCAAAAGCCGTGAATATCTTGTAACTTATATCCTTATAATACACAAAAGCTGTGAATATCTTGTAAATTATATCCTTATAAACGG
>CM044448.1:99639791-99660613 GCA_024363595.1 Xenopus borealis | reverse complement strand
AAAAAAAAAAAAACCCTGTCTCATCAGCCATTTTCTCTTATCTCTACCCCACCACATTTATGCTGCTCCCCCCCTCCCCGTGTGTCTGCTCATTCCTGACAGTTCTCCTCTTACCTTTCCCCATCCCAGAACAAAGTGAATTTTGTGGATGACAGCTTCCCCCCCGGCCCCCGATCTGTAGGCTTCCCGGAATCAGACAGCGTCCAGCAGCGGGTCAAGCAGTGGCTGCGACCGCAAGAGATCAACTGCAGCTCCTTCAAAGAGCGTGCCGTCAAGTGGACTGTGTTTCGCACGCCTCGACCGTCAGATATCCTGCAAGGGCTTCTGGGAAACTGCTGGTAAGGGCAGCCAATGATCTGCATTGCATTTGTTTTAACAAATAGTTGCCTTTATTGGGGGCATTGTACTGAGTCCTGTAATCTATGACAACCAATCAGGTTTCGACTGACCTAGACCATACAGAGTGGCCCACTGACTGGTTGCTGTGGGTAACTGGGCTGGATTAAATGGCTACTGTACTACGTAAGCCCTTCCTGTTATCTGTAGGGCTCTTGCTGTGTTGCCTGTAACAATATCCCCTTCATTGGCTTTGCTTACCAAACTGGCACTGTAACTCTTAATAATTAACTGAAACAAATACCCCTCCCTTTCTGTAGTTTAACTTTATGACTGGCAGTTCAGAGAGTATAAACTATTTTACCCCTTTCAGAATCTGAACAGTTGCTGGTAAAAAATGCCCCCGCAACCTGAACTTGAGGCATTGGGACACGGCACCTTTTCCAAGTACATATATATCTGTCTATCTATTTATCATCTAGCTATCCTATTTATCTGTCCATCCATCTATCCATCATCTAGCTATCCTATATATCTGTCCATCCATCTATCCATAAACTAGCTATCCTATCTATCGGTCCATCTATCCATCATCTAGCTATCCTATCTAACTGTCCATCCGTCTATCCATCATCTAGCTATCCTATATATCTGTATCTAATCCATCTATCCATCATTTATCTAGCTATATCTATCTAATCCATCCATCTATCTATCCATCATAAATCCATCACCTATCTGTCTATATGTATCTTATCCATCTATCCCATCTATCAGTCTATCCATCATCTATGTATCTAACCCATCCATACATCTAAACCATCTAACTTATCCTTCCATCTTTGTCAGCCTCTTGCCCAAGGGTGCTTATTATTTTGATAACTTTGAGTCCAGACACTGGAGCACCCACCTACCACAAGGAGAACAGGAATAACTTTTCATGAGGTCTGCTTTGAGTCTGTAACCACCATTGCTAACACTATGAACTAAACTGTTGGAGCCGTGGGTAATTTGGGTTTGGGTTTGACCACAGGTTCCTGAGTGCCCTGGCGGTGCTGGCAGAGAGACCGGAGCTGGTGGAGCGAGTAATGATCACACGGACAATCTGCCCTGAGGGGGCCTATCAAGTGCGGCTGTGCAAAGACGGAACATGGACCACAGTGCTGGTGGATGATATGCTTCCCTGTGATGAGGCTGGATATCTGCTCTTCTCCCAGGTGCGTCCAAGTGTCACAGAATACCCCTGACATTCCAACCTCTTGCATAGCGTTGCAAAGGAACCACTGTACAGATATGGGACCTGTCATCCAGAATGCTTGAGATCTGGGTTTTTCCAAAATTTGGATCTTCATGCTCTAATAGGGGAATGTAATAAAAGTCGGTAAAGGAAAAACTATTCGCAATGCGAAAGGAGGTTATGCCTCTGCGCGAACAATTTTTGCTTTGTGCGAATTTACCTTAGCTTTTGCGAACCCGGAAACTGTTTAGCGACCACTTCCGACAGTGGAAGAGAGTTTGCGAATTTTACAGCTTGCGCCAATGCGCAGTCAATGCAATAAAACTTGTTACTGAAAAAGTCGTTATGTTTGCTCCAAAAGATTACGACACCTTCAGGCACTTCTTTAGAGTGCACAATTAAAATTCGCAATGTGCAATTACAATTCGCAATGCGCAATTAAAATTTGCAATGCAATAACAGTTTAAGGAACAATATTTCATTGCGAGATGTGGATTTTTAATCTTATTGATGTGTATTCTTTTGCTCTTTGTGAATTTAATTACATTCCCCCAAAGTCTACTAAAAAAAAATCATGTAAACATTAAATAAACCCAATAGCCTGGTTTTGCCTCCAATAAGGATTAATTATATCTTAGTTTGGATCAAGTACAAGGTACTATTTTATTATTAAAGAGAAAAAGGAAATTAATTTTTAAAAATTTGGATTATTTGGATAAAATAGAGTCTATGGGAGATGGGCTTTCCATAATTCTGAGCTTTCTGGATACCGGGTTTCCGGTTAACGGATTCTATACCTGTACCACCCAGCACTAACCTATCCCTGTATCACCAACAAGTCATAATGGCTGAAGGAAAGTTCTGCATTTTCTTGAAAGGTGTGGTTCACCTTCAAGTTAGCTTTTAGTATGTTGTAGAATGGCCAATTCTAAGAAACTTTTCAATTGGTCTTCATTATTTATTTTTCATAGTTTTTTAATGATTTGCAATTTTCTTCTGTTTCTTTGCCGTTTTCAAATGGGGGTCACTGACACCATCTAAAAACAAATGCTGTGTAAGGCTACAAATGTATTGTTATTGCCACTTTTTATTACTTATCATTCTATTCAGTCCCTCTCCTATTCATATTCCAGTCTCTTATTCAAATCAGTGCAGGGTTGCTAGGGTAATTTGTACCCTAGAAACCAAATTGCTGACACTGCAAACTAGAGAGCTGTTGAATAAAAAGCTAAATAACTATAAAACCACAAGCAATAGAAAATGAAAATCAATTGCAAATTGTCTCGGAATATCACTCTCTACATTATACTAAAAGTTAACTCAAAGGTGAACAACCCCTTTAAAAAAAAAAAACACAAAAATTGCTGATTAAAGCGGGGGCAGATTTTCTCTGCGGAAGCTTGTGAAGGAAGGCTTTTTCTTATTCTGACTGTAGTTGATTTCCGTGTTGTGTTAAAGGTATACAGACAGTAGCAGCTGTGACTGCTTGAGCTCCCTGGTAGTTTTAGTTTACAGCAGCCCCATCCTATCTTGATGACTGGAAGACAATCCGTAAACAATATTTTCTCCTATTCCACAGCTAGTGACATATGTTACCTGCAGTGTCTCCTCCATCCCCGCTGCTATTCCTACTGTGCCAGTAAAAGCCTGCAGGTTTCATAGCGGTTTCCTCTGCCTCGCCCAATGTCGCTGAAATACAACACGGCCATGACAGATGGTCAGTGTGGGGTTTTATAGGTGGACCAGCCCTAGCCTGAAATATGATTTCTAAGGCAGTGCTATCCTTTTACCCTGTGCCTTATGTGTGTAGTACTAGTGTGACGTGCTGATTGGATTCTCAGTTCCCTAAACCAAATACACATTCCTCAGCTGAGACATGGGCAAAGACTCCATCTAATAAAGCACAATAGGAAACCTGTAGTGGCTCCTTATACAACTCAGTCACACCCCTAGTTCAAGGTAGAGTCCTGCGCGGGTCCATTTTTTGGGACCCATACCCGACCCGTACTCGCAATCCGCGACCCGCATTCTTACCCACTTGGACCGCGACCCGACCCGTACCCGCAACCCGAAATCTGCAACCCGGACCCGCGACCCGCTGACCATCACAAATCAGGAAGTGCTGTCATTGTAAACCGGAAGTGACATCATCGGAAGGAGCCGTGATCAGAAAAAAAAGGAGTAAAACAGGAAGTGCTTTCAATTTAAACCGGATGTGACATCATCAGAAGTAGAAATGCTGAGAAAAAGGAGTAAAAATCGCTATAGCGAGGATCCTCGACCCGACCCTCAACCCGCCAACCTGCAGAACCACTGGCCCGCTTCTATACCCGCACCCAGAAATTCTACAAGCAACCCGCAGGGTACCGCCGGAATTTGCGGGTAACCCGCGGGTACCCGACCTGCTGCAGGACTCTAGTTCAAGGTCTCTTTCTTCTTATATTACGTTCCTTTCTGAAGGTCCCAAGCGGCAGTCATATTATAGCCTACTCTGTCAAGAAGCGCTGGTTTTCAGTCTCAGGCTGATCTACCTGCCAGGCCAGACACCATACAAGTCACTCCTAGCTTTCAGTATGATGTAGACTAGAGAGTGATATTGTGGGACAATTTGCAATTTAAAAAAAAAAAAATTATTATTTGTGGGTTTTGAGTTATTTAGCTTTTTATTCGGCAGCTCTGCAGTTTCAGCAATCTGGTTGCTAGTGTCCAAATTAACCTAGTAACCACGCACTGATTTGAATAAGAGGCTGGAAGAGGGCCTGGACAGAAATAATAATAAGTAATGAAAAGTAGCAATAAAAAAAAAATTAGTAACCTTACAGAAGTCGTGACCCCCATCTGAAAGCTGTAAAAAAAGGCAAATAATGAAAGAAAAAAAACCTATAAATAATGAAGACCAATTGAAAAGTTGCTTAGAATTGGCCATTCTAAAACATACTAAAAGGTTACTTGAAGATAAACCACCCCTTTAAGAAGTAGGAACTGAACCGTGACTTTCAAACGCATTGAGTCAATGACCTTAATAGTGGCCCACACCTGTGATTCTTGATTTCCTTGACTTAATGAAAAGCTTATTAACAAAACACTTATGTTACATACTGTTTCCTTTCAGGCTCAGAGAAAGCAGCTGTGGGTGGCTCTAATTGAGAAGGCTCTGGCAAAGCTCCATGGCTCCTACTTTGCTCTCCAGGCTGGCCGTGCTATAGAGGGACTGGCCACGCTGACCGGAGCACCCTGTGAGAGCCTCATGCTGCAAGTCAGTTCCACGAATCCACGGGAGGAAACTGTAGACACTGATCTGATTTGGGCCAAAATGCTGAGCTCTAAAGAGGCAGGGTAAGTGGGGGGGGCGGGAATTAAAGTGCTACTATAAAAATTCCTATAAAAATAGGGACATATCTGTATCTGTGAAAAGAAGCTGCACGCAAAATATAAGCAGCTGAAAGCCTCCCCCAGGCCAGTGAACCTTAGTCATGGCGACCCTCTGACACCCTTAAATCATCTTGTTGAGTTGTTTCAGTTACGCTGGGCTGGGGGCGGAGCAATCCCTCTATTGGCTAATTACAAATGGACTCCAGCCTATGGAGGGATCGGACCGCCCCCAGCCCAGCGTAACTGAAACAACTCAGCAAGATGATTTAATGGTGTAGTAGTGTCGCTGTTGCTAAAGTTTGCTGGGCTTGGGGCAGTTCTGGGAGACTTTCAGCTGCTTATATTTCGCGTGCCACATCTCTAAACTGATACCAACATGTTCCTATTTTTATAGGAACGTGTCAGTATCACTTTAATATATAGTGTCATATTTGGTGTTTGTTTATTTCAGAACCACTATCCGTACAGCGCTGTGCAATATGTTAGCACTCTATAATTGCATGTTAATAAGCAGACTCTGCGGCTGCAGGGGTTATAGGGGCCCCATTCATATAAAATTTCGATAAGCATTGGTAAAACAAGTCAACCGTTAGACATTTTGGGGGCCTGAAAAACAATTTGCTCTGGGGCTCAGTAATATCTAGTTACACCACTGTTGTTATTATTATTATTATTAATAATAATAATGCTTGTCCCCATCAGCCAAAAAAAGTAATTCTGAGGTGCTATTGTACTAATGTGGATGTCCTCTGCACTTGGACAGTCTGTGAATTCTGGCAAATGGCATAGAGGCTGCTGTAAGATGCCATAGATACTCAAGGCTGTTTGGGTCTTTGTGTGCTTAAAGGGATACTGCCATGGGGATTTTTTTTTTTTTTCAAAAGAAAATGAAATAATAGTGCTGCTCCAGCAGAACTCTGCGCTGAAATACATTTCCCAAAAGAGCAAGCAGATGTTTCTATATTAAATTTTGAAATCTGACATGGGCCTAGGCTTTGTCTGTTTCCCAGCTGCCCCCAGTCATGTGACTTGTGATAAACTTCAGTCACTCTTTACTGCTGTACTGCCTTCCCTTTCTTCCCAGCAGCCTTACAACAGAACAATGAGTGTAGCCAGATAGCAGCTTCCTAACACAAGATAACAGCACTCAATAGTAAAAACCCATGTCCCGCTGTGACTCCTTCAGTTACATTGAGTAGGACAAACAACAGCCTGCCAGAAAGCAGTTCCATCCTAAAGTGCTGGCTCTTTCTGAAAGCACATGACCAGGCAAAATGACCTGAAATGCACCTACACACCGATATTACTACTAAATAAAATACACTTGCTGGTTCAGGAATTAAATTTTATATGTAGAATGAATTGCAGTGTAAACAGTGTAGTTTAGACATAAAAGCTACACCATAAAAATCATCACAGAATCAATTTAAAATGCTGTGACCTATTTTGAATTCCAGTCCAGGCACTAAAGGGTAAATAACGCTGAAGGTGACCATGCACAGGGTTACCCACATGGCACTGTTTCATTGGCTCAGCTAGTGTATATTATAGTTGCTATGGGTCACCCCCTCCAAATCTTCCACCTATGAGAGCAGTTCTTTTTCTTCCCCCATGTGTGTAGGGTTTTAGCACAACCCAAGCGTGTGTTACCTCTGTTTGACTCTGTATTACATTAAGTCTTTTACTTTTGGGTCAGGCAGAGGCCAACTGTACCTTTGGGATGAATGTTAGTAAAGCAGTGCTAATTCTAATTCCACCGTGAGATGTACACAACTAAATGAGTAATAGCCGCTTCTATAAAAGGAATGCAATCTGAGCTAATTACACATTTTATTGGTTAATTAAAAGAACATTAGGAATATAGTCTATTATTTTACATAGAGCCTTGTGACTTACTCTGGTGCTTAGTGTTCATTTCTCAACCTTGAATGAACCAAATATCCGTCGTACTTATTGTGCAGCCTCCTAACCTAGAATGAAAAAATTGGTTACCCTACGGAACGAGGGTAGGATTTTCAGGTGCGAGTATAAATGGGTTGTGGGTCTCCTCTAAATCTCATATCTTATATTGTCTATATTTTACTCCTTTTTAAATTTTACAAGACCCTTTTTCTGTCACTTCGCAGCAACATCACTTCCTGTTTGATGGTAGTCAGCGGGTCGGGTTTGCAGATGAGGCAGTTGCGGGTCTGGGTCGGGTAGCGGATCAAAGTGGGTTTGAGTCGGATCCGGGTCTTAGAAATTGGTTCTACACAGGATCTGCACCTTCCATAGGAACCAGTTGCTTCATATCTGATAATACTGTATCGCATTTTAAGGCCATTGGCAGCTCTAAGCACATATGGGCAAATTCACTTAAGGGCGAATTTTTGCCTGCGAAGGGTTTGCCACACTCCGTGCCAAATTGACTACCACTATGCAAACGTTTGCTAATGTTCATTTGTGCCTAGCGAAACTTAGTACGCTTAGGTCGATCTGAATAGGGCAGGTACATATAGATCATGTATGTGTCTTTATTAGAGATGTCGGTGCAAATGCTTGAAGTGGCCACTTGTTATTACAAATGTCCAAGGAAGCAAAATAAAGACAAAAGAGATCCTCTAATGTCGGAGGCATAAGCCCACCCTAAAACAAATGTGGCATGTCCCTCAAATGGTAAAAAAGAAATTGTAATAGTTAGAATTTTGGAAGGCAATCCCTCTTTAAAATATGAAAAAAAAACACCAGCGTTTTTTAGAACTTTTATGAAAATCCGGGATACACGATATGATGTCACTGACATAACTTATCGGTTCCCCAGATCTAAGCTGGTGAAGGAAACTCTTGAGAAAGAGGTAACGTTCTGTAAAATTTGCATTGTATTGAATTTGCAGATTAACGATCATTCGCCTGGCAATAGGGTTCATAACTACACTAGCGATGGTCTCTTTCGCTAGTAAGTTGTCCTCTATGCTTGTCAGTAAAATGCTGATGTCCCTGTGGGCGAGATTTCTGTCGAATTTTGGATAGCGACGCCCACTTCACCTCCCCATTGTTGGGATATTCCGTTCATGGCTACTAAATTATGTGGAACTCACCAGCACTAGATGTTCACCAACTAGAAAACCCTGTAATGACATTGCCCGTTCTTTATGTTTCTTATCACAGGTTCCTAATGGGAGCATCCTGCGGCGGAGGGAATATGAAAGTGGATGATGTCGCTTATGAAAATGTGGGGCTCAGACCTCGGCACGCCTATTCCATACTAGATGTTCGAGATGTTCAAGGATTCCGGTGAGTGGAAAACATGGGAAATGGTGATTAACTGCCGCGCATCTCCTGTTGCTGCACGTAAACTGCCATGCTCATCAAAAATAGTTTGTGCCTGATTTTGTGCATTTTGGTGATTGGTAAAAAAAAAAAACTTTTGAGGCCTGAAAGTTCCCCAAATGCCATTGCTTGGAACTAGGGATGCACCAAATCCAGGATTCGGTTTGGGATTCGGCCAGGATTCTGCCTTTTTTCAGCAGGATTTGGATTCTGCCAAATCCTTCTGCCCAGCCGTGCTGAATCGAAACCCTAATTTGCATATGCAAATTAGGGGCAGTGAGGGAAATTGCTTGACTTTTTGTCCCAAAACAAGGATGTAAAAAATGTTTTACCCTTCCCACCCCTAATTTGCATATGTAAATTAGGGTTCTGATTGGGTTCAGTATTCAACTGAATCTTTCCTGGGTTCAGCCGAATCCAAAATAGTGGATTCGGTGTATCCCTACTTGGAACACACAGAGATTCTAGGGGTTTGGCCATGTGGGCAGGTAAGAGCTCAGTGGAAAGGGGAAAAAGTGATTTTAAGGGCTCCCCATTGAAATGCAGGTTTGTTCTTTATCACACAATGTCTCCTCCTTTATGTGTAACACAAGTAAGCCAGTAGCTTTATCAAAAGATAGCAATTGGCGGCCTCTAGTGGTGCATGTAACTGCCATAAACAAGACACGACAACTTAAAGGGGTGGTTCAACTTTGTTACTTTTTAGTGTGTTATAAAATGGCCAGTTCTAAGCAACTTTTCAGTTAGTCTTCATTATTTATTTTCTATAGTTTCTGTATTATTTGCAATCTACTTCTGACCGCTTTCAAATGTGCCAGCCCCATACCTGCGGGTTCAGGCCGACCTTGCACCCCCTTTGGGGGTCTGGGTCGAGCTTTTCTTCCTGCTCTCCCTGCAAACCACCTTACACTACCAGCTTCTGGCTTCCAGCTTCTTTTTTTATAGCCGCACCATTTGTGACGTCATCAGCGCGGGTCTATAAATGGAACAGTCTGGCTGGGGCAGGCACAGTGGAGGGAGGGCGGGTTAGGGTCTTTTGCGGGACAGGTTTTACCGGCACATCACTAGTTACTAGGGTACGTTGAACTTTAGAGAGGCTGAATAAAAATCTAAATAACTGAAAAAGAACAAATAATAAAAAATGAACAGTAAGGTATTTTTGCAGAGAGATTTGTTGCCGGGTATCAATGTTTAATAGCAACGCAATAGTGATCAAAAAGCTTAGCAAAACAAAGGCTGTACATACAAATGAAATAAAGGACATTTTTGTGGGATATCTGCCTGTTTTTAAAAGGCTTCTTAGGTTACGCAACCCGTGGGGACGCTTCTCCTGGAACGGAAGTTGGTCAGATGAGTGGTCTCAGTGGCCGGCATCATTAAAGCATGACCTGATGCCTCACGGAAGCAGCGAGGGAGTCTTCTGGATGGAGTACAATGACTTTATTCGGTGAGCATTAAATTTAATAACACCCACATATTCCACAGTGCAGTACAACAGAAGCTTGTACAGATCCAGCATACAGAGGACATTGCACTAGTAAATGAGCCCTAAATGTTTTCTTTTTTTTTTTTCCCCTGCCTAATAGGTATTTTGACTCGGTGGACATCTGTAAGATACACACGGACTGGCATGAAGTAAGAGTCCAGGGTACCTTTCCCAACAAGGCCTCTGTTCCGGTCACAATCACTTCCCTCACGGTACTGGAGCGTGCAGCCATGGAGTTCTCTCTTTTTCAGGAAGGCAGCAGGTAAGTGGCAGCAGCTCTAACATGCAAGCAACACTTGCCTTTGCAAAAATGCTTTAGGGCTATAAGTTTAAAGGAATTGTTCAGTGTTAAAACTGGGTAAATAGATAGGCTGTGCAAAATAAAACTTGTTTCTAATATAGTTAGTTAGCCAAAAATGTAATGTATAAAGGCTGGAGTGACTGGATGTCTAACATAACAGAACACTACTTTCTGCATTGCAGCTCTCTTCGTTTTCACTGATTGGTTAGTAGGCAGTAACCAATCGGTGACTTGAGGGGGGGCCTTATGGGTCATAACTGTTGCTTTTGAATCTGAGCTGAATGCTGAGGATCAATTGCAAACTCACTGAACAGTTATGTCCCATGGGGCCTCCCTTAAAGTCACTGACTAACTCAGAGTTAGAGAGCTGAAGCAGGAAGTAGTGTTCTGGCTATTATGTTAGACATCCAATCACTCCAGCCTTTATACATTACATTTCTGGCTAAATATTTTAGAATTTTTTTTTATTTTGCTTAGCCTATCTATTTACCTAGTTTTTATTTTTACACAATTCCTTTAATTCCCCCGTTTTCTCATGCAGACGTTCCGACACTGTGGACAGCCACCTTCTGGACCTTTGCATCATGGTTTTTCGGGCATCCCACGGCGGGGCAGGAAAGGTGATGTTGGGACGACTCATGGCGCACAGCAAAAGGGCAGTGAAGAAGTTTGTGGGATGTGATGTAATGCTGGAGCCAGGGGAGTATGCAGTTGTGTGCTGTGCCTTCAACAACTGGCAGACTCTCATGGCAGCAGGTTCCTCCCCAGCTCAGGGTAAGCGATTGGCATTGGGCAGGCTTCTAGAACATGTCTTCTCCATTGTGTATGTCCATGCATGCTGAACTTTTGCCTTGACCCCACCCATGATGTCGGCTCCCTCTGATTCCCCCCCCCCCACAGTGATGTCAGAGATGGAATGCATGATGTCAGACCTGTAACATTATTTTATGCTACAGCCTCCAGTCCCACAGGTAGCAGTAACAACCGTCGTGCCACCTCAGACCCTCTAGGATACATTCTGGCTATCTACAGTTCCCGGCTTGTTATGGTGGAACAGATGGAAGCACAGCCGACAACGCTCGCTGATGCCATAATCCTGCTGACCGAAGATAAGGGTGAAAGGCATGAGGTAACTTCCCAAGAGACCTAAACCAATCTTCTTTTGAGCCCTGTACCCAATATGGCCTCTTCAATGGCATATTATCCTTGTTGTTCTTTCGTCTGGGGAACTTTGCTGGGGCCAGTGGCCTGGAAACTAGTGCAACATGGCCTCACAAGTGGATGGCAGCAATAAAGGCAAGGCTTGATACAGTTTGAAGTTAAATAAAACTTCAAATTTCTCCCTCTACTCCTCAGGGTCGTGAAGGGATGACCTGCTACTACCTGACGCACGGATGGGCTGGACTAATCGTGGTGGTGGAGAATAGACACCCTAAATCCTATCTGCACATCCAGTGTGACTGCACAGACAGCTTCAATGTTGTGTCCACACGAGGCTGCCTCAAAACCAGCGACAGTGTCCCACCACTGCACAGGTGACTAACCACAGGCCGTGGGCTATTTGTACAGTTGTGTTCAGAATAATAGCAGTCTGACAGCACTAACCTGATCATGTTAGAAATGATAAATCTACATGGAAAATCATTTACTAGTAGGTGTAGTAGAGTCATAGAACCCCAACAGACCCAGTTACGACATGCTGCTGATTCTGCGTCATTGAATCATTGAGGCTTGTTCCAAATAATAGCAGTGCTGGTGGACTCCATGCAACACAGATGTGCAGCAGTTCTCAGAAACACTGATTATACAACTAAATATTGCTTCAGTCATTCAAAGGAAAGCAACATCTTGAAACACTTTCCAGTCTGTACCATTAATGTTTGAGTTTATAAAGAATAGTGCAGACACTGCTATTTTTTGAAACAGCCTAATATTCCATTGTTCTTCAATTTCTGTAAAGTAACAACACAAATGTGATCATTTTTTCTTCATGTTTTGATTTGGAATAGAATGTGCAGTGTTCCCAATGCATTTGTGTGTATGGAAATAAAGGAATTCGAAGGATTTTGAGCTTTATTCACTTTTTCAAACACACTGCTATTATTCTGAACACAAGTGTATGTCTATGCATTTCTCTTATATAAGCTCATCCTTGTCTCTTCCCTTTACCAGGCAAGTGCTGGTCATCTTGTCTCAACTGGAAGGAAATGCTGGCTTCTCCATCACACATCGGCTGGCTCACCGCAAGGCCAATCAGGCATTTCTCAATGACTGGATGTCCAGCAAAGGCACCCACAGCCCCCCGCTGTCTCCTGAGGTGTCTGGCCTTCACGGTCCCCGCCCTCTCTGACACCCAGCCTGGGTGCTTAGGTGCTCTGTACAGGGTGAGCAGAGGCACTTTTACAGACTTAAACCCTTCCCAAATGATGACACTTGAAATCTACTCAGGAATCTCTTCCTGTGTATACAGGACCCGGTCATTCCCCCCCAATCCTGTTGATGGACGTTCTAAACTTGTTGTTCCACATCACACAATACACACAGTTGTCGAGGAGCTTGGCACACACACACACCTCTAGTCCTACAACTTTTCCTTCTCCTATCCCTTTTTTAGGATGCAACGATAAAAAGCCAACTATGCTGAAGTTTCCATGAGGTTGTGGGGGGGGGGGGTTAAATAAACCTATGGTGATATTAGGGTTATATTTCAAAGTGTGAGCAGACACAAAGAGGTGATTTCCATTCAAGTCTATGAGGTTCTGTTTCAGGTGCATTGGCACCACGTTTTTGGGCCATTAAAGGGTAACTATTGCAAAAATGAAAATTTAATATAAGCTTCATCATACTGAAATAAGAAACTTTCTAAATACAATCAATTAAATACTCTTCATTGTTTCTGAAATGATAAAGTTTAGCTTCACTCTCCCTCTCTCTGTATCTGTTTCTCTTCATTCTGTCTTCCTGTAGCAGTTGGGTGTCAAATAATCACTGAAAGTTAGATCCAATACTTATAGGGGGGCTTCATTTTGCCTAGAAGATGTATTAGAACTCACCCTATTAAAATCACCAGACATCATGTCTCTCTACATGCAGAATTTGTGCAAAAGGCAGTTATTTTGTTAGAATTTGTTTGTACTGGAATCAGTTATTTGAGTGAGCTCTAATACATCTGCTAGGAAAGGAAGCCCCTCCTATAACATTTATTGGATCTAACTGTCAATGATTATCTGACACCCAACTGCTGCATGAAGACAGAATGAAGAGAAACAGATGCTGAGAGAGGGATAGTGAAGATAAACTTGATTATTTCAGAAATGATGCAGAATATTTAATTGATTGTAAGTTTCTTATATCCGTATGATGAAGCTTATATTAAATTGTCATTTTCATGATCGTTCCCCTTTATCCTTCACATTCTCCTCTGTGTTTGTCTCTTTACTGCATCTTTAATAATCAGGGTGGGACTGGCCTACCTGTGGTCCGGAGTATATCCCGGTGGGCCATTAGCCAGTCTTTATGTTCCCATATAAAAATTCCCATTTGGTACTGTGAGAGTGGGTCAAGGGTGTCAGGTTCTCTAGTGGGCCTCAGGCTGACACTGTCTATAACCACTTAGTGGAATAGGACTCTGGCTCCAGATTTTATCTCCTTTTATTAAGTTGCATATTTTAGCATAACCAAATATCAGACAACCCTTTTTCCTGCCCCCCCCCCCCCCTTAATGAAATGAGTGAAGGAGCACGTACCAGGAGATTGGCTTTTCATGTTTTGTGAGCTGCGTTGCTATAGGGTGAGAATATATTCAGTGGCTGGGTGGTGGTAGGTATAAGACTGGCCACCAGTAGTGTTACTGGATATTACTGGGTCCCATAGCAAATCACCGAAATTGTATATGAATTAGGGTCCCTATACCTCCTGGGGCCCCCTGCAGCCGCTGGGTCTGCTTTCTCAATCGTTACCCTTGGCCTTCAGCATCTTAGAAGGGGATTGTTGGGAGCTGATGGTTAGAGTACAAGTTCCTGCATCGGAGCTGGCTTTATTCCCCCCTTTTTTAATACTACTATATATCATTTTTGACAATTTAATTGCTATTTTTTAGGGAGGAATGTAGCCATTTTTAACTCTGCCTGCAAACTCAACGCCTTAAAGCACTGGATGCATTCGTTTGTACATTGCTTACATGAAATGGGCATTGTCAGAAATATATATATATATGTGTGTGTGTGCTTGATACTGTTCCCCAGATAATAGAACTTACATATTGCATGTGCTGGTATAGGAGACAGGGGGAGGAACTTCCTTGTGCACATCTCACTTCCTGAGCACTTTCTCCATAGGAAGCTGCTGGCAAGTGTTCAGGAAAGTGCTGAGAGAAATGCTGTCCCCACATCTGCTGAGAAGTAACACATGCCTGTGTGTTTCAACAAAAAGGGAACCATTTGAACTTGGGGATTTTACCAAAAATATAGAGGAATTAAGGGATTTTTTTTAATGTTAAACTGATGAATGGCGTAACTACTGCCATTGGGCACATGATGGGTTTGGATCAGATGCAGATAACCTGCACTAGAAGCCCAGTCCAGCATGGTAACACTGCCAAGTCCGTCATAGGGGTTTTTTTTTTTTACAAGATTAGCCAATCATCAGGACTCCCAGTAGCAACCTATTAGATCATGGGAAATCTACTCTGTATAGTTATCAGTTTATATTGTAGCAACATATACTGTGGACTATGCTAGTCACTTCTTTAACCTTGGGTCTTCGGGTGTTGCTTTACTGCAACTCCCAGCATCCATTTAAGGGATACTGTCATGGGAAAACTTGTTTTTTTTTTTTCAAAATGCATCATTTAATAGTGCTGCTCCAGCAGAATTCTGCACTGAAATCCATTTCTCAAAAGAACAGATTTATTTTTTTTTTATATATAATTTTTTTAATTCTGACATGGGGCTAGAGACATATTGTCAGTTTCCAAGCTGCCCCTAGTCATGTGACATGTGCCTGCACTTTAGGATGGGATTACTTTCTGGCAGGCTATTTGTCCTACTTAATGTAACTGAATCAGTCGCAGCGGGACTTGGCTTTTACTATTGAGTGTTGTTCTTGAGCTGGCCATAGACGCAACGATCCGATCGTAGGAATCCTCGATTCGTGCGATTTTCGGATCGTGTGTGGAGTGTTCCGACATTTGTCGTGCCATGCCGTTTGGTCGATCGGCCAGGTTAGAAAATTTCTGTCGGCTGGCGATCAAATCTTTCCGTCTATTGCAGATCGTACGATTTTCAGTGAGAGACCGTCACTAGGTTTTTAGTCATACAACTTTTGTACGATCCCTGTCAGGGGCAGAACGTCGGCTGATCTGTGCTTTTACTACTTTATTTGATCTGAAGGTTAGTGGCAGGTCGGGAGATGGGGAAGTCCGATCGTTCGATGATTGGAATGATCGGATCTTTGCTTTTATGGCCAGCATTAGATCTCCCAGGCAGCTGTTATCTTGTGTTAGGGAGCTGTTATCTGGTTACCTTCCCATTGTTCTGTTGTTAGGCTGCTGGGGGGGGGTGGGGTGATATAACTCCAACTTGCAGTACAGCAGTAAAGAGTCACTGAAGTTTATCAGAGCACAAGTCACATGACTAGGGGCAGCTTGGAAACTGACAATATGTCTAGCCCCATGTCAGATTTCAAAACTGAATATAAAAAAAAATCTGTTCTTTTGAAAAATTAATTTCAGTGCAGAATTCTACTGGAGCAGCACTATTAACTGATGTGTTTTGAAGAGAAAAAAAACGTTTTCCCATGACAGTATCCCTTTAATTTATAATCGAAGGTAAAAGCATGCTGGGAGGACATCTGGGCCCCAGGTTAAGAAACCTTCAATATTCCATTTGCACAAATGAAAGTGGCACTTTTCCTTTATAGCTCCCCAGGCTACATGGATTCCCACACCTTTAAAGGGCAAGTATAATTAGGCTTATAGCCTTAAATGAACAGCATACTCTTTATGCATTGAGGCTGGAGGGCGTTGCATCCGTTTCATCCATTCTTACAATGTTATTCTATTGGCCAGTTCACATGGGAATGAATCTGGTGACTTTACCCATAACCCTTTGTAAGGCCCCTGGCTGCAATGTGCTCTCAGCGCTCAAGTCTGACTGATCTATGCATTCTTTTACCTGATTCTATGTAATATATATATATATATCTTTTTCATTTTACAAATAGCTTAAAGTTATCACGCTAAGGCTGAATGTAGGAATCGGATAATGAGGGTCTTTTATTAGGACGGAATAAAGGGCAAGTCGACCATGCCAAACGTAGTACAAATGTTTACAGAAGATCTAGATCTAATGCCATTATCTGTCCTGGCATTTTAAAGATGACGGGTGCCATCAGATCTGTAAAGAGATATATACACTATTTTGCGAGGCCAGTAGAGTATAAGGGAACACTGACTCTTATGGGTGGAAGCTGCCTTGACTGAGGCAAACAATATGGCAGCTTCCTCTGGAAAATAGAAATATCACTAAGAGCAGAGAGATCTGTTCAGTGCACTGGCTATATGAGATGGAAGCATATTGTATGTATAATATATGGGCTGTGACAGTGCCGTCCCACTTCCCCCTGAGGATGATGGGTATTGTAGTACATTCCATCTGTAGAGTTGTCAGCCATTGACTAGTCCCCTGTAACCCACCCGCGCTTCTTCTTCGTTGCAAATCTGTACCAAACTTTTCTACTTATTGCTGCTTTACTGTTTGCAGGCAGGGGGCGCTGTTGTCCAGCATGAGAGAATGGAGCTGCACTCTTAATAGGACAGTCTAACCAAATAACGTGAGGCTTTATACATATTTTTTTTAATTGGCTTGCTAATTAAAGGTCACTTTGTCCTAAGCCACATGGTGTTTCCTGATCTCAGGTGGAAGATGCCGCGTGTATGTGCCGTGGACTTAACTAAACATATTCTCCATCAGCAGTGTGTGCAACGAACATCATTATGTATAGCAGCCATTGTTATTTGTGTAGGAGCCGGAGCTGCCATGTTGCTGTCCTACCAGCGGATTCTGTAGACTAAGAGCACAATTGTGCTTTTAATGTTTAAAGGGGAGGTTCACCTTTAAAGGAACAATTCGGCGTAGAAATAAAATCTGGGTAAATAGATAAGTGCAAAATAAAAATGTTTCTAATATAGTTAGTTAGCCAAAAATGTAATGTATAAAGACTGGAGTGACTGGATGTCTAATATAATAGCCAAAATACTACTTCCTGTTTTTCATCTCTCTAACTCTGAGTTAGTCAGTGACTATAAGGGGGGCCACATGGGACATAACTGTTCAGTGAGTTTGCACTTGATCCTCAGCATTCAGCTCAGATTCAAAAGCAACAGTTATGTTATAGATTGACTAATTCGAAGCAACTTTTCAACTGATCTTAGTTATTTATTTTTTATAGTTTTTTTTTTTTTAATTATTTGGCTTTTTCTTGTGACCCTGTCCAGTTTTCAAGTGGGGGTCACCGACCCTGTCTAAAAACAAATGCTCTGTAAGGCTGCAAATGTATTGTTACTTTTTATTATTCGTCTTTCTATCCAGCCCGTCTACTATTCATAATCCAGTCTCTTATTCAAATCAACGCATGGTTGCTAGGGGAATTTGTGCCCTAGCAACCAGATGGCTGGAACTGTAACCTGGAGAGCTGCTGAATAAAAAAGCTAAATAGCTCAAGAACCGCAAATAATAAAAAATAACGAATTGCAAATTGACTCCGAATATCACTCTCTACATCATACTAAAAGTTCATTTAAAGGTGAACACCCCCTTTAAATAAATATCTCTGGCGGTGTGCAGTATGGCAGATCTAACTCTTGCGGAGAAAGGGAAAGTTGTGCATGCGCAATGAACTCTGGCCTTATAAGGTACTGATTACTGAAGGGAAATGGGTAGATATATATATATAGCATAGCCTCTTCTTAGAAACAGCGTATATTTATTGAGCCACTGATGGTGGCATCAGGATCTTCTGACTTTTTCCAGCTTTCATAAGGGGGTCACTGACCCCATCTAAAAACAAATACTGTGCAAGGCTACATCCCTCATATGTAATCCAAGCTTGCCCAGGAGCAGAAAACCCACGACAACCAATAAGATTATTTCATCTCAACAGGTGACTAGTAAATGCTACCTGCTGATTGGTTACTATGGGTTACTGCCCCTGGGCAAACTTAATGCCTTTTATTACATAACCCCATAAATGTTTTGTTATTGCTATTTTTTATTACTCCTATATCCTATTCATATTCCAGTCTCTCATTCAGATCAATGCATGGTTGCTAGGGTAAATGGGCCCTAGCTACCAGATTGAACTCTGAAGAGCAGCTGAACAAAGAGATAAATAACTAAAGAGTTAAATAACTCTAAAAACCACACATTGTCTCAGATTATCACTCTCTACTTCACATTAAAAGTTAATTCAAAGTTGAACAACCCCTTCACCGTTTTCTAATGATGTGGTCTGATTTATTTAGATTTTTTTTTTGTTCAGCAGCTCTCCTGTATGGAATTTCAGCAGCTATCTTGTTGCTATGGTCCCATTTACCCTAGCAGCCAGACAGTTGTTAGTAGGGATGCACCGAATCCAGGATTCGGTTCGGGATCTTGCCTTTTTCAGCAGGATTCTGATTTGGCCGAATCCTTCTGCCCGGCCGAACCAAATTGCTTATTCGAATTAGGGGTGGGGTGAGAAATTGCGTGTCTTTCACAAAGCGAAGAAGTAAAAAATATTTTCCCCTTTGCATATGCAGATTTGGATTAGGTTCGGTATTCAGCTGAATCTTTTGTGAAGGATTCAGCCGAAACCAAAATAGTGGATTCAGTGCAATCCCTAGTTGTTAGAATAAGAGACTGGAATAGGAGCGGTCCTGAATAGAATAATAATTAATTAAATGTAACGTAACATTGTAGCCTGACAGATAACTAGTGACCCCCATTCAGGACAAGAGGCAAATCATTTAAAAACTGAAGCCCAGTTGCAGAGAAGAGGATATTCTGTATGGTGTTGATATAGGAGTTGACTGCCCCTTCAATTGCGTTTTAATGATCATTCGCGCAGCCGTCGTCACAGAGTTTGTGTTTCCTTCTTTTACAGTCTGTATAATACGTGTTCTTGCTGCTGACTACAACGGTACCCAAATGCATGGGGCAAAATAATGGCCTTTGTTTTCTGCCAATAGCCAGGCTGCTGCCGTGTACAGACAGACAGACAGTCTAGGGCTCGTTCTTACAGCCACATTGTATCCCGGGTACTTGTCTCACACAAGAATAAGATGCCGGAACCAGTTGCACAAAGCAATGAACCCACAATCTGATCTGCCCCCCCCCCCCCCCCCCCATGTGGCCTGAATGATCCTGACACTGTTCCTGGTGGGTTTAAACTGGTTACATAGGGGCCACACCAGTTTGGTTGTTTTTTTTTTATATTAAATTTTCGTCTAATTTTCAATTAAATATTCTGCGTCGTTTCTGAAATAATCAAGTTTATCTTCACTATCCCTCTCTTAGCATCTGTTTCTCTTCATTCTCTCTTCATGCAGCAGTTGGGTGTCAGATAATCATTGACAGTTAGATCCAAATATCTTATAGGGGGGGCTTCCTTTCCATAAAGATGTATTAGAGCTCACTCAAATAACTGATTCCAGTACAAAACAAAATCTAACAAAATAACTGCCTTTTGCACAAATCCTGCATGTAGAGAGACATGATGTCTGGTGAGTTTAATAGAGTGAGCTCTAATACATCTTCTAGGCAAAAGGAACCCCCCTATAAGATATATTGGATGTAACTGTCCATGAATATCTGACACCCAACTGCTGCATGAAGACAGAATGAAGAGAAACAGTGAAGATAAACTTGATTATATCAGAAACAGTAGATCATTTTTAATTGATTGTATTTAGAAAGTTTCTTATTTTAGTATGATAAAGCTTCATTTTCGTGAAAGTTCCCCTTTAATATCAATAATGTGGAACAGCAGCGCCCCTTTTGCTATTCATGCATTAAGGCATCTGCTGTAGTGATGTGCAGGTTGGGTTTTTCTGGACCCTCCTGATATCCATCTGCGCCCCATGAGTAGGGTTGCCACCCAGCTGGTATTTTACCGGCCTAGCCGATAAAACACCAGCAAAGGCCGGGGCCGGTATTACAAATTTACTGGCAATGTAGCTGCCGGTAAATTTGTAATACCCCTTAAAAAAGGCCCTTGCCTTGCCTGAAATCCTATGAAAACTTACCTTTCTCGCGTCTTCAGGTGATCGCTCGCCGTGGCTTTGCCCCTTTTATGTTACGTCCCGCCCCTTTTTGTGTCACGTCCCGCCTCTTTTTGGCCCCGCCCCCCGCCTGCCGGTATTAAATTTTGTAAAAGGTGGCAACCCTACCCATGAGTCTGAATTCTGGGTTCCTTTAATAGGCCCGCCCCGATTACATCACAGAAGGGCCGGGGCTAGCAGGCGTGTGTCTATAAAAGCTGAAGCCGGCATTGTAAGGTCACCCGTAAAAGCGGGTGCAAGGGCGGACCGAACCCATCCGACCCATGGGTAAACCCACAGATATTGGGCTGCCCTGCACATCACTAATCTACTGATACTTGACTGCTTGGCTCTATTGCTTCTGTTGTAATAATTCCTAGAACTTCATACAGAAGCATCAAAAGAGGCCTCCCACATCCGTATGTTAAAGGAGAACTAAAGCTTAACTAAAGAAGTGTGTATAAATATTGTACATGATGTTTTG
>CM044448.1:99607079-99631761 GCA_024363595.1 Xenopus borealis | reverse complement strand
ATGTTTATGTTTAGTATACAAAATTCAGCATTTCTAGCCCTATTCTATTTTACACTTTCCCTGTCCTTTAAAGTGATTTTGCAGTGGGTCCCAGTAACCACGGAACCCTAAAAGGATCTGGCGGAAACCCAATGAGACATGGTGCTTTGCTGCCACTATATTGTTTGATTTTGGGTAGGGTTGCCACCTTTTCTTGAAAAAAAATGTAATTAGCTTTTTTTCCTATTAATAACATTGGAATCAACCATCAAAAATACCGGCCAGGTGGCAACCCTAATTGTGGGTCAGTGTATGGCAACAAAATATTGGAAACAAAAGGAAGTGAATCCACTCAGTGCTGGGCTGGGACAACAGGGGCCCCACACAAAAACCTTAGATCAGGTTCCCACTCTGTTTTTCTTCCTCTCTTCACTCAACCTCTGTTCTACTAGTCTCTTTTCTTTACATATTATTATCTATTATTCCATCTATTTAGCTTCTTTTCTTTTATTTAGACTAAAAATAAAATTTTCCTGGTATCCCAGTGGGTCAGTCCAACACGGAATCCACCCTCTCCTCATCTTTAGTAAAGCAGACGGAATCCTAGAAAGGAAGAACATTTTCACCCATAATATTTCCGAAACTGGCCTGTAGGTGAGATCTGAGATCATCTCATCTGCCGCTGCCCCAGGTCCCGAACTAGGGATAGGCACCTGCCTAGGGCGCAGTCTTTGAGGGGTGCACTTTTGTGCAATATTTTTTGGTGTTTTTTATTTCATTGCTATTGTGTTGGTTACTTTGTTGGCCTTTAAAGGGCAAGAAAAGGCAAAGAAATAAAATCTCATTTTTACTTTCTTTAATGAAAAAGAAATCTATCTCCAATATACTTTAATCAAAAAATGTGTACTGTTTTTATAAGAAACCTGACTGTATGCAGTGAAATTCTCCCTTCATTTAGTGCTTCTGGCAGGGAAACAATCACTTATGAACAGCAGGGGGAGCCCCTACCTTACTTACCAGCCATGCAGAACTCAAGCAGCTTTGTTTTTTGATCATTTATGATGATCCCTAAGAAGCCCAGATCACACTGAGCATGTGCACAGTCTTGGTCTTGCAAAGATGTATAACAAAGTTACAAGATGACAGCCCCCTGTGGCCAACTTTGAAAGCATAAATCATTTGTTTGATTAGGCTTGTGGTGCAGTAAGTTCATGTTTATATTTAGTATACAAAATACAGCATTTCTAGCCTTATTCTATTTTACACTTTCCTTGCCCTTTAAAGCGACAACTTTCCATCAAAGGGGAAAAAACCCAAATGATAATTTCATCCAAACAGCTCAGCCCCCCTTTGACAGGGGAAGGGTTCCAATGCGATTGGCTGAAGTGGAAAGCAAGGGGCACATATTATGGGCCAGGTGGCTATCAGGGAGGCACAGTGGGTACTCCCATACCGGGCCTAGATGTGCTGTACTTTTTGATATACCCTTGACCGCACCTATCCGTGCCAACTCTTCCATCCTGAAAAGCTCAATAGTGGAAGTCGCGAAAAGACCCAAAAGTCCCGAAAAGTGGAAAGGATGGAAAGGCAAAAATAAAATCCAATACAAATCTCTACACAGTCGCTGACTGCTCTACAAGGAAAAAAAACTGCTTGAGTTCTGCATGGCTGGTAAGTAAGGCAGGGGCTCCCTCTGCTGTTTATACGTATGATTGTTTCCCTGCATAGCAGTTAGGGACTGTCTGACAATTCCTATCCACAGAAGTAAATGAAGGGAGAATTTCACTGCATACAGTCAGGTTTCTTATAAAACGGTACACATTTTTTAATTAAAGCATATTGGAGATACTGTAGATTTCTTTTTCATTAAAGAAAGTCAAAATGGGATTTTATTTTATTTTTGCCTTTCATTGTCCTTTAATGATTTGCCTTTTTCTTATGACTCTTTCCAGCTTTCAGCTGGGGTTCACCGACACCATCTAAAATAAATATGTTCTGTGAGGCTACAAATTTAATTGCTACTGTTACTTTTTACTACTCATCTTTTTTATTCAGGCCTCTCCTATTCATATTCCAGTCTCTTATTCAGAGCAATGCATGGTTGCTAGGTTTGGACCCTAGCAACAAGATTGCTGAAATTGCAAACTAGAGAGCTGCTGCATGAAAAGCTAATCAACTCAGACTGCAGATAATAAAAAACAAAATGAAAACCAACTGCACGTTTTCTCACAATATCACTTTCTACCTCAAACTAAAAGTTAATTTCATTTGAGTTGAACAACAATTAATGAACCTTTAACCATCTAGAAGACACTAAAAGAACAGCGCCCCCTAAAGAGGACAGAGGTTGCAATTCCTGTACTGTAACTAAGGGAAATCTGAAATAATCACAAATATATATATATATATATATATTTATATATATATGAGATAGGGAGATATTGTGCACCCTTTGTGTGCCAGGGATAGTTGCCATGTGTAGCTCTAGCCATTGCTGCTTTGCTAGGCTAATAAGAGAGTACAGTTTAGTGTGAGAGAGAGATGAAGTTGCAGCTTCTCCCGGTGCTATTAGCCAGGCAGGGAATGAGCAGTGACAGTCATGGGGCCCCTCCTGAGCCTCCTCAGGCCCTCACTCCGGCTAGAACATATGGCAACACTCATCTGCCCCCAGCCCAGTAATTACTGCTAACCACCAAGCTGGTGAGGGATGCGCCAAGCTCAGACACTCCTATAAACAGAGCTGGGAGCTACAGCACCGGGGCATGGGAGACAGAGAGAGATAACAGGCACTGACATCAATGAATACAAATCCCTACAATATCTAACCATATTCATCCACTGCTGGACTCTATACACACAACATTTATATTATTATTCACCATTATATACCAACATCATACTGCCTAATCAGTGATTATTTGTGGTTGGTCTACTAAAGGTTTGAAAAGGAAAAGCAGAGATTTGATTGGTTGCTATGGACCAGTAAATATAAACTTTTATTCCAGGACACACCAGAGGCCTTTTCTTAAATAAATACACTCCAGCAGTTCAACTGTGCATAACATCCGATGGTGCATGTAGCGAGGAAAATCATCATTTAAACAGTAGGCACACTTTTCCACAAGACCTTGGATCCCACCTAACTGATAGTGGTCTATGCTTCCACCCGTATCCCCCCACTCTCCAATAGTGGCCTGATACCTATGCGTGATACCCCTCCACTCTTCCAAGTTAGGATCTTTTCCATCCAAGTCCTGGCCTGAAGCCTTGGTGTCCTTTCTACCTAGCCCTAAGCTGTCCCTGGTTCCCTCACTTACTGCGTGCCTATAGGATTCTATATCCACTTCCCTCCTTATTGGGGCCACAGCTGCCCTTACTAAATATCCTCACTATCTTGCGCACCTAGTGCACTCTCACTTTGCTCTTTCCTAATCTAACTACTCCTATCTAGATGATGTCTTCACTAACCGGTCAGCTGTTCTTACTTCGGTCCGCTTCCCATCTAGACTGCTCACTTTCAGCACCTCCTATGCTCCTTCTGGTGGCCAGGATGAAAAGTGCACTTAAAGAACTCCACTGCCATCTTGTGGCTATTTACATGCATTGCATACAACAAATTTTAAACACACATACATTTACACATCATCACACATTTTTGTCATTCAAAAATACGACATTACACTCACATACCTCCCAACATTTTGGAAGTACAAAGAGGGACAAAAATTTGTTTTGCCCACAGCACGGCAAAATTTGTGTGACCACGCCCATTTTTGTGGCCACACCCCCTAATTAACATGTTTATTTTACTAAATTTGACAGGTTATTAAAGTTTGAAAATATTTCTCCTTATCTAAACTGTTACCATTACTTATTTTCTAATCTCAAAAGTGTTACAAAGCATCTTATTTGCACCTGTTAGCTATTCTGGGCTCTCTGCCAAAAGCCAATTAAGTTAAAATCTTTGTTTCGTTTTCTGGCTGTTCAGTGCAGAGAAAAGAGGGACTTTCCAGTACAAATGAGGGACAGCGGGTTGAGCTCTCAAAAGAGGGACTGTCCCTCCAAAAAAGGGACAGTTGGGAGGTATGCACTCACACAACACCCTTATCATTTTACACCCTCTTACAGACTTCCTTTTACATTAGATTAGGCACAGGCTGTTCCATAATAATAAAGAAATAAAGCTATTGCTAATGCACAGGGATATTCAGGAGAGTCCCACAGGGCTTGCAAGGTTTCATGGGTTGGCATGACTCTTCATACTCTGCACTGCTGGTTCTGGCTGCTGAAGAAATTATGCAAAAACCAGCTGATTTAAGCTCCCCATAGACGCAACGATCTTTCCCTGCCGAACGACGGATCTTAGTGAAGTCCGACCAATCTGTCAAATTATCATGCAGTTAGTGGGATACAAACTATCGTTCATCTTACAATTTTTCGTCCGACATTGGTCTGAAGATTGATCGGCCAGGTTAGAAAATCTTTATCGGTCCCCATGCAATCTACCTATGTTTGCAGGACAAGCAGGCTGCGATCCTTCAGTTTTGCTGGAAATATCACCTGAAATGGTCTTTTTAGTTGATGGACACATCGGACATTTAAATGATCGTTTTGAGACAATCGTGGTCTCACAATAACAATTGGATCATTCAAAAATCTTTACATCTATGGCCAGCTTTACGGACCAGGAGAAGATTTATGGTGGGCCAAACCTGGGCAGATTTAAAGGAAAAATGTTCTTCTGTTTAGGAAAAAAGGTAGTAAATGGTTTTAAATCTTTCCTAAGCAGAAGAACATCAGAGCAGCCTCTTTCTTTCTCATGACAACTTCCTTGTCTACTTGGTGGTCAGACTGGTGGGAAACTGACAAGCAGGCGGCTCTGATGGACAGCACATGTATCCCTTAAAGGGCAATGAAAGGCAAAGAAATAAAATCCCATTTTTACTTTCTTTAATGAAAAATAAATCTATCTCCAATATACTTTAATTAAAAAATGTGAATTGTTTTAATAAGAAACCTGACTGTATGCAGTGAAATTCTCCCTTCATTTTCTGCTGTGGACAGGAATTTTCATACAGTCCCTAACTTCTGGCAGGGAAACAATCATACTTATGAACAGCAGGGGGAGCCCCTGCCTTACTTACATGCAGAACTCAAGCAGCTTTGTTTTTTGATAATTTATGATGACCCCTAAGAATCCCAGACCACACTGAGCATGTGCGAGTCTTGATATTGAAAAGATGTATAACAAAGTTACAAGATGACAGCCCCCTGTGGCCAACTTTGAAAGCATAAATCATTTGTTTGATTAGGCTTGTGGTGCAGTAAGTTCATGTTTATGTTTAGTATACAAAATACAGCATTTCTACCCTTATTCTATTTTACACTTTCCTTGCCCTTTAATATCATGAAATAATAAAAGAATAAATAATGAAGTTACATTGCAAAATGTCTTAGAAAAGCCCCCTCGTCAGTTGTACAATCACTTATTTTAAAGGTTTACTTATGCTTTAAGCTGCTGATTCTGGGGCTTTAGACTGATTCACCAGTTTTTCTGCCTGTGTATTGGACCCTTTCGACAGATCCACCCGACCGATATCTGCCCAATTTTTTAAAATGTTGATCGGACAGGTTTGATTTTCATGTCAGACCGAGAACAGCATGATCTAGTTGATGCACTCTTTTCTCAGATTACTTGAATTCCTGCATTTGTAACCTAATTAAGTCCAATATCACCACTGGTGTAACTAGAGGAGCCCAGAACTTGGTACAAAAGCTGAACCCCCCCCCCCCCACACACACCTTCAGAAGATGCATTGGACACTTATTCTTACCTTCAGGTGACCCCAGTGTGCTCTACTGGAGGTTTGGGCCCAAGTGCTGTTGCACCAGTTGCTCCCCAGGTAGTTACACTCAGGTCCGGACTGAGAATTAAAATTGGTCCTGGAATTTCAGGTACACAGAGGCCCAATCAGCCTCCACCAGCCCACTTAATACTGAAATGGCACCTTATAGCAGCCCCTCTGGCATTTGCCAGAACCCTCAGATTGCCAGTCCGGGCCTGGTTACACCACTGTATATCGGGGGAAAGATCTGCTTGTTTGGTGACCTTGCCAAATGAGAAGATCTTATAGTATATCACCAGCTTTACATCTGCTGCTTTGTTTGAAGAGTGAGAACCGCAGCACAGAAAGGGGCAGACAGACACTTCTTTCAACAAAGCATGGGAAATGTGTAATTTGCGTATTTTGAAAAACAGTTTAGAATGTTATTTTGCTACAGGTAGTTGATACTATGGGATGTTGGGCCATTGATCTCTTTCCTGTGCAGCTTGCTATGTCCAACCAGCTATTATCATGCTATAAAAGAAGGCACGGATAGAAGGAGATGTCTTGGGGCAAGCTTTCATCTCCTTCATCACCTCAGGGCCTGGGGCATGTTCTTCCCTTCCTCCCCCTGTTAACAAGTGAATAGCAAGACTCACTGCAGAGTCCGACTCACTTGGCCCAAATGTGCCTCTTCCTACATTCCACACTGCCTCCTCTAGGATGAACTGATGTTGTCTGACATCCATTTGTCTAAAAGAGGAAAAATGGTTGGAATAGACAGTCTGACGGGGGTAGCCCTCCCTGCCTTCCCTGGAACACAGAGACCCCCCCTCCTTCCCACATCAGAGCGCACGGTGCACCCGCAGGAGAGATCACTTCCATGGAACAGATGTTCTGTGTCAGAGTGTGTAACTGTTACAGGAGGAGACACACTGAGTAGCACACTGCTCTGCCTTCCACTAGCCGTCAGGGGAAACACCTACACCATGTACAGGGAGGCCCGAACTGTTGGATGTTTGACAGTAAACAAATATATATTGTTATATAGGTGCACTCCACAAACAGTCTGTGACCTGGGTGCCAAATATGTAAAGCAGAAGGTAAACACTCAGGGTTTTTTTTATTATTTCACTTTTTGATCCTAAACCAGGACCTCCGTCAGGTGATCAGGTGACTGATAAAAGCAAGATTGTTCTTTTTGGGTCTCGGGGCCACAGACAGTTTGTCAGACGACCCACAAACACTGAATTCAAGTCACAGAACAGTGTGAAGTCAATGAAGCTGGTGGCACAAGCATCATGATATGGGGATGTTTCTCATACTATGGTGTTGGGTCTATTTATCTCATACCAGGGATCATGGATCAGTTTCAATACATCAAATACATGAAGAGGTCATGTTTCCTTATGCCAAAGAGGAAATGTCCTTGAAATGGGGGTTTCAACAAGACAACGACCCCAAACACACCAGTAAATGAGCAACATCTTGGTTCCACACCAACAAGACTGACGTTATGGAGTGACCAGCCCAATCCCTGGACCTTAATCCAATAGAAAACTTGTGGGGTGACATTAAAAATGGTGTTTGTGAGGCAAAAGCAAGAAATGCAGAAGAATTGTGGAATGTAACAGGTGCCAGAAGTTGGTGGACTCCATACAACACAGATGTGCAGCACTTCTCACAAACACTTATTATACAACTAAATATTAGTTCAGTCATTCAAAGGAAAGCAACAGCTTGTAACATTTTCAGTTTATACAGTGAATGAGTTTGTAAACAAGAATGCAGACGTTGCTTTTCTTCGGAACAGCCTAATATTCCCCTTTCTTCACTTTCCGTAAAGGAATAACACAAATGTGATCCATGTTTTGATTTTGGAATAGAATGCATTTGCGTTAATGGAAATAAAAGTTATTATAAGGATTTTGAGCTTTCTTCACTTTTTTTAAACATACTGCTATTATTATGAACATACATGTATACAGTGTCGGACTGGCCCACCAGGATACCAGGAAAAGTCCCGGTGGGCCCAGGTGTCAGTGGGCCCTCATGCTGCTAATTTGGCCTATTTCATGGCCATTCCCTATTTCTAGAGGCTAAATAGATGTAATAAAAGATTATAGTATGTAAAGAAAATACACTACTAGGAGAACAGAGGTTGAATGAGTAAATGAAGAATAATAGTACTGAGAGTGGGCCCCTGGTCTAAAATTTTTTGGTGGGCCCCTAGTGTAAGGTTTTTAGGTGGGCCCCTGATGTCCCAGTCCAACACTGCATGTATAGTGCCCAACTAGGGTTGCCACCCAGCCGGTATTTTACCGGCCTAGCCGGTAAAACACAAGCCAAGGCCGGGGCCGGTATTACAAATTTACCGGCAATGTAGCTGCCGGTAAATTTGAAATACCCCTTAAAAATGGCCCTTGCCTTGCCTAAATCTAATAAAAACTTACCTTGCCTATTGCCCAGTTAGTAATAATAATAATAATATAGAAATGTCTCTATATCCAGGTGTCCAGTGTAAAGCTCCATCTGGTTATCCAACTCGCATTGCAGTTCTTTTCTGTGCATTTTCTTTACTTTCACAAATCAAAAGTGTTTGTGTATTTCATGTGTGGCCCCAGAATTTTTTTTTTCCAATGTGGGTCAAGGAAGCCAAAAGTTTGGACACCCCTGCTTTAAATGAACTAAGAGACACCCTTGTGTAGGGGCCCTAAAAGTTACGTGTGAATGTATCTGCTACAGTATATTGTCTCCAGAGTCAGAACTGGAGAACAGAAAGGAATAGACTTATAATAACAGCAATTACATTTGCACAATTTTAAAACCAGTGGAAATGTGGAATGATTGTATATTGGGAAGGTGCTTAGAATGTAGTGTTCTCTCAAATAGCAAAAAAGGGAGCAGAGTTCCCCTTCAACTTTTCTAAGCACCTAAACCTTCTGATGGAGCCCGGCTCAGGAGAGGAACAGGTTAATCTTGGCTACATAGGAAAAACCAAATAACACCCCCTTTCGCCATTTGCAGAGCTCCTAAAGATAAAAAAAGATTTTTTTTCTTTTATACTTTATTTTTTTTGTTTGTTTTGCGAAGGGGGATCCTAGCCCCTTTTTTCCTCTCCCAGACCCCCGTGCATTATTGATGAGGAAGAGAAACCTTTATAACAGGCGCTGCTTTATCTTCCACCCTCCCTAAAAAGTCAGACCACTGGAGTATCGATCTGGGGGATGGGGATTTTAGCAGAGCCCCTATACCTTGCAGGCTCCCCCCTCCTAAAAAACAGATGCTGCATCCCTGCTCACCTTGATGTTTACGTCTCTGCCGATTGGCTGGGAGCCTTTCTTACTTCTTAAACTAATATGTGTTAGTGCTTTAGGGGAAAGCCATGGCGAACACTTACCCCTGCCAAGCATGTTTATTTCTGTCTGTGTTCTAATTAGGGATGTCGCGGACTGTTCGCCGGCGAACTTGTTTGCGCGAACATCGGCTGTTCGCACTCGCCGAATGTTCGCGAACATCGCGCGACGTTCGCCATTTTGGGTTCGCCGTAACTGGCGCTTTTTTTTGACCTCTCACCCCAGACCAGCAGATACATGGCAGCCAATCAGGAAGCTCTCCCTCCTGGACCACCCCCACACCCCCTGGACCACTCCCCTTCCATATATAAACTGAAGCCCTGCAGCGTTGTTTCATTATGCCTGTGTGTGCTTGGAAGAGCTAGTGTAGGGAGAGAGCTGTTAGTGATTTGAGGGACAGTTGATAGTAAGTTTGCTGGCTAGTAATCTACTTGATACTGCTCTGTATTGGAGGGACAGAAGTCTGCAGGGATTTGAGGGACATTTTAGCTTAGGTAGCTTAGGTAGCTAAAGCAACTTTACAGAGTAGTTGTACACAAGTATTTGTCCCTCTCTGGCATCAGAAGTAATTATTATTTTATCCTAGAACAATTCATGTCTATTTTCCTGCAGTCTCTGGGGGGCTGATTACTAACACTGGCGCCAAACTGCACCAATAGTAACCAATAAGCTGTCTATATATAAATATAAGAGAAAATACATTTTTGGTACCTTGGCATGGCCACACAGAGCCTATGTAGTATATTATCCCCAGAGATTGTTGCCTCAAGATGCTCAATATGCTGGCCTTCTATGTTAATAATAAAATAATGAGATATAAAGGAAGCAGACCCCACAGCAACCCCCTAAACTTAGCTTCTCGACAGCAGCACACTGAGCATGTGCAATGTCACTGACCCTCCTAATGAAATCCAAGATGGTGAGCTCCTGTGACAACTTAGAAAGCCTCTAACTTGATGATGATCAAGGTTGATGTTGAACCTTTAGGCTGGTGCATTACGCTCAGTAAAGAAAGTGACATATCTAGTGGTATTCATTTTTAGGGTTTGGTTCTCCTTTAAAGATTGGCTTGACCCTGAATTTGTTAACTTTAAGATTAAGATGAAGCAAACGTTTGAATTGCTTGAATGTCTGCAAAATGTTTTGGCCAATTATATCCCTTTTTGGAGCCCTGTCATGACTAAACAGCTTTCTACGGTGGCTTCCCCGGGTGCCTCATTAATGGGAGACCATGGATGCAGTTGCTCATTGCAGCTATATAGGTGTCTAGGTGGATAAGGTGTAGATATCACAGTATTGGGTCTCATGTAACCCTCCAAGGATTTTTAATGCCCCCAGATGGTTTTGCATGGAATTCCTTTATTTGGACAACCTTATTTCAAGCTAAATGACTCCTGAATATTTCACATTGAATAATATAATTTTAGGCAGGCAAATGTATACCTGGGTATAGTAACCCACAGCAAACAATCAAATGTTGCTTTCAGTAAATGCCACCAGCTGATTGGTTGCTATAGGTTACAAGACCAATACGTTTGCACCTTTAAAGGAGTTATTCACCTTTTAAGGAGAAAGCAAGGCAATTTACATTGGGGTGCAGTTTTCTGCTGTCTAACTTTTCGCACCCACAAATGTAAATTGCCTTTCCTTCTCCTTTCAATTAACTTTCAGCATGGTATAGCGAGTGATGTCCTGAGACAATTTACAATTGGTTTACATTGTTTATTATTATTATTCTTTTTAATTTATTGGATTTAGCTTTTTGTTTAGCAGCTCTCCAGTTTGCAGTTAAGGCCCAAATTGCCCTGGCAACCCTGCACTGATTTGAATAAGAGACTGGAATATGAATAGGAGAGGCTGGGATGGAAAGAGGAGTAATAACAAGTAGCAATAAAAATACATTTGTAGCCTTACAGACATTTGTTTTTTTTTTTAGATAGGGTCAGTGACCCCCATTTGAAAGTTGGAAAGTCAGAAGAAGAAGGCAAATAACTAAAAACAAATAAACAATGGAGAAAACATAATGAAGACCAATTGCAAATTGCTTTGAATACACCACCATTCTATAACATACTAAATGTTAACCTAAAGGTGAAGCCAGGGCCGGATTTCCCTGCCCACTGCCCCGAGCCCTCAGGGTCCTAGCGATGGCGGCCGTGCGTCAATCCGCCCCCCTGAAGCAAGTGTACGCACAGCCGCGAGTGTGCGCACATGCTAGCGCAAGGGAACTTGGCGTTCCTATGGAGCTTACTATGCGGCAGGACGGCATACCACCCCTAAAATTTCACCACCCCTAGGCCTGGGCCTATGTGGTCTCACAACAAATCCGGCCCTGGGTGAAGCACCCCTATAATTATATTTTGCCCTTGGGCTGCAGTTCTGACTGATTGCCATGGGAGTTAATCCATATTTAAGCATGTGAGGGAGAGAAAAAAAGGTGTGAAAGGTAGAAATAAGCATATAATGGAGGTGACTTTAACAAGAAGGGCCCCCTCCATTTCTTATATATCTTGGAAACGTGTTCTTCATAAAGAGTTGGTGGTAATAAGAGTGAATTCTATTTATACTGGTGCAGATTGGAGGCTGAGAACTGCATTGTAAGAGCCTAAATCAATCTTATGTTTCTTGATAGGACAGGGCCATAGGTTATTATGTCCAAGAACATTCCATCCCTCTAACATAACATTATTCAGTGTCCATTAATAGCTTTATTTGTTATTATTATAGCTTTATTTATTATTTCCATTAACTATTGCGTTCTATGCAGAATGGCCTTGACCGCAGAGAATGGCTACATCTCCCACTTGCAGAACGCCTGGCCCTTGTTATATATGCAGTATTATTTCTGGATCAGGGGTCTTTCTGTACTTTGGATCTCCATACCTTAAATTTATTAACAAATCTTAAAACAACGGGATTGTTTTGCCACCAGTTGGGATCCACGCAGCTTAGGTCCCATCAAGCACCTGGTCCTATTCTATTATTACAAAGAAAATAGAAATAAATAAAGAAATAATTAACAAATAATACATTGCTTTAAAAGAATTTTAATGGGAAATGGCAATTCTGTATTTTGGAGATTTCTGAAAAACAGATTTCTAGATAACAGATCCTCTACCTGTTATTTAAAACTGTCTATATGATTTTTTTTTTTTTGCAGTGCTTGAAATGAAATGCCAAAATGTGAATGTTTGCTGCCTTTCCAAAACCTACACGGGTTATTTTTGGTCAGATCCTGGATTCCAATTGGGTGACTGCTCAGCCTCCTCCATGTGATTGCTCAGCCTCCTCCTCTGGGATCTGACCAACCAGCAGGTGAGAGGGAGGGCTTCACGTTTATTCAGAAATGTCCCTTTACAATGGAGAGGGATGAGGATTTTATTAACCGGCAGAGCAGAGAGTGTGAGAATTGGACTCACAACATTAGACGTTTATGTAAGTTCCATTGATCATTAATTACTCTTGGGAACCAATGTTAGTGCAGTTATTTGCGTATGATTTCATTTTACATTTGCTTCTTACAATGCTCATACTGTAATTTCAATTTAAGCATAAAGCCCGGGGAATCTAGTTATAAACAGGATTATGTATGTTTCTTTAGCGTTTGTGTGTTTATTAGATAAAGTTCTAAACTCCTCAGATAGAACTAGATAGATAATATAGATGTATCATAGATGCACAGCTATATATGATAGATAGATAGAGAGATAGATAGATAGAGAGAGAGATAGATAGATAGATAGATACTGATAGATGATAAATAGATAGATAGCAGATAAATAGATAGCAGATAGATAGATAGATAAATAGATAGATAGCAGATAAATAGATAGCAGATAGATAGATAGATAGATAGATAGATAGATAGATAGATAGATGCAAGTAAAATCCTGTATATAGATAGATGATAAGTAGATATGAAGATGAGTTAGATGACAGATAAATTAATATATTCACACATATTTATATGATATTTATGGCAGATAAAGCTATAGATAGATGGATATCATGTAAATAAGTATATAGATGATACATAGAAAGATATATAGATTTAAGTAATATCTGATAAATAGATAGATAGATAGATAGATAGATAGATAGATAGATCAATACATAGATAGATATAAGTAATATCCAATAGATAGAAAGATGGATGGATAGATAAATGTAAGTAATATCCTGTATTTTGATATATAGAAAAATAGATGATCATAATGTCTGAATTCTGACAGAGAGACAGATCGATATAGAAAGATAGATAGATGTAAATAATATCCGATAGATAGAAGTAAGTAATAACTGAAAAATAGATAGATAGATAGATAGATAGATAGATGAATAGATAGATAGTTAGATAGATAGATAGATAGATAGATAGATAGATAGATAGATAGATAGATAGAATGATATCTATGTATACACATATTTGATAGATAAAAGTGTATATGAGTGGGGAGATGATAGATGAGCATACATTTATGTAAATGATATACTGTATATGGTATATAGACAGAAGTAATATCCTGTATATAGAAAGATAGATGATAGATGGATGGATGATACACACAAACATGTATAATTATAGATGGACACAATTTAATTATATAGTACCAGCATGTAACTGGGGGGGGGGTGACATTGATGGGCGATGAAGGAATGATTTTCCCATTCTTTATTTCACAGATTAATCATGGATATAATATTGGAAATTGGAATGGTATGTAGATTAGGATAAATATTGGATATATGTTTCAAACAAGTAATAAGGGATGGGATGCATTATTTGGAAACTGATTATACAGAAAGTTCCAAAATATATATGATTCCATAGAGCCTATTTATGGAACAATTATTTTTTTCCTTTATTTTTTCTCTTTAATTATAAAGCAAACTACAGTAATATTTAAATAATAAAACATTACCTTGAACTTGATGTTAACTAAGCTGCATGAAGCCATATTGGTGGCAATACATTTCTTTTTGGCTTATAAGTATATTTTTGATTTGTGATGGGTTTATGGGGTATATATATATATATATATATATATATATATATATATATATATTGTTTTGCCACGAAAATGGATTCATGCAGCTTAGCTACAGTAAAGTAAAGGGAAATAGGACTTTCTATGTCAGGGCTTTCTGGATAATGGGTTTCCATTTATAATCTGTTGCCAGTTTTATATTTATAGGCAGGATAGGTGGTGGTTCATTTCCATAACTAACTGCAGGGGGCAGATTTATCAAGGGTCGAGGTGAATTTTCATAATAAAAAACGTAAATTTTTTTTGGATACTTCAACCATCGAATAGGCCAAAATTTGATTCCAATTGAAAAAACGTTGAATTCCGATTTTTCAAAGTACTGTCTCTTTAAGAAAACTTTGATACTTCGCCATATTAAAGCTGCCGAATTGCTGTGTTAGCCTATAGGAACCTCCTAGTTTTGTCAAGTCGAAGTTTTTAAAGGGGAAGTAGTACGATTGTATGATTAAATTGATAAAATTTCAATTCGAGTGAATATGGCCAATTTCGGGATTTGACCCTTGATAAATTTGCCCCTAGGTGTCAATACTTTGGGGCTGCTATTAACTAACATGTTACTGAGAGCAAAATAAATATCAATGATAAATACATCCCTGTGCTGTTGGGTGGGTCTCGAAAATTTTTAAACAAAATAATGTTTTTGGTCACAAAGCTGATATAGCAACATCATTTGGATCCCCTGAGATAAAATGTAAGGTACCACTGTTGCAGAATTTTTTTGTTTTTCTTGCAATACTGAATGGGAGGCAAACGCTTAAGAATTCTCTGTGTATCCAGTGTGAATTTTGCTCAGATCATATTAGTATAAAGACCACTCCTACTTTAATATTATTTTTACATTTTAACCTGATTCTATAAACAGTGTCCCGGACTTTGCAAAGAATATTCAAGATAATCGAAACACTGTCCCCCCAATCAGGACCCTTGAACTGAACTCGGTGCTGCAGAATGAAGCTCTTTTTGTAATGGGTGCAGACAAGCTGAGGGAGAGCTGTGTATTGGTGCACAAGATGCAACCAGCAGCCTGTGCTGCCCCCGGGATTCCTAGTGTGGCCCCCAGGGGTCCCAGGCACAGGAGGTTGAACCATTTGTTAGTGGTCGGGAGCAGCCTGTGGCAGCAAACTGCGCAACATGAAAAATGGGTCTGTACCAGACTCTCTCACCAGCAGCTGCTGCAGGAGATGGGCATGTCCTCCCCCTCACTGACATCAGTTGCCCCCTCAGGAGTCAGTCTGTGTGTGCCAACACTACCCTCTGCCCATTCTATGTGCGCTCCCTGTTCAGTGACTCCCTTTGCTGCATGTTCTTTAACTCTTTATTTTTCAGGACTCCCAGTAGTTGCTATAGAGCAACACAATAATTAAGCCATAGTCACTCATGTTTATATCAAGGCCAGTTAGTTCATCTTTGCTCCTCGCACTATTTTACACCATTGGTGCCACTACCTTTTAAATGAATTGTTCAGTGTAAAAATAAAAACTGGGTTAATAGATAGGCTGTGCAAAATACTGACATCAATCCTGGGGGACTCCGGGCCCCCCAGTCTGACCCTGGGCTAACTAACTAACTTGAAACATTTTTTATTTTGTACAGCCCACATATGCCCTTAGTTTTTATTTTTACACTGAATTGTTCCTTTAAGTCAATTGGGAATTTGGCTTCTTTTTTCATGGTTTTTATTCGTTTACGTTATTTTTGATCTGTAGCTTTCGGCTTGGAATTTACGCTGCCATCTTTTATTTTGTGTCTGTAGCTCTGGGTGGTGATGCTGTGTTGCTATATAAAGCATGGTAGGTGTTTCTCAGGGTGGGGAAGTTATTGTGGAGATAAGTGAAATCAACTGGACTTGCTTTGTTTTTTTCTTGAAGACATTTCACCAGTCATCCAGCTGGCTTTCTGAATTCTGAATTACTGGTGAACTGGTGAAACGACTTCAACAAAAAAACACTTCAAGTCCAGTTGATTTGACTTATTTCTACAGATATTTAGTAGAAGATGTATCACTCTTTGGCTTTGTGTAAAGGTGTTCATACATGGTGTGGTGTTTATACAAATGTCCTGCAGGTGGCACTGTGCATACATAGGACTTTCTGTACAACTTGAAAGTGAAAGTAAAACTTAATGCTGTTATGTAAGGGCTGCATGACCTGCTAATAAAGCACTGTTATACTCTCCTCATCCTCGGCTACCAAACACAACACATGGGCCGATAAAAGCTGCTGGCAGACCCAGTTGGCAGCTTATTGGCCTGTGTATGGGGCCCTCCGACTGGATGTTCCAATTGATGGAACTGCTGTCATTGTAAACAGGAAGTGACATCGTCGGAAGTAGCCGTGATCAGAAAAAAAGGAGTAAAACAGGAAGTGCTGTCATTGTAAGCCAGAGCAAACCAGACATGACATCATCGGAAGTAAATGTGCTCTGAAAAAAGGAGTAAAAATCGCTATGGAGAAGATCTGCGACCCAACCCTCAACCCTCAAACCCCTAGAACCACCGACCCTCTTCTATACCCACACCCGGAACTTCTACATGCAACCCGCAGGGTACCGCAGGATTTTTTTGAGTAACCCGCGGGTACCTGACCCGCTGCAGGACTCTAACATGAACCTTTACAAGTAATAGAATTATAATGTAATGTTGCCCTGCACTTCTGTGTTTGCTTCAGAAACACTACTATTATTTATATAAATAAGCTGCTGTGTAGCAATGGGGGCAGCCATTCAAAGGAAAACAGGCTCAGGTTACACAGCAGATAAGCTCTGTAGAACATAATGGTGTTATCTGTTATCCACTATTTAACCTGTGCCATATAGCCTTTTTTTTTCAATTTCTGCCATTGCTACACAGCAGCTTGCTTATATGAACTATAGTAGTGTTTATGAAGCAAACAGATCAGTTTTGTCTATTTTAATTGGTAAAACTAACACTTCAATTTTTTTGGTGTTACTTTTTCCTTTAAGGGCTGGGGTTGCTTCACTTTCTGGATAGGGAGGCATTGTTCTGAGTATGGGGATTATATTCTCTTTTCAACTGATTGTATGTCTCCCTGCTGGAGTCCTTCCCAACAGTTTATTGTGGCAGGGTAATACCTAAAATGGCATTAATATTCTGCCGCAGATCTGCTATGGGCCCTGTTTTTGCCCCTGCATGTGTTCCTTGTGTATTGTCCTGCAGCACAAATAGTAGAGCCCTTCACACTTTTGTTTCAATGGGACGGCTATATGTGAGTTCAGTGTATAGACTGGGGGGGGGGGTTTATTTATTGTGCTGTGTAAAATAATTTTAAATGTATTTCAAAGTTTTCCCTGTAAAATTTCAGCATAAAAGCAGCAGCCTATGTTTTTCCAATTGACTTTATCATAGGCTAGATTAAGTGTCTTATAGTCACGCAATGCATCAGGCGAGAGATGACTATATAAAATAAAGTTTACATTTTTGCTTATTTTCATTTTGGTCTGATCTGAGCGTGGGTTTCCAGTGTGCCTTGCACCAACCAGTTTGTACTACATATACGGAATGTCCGCTGCTTGAGCTGAGGGCCTAGGGCAGGAGCATCTGGGCCACGTTTCTACAGTGGTAAGAGCTTCCACACATTTATACTCGTGATGCTTCAAATATTTTCTGTCCTAAACACCAGCTTGCACACCAGCATTTTCATCTCAAACTAAATCCAGATCGGATAATTATTAGCCCAGCAGATTCTTTAATGTGTCCTTATGTCCCAGTTTCATATTTTATCAGCCTCTCATTTTAATCTTCTTCTCCACACTCTTCTGTGATTATCATAGATAGATATTCAATAGATTCCATTTTTAATTTTTTCCTAATTCTCTTACTTTTACCCTGTTTCATTGGTTTCTTCTCTGTGCACTCTCTCTCTCAGGCCCAGACTGGCAATCTGTGGGTTAGGGCAAATGCCAGATGGGCTGCTATAAGGTGCCATAGAAAATCAGTATTTAGTGGGCTGGTGGGGACTGTTTGGGCCTCTATGTGGGCTGATTGGGCCTCTGTGTACCTGAAATACCAGGGCCTATTTTGATTCTCAGTCCAGTCCTGCTCTCTCTCCTTTACCCCCCTCCTTCATCACTCATAGCCTTGACTCTCCTCTTCCTCTCCCCCTGGCTGGTTAGAGGCAGCCCTCAGTGTGAGACTGTGCAGTGATAAAGCAATTCCCATGCACAGGTGCAGGGTCCCTGATCCCGTGTTTCCCTCAGGCACGTTCCCCATGCCTTGCCTGACAGACCAGTGGAAGTAATATCATGTGGCAGGTAGAGGAATCCAGCAGACCAATAAGATACCTTAGAAAGTGTCTCAGAAACCGTAGCTCAAACACCTTTCTCTTCCTCCTGTGCCTTTTCTTTTATCACTCTAACACTGCCATAATTATCTGTACACTTTTATCAGATCTTCTTGGTATCTGTGTTTTTCCATGTGCCTAGAGCAGTGATTGTCAACCTTGTGCCTCCAGCTGTTAAGAAACTACAAGTCCCACAATGCATTTGCCTGACTGTGGCTGTCAGACTCCTTCATTGCATTGTGGGACTTGTAGTTCCTTAACAGCTGGAGACACAAGGTTGAAAATCACTGGCCTAGAGTGTAGTAGAAACTTTAGTTCTTTAGAAACACAGCTTTCAGAACCTGTATGCTTAGTAGAGGAATTATATATGGCCTTCCCTTTCTGTAATATATTTATCAGTTCATTCTCTTGGAGACGAATACAGAAAAGAGTAGTTTTGGTACCAAAATTTATCTCGTCTTGCGTATTCTGTTATTACTCTGGCTCACATTGTCTATATGTGTCCATTAACCATAGCAATCAAATGTATGGCTAATTAGTGATTTTAAATACAAGTGTCCTTACAGTCTCCTCTACTTATAGCTATAACTCTCTTTGGTTCAAGACCCCCATTGAAGTCCAACCTTTGTTCAGGGAATTTAGCTCATAACAAGGCTAAAGATATAGGAAAATATTTGTGTATCATCCATTCTGTTATAGTCCAATAATATTAAGGACAGCAAATGATTGTTTGCCAAAAATTGTAACATTACTTACCTTAAGCTGTGCTTTCAGGTTTATTTAGGAGATAATTCACTCCAAATCTCATCCTAATTGGCTGTATATTGCACTTTCTCTGTTGCTCTTCCAGGCTGCCCAGGGGGGTTAAACCAACATTTTGAGAACCAATATGGTTGCCTGAAAGGCAAGACATATTGTCTAATGAAATAAGAGTTGATCAGTGAAATACAAAACCATTTCTTCTCCATGTAAATTTGCCAAACAAATGCATCTTTCACCAATATTCCCACCTTGTGGCAGGTGATATTGGGCTGATCCATTTATTTGGCCCTAGGACCAAACGATTGGATCACTACCCCAGGGGTACAGGTCGTTGGGGAATGAGTGCACCTGTGAGCTTATTAAGACCTCCCTGTGATTGGACATTAAACCTGACAATCAATATCTGGCCAATTGTTGGGTAAATATCTGTTGTGTAGGCCAGTCTGATTGCCCCATATATGGGGAGATGTCAACACAGACTAAAAGGGCCTAACTGGCCAATAAAATCTGATCATATATAACCACCTTCATGCAAGGAAATTACAGAAAACCCTGATACAACAGCTTAAATAGATTCGACATCTGTGAGTTTTGAGCTTCATCTATTTCTTTCTATGCAACTGGGAATATGCCAGATACAATAGAACTCATCCAATACAATAAGAATAAGTTCAATGCTTATCTCATGATTTTCCAGTAGACTATAAGCAACATTAGGCATTTGATCATCTGACTAGATACCCATTGGGCAACAATATTTGGTAACTTTGTTCACTGCCTTTATGTCATACTGATTGAATGTGAAAAAGTTTAATCAAATAACAGAAAAGGCACTGATTATTGTTCCTCCTTACATTACAGGCTGGGTTGGTTTACTCGAATTGCACAGCCATATATAAAGCTTTTTGGAAGAGACAAAACTCTTGATTTAATTTTTTCAAGGGAAACACTAGGAGGTGCGGTCATCCGGAAATATGTCTAAAGACGAAGAAGGGGGATGCAAGCTGAGCTCAGTCTGCAAGCACAAGGAGCGCAAGCCCAAAAAACCCCATTATATCCCACGGCCATGGGGAAAGCCTTATAATTATAAGTGCTTTCAGTGCCCATTTACCTGTATGGAAAAGTCACACCTATACAACCACATGAAATACAGTCTGTGTAAGAACTCCTTATCCCTGCTGATAGAATCTGACTGGTCTTACAAGAAGAGTAATTTCCTCAGCCCTGAAATGCACATTGTTCAGGAGCCCCAGCTAGATGGCAGCTCAGAGAGACAAGAGGTGTGTGATTCAACTGGAACTAAGATTAATAAAACCAGACAGGTTGTTCAGAAAACTTCTACCAACATGGCACATTTCCAGGATGAGAAAGAAGAGAGAGAGGAAGATGAGGAGGAAGTACCAGGCCAAGGTAAAAAAGAAAGGGCCAGAAGTTTAGAACCTTTGCAGATAAACCCTTGTAAGAGTGATGCCAATATCAATATGACAGGGTTAAAGAGTAAAAAAGAGCGGTTGGTCAGTGAAGGAGAGCCTGAGTTCATCATTACTAATGTGTTCTCTTTAGAGGGACAAAGTGACAAGGTAAAAGAAGACCACAGATTATCCAAGGTTCCTATAAAACCTTTAAATAATGTAGTTGGGGCCCGGTCTGAACATTGGAAGCTGCTCTCCACCTCTGTTAAGAAAAGTGGGCCAGAGACACAAGCAGGTTGTGCTGGAGCCAATATCATTCCATGCTACCCACCATCAACATATACAGACTACCAGGAACACCAGGGACTGTCACTACTGGGCATCAACTACCCATTAAATACCAGCCTCTTCTCATATTTAAGCCCCTCAGTGTCAAGCAGTTCAGCACAGCTTCCATTCTTGGCTTCAACAGCCCAGCTCATGCAACCTTCCTCTCAATTCCAAGCATTTCAGAACACAGACAGGTCATCTTTCCTCCCCAGGTTCTACTATCCATTGCTATTTGAGCATGCATTTAATACTACTGAGAGCAAAATGGTTGCAGGAAAGCCAGTGAGCACCACCCAAGTGCCAGGACACCTGTCCTTTATGCCAAAGTCAAAGATGCAAGTGACTCCAAAAATATGCCAGCACAAATGCCCAGAGACCAAAAGCAGCATTTCTTGGGGCCCCAGTGACAAGGTATCAAAGCAAATGTCTCACCATAAATTAACACAGGATGAAAAGGTAAAACGGACATCCCAAACAGCAAGAGACATTCTCCAACATCAAAAGACATCTGGAAGTTATATAGGCCCTGTTTCAAGCATACATGGAAGCTCCATATCTCAGAAAAAGCCAGAAGATGGTTCTTTTTGGGCAGAGAACAGTACTGTGAAGTATTTGAAGAGAAAGGCCTGGCTGCAGAGAGATGGACAATAGGCTACTATGGGCCAGACGGTGCTGCTTGACCACCAAGTCCAGGACCTTCAAAACAGGTACAATCTCCAATCAGAGGCAGGTTTTTAAACATAATTGCAGCTATTTCTAAAACATTACTACTTTGGGCAATTTAGCTTTATGGACTTTTAATAAAATATTCCCAAAAAAGCAAGTCTACAACTGCTGTGGTGACCCAAGTCCAATTTTTCAGAGAACATGAATGATAAAACAAAAGCTTTTCTTTCACTCATGGTTAGTGGGGTTGGCTGAAGCCATTTGTTGTCAAACAACTGTGTTTGGGCAAAATTGTACCCCCAACCAAAGGTGTGGGCTGCTAGAGCCCGCATTCCGGTTGGGGGTTTCACTATATATATATTTTTTTTTAAATGCCCCTCGCCAGCGCTAGCGGTCTCGCTCCAGGAGGAGCTTTTTCATTCTGTGCATGCGAGTGACGTGAGTAAGACGTGCGCTTATGGGGAGACGGCTGCTCTCTCCAGAAGCTCCCTCCTGGAGCGAGACTGCTAGCGCGGGCGAAGGGCCTCTAGCAGCCCGCACCTTTGGTTGGGGGTACAATTTTGCCCCAACAGGTGCCCTTTAAATCATACAAACTACCCAAATCAAAAGTTTACATACCCTGGTGATTTGGCCTGATAGCATTGACACAAAAGGGTTAGAATGGCTATTAAAGGTAACCATCTTCACCTGTGATCTGTTTGCTTGTAATTAGTGGGTGTGTATAAAAGGTCAATGACTTTCTGGACTCCTGACAGACTCTTGCATCTTTCATCCAGTGCTGCACTCATGTTTTTTGGATTCTAAGTTATGGGGAAAGCAAAAAAAATGTCAAAGGATCTGCAGGAAAAGGTAGTTGAATAAAACAGGAAAGGGATATAAGAAAATATCAAATGAATTGAGAATGCCAATCAGCAGCGTTCAAACTCTAATTAAGAAGTGGAAAATTTGGGGTTCTGTTGAAACCAAACCACGGTCAGGTAGACCAACTATAATTTCAGCCACAACTGCCAGAAAAATTATTCAGGATGCAATGAAAACCCCACAAATAACTTTAAGTGAAATACTAAAAATACTGGAGGAAAATTTGCAACTGGAAGCTGCGCATGGGACGTACTTGGACATTCCAACATGACAATGATCCAAAACACAAGGCCAAGTTGACCTGTCATTGGCTACAGCAAAATAAAGTGAAGGTTCTGGAGTGGCCAGCTCAGTCTCCTGACCCTCAATATCACTGAGCCACTCTGGGGAGACCTCAAACGTGCAGTTCATACGAGACAGACACCCAAGAATTTACGGGAACTGGAGGCTTTTTGCCAGGAAGAATGGGCAGCTTTACCCAAGTCTGAGAAGATAAAGAGCCTCATCCACAACTACCACAAAAGACTTCAAGCTGTCATTGATGTTAAAGGGGGCAATACACAGTATTAAGAACTGGGGTATGTAAACTTTTGATCAGGGTCATTTGGGTAGTTTGTGTAGTGATTATGATTTAAAAAGAGTAAACACAGTTGTATGACAATAAATGGCTTCAAAAGAAAAATATTCTCTATGACACCATGCTAAAAAAATATAAATTTATTAGTACATAGATAAATAAAAAAAATTCCAGTTACCCCAGCAGGAGCCTGACGCGTTTCGTGCCTCTCAGCACTTAATCATAGGCCATAAGTGAATGGCTTCAGCCAACCACTAACCATGAGTGAAAGAAAAGCTTTTGTGTTATCATTCATATTCTCTGAAAAATGGTTAAGAAATCATAAATTCTGCCAGGGTATGTAAACTTATGAGTACAACTGTAACTCTAAAATTCAACCTTTCATAAATAGCCCCCTTAATGTCAAAGAAGATTGCATAGCTATTGTCACTATGTGCCTCAGTATATCTTGTACCTCTTGCTCATTTATTGGATGGTTTATATTTCATAGTTTGAGTGGGAGAGAGAGGTCTCTCTTTCTAGCATTTATGAATGTACATCTAAAATAGCATAGGGAATAACCAGTCATGGTTATGGAGCAAGGGGAAAAGACATGTTGCCTAATTTATTTAAGTTCATTTTCGAAATATATGATATATTTTTGCAAAATTCCCACAAATATCTTGATTGAACAGAAAATACAATAACTTCCTCTTCTGTATGGGACCAGGATGAAGGTTCTTTTATATACAATAGAATATTTCTAGGTGAACTTCCCTTTTACAGCATAAACACTAATATAGCTTATTATGTCCTCTCTCTTCAGCAACTCTGGCTCACCCACTGCTACACCTCTTAATGTTTGGAATGAAAAAATCCCCATGATGGAACAAGCTTCTTGTAAAAGGAGAAGAAAATCAGAGCCTAGCATAGACATCTTGGCAAAAAAGAGTGAGAATACTTCACTGCTTATTGGAGACCTCTCCAGGACTCTGGAGGAATATGGGAAGGTGGAAATGAAGCTGTCTAACCTTGCATCAGAGGACAGTGTCCAGCAGAAATCTCTGGAGGAGCAACTTAGCAAAATACGCCGTGAACTGCTGCATATCCACCATAACCTTGGGAAAACATCCTGCCCATATGAAGGACCATTAGACCTCACTGTTAAGAGGGCAGAAGATGTGGGTATGGTGGGGGCAGACAAGACAGTACTAGGTAACTTAGTGTCCCCACCACTTTCTGAGTGCCCATCCAAGCAACTGGTAAAAGTGGAACTATTCCCACCAGAGCTGGCTACCTGCTATGTCCGTCCAACCAAGTGTGAAGCAGATTCCAGTGTAATAATATTTTATTAAAAGTCCATAAAGCTAAATTGCCCAAAGTAGTAATGATGGTAGAATTGGGGGTTCAGGAATAGTCCAAACACATATATCCATACAGGATGAGGGGCCCAGTGCTGGTGTTAATATAGCATTTAGCAAAGAGCAAAAGCAAATGTGTGAAAATGTGTAATTTCCCAAAACAATCCTGTGACGGGGCAGCCACGCGAATAAATATTTCCTAAATAATTGTCAATGCTCTCTACAGTG
>CM044448.1:99539521-99559021 GCA_024363595.1 Xenopus borealis | reverse complement strand
CTGAGGGCCAGTGCATGCCTATATGGATAAAAAAACACTCTACAAAAAAAAAATCCCCCATCCCACCAGCAATCACTTGCAACTCATTCCAGCCAAAGAGGTGAAGGGGTACTTCCCTCTTCTGCAAACTGAGCATGTGCAGACTGTAGGGTTGATGTGCCAATTGGCAACGGTCCCGATAGGGCAGCACTGCTACCTGCCGGATATCGTGTTAACATGAAACAAGCAAGCTTATCAGTCAATATTTTTTTCATTTTACTTCTTTTTTGTTTTCAGTAAAAGTTGCTTAGGCAGGACATTCTTTAGATGTTCAGATGTGTTGACCTGCCTATGTATTTCTTCAGTGAAATAAACACTTTAAATGTTGGAAGCTTCTCTTGGGGCCCAGACATAGGAACAAAATCAGGTGTCCGGTAAAGGGGGAAGGTGGGTTGGAAGGGGTTACTACTGCACCAGGGCCTTTCGGTCCTAAGGTAAGGTCACTTAAGATCATTTAAAAAACTTCGATACACTTGCAAAGAAATCATGTTGCTGGGTTATAAGCACCCTTTAACACTACCACTGTTGTGGTTTATAATGCTGTGTTTTTTTTTCAGATAGAAAAGTTCAATCTAGTCAAAAGAATAGAAAATAAAAATGATTATCAGAGGGGTGCATTGGTCCTGGTAAGCCTCCAGAAAACTGTCCTTTTCCCCATATTGTACCATAATACCATATCATATACCATATTATACTATTAGTAGGGCTGCCCTAACTACAGACTGGTTAAAGTGATCTATATGATTGCATCAGTGTATCAGCAGAGCAGCACAGCCAATGTATGGGATTAGTCCCCTTTGTTTGCCACTGGAATCCTCTGGATACGATCAGGTACTGAGATACTGTAGGTCACAGGTTTCGGGAGGGGTTATAGGGATTTTTCCAGGAAGCTGAAAGTGCCTGTACATCTCTCTTTGTGTTCAGCTGTGTTCTGTAGTTCAGCACTGCTGCTCTGTGATTAGACCTGTGTTTGCTTATACCAGGGGCCTGATACGATTCCACTTATATTGCTTTACTCCATTAGGACTAATCGCCAGGCGACGAATCTCGCCGAATCTTCTCGTCTGGACTAGCCCTTAAGATGGCCATAGACATAAAGATTTTTAATAGATCCAATAGTTATTGTAAGACCACGATTGTCTCAAAACGATCGTTTAAATGTCCAATGTGTCCATCAACTAAAAAGACCATTTCAGGAGATATTTCCAGCAAAACTGAAGGGTCGCTGCCTGCTTGGCCCTGCAAACATAGGTAGATTGCATGGGGACCGATAAAGATTTTCTAACCTGGCCGATCAATCTTCAGACCGATGTCGGACGAAAAATCGTAAGATGTAGGAACGTTTGTATCCCACTAACCGCACGATAATTTGACAGATTGGCCGGACTTCCCTAAGATCGGTCGTTCGGCAGAGAAAGATCTTTGCGTCTATGGGAAGCTTTATGGTGGTGACACACGGGCAGATTCGGGGAGATTTATTCGCCTGGAAATTAATCGCCTGTTCTGCGCGACAAATCTGCCCGTGTGTCGTAGGGGAGACCAGGGTCATAAAATTACTTTGGAAGGGCTGACCGATATTTAACTGGGATTTGATCAGATATCTATCAGGCTGACTTGTAAATCTCATCAGTATATAAATGCAATTGGCCTGTTGATGTAGTCTTTCCCCTAGTCTTCCCATAATCCCATCATTGGCTCAAGGGTCAAAGATCTGGATAAACATAAATCTGGCCCAACACGTAGGTGGCCAAATCAAGGAAAAGTGCATACCTTTGGCACCCTCTCCAAACAAGCCGTTCTATTCTTTTTCAAGCAGTAGTTCCACAGACCATCAATTATCAGCAAAGTATAGAATCTCTATTTACCTACCGACAATATCGGGGATCTCCAACCTACATCCACCATCTGACAGGGCATGCTGGGAGTTGAAGTGTAACAACTACCGGAGAACTACAGGAAAAGTATTTGGAACCAACTTTGCTTCCTGTGACTAAAGCACCCAATAGTGTATGGTTTCTGCAGGATTTAATATCTGCGTTATACTGAAGCTATTGTAATTTAACCATGGGAAATCTAGCTTGCTATTGTCCTAATTGTATAAGAACTTATATCTAGGATCACTGGGTGGCAGTTAATGTCACTTGATACTGTGTCCATTGTGTTATATTGGGCTTCTGTATTCCCTGTATCTCTGTCACCAGAATCCCATGTGACTCTAATATAATATATAATCCTAATATAGTATTTCTCTTTCTCTTCCAGTGTGATGCTGGGGCATCTGTTTCTCTTCCAGAGTCCCTGTTGTTCATATCTACATTGGATGGGAACCTCCATGCTGTCAGCAAGCGGAGCGGGAATGTGCTGTGGACTCTGAAAGATGGTAAGTGTTTATTCTAGGTACTAGGAGCATTAAATAGCAATCCTAGTGAGTAATATATATATATTACAGGTATGGGATCCTTTATCTGGAAACCCATTATCCAGAAAGCTCCGAATTACAGAAAGGCTGTCTCCAATAGATCTGTTTTATCAAAATCTTATTTGCTTTTTCTCTTTAATAACAAAACAGTAGCTTGTACTTGGTCCAAGCTATATTGAAGGCAAAACCAGCCTTTTGGGTTTATTTAATGTTCACATGATTTTCTAGTAAACTTAAGGTACGAAGATCAAAATTACAGAAGTATCCTTTATTATAGGAAAATAAAGGTATGCTCGAGCATATCCAGAGTATGGCAGCCAGTGGTGTAACCATAGAGGAAGCAGACCCTGTGGTTGCAGGGGACCCAGTAGTGTAGGGGCCCAGTGAGGACCTAATTAATAAGCAATTTTAATTAGGGATGCACCGAATCCACTATTTTGGATTCGGCCGAGAACCGAATCCGAACCCTAGTTTGCATATGCAAATTATGGTTGGGAAGGGTGAAAACATACTTTACTTCCTTGTTTTGTGCCAAAAGTCACGTGATTTCCCTCCCTGGCCCTAATTTGCATATGCAAATTCAGATTCGGTTCAGCCAGACAGAAGGATTCCTGGATTCGATGCATCCCTAATTTTAATATATCTTGGTAAAATAGACCAACTTATCATAATATTTTGGGGCCCTAAATTGAATTTGCTATGGGGCCCAATAACATCTTGTTAAGCCTCTGATCCCAGCATTCCTCTACGGAGTATAAAATACAAAACTCAAGCATGTTTTTTGTATCTTGTTTCTGTAGCCAATACATTTTTTTGGGTTTATTATTTAGTGACCCAGCGTTCCTTTAGCAAAGAAGAAGCCCAGCTGCCAGTCTCACACCTGTTATTCCTTGTGAAGATAACAAATTGCACTGGCTGCTATTATATTATTTGCACAAATGTGTCCACATGCAGGTTATGGTTGGATCATTTATTCATTCATTTATGGTTGGATGATTCATTCATTTATTTTAGCCTCTCTGTTATAAGCCTTTACTTGCCAGTGACACAAGAGCAATGTCATGTTTACTTCAATTTGTTTTCTTTCAGATCCGGTTATTCAAGTCCCACTGTATGTGTCAGAGTAAGTGCCAAAATCACTCAAAGTGATTCCAACTCATTATGGGGGGGGGGGGGGGGGGGGGGGGCAGTTGCTTAGCATAGGTTTGGGTAACAGAAAGTGCTGTTTACATGCTGTTTGTAGCTGGGAGACAAGGTGGAATCAGTGTATTTGTGAGCTGAGTTTTATGTCTTGTCCCCCAGGCCAGCATTCCTGCCAGACCCCAGTGATGGCAGCTTGTACATCCTAGGAGGGAGAAACAAGGAAGGACTCATGGTGAGTAAATAGAAATGAGACTACAGATAACCAGGGAAACAAGTATGTAGTGAACGACTGATGAAAGATGTAATGTCACAGGAAATGTGGTACCTGGAAAGCACTGTATAACTGCTGATGCTGTTATTCTATAAAGCCGTCATAACTTATTTCCCCTATTATCCCTATCATACAGTTACCCAGAGTGAGTAGTTTTCTTATACTTTAATGGGATTTTGTCATGATTTTTATGGAATAGTTTTTATTTCTAAATTAAACTGTTTATACTAGGAATGCACCGAATCCACTATCAGGCGTGGGAAGGGGAAAACATTTTTACTTCCGTGTTTTGTAACAAAAAGTCATGTGATTTCCCTCTCCACTCCTAATTTGCATATGCAAATTAGGCCTCCGGTTCGGACGGGAGGAAGGATTCGGCCGAATCCGAATCCTGCTGAAAAAGGTTGAATCCTGGCCGAATCCCTAACCCAGGATTCGGAGCATCCCTAGTTTACACTGCAAATAATTCAACCTACAATATAAAATTTAATTCCTGAACCAGCAAGTGTATTTTTAGTTGTAATATTGGTGTGTAGGCAGCCATTTCAGGTCATTTTGCCTGGTCATGTGCTTTTAGAAAGAGCCAGCACTTCTGGATGGAACTGCTTTCTGACAGGCTGTTGTTTCTCCTACTCAATGTAAATGAAGGTGTCTCAGTGGGACATGGATTTTTATTATCGAGTTCTTATATCTACCAGGTAGTGATGTGCGTGTAGGCCCAATGCCACCTGGACCCGCAGTTCGGGCCTACCCTGCACCTCAATTTGCGGGTGGCGATCGGGTTGAGCTCTTCCTGTTCTCCCCGCCCACCACCCTGAACCGCCGGCTTCCAACTTGGCACACCTCCTGCCCTGCCCCTTTTGTGATGTCATCAGTGGGACGGGTCAGCGTGGACCTTTAAAATGGAACCCGGAAGTTGGATTCTGTCGGGGGTGGGTTGGCGAAGGGTGGGTTAGGGTCGGGGTCGGGTTTTACCTGACCCGTTAGGGTTGCCACCTTTTCTGGAGAAAATGAATTTCAGTGCAGAAGTCTACTGGAGTAGCACTATTAACTGATGCGTTTTGAAAAAAACATGTTTTCACATGACAGTATCCCTTTAAATAATGCACTTCATTTGGTCAAATGCTGCAAACCTGTTACATCAGTTCTGGCAGTCTTACACAAAGTCCATGAGTCTAAGCAATCACTGCCTTGGGCAGTATTTATTGGTCAGACTCGGCCAAGGGGTGGGGAGTTGGAGGCAGTTGTTCCGTTGTGAAAACTTTGTGACACTACAAAATGACAAAGAGAGCCTGGGCTGACTTGGCATTAGTTAGGCTAAACCTTTAAATGAAAAGAAACAACTAATGGTTAATGATAAGCTGGAGTTATGAAGAATGTAAAACATGAATTTAAATAAAGAATGTTTACAATGACCTATCTATAAGGGTAGAGGCACACTGTACCATTTGGGGAGATTAGTCGCCTGATGACACAGGCAGATTCGGGGAGATTTAGTCACCTGGTGACTAATTGCCTCTTTTTTGGGGGCGATAATCTCCCCGAACTGCCTTCTGCCTGATAAAATGAAAAATCGCCTGCGGCAATGCATTCGCGGGTTATGATTGGTTATGAGTGCAATTGAGCTGGCGTTTTCTCATTATAGCAGGGGGAAGGCACTTCGACTAAATCTGCCCGAATCTGCCCGTGTACCCCTGCCCTAAATCGCCAGCAGAATGGCACTTAGAACACTTTGTTTTCCGAAGTCGCCCAAGATTGCCTCACTAGGAAACTTCGGGGGACTTTGGAAAATGAAGCTGTCCGAGTACCATCCCGCTGGCAATTTAGATTCTTGCTGGCAGGAAGGCTGTTCAGGGGGGTTTTCAACCTGACGAAGTGGAGATTTGTCGCTGGGTGACTTTAGCGCTAGCGGGTGCAAGATACTAGCAAGCCATTCAGGGAGATTAGTCGCTTAAAGACGCGCCAGGCGACAAATATCCCCTAATCTTCGCGTCTGGCCTTACCCATAGGGCAATGAAGCATGGAGTAGCAGCTACTTGTCACGGCTATATCTGTAGTGATAAGTGTCTCTGCTAAGACACTACATATGTTATAGCAGAGGCAATTCTCAGTATTATCTATAGCAAGGTATTTGTAGCCACAACAAGTTGCTTTTACTAGTAGCTTAGTATCATCTTGGCTTCAGAAACACAACCATAGTTCATATAAACAATTTGCTGTGTGGCTATGGGGGCAGCCATTGAAGGCTCAGGTTACATAGCAGATTACAGATGCACTTTGTAGAATACCATTGTATTCCATTACAGAGCTTATCTGTTATCTGCCAAGTACCATGTGCCTTTTCTCCATTTTCATCTTGAATGGCTGCCCCTATGGCTGCACAGCAGCTTGTTTATATAAACTATAGTAGTCTTTCTAAAGCAAACACATAACTTTCACCAACTTTCTTTTATTTATGTTACTGTTCCATAACGGCAATACTTGTATTAGTCTAAAAACATTCCAAAAAGTTTTTGGGGATGTGGATATTGTTAGGGGGTATCTGTGCAGGCACAGAGAGAATGAGTTTTATAAAGAATCCTGCAGTGCCATCTATTGGGCACTACAGAAAATTTTTAAGCGGAGTACAACAGTCTGGTGATGTTTTATTTGCCTTTTTCCTTTAGAAATTACCATTCACTATCCAAGAGTTAGTCCAGTCTTCTCCCTGCCGCAGCTCAGATGGAATCTTGTATACAGGTAAGCACAATGTGTGAATGTCTTGACATTATTTCAGTCACATGGAACATTCAGGGGCTTCGTTGACAACTCAGAAGAGGTGAATATAAAATTTTTGTTTTATGAAAATAATATGTGGGTCGCAGCAGAAGCCCATCTACTGAGGACGCTACACTGCTAGGCTCCGTTTGCAATCTATTGTTGACTGGATCAGCCTGCTGTGTCTGGTTATATTGCTAGCCATATGGCAGAATCTTTATTTGTATGGCCAGCTTTAGACTTCAGTTACCAACTGCCTTTTAATTTTTAGTTAGAAATGTAACAGGAGCAATTTTAAATGTATCCAACGTCTGACAATGCTGAAATATCCCTTTATACTTATCTGGATCATGTATTAAGGCAAAGATTATTGTAGCTGTACTAGGTCTCAGTTACTCTTGTCTATAGTATCATTGGAATATCACTAGCATTTTCCTGATTCAGAACCCTGTTTCTGTTTGTTGCCCTAGGGAAAAAGCAAGATACCTGGTTTGTTGTGGATCCCAAGTCAGGAGAGAAGCAGACAACTCTTTCCACTGAGTCTTCTGAAGGCCTGTGCCCATCTTCCCCTCTTCTATACATTGGACGCACACGTGAGTTCTACATAGGGCTGCCACCTTACCGGCAGTGATGTGGGGTTGGGAAGAAAGGGGCGTGTTGTGACATCAAAGGGTACATCTCATGATGTAAAAGGGGCCCGACCCTGGCAAAAAAGGTATGTTTTTAGTTGGTTGGGGCATGCCAGGGGCCTTTAATAGGGGTATTACAGATTTACTGGCAGCTACATTGCCGGTAAATGTGTAAACCCGGCCTTGGCCAGTGTTCTACCGGCTGGGTGGCAACCCTAGTTCTTCATGGGCCTCGGTCATACACATCTATTGTAATTGGAGTGAATAGCCTAGATCAGTGATCCCCAACGAGTAGCTCGAAAGCAACATGTTGCTCTCCAACCCCTTGGATGTTGCTCCCAGTGGCCTCAAAGCAGGTGCTTATTTTTGAATTACTGGCTTAGAGGCAAGTTTTGGTTGTATAAAAAACAGATGTCCTGTCCTTGGTCATTCAGTCTAAGATTAGCAAATACATCTTCAACCCAAACAACAGGTTTTTAGGTGTATCTAGTCCAGGGGTCCCCAACTTTTTTTGCTCGTGAGCCACATTTAAATTTAAAAAAAAGAGTTGGAGAGCAACACAAGCATGAAAAAGTCCATGGGTTTGTCAAATAATGATTGGCTTTTTGGTAGCCCCTATATGGACTGGCAGCCTACAGGAGAGAATCTCCTGTAGGCTGCCAGTCCATATAGGGGTTACCAAAAAGCCAATCAGAGCTCTTATTTGACATCCCCATGGACTTTTTCATGCTTGTGTTGCTCTCCAACTCTTTTTTTTAAATTTAAATGTGGCTCACGAGCAAAAAAAGTTGGGGACCCCTGGACTAGATACACCTAAAAACCTGTTGTTTGGGTTGAAGATGTATTTGCTAATCTTAGACTGAATGACCAAATGAAACCAATATTTTCCTATAGTTGTAGCCATTTCTTGTGCTTCAGCGGCACCTACCAGAGGTACAGGGGACTTATCATGGAAACATTTGATACCACTGTATAAAGGGGACGAGGAAAGAAAACTAAATGAAGCCGTGATGTTTGCAAAGAGAATCTCAAAATGACTAACCTAGTTGTGTTGTTTGTGCAGAATACATGATCACAATGTATGACACAAAGTCTCGAGAGCTGCGATGGAACGCCACATTCCACGACTACTCTGCCCCGATGTGTGATGAGTCGTACGACTACAGTGAGTGCTGCTGGGAAGGAAGGATACAGGGCATATTCTGCTTAAAGAAACGGTTACACCAAAAACCTAACGTGTCTTTAAGGAATGACAATATAATGTAATGTTGCCCTGCACTGGTAAAACTGGTGTGTTTAGTTTATATAAACAAGCTTCGATGTAGCTGTGAAGGCATCCATTCAATCACAGGATACACAATGGATAACAGACAAGTTCTGAAGAATCACATTGTATACTACAGAGCTGCCCCCATGGCTACACAGCAGCTTCTGTATATAAATTATTATAGAATGTCTGAAGCAAGCATATCACTTACAACAGTACATTATATTTTTATTATTTTAAAAGACGCTCATATTCTGCTGTTGCTGTCACTTTAATCAAAGGGCAGAGAGACAACTAAACACTATCAGAGAAATACTCCCATTAATTTGTATCGGCTTCTGGAGTAGTGTTTTGTGGTGAATCACTTCATTACATTTACTAAATATGGGACACATCACATGGCACAATGCAGGAAGTAACTGTTAACTACTCTTCCATAACAGAGATGGCTCACTTCACCTCGTCTGGGGACGGACAGCTGGTTACAGTTGACCGGGACAGTGGGGAGGTGCTGTGGATGCAGAATTATGGCTCACCCGTTGTTGGACTCTTTATGTGGCACCAGGACAGCCTGCGGCGTATCCCACATCTTAATGTGGCCTCAGAAACCCTACGCTACCTGACCTTTCATTCCCATGACATCCGTCTCATTAAATGGAACTACCAAGCGGTCCAGCAGCTGAGCAGCACCAAAACCCACCTGCTGTAAGTAGGCATAACCTGTTGCCCTGGATAATTGGTTGAGTGTTTTTATCTCCTAAATTCCTCCAGTGCAAGAGAAAGAGAGAGAGGGACAACAGTTTCAGAGATAGATAGATGGGACTGTCCTAACACAGGCATCCATTGTATGCAGCTAAACCTTTCTTGCCCGTGTTGGAAACTTATATTAGCCCGTGTATGGGTCATTTTTCCAATCCATATCTGACTGGGGCTTGATGAAATAGCAGTTAGACTGGGTGGAAATACTAGTTTGAAGAATAAGATTGGATAATACATTAATTGTAATACCAAAATCCAATATGTGGGACAAACCACACTTAAATTGAAGGAAAGAATCAGAAAACACCACAGACATTAATATATACACAACAAAGACACCAATGTTTCAAAACATTTTCATATATGTAATTCTGGAGATTTCAAATTTTTTTTTAGTATCCAAGGTGTTTACAGAGTCAGCCTGGACAATCGTGGAGCTGATTTGTCTAAAATACTTTTTTGATTGGTTGTTCATTGTATAAAAGACCATATCCTGTGAGTGAGATTTCAGCACATGATTAACTAACTACCTTAGGGATACGAAACGCGTAGGGCCTTTTGAGATGTATGTACACTTTTTACTCTGATTAATAAAAAAAACTACTTTTTTACTTGTTTTTTGGCCCTGTGGATTCCATTGGAAATACTAGTTAGCCAAAGAACTGATTAGGCTGTAAATGTGGTCATCAGAAAATTACTCTACTTTGATGTATCTGTAAATGTCATCATAGGATTATGGTGGATTATGCCATTTAGACTACATTTCTGTGCCCTCAATTATATGGGTTTATTCATTAATACATTTCTTTATGTTATTGGTACTCAGGCCATCACTATATGTTGGGAAACACGTGACGGGATTCTATGCAACCAGTTCTATGATTCACGAGGGAGTTGCTCTTGTGGTAAGAACCAATCAAATGCTACAGGCTCAATCTCCATCGGTTCTAGGGCTCTTTTTGCTAGTTAGTGACATAGCTGATATGTAAGACATTTCAGTTTTTACCATGCCTCCAAGATCTAAATCCAAGTCTGTCTAATTCTAAAGGTCAGCTCATAAAGTTAAATATATAATTTGAATATTCTGTAAATTATATCCCTATAAATGGTGTTTAGTGATGTCATCAGTTATAATCTTATGTGATTTATAATATAGAGTGTATAGATAGGGATGTGTTTGTGTGTGGATATATGCATGCACTGGGGTTCATTTGGAGAGAGTTGAACCTGATAGACTTTCGATGGCCAGTATCAAAATTTTTTTTCTTATTTAAGGTCATCCTATAACCCCCAATACTATTATGTTATGAGAGAAATTCTTTATTGTTCTGTGTGTTCCTCTTTCCCTAGCCCCGTGGTATCACTCTAGCCCGGGTGGATGGACCCACGACTCAGGATGTCACACTGAAAGAATCTACAAAGTTTGATGTGACATCCAATACAGATGTCAGGTACCCGCAGGGTAGTGTAATCTCCGCACACCAATGGTTACTTATAGGTAAGAGTCCAAAGCCAACGATACTGGGAATGGTAAATCTCCTGCAACTCTGCCAGATTAATGGCTGCTACTTGTTGTACATAGTTGTCATTGTTTTTCTGTATACATAATCAATGACTTGCCATAGAAGAGAATGGGATCTATGGGAATGGGATATATTCGTAATCCCCCTGTTTGTTATTAGCCTAATATCTTCAATAGCACAGACCTGCTTTTGAATGATTTATGCATTTAGTGAATACACCTATCTATTGGTCATCCATGTGCTTAGGTTTTGTCTCTACAAACCCTGGTATAAGCCTTTGGATATTACTACTGGTCTTGCTTTTACCATTATCCACTTAGAACCAAATCCACATTATACTGAAAGAAAATAATGAGCAGCTTTTATCTGAACTCCTTTACTAACTACCAATATTTGTTTACCTCAGGTCACCATGAATTACCACCTGTTGTTCATACAACCATGCTCCGGGCATTCCCTGAGACCCTACGGAGGGATACGGAGACAATTATCAGAGGATCTACACCAAGAACACTCTTTGATGATGTAAGATGTTGGGATAGAGATAACTATTCTTATAGTTATCTTCCATATGTGTAATGGGTTAAATAAAGCTACTGATTATGTGGTTGTGCACTTCCTACGCCCCATTATGATCTGATCTTTTGGCTAGGGGGGCAACTAGTCAGATCATTCCAATTTGGCCCAGTGGGTTGGTGGCCACATAGGGTACAGATCTGCTCGTTTGGTGACCGTGCCAAATAAAAGGATCCTACAGATTCTGCACAGCTTTTGTTAACGCATTATGTTTTGTGATATGTACTATGGTCCTTTATCATATATTATTATTATTTATGATATATATTTCAGGAAGGAATTTTTCCCCCTCTGAGGCAAAAAGGCTTCAGATGTTTTTCTGCCTTCCTCTGGATCAACTAGGCAGATTATATATAGATTTGGTTGAACTTAATGAATGTGTGTCCTTCCTCTGTTACAGTATTATTTGCCCACCCTTGTTATTATGTCTACTTTTCTCCAGTTTCTGACCCCTCAGAATCAGGATGGGTTATCTCCAGGGGATACAGAAAGACGTATAAAGGTGGATACAAACAAGGAAGAAATGAACATGGTACCTACCGACTCTTCAGTTCTCCTTGGGATTATCTTCACTCTGCTCTTGGGAGGCTGGGTCCTTTTTGCATTCACCTATCCCAAGGTGAGAGAAAGATGAGCACTTCAAAAAAACGTTATCTCCAGTGCATAGTTGGTGAAGCTAATCCATGTGCCAATTATATTTTCTTAAACCCTACTGATGCTGAGAAGTAGACTTGCATTGTTACAGCTGTATAAGTTGCCCAAGTATGTAAGTGCTTGCTGTAATACCTATGGGTGCTTCAGATGCAGGAGCAGCAGCGTCGGCAGCAGCAAGAGTTGCAGCAAGAGCTGGAAAAGAAACTGCAGCTTTTCCAGAACCAGCAGAACCCAACGCCAGAGGTCCCACCATCTTCAGGGCATTCTACTTCAGCCCAGACATTGTTTTTTTCAGAAGATCAGGACAGTCGCCGGAGCAGTGGCAGTAGGTCAAGTGGGCAACTGGATGTACTACAAGCTAACGGCACCAGAAAGCTACGGAAAGAGAGTGTGGAGTCAGAAGGTGAGTGCTCATGGTAATGGAGAAGTGGTTGGGCTCTTAATCATTGAGTCCCAGTCAGGTCCAGATTCAAAACAAGCCCTAAATCAGAGGCACGATCATGCCCCACATGCCAATAACTACCGCATCTTACAGTTGCCCCTATGGCATTTGCAAGAATCCACAAATTGCCAGTCTGGTCCCAAAAGACGTTGCCCAGCAACATGGGGAAAGTATCCCACAAATAAGCAATTAGCTTTTACTGAACTACTGAAGTTAAAATGAAAGGAAAAATATGATTGAAAGCCCTGGGTTATGGGGCTGTCGCTGTCTGGATACCTTTTACAGTCCAGTTTCACTTGGCTGGAGGTAGGGGTTGTCATTGGCACACTGTAATCTGCTGTAGTAATGCCCTGCAGATTGTGAAAAGGTAAAGTTCAAAATTACTCCACCTCAATATAGTAGAACTAGCAGCCAACCCTTCCACTCTCTTGATAAAACATATATCATTAGACGTGTCCTCATAAGTTCAGCGGATGGAATGGCGTTGGCCCTAAACTAGCGTCTCTCTGTCACATGATGGCTCTCTTATAGCTGCGGAGGCAGAAAGCTGACCAGCTATTATTGTCCTTTATTCAAATACTGCTTTATAGATATTGTTCATCAGTTCCTAATCAGTGGGGCTTACAATTTAAGTTCCATAATAACTATGCAAGCTAGGGTTAATTAATCAAGAGCCACCTTTATTTTATTTCTTTTGAACTGTGAGAACCCCATGCAAACCCATATGGACAGAGAGACAATATACAGCCTCCATGCTGTTAGTGCCAAGTTTGATTTAAACTCATGACCCTGATGCTACAGGGCAACATTGCTAACCGCTAAGCCACCATGCTGCCCATAGCAGCCATTCAAGGATAACCATGGGGCTGCATGCTGGGAGCTATAGCCAAGAGACATCACAATTGTTGTCTTAAAGCAGTAAAACTTTTCCCAGCTCTCTGGGGCCAGTGACTATATAAAAAAAGCAAAATAATTCTTCAGGCTGATAATGAGCCACATTATTAACCAGTGTAGAGAAAGTAATGGCCTCCAGCAGATATACATTTGTCCTTTAATACAAATACAGTAAAGGGCAGCAACTGATATTAAAACCTTTTATGTCTTAAAGGGGTTTGTTCACCTTTGAGTTAACTTTTAGCAAAATGTCGAGAGTGATATTCTGAGACAATTTGCAATTGGTTTTCATTTTTTATTGTTTGTGGTGGTTATAGTTATTTAGCTTTTTATTCTGCAGCTCTCTAGTTTGCAGTGTCAGCAATTTGGTTTCTAGGGTACAAATTACCCTAGCAACCATGCATTGATTTGAATAGGAGACTGGACTACGAATAGGAGAGGGACTGAAGTAAAAAACAAAGTGGCAGTAACAATACATTTGTAGCCTTACAGAGCATTTGTTTTTAGATGGTGTCAGTGACCCCCATTTGAAAGCTGCAAAGAAACAAAAGAAAATTGCAAATCATTAAAAAGCTAGGAAAAATAAATAATGAAGACCAATTGAAAGGTTTCTTAGAATTGGCACTTCTACAATATACTAAAAGTTAACGTGAAAGTGAACCACCCCTTTAATATGTAATGAGATGTAACTTAAAGTGACAGTCCTGTGTTGTTTACCTGCAGCCAGTGATGCTGAGGAGATCCGAGTGGGGAAAATCTCGTTCTCCCCTAAAGATGTTTTGGGTCATGGTGCTGGTGGGACCTGTGTATTTCGGTGAGTGAATTCTTCCTGTCTTTTTAACACAGTGAAGCCTAAATCTAGTACTAAGCCAGCTTTACTCAAAACTCATTCAGTCTATAGACATTCAGTGTAGTACAGATACAGTACTGAACAATAAACAATAACTTGTGAATGCGTCATTGGTTATTATCACAGCCTCTTCTCTGTCAGTCTGTCTGGAATGCCGGTGTACTTTTTGACAGACAATAAATGTTTTTGTTTGGAGGCCTAGTAGTGCATAGGTGGTGTAATATTTTGTTAATGTAAACATTAACGTACCATATTTTGTAAAATATTAAAATATTTGATGCCACAAGGGCAATAAAGTGAAATTTATACAATTTTTAAAATGAAAAGTATTTTATAGCACTTATTTATTTAAATGATAACACTATTTATAAGCAGGGTCTTTAAAGGGATCCTGTCATCGGAAATTTTTTTTTTCAAAATGCATCAGTTAATAGTGCTGTTCCAGAAGAATTCTACACTGAAATCCAAAAGAGCAAACAGATTTTTTTATATTTCATTTTGAAATCGGACATGGGGCTAGACATTTTGTCAATTTCCCAGCTGCCCCAAGTCATGTGATATGTGCTCTGATAAACTTCTATCACTCTTTACTGCTGTACTGCAAGTTGGAGTGATATCACCCCCTCCCTTTCCCCCCCCCAGCAGCCTAACAACAGAACAATGGGAAGGTAACAAGATAACAGCTCCCTAACACAAGATAACAGCTGCCTGGTAGATCTAAGAACAACACTCAATAGTAAAAACCCATGTCCCACTGCGTACTATTCAGTTACATTGAGAAGGAAAAACAACAGCCTGCCAGAAAGCAGTTCCCTCCTAAAGTGCTGGCACAAGTCACAAGACCAGGGGCAGCTGGGAAATTGACAAAATGTTCAAAACTGAATACAAAAAAAAATGTTTGCTCTTTTGAGAAATGGATTTCAGTGCAGAAGTCTACTGGAGCAGCACTATTAACTGATGTGTTTTGAAAAAAACATGTTTTCCCATGACCGTATCCCTTTAAAGAGATGTCCACAGAAAGAACTATTGAAGTCAAAAAGTGGTCCGTGCACCCAAGCAAAGTAGCATACATATATATACATACATAAATATATATTTATCCAGAGTGCCATCAATGTGATGACGTGGTTCCATATGGCAATGCAGAACATTACTGTATCACCAATGCCGTCTATTCCTATTGCTGCAGATATTTGTCTGTTCTGCTGCATATATAGTAGATTAGATGGGGAACTAAGAGAACTTTTTTTTGTTGGCAGGGGCACATTTGATGACAGAGCAGTGGCAGTAAAGAGGATCCTGTCGGAGAGCTTCATACTTGCAGACCGAGAGGTTCAGTTGCTGCGGGAATCTGACGAGCACCCAAATGTGATTCGCTACTATTGCACTGATAGTGACAAACTCTTCTGTTATATTGCACTGGAGCTGTGTGCGGCCACCCTGCAGGAGGTGAGGAAGCCACATAAGTACAGTGGGAACCACGTTAGTGTGACGAGGGAAGTTAAAGGGCAAGGAAAGTGTAAAATAGAATAAGGCTGTAAATGCTGTATTTTATATACTAAACATAAACATGAGCTTACTGCACCACAAGCCTAATCAAACAAATGATTTATGCTTTCAAAGTTGGCCACAGGGGGCTGTCATCTTGTAACTTTGTTATACATCTTTGCAAGACTAGACTACATACACATGCTCAGTGTGATCTGGGCTTCTTAGGGATCATCATAAATGATCAAAAAACAAAGCTGCTTTAATTCTGCATGGCTGGTAAGTAAGGCAGGGGCTCCCCCTGCTGTTCATAAGTATGATTTTTTCCCTGCCAGAAGTTAGGGACCGTCTGACTATTCCTATCCACAGCAGTAAATGAAGGGAGAATTTCACTGCACACAGTCAGGTTTCTTATAAAAACGGTACACATTTTTTAATTAAAGTATATTGGAGATAGATTTCTTTTTCATTAAAGAAAGTAAAAATGGGATTTTATTTCTTTGCCTTTCCTTGCCCTTTAAAGCTAGAAAGTATAATTCTAAAGGGTGGCAGCCACCACAGGGTTCCAGGATTTGAGGAAAGCTTGATATGTAGTCATGTGGAATGATAAACCATTGTATAGAACCGCAAAAAGCACTTGACTCTAAGAAACTGGTGGAGCTAGAACAATGGTTTTTGAGAGCAGCAGGGAGAGTTGCAGTAATGGCAGTTTGGTATCCTGGGCAGATTTAGTGTGGAGACACAGTGATAGTATAGCGGGTATTCTACATGGCACGGGAAGGCACGTCATTGCATGTATGATGGTACCATGGAAATAGAATTTACACTTAGTAGGAGAGCCTTAGAGAATCTTGGGGAGGGACAAGATGTTTAATATACAGGTATAGGATCTATTGGCTTGGGACCTGGGGTTTTCTAAGGGTCTTTCAGTAATTTGCATCAATGCACATGAGGTCTACCAATAATCATTTAATAAAGCCAATATAATTGTTTTGCCACCAATATGGATTCATGCGGCTCACAAGTTACTGTTTTTGTTATAACAGAGATAATATGTAATTTACATGTTTAGAAGGTTAGTGCAGCTGTCAGCAAGCATGATAATAAGGCTTTTCATTGCATTTCATCCCACAGTACATGAAGAACCCTGATCTCCATGGATCTGGCCTAGATTCAGTAACGCTTCTGCATCAGACCATGTCTGGACTCGCCCACTTACACTCCCTTAATATTGGTGAGAGATTATAAGACAAATAGTCATACGTTTATCAGTTTGCTAATCTTTAAGTAAGAATTTTCCTTTATTACCTGCACAGTTTATCTTCCATTTATTTTCACATGAATAGACCGTAAAATATTAGGGTGTAGTGCGCTGGGTGCACAGAACATTCCCCCTTTCTGTTTATCTTTATGCAAATGTCTTTTGCTTGGCTCAGCCATTCTCCTTGGGTATCAGTGGAACAACAGGCATCAGTTCTTACCACTTGATGAAGTCTTATCCTCCCCAGATCATTTACCCTTGGTTGCCGGAACATGCTAAAAGCACTTTGAATCAGAATTATTGCAAGAGCAGCATGAGAAACTATGCCTGTTCTTCATTTCAATATCCGCTGGTATGGTTTATTAGCAAATGGCATTTTTATACCTGCCTAGCGAAGTGTCCCATATACGAAATCATAGATATTGGTTGAAAAAGCATTTCAATTATTACATATATGGCCAGCTTTAGACATCAGGCTTAAAATAAATTTGTAGGAATAGAATTGGTGTGTTTTTAATATTGAAGTTTCTACTCTCCAATGCTGACTGTGGGCTTCTTTGTGACAGTGCACAGGGACCTCAAGCCATGCAACATCCTCATCTCCTACCCCAGTGCCCATGGCAAGGTGCGAGCCCTTATCTCAGACTTTGGCCTGTGCAAGAAGCTGAGTGTTGGAAGGAACAGCTTCAGCCTGCGCTCTGGTATCCCCGGCACGGAGGGTTGGATCGCTCCAGAGGTCCTGCGAGACAGACCCAAGCAAAACCCAGTATGTATATAAATATATATGTGTGAAAATAAATTGTAACTTTCACTGACCCCATTGAACTGCTTTTAACAGACAGCAGCAGTGGACATCTTCTCAGCAGGGTGTGTGTTTTACTATGTCCTTTCCAAGGGACAGCATCCATTTGGGGATAATTTGAGAAGGCAGAGCAATATTCTGAGTGGATCTTACAGCCTTCCTAAGATCCAGGAAGATACACATGGTGAGTTCCTTGGGATTACGCATTGGGTCTATGGTTGCCACCTGGCCACTATTTGCCAGTAAATTTGTAATAACCAATCAATCCACCCCCAGCCTGCCTCCGATCCTCCCCCTTTCATCCTGCCCCAGCTCCTATACTTACCTAATCCCCAGCCGATTCCACTCTTCATTACAGGTTCCGGCTCTTCAACGTCATGGATCTGCCCCTTCGATAGTACGACCCCGTCCCCTTTGATGTCACACCCCACCCCCTTATGGACATGCCGCCACCCAGGCTGGTGTACTTCTGCTAAAGGTGGCCATACACGTAGAGATCCGCTTGTTTGGCGCCAAAGAGCGAATCTTTTCCCAATATGCCCACCTTAAGATGGGAGCGATATTGCGCTGATCCGATCGTGGGCCCTGGGGCCCAAAGATTGGATCATAATTCAGTCAATATGGGCGGTGGGATCGCAGGACCGCATCAAGAAACAGATGCGGCCGTGATTCGACAGGATCTTTTACCCTGGTCGACTTACAGGCAGATATCGATTGGGGAAGCTCGGAGGGCGGGCCAATAATCTGCTGACTCAGTTTGCCGCCAGCTTTTATCGGCTCGTGTATGGGGGCTTTAAGAGTTTGGCAATCCTAATTTGGGGCAGATTTCTTAAAGTAAGAGATTAGAGCTCAACACAGGAAAACTCCTGCACTCTCTCCTGCACAGGATTTTTAGAAGCTTATTTATTATATAGTGAACTGAAACATTCACTCATTGATTAACACTCCTCTAAAAATCCTATAGGAATGAATAAAGAGTGGAGGAATTTTATCGTGGTGAGCTCTGATTTCACACTTGAATAAATCTGCCCCCATAGTGTTTGTTTACACAAGGATTATGTGTCTGTTTCTTTCTGCAGAGAATGTGGTGGCACGTCACCTGGTTGAAATGATGATCAATGGTGACCCCTTGCTGCGACCCTCAGCTGAGAATGTCCTCATACATCCATTCTTTTGGACACCAGCAAAGCGCTTACAATTCTTTCAGGTAAAGGAAGAATTTATGACCCAGTGATTTCATTAAGACGAAGCTTTGTCTTCACTCTATCCAGCTCATGTCACACATGAGATGCAGGTGTTAATCGTGGTATGGGCATCCAGAAACCCAATATCCAGAAGGCTACAAAATTTGGGAAATGCCATCTCCCATAGACTCCAATGTAATCATAAATAATAAAAAAAACAAATAAATACATTTGATTTTTTTTTTTTAATGATTTCCCTTTTCTCTGTAATTATAAAACAATACCTTGTATTCGATCACAACTAAGATATAAATAATCCTTATTGGAGGCAAAACAATCATATTGACTTTAATGTCTGTATTATTTTTTAGTAGACTTAAAGGGGAACTATCACAGAAATGAAAATGTAATATAAGCTTCATCATACTGAAATAAGAAACTTTCCATATTCTGCATTGTTTTCTGAAACAATCAAGTTTATGTTCACTATCCCTCTTGGCATCTATGGCTCTTTATTCTGTCTTTTTGTAGCAGTTGGGTGT
>CM044448.1:99468457-99501914 GCA_024363595.1 Xenopus borealis | reverse complement strand
AATCTGTTTGTTCTTTGGAGAAATGGATTTCAGTGCAGAAGTCTGCTGGAGTAGCACTATAAACGGATGCCTTTTGAAAAAAAATTTTTTTCCTTTAAATAGTCTGGATTTCAAACCTGTCAATCATCAGAAACCTGGCTGATCCATGAACAGATATCAGTTATACATGGACAGGTCCAGACTGAGAATTAAAATAGGCCCTGCCATTTCAGGTACACCGAGGCTCAAACAGCCCCCACCAGCCCTCTAAATACTGACTTTCTATGGCACCTTATAGCAGGCCCTCGGGCATTTGCCAGAACCCACAGATTGCCAGTCCGGGCCTGTACATGGACCAGGAAGGGATTCCGACCAGTGTGACCAAGTTGCCAGACAAGTTAGGCAAGTATCTGGCTGAAATCTAACCAACTTCTTGTAGTGCTACAACAATTTTCTTCAATCTGGACATGGAATGCAACACCAGAACCAGACCAGGACCAAGTGCTTAGATTGGCGTCAGCTGCAGGGAGCAAGGGATGGTGACTAATAACTAAAGCATTTGCGCCTATCACAGCTGAATTCCAGGCACAAGTAGGAACAGCCCCAGCGCAATCGGCCAAACAGGTTTCTATATCCAAAGGTGAGCAACTTCTTATCTCTTTTCAAAGGCAACAGTGATGTGCGAGCGACAGATTCACATGTCACAGTGATTGTATCTTTTATTATAATGAGGAAGAATTCCGGGTCAAGTTTAAAACAGCAGGTATGAAGCAAAGGTTATAGGGACACTTCTAATCCATTTCTATTAGGTCAAAGGTTTGACATTTCCAAAGCCAAGATTAAAAAATGGTCACAGTATCTTACGAATCTGAATAATTTGTCACAAGCACAACAGACAAGTAGGGTTGCCACCTTTCCCTGTGGCTGAAGCCGGACAGGGGGGCGGGCCCGTGAGATCACGGGGCAGAGCTATGACGACGCGATCGGCCAATCAGCGTCACTCAAGCTAATCCCGCCCGGTTTTCCTTATTTGGAAAACCAGGCAGGAAGCATTGACCCGGGCAGCCCTTCAAAATATCGGGCTGTCCGGGTCAAAACCGGACAGGTGGCAACCCTATTTGGGACACTGTCTTGCTCATATGGGCCATTATCCCTAACATAGGTTTTCCTTGATTTTTACTGGTCTCTAATTATATTTGACCAGTTTGGCTTGCCTTGGAATAACCTCTTCACATACCGTTCTTATATGTACACTACACTGGAGAATTAGGAAGATGCACTCTGTGTACAGGAATGGGATCCATAAAGCTCCAATTTGTAGGTAGGCCGTCTCCCATAGACTCCATTATAATTAAATAACTCAATTTTCCTTTTTTTCTGTAAGAATAAAATGGTACCTTTTACTTGATCCCAACTAAGATATCGTTAATCCTTATTGGAAGCAAAACAATCCCAATAGGTTTATTTAACATTTCAATTATTTTTGAGTAGACTTAAGGTATGGATATCCAAATTACAAGAATATCCCTTATTGGGAAAAACCCCAGGTATCAAAAATTCTGGATAACTGGTCCCATTCCTGTATTTGCTTTTACAGGCAAATCATAGAGCCAGAAAACACTGATTTTCCCTTTACAATTTGCTAACTCAGTAGTGCCACCTAGTGGTACATTTACAGGCTGCATAGATTTACATGTTAAAGGACCAGTACCATCAAAAAATTAAATATATATAATGCAGTGTTGCCCTGCACTGGTAAAACTGCAGTGTTTGCTTCAGAAACACTACTATTGTTTATTTAAATAAGCTGTTGTGTAGCCATGGGGGCAACTAATCAAAGGAGAAAAACAGCAGATAAGCTCTGTAGAACATAATGTTATCCATCACTTATCCTGTGTCATATAGCCATTTTTCAATTGATACTCAGCAGCTTGTTTATATGAACTATAGTGTTTCTGAAGCAAACACATCAGTTTTAACACTACATGATATTTTCTTTACTTTAAAACACTTTCATTTTTTGTTCTGTTCCTTTAACAGCTATCAGGAAACCCTGAAGCAAATGACAAACCAAGTTGCTATGCAGCAGATCTATAATTCTTGGCTTTGGCCAAATCCTAAACCAAATCTGATATGTAAACCAAATCTGATATCCAGTGTATTTGCATATTTACTTTCACATACCTCCCACATTCTACCATTTTTTGCGGGACAGTCCTGATATTGACAGCTCAGCTTGCAGTCCCAAATTTCTATTTAAAAGCCCAGAATTTCTCTTTGATCTCCTGCACTGACGCCAGAAAAAGAGACAAAGTTTCTTAAACTTGATAAAATAAGAGGCTTTTGGCAGAGAAAGAGGCTATGGGAGAAACATCATTAAGAAAGCTTATGTTAAAGACCCACTGCTGAGCCCCCGATTCCTGAAAAATTTTTGGCCTTGACACCGGTCCCCGAACAAAAAAAGGTTGGTGGCCCTGCCCTAGGAGACTTACTATCACAGAGCCTATTTAGAAATAAACAAGGTGGACAGTCACACTTTCTAAATACCAAACAATGCTATAAATGTGGGAACAATCGTTGTATAAAAAAGAGAGAATGTGAGAATATATTAACCAGATCAGCAATATTAAGTACAGTAACAATCACTAGACACTTTATGGAATGCAACAATGGTAACATTAAATATTTTTCTGTACAAGATATTGAACAAGTCAGGAAAATATTTTAACTAAATTACATAGGAGAGAGGTATATCGGATTTTTTTTACTTGCAGACACGTTTGCCATTACATTTTATATTTGATGTGAATTGCTATGTATAATTATACTGTTGAGATTTTTATATTGTGCATTTTAATTGTAAAAATGTTATTGATCAACCCCTGGAACGTGAAATTTATAGTATTGGAGAGCGACTGTGTTTCTAACTGCATTGACCAATGAACTATGTCTTAATTGGTTATTCATGTGATAGATGTACTGATCTGTATTTTGTAATTATGGAGGGATGAGTTACAGTGGCGTAACTACAAGGGGAGCAGGGGGTGCAATTGCACCAGGGCCTACTCCCTTTTGGGGCCCACCAGAGAGGCTAGGAGTACTCCAATGTGAAATTCATAGGGGGAGAGCCCGATAGGGGGGCCCGGGTGCCAATTCTGCACCAGGGCCCACCAGTAAGTAGTCACAACCCAGAATACGCAGCACCTGCACTTAGATACATTTGTAACTATTTAAAATAAACAAGTCTCTTGGGGAAACTGAGGCATAAAATGGGTGTAGTCAAAAGAGTTTGCTGCGCTATGTTGCCATTTGTTATTGGTCAGTGGTTTATTAGACCTGTCAGCCCTCCTGGATTTTTTCAGGGCTCATCAGTATTCAAACCCCTGGTAGAGGCACATTGAGGGGTGTGATCTTGGTGTAATAGCCAATGCTGTGGCCAAATTACCCAGATTCAGTGCCCATGAGTTTGATGTCTCTGAGCCGTAAGGACTCTTCTGTCTCGCACGAGCCCTCGTCATGGCCACCATCAGGGGATACATTTGTACTGGGCCTAAAGGGGGTCCCGGCTGTGCTGCACTTTTTGAATTAGCTGTGCCCCCTCGCCGGCGCTGAAGACCCAAAGCCACGAATGGAGCTGAAGCAGTGAATAGACCTACAGCCAATGTGTTTTTTAAAAAATGTTATTAAACCCCTGGTCACCAATGTATTATTTTAATACTATATAGGCCCCTGTCACCAATGTTTATTTTGAACTTATAGGGCGGCCCTGACCACCAATGATTTATTTAACTTGTAGGGGGGCACTAACCACCAATGTTTTTTTAAAAAAAACTTTTATGTGGGACTAGGGTTGCCACCTGTCTGGTTTTGACCTGGACAGATCGGTATTTTGAAGGGCTGCCAGGGTCAATACTTCCTGCCCGGTTTTCCAAATAAGGAAAACCGGGTGGGATTAACTTGCTGACCGTATTTGTTTGCTGCCTGGCTGTGACCCCTTGCCTGAATAGGAAAATTAGTCTTCTGCTACCATGTACTGAACTCTATATTTAGTGTTTCCTCCTTGGTCCCGACTTCTTCTTTCTAGACCTGTTAGGCCTTGACAGTTTTCCTACTGGAATCTCCTTCTGGTCCAGGCCCTCCAGCATCACTTCCTCCAGTAAGTGGGAGACCAGAGACGGAGCACAAGTGTGCTTCCATTTTTTTTTTATAAATTAGGGGAATCCTGACATCCCATGGCCAAAATCCCCCTCCCAACTGCAATAAAGGCAAAGATGTCAACTTTTGAGTAATGCTGTCCAAGGGGACTGAATGTTTTCGGGGTTTGTGATGTCATGGGAAGTGACATCATGCACAGAACGTCTCTTGAAGCTGCTCCGCTAATGTCACTGAAGTAGCCTGCACATCAGAATTTGAAATTTCAGAAATCAGGGTAATGCATGTAAGTGAATGGAACCTGGGTGTAACTCCTGATACTATTGGAGGAGTTGACAGCTCTGCAAAGGCCCAATCTAGCTGACCACAACCATCACTGTGAAACTAATGGAATCAAAAGTTGGAAAAACCTCTACCCTCCTACAATTATAATCTCAGTTTGGGTTGCTGCTGGGGGCAAAGGGATGGGTTGTCGGGGGTAAATCTGATTATGTCAGTGACGGAGCTATGACATTGGGGCATGTGTAATTATGTTGGGGGCAGGACTATGACATTGGGGGCCTATTTCTCTGAACTACTATCTCAGCCTTCCTGCAAGGGGTTATTTTTTTCCAACCAAGGAAACACAAAGACCTTAGACTGGAAATATGGTTGCCACCTTTTTGTGCTGACAATACTGGCATTTGGGTTTGGGGGTGCAACAGGGTGTGAAAATGGGCAGGTTCAGTAGGGGAATAGGTGGGTACAGCCAGGATTGGGCATGGTGGAGCCAGGCCTCTGCTCAAAAGGGAGTGATTGGTCAAGGAGAGGGGTAGTGAAGGGAGGGGTTTATTTACTGGCAGATACATTGCTGGTAATATTTTAATACGGTCACTGGCCTTAGCTGGTGATTTGCCAGCTAGGCTGGTGTAATACTGGCTTAGGCTGGTGTAATACTGGCTAGGTGGAAACACTAACTGGACCTCATCCAAAGGTGAGTCAACATGGTTGGGGGGGAGTGAGTGATCTTTTTCCTGGGAGGGGGATAGAGTCTGCACCCAGGCAGGGTACCCGTGGACCACTTGCATTAGTCAGGGAATGAGGGATATTCTGCCGAAACCTGAGATGAGGGCGATTTTGCTACCTGCCCCTGTAGTGCGTGTATCATTTGTATAGTATTTCTGAGCCTTGATATCAAAATTATCCAACACCACCCACGGCTGTACATTTCTCTATACAGAGAATAGAAATGAAGAATGGGAACCCCCTTTAATCACATAATTTCCCCCTTTGCACAAAATCCATTGTGGCATTAGAGAGATACAGACACCAGAATTTAAACTCTTTTTTACATCTATTATAATATTGGAGTGGAAAAAAACTTATAACTTTGCCATAAAGTATTTGCACAATGCTAGATAGATAGAAAAGAAAAACGTTTACTTGATCTTTAATGTACATTCATATTTTATAAAGTAGTTTTTAGTGATCACTTTAAGGCCATATAAAGTGCTGATAAAGTCCACTAGATGCCTCAGTTGAGCTCTGTTTCCTCTCAACAGAAACCTGCTGCCTGCCTATAAGAATTATTGCCCCAGAGCTACCGGATATATAGACTGAGCAAATCCTGGGCTCCGCAGTGGTATATACCATGTGATAAATACAAACATCAAATCTCAGTCAGGCCCTTGGGCAGAAATCTGTTTTCGTTTCAGGCAAGTAAAACGTCTGCCAGCCTGTTCCCGAAACAAACCCTGTCCTCTCATTGCACTCATATACCTTTCTGGTACTTGTTAAGAATAAAGCGACACCTAGGTGTAAGAACACGTGACTTCCAGGAGCACAGAAAGCAGAATGAATTGCATTCAGCCAACAATTCTATATAAGTACCCAAAATTTCCATCTAAATACCCATAACAGTCAGAGTTCCCCCCTAAATCAGAATAAATACACTGTGCCTTAATGCCCCCATACACAGGCCGATAAAAGCTGGCGATAGCTTATTGGCCCATGTGTGGGGCCATCCCCGATCGATATCTGGCTGAAAGTCGGCCATATCTCGATAGGGCAGGTTAGAAAATCCAGTTGGATCGTGGCCACATCTGTGCATGTAAAGGGGTCCTGTGATCTGACCGCCCATTTCGGATGCATTATGATCCGATCGTTGGGCCCTAGGGCCTATGGTCGGATCAGCCCGGTATCGCCCACTTCAATGCATATCAGAGAGAGATCTGCTCGTTTGGCGACATCTCTGCGTCTATGGCCACCTTTAAAATAGATTCCTGAGATGAAAGGTCCCACTCACATTCCTCATGCTAACATTGGATTTCAACATAAGGAAGATTTCAAAAAGAAAAACACACACAAATAAGGGAATGACATTTCCTTCATTAAAATCAGCAACTGATATAAATCTGTTTTCCAGCCTGAAGCAAAACATATACATGGCTCCGCTCTTCCAGCTAGAACTAATATACAGTCATAAACATCCACTATATGGGTTGTATAAAGAAGTGTAGGTAGAAGGCTGGCGTGTAGTTTAGAACAGGGGTCCCCACCCTTTTTTACCTGTGAGCCACTCTCAAATGTAAAACGTGTAGGGGAGCAACACAAGCATGAAAAAGGTTCCTGGAGATGCCAAATAAGGGCTGTGATTGGCTATTTGATAGTTCCTATGTGCACTGACAGCCCACATTGAGGTTCTTTTTGGCAGTACACCTGGTTTTTATACAACCAAAACTTGCCTCCAAGCCAGGAACTGAAAATAAGCACCTTCTTTGAGGCCACTGGAATCAACATCCAAAGGGTTTGGAGATAGGGTCGCCACCAGGCTGGTATTTTACCGGCCTGGCCGGTATTTTTGATGGTTGGTCACAATGTTATTAATAGGAAAAAAAGATAAATATATAGGAAGGCCGGTATTTTATTCAAGAAAAGGTGGCAACCCTAGTTGGAGAGCAACATGTTGCTCACAAGCCACTGGTTTAGAAACAGGACCAGCACACAGGTACTGATCAATGTTTATGTGCCTTTAAATGCACCTGATGTTAAAATTTTTGCATGTGCCGATTGACAAGCCGACTGATATGGAAGCCTACTGTTGATATCGATAGGTTCGCCTCCCACCATACACACAGCTAATATCATATGAAACTTTGTTTTGTACGATTATTCAGGTGCGTGTATGGCCACCTTAAAGGAGAAGGAGAGGCCAAATGTTAGGCACCCCCAATTGTTTGTATCGCCTTACCTGTAACCCTGGACTGGTGCTCCTAACGGCAGAAAACTGCACCGGCCCGGGGTTATACCAGTGAGCACCACGGAAAGTTCTACTTCCATCTTCCTCCTTCACGCATGCAAACTTTAACTTCAAAGTTGGGTACTTCGTTCTACTGTGCATACAATTTCCCCGGGAAATTTGAAGAATGAAGAAGACAGAAGTGGATCGCTCCATGGAGCTCACTGGTATAACCCCAGACTGGTGCAGTTTTCTGCTGACAGGAGCACAGGCCCGCGGTTACAGGTAAGTCAATACAATCACTTGGGGATGTGTAACATTTAGTACCCCCAAGTGCTCCTAGCCATTCCTTCTCCTTTAAGTCAGAATATGTGTATATAAATATATATATGCTTCAAGAAAGTAGTCGCACTCTCAGGACTTATGTTGAAATGAAGAAGTTTTATTCAAATGTAAAACACTGACGTTTCGGCTGATACAACAGCCTTTTTCAAAGTGACCCGGAAAAATAACCATCAAATTAAATACAGGGTCACTTTGGCTGTTGTATCAGCCGAAACGTCAGTGTTTCTCATTTTCACTTCTTCATTTCAACATAAGTCCTGAGAGTGCGGCTACTTTCTTGAAGGATTCGTATGTCTTGTTGAACTGCACCCAGGCAGAAGTGACAATCATTATCGTGAGTGCCGTTATCCTCAACATTATATATATATATATATATATATATATATATATATATATATATATATATAATCTTTCTCCTCTGAACAGAATACATACAAAAGAGATCAGGCTGGGATTTAGAGCCACAGCCACATATTTACTACATAATAATGTGCACACACATACACACAGGCTCAGGAGCCCCAGTACCAATGGAGCTTACAGTCTAAGGTACCTATAACATTCACACACACACAAGCAATGCTCATCAATCATAACTTTTAAGAATACATGTTGCAGAGCAGGTGATTTAAATAACTATCCTAAATAAAAATTTTTTTATAAATGCTGACCTTTTTAAAGATAAAAACTCCTGACACCCCCACCAACACTTGTGTCATTCTTTACACAAATTACACAAGTCAGACAGGCAGCCTGGGGCACATATTAGAATGAAGAATAAACAGCCGGTTTGATTGTTTCCCTCCAGTTCTACATAAATGAATGCTAAGTAAACAAGGGTTTCAAAATGTCTCCAAGATCTGATCTGATAAAATGTAAACAATGAGGTAAAGAAATGTGACCATGCCATTTCATACCTGACACTCTGCCAAATCACATCACTTAAAGGGTTTGTTCACCTTCAAATTAACTCATAGTATAATATAGGGATGCACCGAATCCACTATTTTGGTTTCGGACGAACCCCCAAATCCGCTGCGAAAGATTCGGCCAAATACTGAACTGAATCCAAACCCTAATTTGCATATGCAAATTAGTGAGGGGGAGGGTAAAAGAGTGTTTTTACTTCCTTGTTTTGTGACGAAAAGTGACATGATTTTAAGGATTCAGATTCAGTTTGGCAAGGCACAAGGATTCCGTTGAATCCTGTTGAATATCGCTGAATCCTGGCCGAATACCAAACCGAATTCATTGCATCCCTAGTATAATATAGAGAGAGTGATATTCTGAGACAATTTTGAACTGGTTTTAATTCTTTATTTCATTATTTATTTTGGAAGATTCTAATATGAATAATAGAAGGCCTGAATAGAAAGCTGAGTAAGAAAAAGTAGCAAAAACAATACTTTTTTAGCCTTACAGAGCATTTGTTTTTGAGATGGGGTCAGTGACCCCCGATTTGAAAGCTGGAGAGTGTCAAATGTAGAATGCAAATAATAAATAATGAAGACCAATTTCAAAGTCGCTTAGAATAGCCCATTCTATAACATACTCAAAGTTAACTTAAAGGTGAATGATGAAGCTCCCTTTTAAAGGGGAACTAAGGTCAGCTTCTTTTAGAATCTCTGTCTGTACTAGACTGATATCACTACAGGCCCAGACTGGCAATCTGTGAGTTCTGACAAATGCCAGATGGGCTGCTGTAAAATGTTATTGACAGTCACAATTGTCTGGCTGGGGGTTTGTTTTGGGGCCTCTCTGTGTACCTGAAATGCCAGGGCCTATTTTCAATCCCAGTTTGAGCCAGAGTTAGGGGATACACCCCCGAATTATTATCAGAGATTTATAGGACAGCAGAATATAATATCTTGGGCTTGACACCAACCACCCTTCACATGGGGGCAAATTTACTAAAGAGTGCAACTTCCCAGCATCCACTTCACTCGCATCACAACACCAGGTAAATTCGCCAGGACAACGCTAATTCACTAAAAAGCAAAGTAGCGTCCATGGTGCCGAATGCTGGCAAAGTTGCGCCAGACTTGCCTAATTTGCATATGGTGGAAAGTTATCATTCAAAGGACTTATATGTTGTAGCAAATACATTACATTACACAAGCCCAGGATAATAAAATAAAATAGAGTTGTTATATTGCCCTACACATATGTTAGGCAATGTAGGGGGAAAGCCGGGTACCCCGAAACAATTTTATGATCTTTTGCAATCTATCACACTGTAAAAATGAAAAGACTTTTGATGAACTCCTATCTACTCTATTGCACTTTGCCTGGTCTGGGGTGGTGAAGGCAAGTCTGGCGCGGGGGTGAGCCCTGGCACGGGACGTGCAGCTAGGCCCCCCACCCCCCTCCGTTTTCGATTTTCCAGACGGAATCAGTGATAATCAGCGGCCTGAGAGCTGCTGGGGGGCCCTGAGCAGGTGCGAGCCCAATCGCACCCTCTGCTCCCCTGGTAGTTACGCCACTGGTTCAGTAAATTCCGCATCTTAGTGAATAGCGGAATTTCATCCATTCACCAGAGCAAACATTCGCCTGGCAATAGAGTGTGAAGCAATGCTAGCGTACATCTCCTTTGCTTGCGAAGGGTTGTCTGCACTAGTTAGTAAATCAGTTAAGTAACAAAATGACGTCACTCTGCCAAATTTTCACTAGCGTTAGTCACATCGCCCTTTATTAAATGTGCCCCATGGTGTCTTCTTCATGCAGTTTGGTGGAATATTTTCTTGATGCTTTGAGGATATCTACATTGCTTAGGAAATATTGCACTTTGCAGAAGTGGAGGCAGATATCTTATGGCACATAAGTAGGACTGTATTTTCTACATAGGCATAGAGGGCATGAGCCTAGCTGGTGGGGGGACTACAGTATATGGAATTTTAAAAACATTTTTGGAGCCCTTAGCCCACCAACACTTGCATATTGGATTGGAGCAGTGATCCCCAACCAGTAGCTCGTGAGCAACATGTTGCTCTCCAACCCCTTGGATGTTGCTCCCAGTGGCCTCAAAGCAGGTGCTTATTTTTGAATTACTGGCTTAGAGGCAAGTTTTGGTTGTATAAAAACCAGGTGTACTGTCAAACATTCTCTCCTGTAGGCTGCCAGTCCATATAGGGGTTACCAAACAGCTAATCAGAGCTCTTATTTGACATCCACATGGACTTTTTCATGCTTGTGTTGCTCTCCAACTCTTTTTTAAATTTAAATGCGGCTCACAAGCTAAAAAGGTTGGGGACCCCTGGATTGGAGGGTGAGAAGTGGCTGCATGCATGCTGGGACACTGGCAGGGGCATAGATGGTTTGTACAGCAGTGGGGTAAGTATATGGGAGGACACTGAGACTGTGGGGTTGGAAAGGAGAGATATGTGGGATGCACTAGTGGGATGCACACAGCTCGTAGGTCACGTGCAAGTGCATGCATCGTTATTTGTGCTCCCTTGGCCATGCATGTGGCACAGGAGACCCAAGAACATTTTTATTGGAGGGTATTGGGCCATAGCCCTGTTGTGGATTGTCACTAAATGTTTCTGAACCACAAATTCTAGAGTGAGATCCAGACTGCTTATCCTCTTGGCCCATTATTTTATAACCCTTTTTGAATGGGACCCAGATAAAGCCTGGGATTAATTTGAGCACCCAAGAGCACTCAGGACCAATCACCGCCTTACTATTGCCAATTGCTGAAAAATATTTCCTTATAGTTAAGGTCATTTGCATTACAGATAGGTGATGAATGGTGCACCTTTTATTATATGGGGGGCAAGCAATCAAATCATTCTTGGCACCATGCTGGAGAGTCATGGGTATATACACTTACATGCCTCTCAGTTGTGTCTAGTGCCTCACTGATGTTCTTTCAAATGCCTGAAATGCAACAGTTAAATCCTTAAGCCCTTTATCTGAGTGTGCACAGCTCACAATGACTTTAGTATTATTTCAATGTCAGGTGAGGAAACATGTGTCACCCAGGCTGCACAATCGGCATTTATATTTCAGCCAATCTAGATAAAGCTTTGTAGCTTGTAGAGGTGCCAAACTACCACCTATTACAGTTAGCTGGTAAAAGACTACGGTACCTGTACCCTTTACTAGTAAAGTTGCAATTCCTCAATGCTTAACAATTTACCATCATGCATGAGAGCAGGATAAATTGGTTCACTGGTAAAAGATTCCAATCAGTATACATAGGTGCAAGTATTCCTATGAACTGCCCCAACCCTGGACTGGGATTCAAAATAGGAGCTGGCATTTCAATTACACAAACAAAGGCTCAAACAGCCCCCCCCCCCCATCAGCCCAATAAATAATGTGCAAGTAGTGGCTCTTGAGTAACAAGTTGCTCGCCAACTCCTTGGAGGTTGCTCTCAGTGGCCCCAAAGCTTAAAGGGCAAGTAAAGTGTAAAATAGAATAAGGCTAGAAATGCTGCATTTTGTATACTAAACATAAACATGAACTTACTGCACCACAAGCCTAATCAAACAAATGATTTATGCTTTCAAAGTTGGCCACAGGGGGCTGTCATCTTCTAACTTTGTTATACATCTTTGCAAGACTAGACTACATACACATGCTCAGTGTGGTCTGGGCTTCTTAGAGTTTGTCATAAATGATCAAAACACAAAGCTGCTGGAGTTCTGCATGGCTGGTAAGTAAGGCAGGGGCTTCCCCTGCTGTTCATAAGTATGATTGTTTCCCTGACAGAAGTTAGGGACCGTCTGACAATTCACAGCACTAAATGAAGGGAGAATTTCACTGCATACAGTCAGGTTTCTTATTAAAACAGTACAAATTATTTAATTAAAGTATATTGGAGATAGATTTTTTTTTTCATCAAAGAAAGTAAAAATGGGATTTTAATTCCTTTCCTTGCCCTTTAAGGGATTTTTCAGTTTTGAAATCTGACATAGGGCTAGACATTTTGTCAACTTTCCAACTGCCCTGGTCATGTGACTTGTGCCCGCACTTTAGGAGGGAACTTCTTTCTGGCAGGCTGTTGTTTTTCCTTCTCAATGTAACTGAATAGTACGCAGCGGGACATGGGTTTTACTATTGAGTGCTGTTCTTAGATCTACCAGGCAGCTGTTATCTTGTATTAGGGAGCTGTTATCTGGTTACCTTCCCATTGTTGTGTTGTTAGGCTGCTGGGTGGGGGGAAGGGAGGGGTTGATATCACTTCAACTTGCAGTACAGCAGTAAAGAATGATTGAGGTTTATCAGAGCACAAGTCACATGACTTGGGGCAGCTGGGAAATTGAAAATATGGATAGCCCCCTGTCAGATTTCAAAATGAAATATAAAAAAATCAGTTTGCTTTTTTGAGAAATGGATTTCAATGCAGAATTCTTCTGGAACTGCACTATAAACCCCAACTCTTTTTACATCTAGATGTGTGGCTCACAGGTAAAAAAAAAAACATGGGGCCCCCTAAAATGGTGAGTGTCAATGGCATTTTACAGCAGCCCCTTTGGCATTTGCCAGAATCCACAGATCACCAGTCTGGGCCTGAGCTGAGCCCATTAGTACTGGCAATATTCCTTGGCCTGGTCAGGCTGGTAAAATACTGGGCACGTGAATAGGGGGTCTTAAAATAATGTTACTCTGTGACCCATCTAATCATGTATAAATGACCAGTGTAAATACAATAAATGATTATAATAATACAGAACAGGGCATTTCTATTTTTCATGTGCGGCAGAGCAGTGTCTTGCCTCTTGTCTTTCATCTAAAGCACTAATAAGAAAAGCACAAACAACAAACTCCTGACACTATATTTTTCCGGCCATGATTTCCATGTTTCTCCAGGCTGGATCTCCGGCCTTGCACTTTATTATCAGCTGTGATTATTTGCAATAGATCTTATCTTTGTAAATGCAGAAATGATTTGCTTGGACGCCGGTCTGTCGATGCAATTACTAATTATGCCCCAAATGAATAATTGGGAAATGTGATGAGTCTTAGGGCTAGTCCACATGGTAAGATTCAGGGAGATTTGTCTCCATGAATTGCTTACCCGTGTCTTGCACCTGCTAAAATGTAAAGTCGCCTGTGCCTATTCACACGCAGTGCTGTGTTTTCCTAAGTAGCTGAAATTACGAGGCGCAGGAAATTTTAAATTTTAGCTGGCACGAGACATGGGTAAGCAATTAAGGGAGATTATTTGCCCCAAAGAAGTGGCAAATCTCCCTGAATCTTACTGTGTGGACTAGCCCTTAAAGAGAAAAGTAGCCTATGATTAAGGGATTGATTCCTCAAACACGTAAGTCGAACGACTTCTACAGGAGACTGCAATAAACCTGCTTTTTTACCAGAGTGCTGTCCCCTTCTGTTAACTCTGTAAACAACCTTAACAATCATAAGATGCAGGATTTTCTATTTTCTTTTTATGCCCATTTGCTCACCCCCTGCTCCACCACCACTAAATGTATTAATACGGTGGTTGAAAAAATCCAGGAGGATAGTGTCACGGTCGGCACCCTAAACCAGGCTGCCTGGTCTTGGCTCGGCTTCACCAGTAGTGTGACCGCCTTTGGCTTCGGGAGGAGCCCGAATGCCACCTGGACTTAACGAGAGGAACAAGGCGAGGAGTTCTGGCAAGCAAAGGGGCATGACTGTTGTTAAAGTCAGTTAGGCCAAAGGTCACGGTACAATAGGATTAGGCAAGTTCGTGGTCAGGCAAGCTGGGTCGAGGCAGGCAGATATCAAGGATCGTCAGGCAGGCAAGGGTCAAACCGGTAATCAATCAGAAGGGATGAAGCAGAATCGGAATGGAAGTACAAGCCGGGGTCAGGTTACGGATATCAGAATAGTCAGGAACAGGCCAGGTCAAACACAGGAATAATACAAGCAGGATACAAGGAACAAATGCACAAAGGCTCAGGAAAGCACCAGGAATCAAATCCTATCAGGGGCACTCACAAATAAAAAATGTCCCTTTAAATACTGTGTAAATTTTGCGCCAGTGTGCGCCGGCAGAGAAGGAGCAGCAGCAGCACGTGGCGGCGGTTGGTGCGGCGGGCGTCCCCGCCGCGGGGGCAGCAGGCGTCCCTGCTGTCCCCCCACTAGACCACCAGGTACTTTTCTTACAGATAGTGGGTCTGTATGTTTTCTGCTTCATATTTCATGTATAAATAAACCATTAAGCCAGAGGATTTTGATATAATGCAAAAAGACGGATTTCAGACCACTGACTCAACTTTTTTTGGTTGAGGCTGATTTATATTCATATTACTTTGAGAAAGCAGACAGGCTTGATTGTGCACCATCCAGACCTCTGGGAGGTAATAGTGGTGGAAGATGCAAATGGAAAAAGCATCCTGGTTTTCAGATAAAAAAATATATTCATTTATTTTAATGATAGTGTAAACTGTCTAAAAGGGGGCAGGCATAAACATTCTCAGACATATAGAAACCTTATCCCAAACACACAAAAAGGAGATTTTGATTAGAGTCATGAGTAGAAGTTACCAATAAACAATATGAATCACAATGACTCACTCACTTCCAGAAATGATACATTAGACTAGAGGAAAAAAACAAAACCCATTAATCATGAACTCAGGATCCAGCCTGGACAAACATCCTACTATTACTGGTGTTCTATTGTTCGCTCTGTTTATATTAGAGGTTCATCATTTCCCTTAAATGAGCAATAAAAAAAATGAGGACCAGTCGTACTGTGCGCACAGAATATTTAATACTGATACTTTAATATCCTACTGATTGGAACACCAGATTTTAGGGTAGAAAAGAACAGACATTTGCCTTGGGACTACAATATCCCACATAAGGGAGTGGAACATAAAAAAGAAAAGATTTTATTGTACAACAAATAATGTTTTTAGTATATACAGTACATTATTGATATCACAACTGCAGCCCTTCAGCTGTTTTTAAAGAGAGGAAAAGGAGAAATCACTGGGGGTCGGGGGCTGGGCCAAGCGGATCAGATGCAATAGGCAACACGCTGGGCCCACATCGCCCCTCCACTAACAGGAACACAGGGGTATCAGGTAAGTGAATACAATCACCTGACTTTTGGCTCGCCCACTGATTTCACATTTCCTTCTTTAAAATAGAATAAAATTGTTCTGGGTGATTTCTAGGTGTATATGGATTCTTTATTAGAAGGTATTCCAAACTGGAAGGTCTTAACATACACATACAGAGGTTACAGTTGATGTAGAGTCTTACTCATACCTCCCAACATCTGAAAAATCGGGACTGTCCCTTCAGAAAATGGGACAGTTGGGAGGTATGGTTTAATCCCATTTATTATAGTGGTAGTCTCTTGATTTTTAATACTTTAAACCCCATCCTAGTAGTGACTTAGCTCTACTACTGTCCAGAAAAGTCAACCAGTGGTATCAGGCCCCAACATTATACCCAAGATTATCCACACTGCCAGGCCCAAAGACTTCTGTACTAGAGCAAAACAGCTACAGCCTTTTAGCAGGGTAGATCTGTGCAGCTGAATATGCCTCCACTAACTGCCCATCTTCTTTTTGCCAACTTGCAGGACATGATGTGATCCTGTGCAGGCCCGGACTGGCAATCTGTGGCTTCTGGCAAATGCCAGAGGGGCTGTTATAAGGTGCCATAGAAAATCAGTATTTAGTGGGCTGTGGGGGCTATTTGGGCCTCTATGTGGGCTGATTGGGCCTCTGTGTACCTGAAATGCCAGGGCCTATTTGAATTCTCAGTCCAGTCCTGATCCTGTGGGCAACAGGATGGATCCAGTGGGGATGAGACTAGGGTTATGCTACTACACTTGGCCACATTAACATTGCATTGTTGGGAGTTTGCTTCTAAAAAATGCACTTTATATTCCTAAATGTAACCTAATAACCGACCTAACCTCAGGCCCAGCTTTCAGCGTGTCCATGGGTCAAGTGTTGGGCAGGCTGAAATCACTCAAACTGTTGCTCATCTCTGTTAATGTGTAGCCTGATTTAAGGTGGTCATAGACGCTTCGTATGATATTCGGTGAATCTATGGTTGGAGATGAGCCAACCGTTATCTTCACAAGACATGGATAACGTCTGGCCGGAATATTTTGATTGGGCGCCTTTGAATGCAACCGAACATCGGGCACTGTTTAATCACCAGATACAGGTTGAATTCAATCATTTCTACCTGTAAATCTGACAATTCAGCTCTAATGGTGGCCATACACGGGCCGATAAAAGCTGCAGACAGACCAAGACAGCAGCTTATTGGGCCAATCGATATCTGGCTGAAAGTCGGCCAGATGTCGATTGGGTGGGATTAAAAATCCAGTTGGATCGTGGTGGCATCTGTTCGTTGATTCGGTCCCGCAATCCGACCGCCCATATGGCCTCCGTTATGATCCGATTGTTGGGCCCTAGGGCCCACGATCGGATCAGCCCGATATCAGCGACATCGCCAAACGAGCGGATCTTTCAGTGTATGGCCACCTTAAAGTGAACCCGTCACCCAGACACAAAAATCTGTATAATAAAAGTCCTTTCCAAATTAAACATGAAATCCAATTTCAAATTTTTATTAAACCATTCATAGCTGTTTTAAGCTCATTTAAAAATCTCAGCTGTCAATCAAATATTGCCTGCCCCTCCTCTATGCCTTAGGCATAGAGGCGGGGCAGATAATTACTTTCACTTTCCATTCAGCACTTCCTAGATGTCACTGCTCCCCACACATTCCCCCAGTTCTCTTAACCATTTAATTGTGTAGCCAGGACATGGGGATAGACATTGGGTCCCCCATTCTGGTGCACAAACAAGATTCTGAGATGATGCAAGGCTTGTCTTAATAACAGTGTCCACAAAATGGCTCCTGCCTGCTTGCTAGAATTATGAATTCCCAGACTGAAGAAAACAAGTTTAAAATAATTTATATAGTGTAATTAATGTTCATTTTGCTTGACTAATGTGATAAAATATGATTTTGAATATTTTTTTGGGGTGACGGGTCCACTTTAAAGGTATTGCAAACTAACAATCTTTCCTGCGATCATCGGTGGAAGGAAAGCTCAGAACTGTAACATCTATTGCCACCTTTACACAAGTGTACGGCTTGCAGGAAATAAACACAAAGTGACTCAGTATCCTTTCTCGTTTCCATATCGGTGCATACATATGAGGTAACAACGAAAAACAAATAAATACAATGGTGAAAGTGTTACGTTAATCACAGGGTGCGTCCAATCACCAATCTGCAACGCTACCTTTTCATTGCCTTTATTATCTCTTTTCTGTTATTAGATTCCTATTTCTGTGTTTGTACAGTGCCAGTAATCCAGCTAGCCGTTTGAGATTATATACAGATACAGGTAGGTAACTGAAGGTTAAAATATGGGATCGCCTGCTCCTTTCCCTGGAGCCAGTAGAACTGTAGCTAATCCCACTTCCCAAAAGACCATTACTGTTGTAAGATTTAGTTTGCCCTGTGTAGTTCTGGGAGGGCAGACAAAAATGCAAATTGTGTTTATATAGGAGGAAAATCTAAAATCTACACTAGCTATACAGCAAGTAACAGTAGTTCTTGTGAAAGAACCAGAACTATCCATGGTGCAAGGTCATTCAGATGTGCAGGTTAAGGAGCATCAGAAGCTGCAGACCTATATGAGGCCCTGTCATTAATGCTATGGGAGTGGGACCCTATCCTTAATGTTACGGGGCCCCGTGCTGCCTGATGTATTGCAGACATTTTGTCTATGCAAGGTGTAGATTGCAAACAGGCCAGGGATAGAAGTTCTGCTTGAAGGAACACTAAGGGGTCATTGTACTTCATCCCCTGGTCTGCGAAAATGACCCCTAGCAGGTTTCTGGTGATGCTACTACACATAAGGAAGGAGGGGATAGGGGGTCGTTTGCCTACTGTTCTCTGCCCCTTAAAACAATGTAACAGGAGTCTGGTCTTTTCTGGTGTGCTAAAGCCAGGACTGGACTGAGAATCAAAATAGGCCCTGGCATTTCAGGCACATAGAGGCCCAATCAGTCCACACAGAAGACCAAACAGCCCCCACCAGCCCACTAAATACTGACTTTCTATGACACCTTATAGCAGCCCCAGGATACCAGGAAAACTCCTGGTGGGCCAAGGTGTCAGTGGGCCCTCTTGCTTCTATGGTCATTCCCTATTCCTTTATGGGGAAAAATGCTTAGTAATGGAATAATATAGTAAGTACTTTAGATATAAAGGACTATGAGATTAAAGAGGCTGAGTGAGTAGAGGAGGAATAAGAGTTTCAAAAGTGGCCCCACGTTCTAAGGTTTTCTGGTGGGCCCTTGGCATCCCAGTCCGACACTGCTCTGGCATTTGCCAGAACCCACAGATTTCCAGTCTGGGCCTGGCTAAAGTCTTACAGGAGTCAGAGTAAGGGGTGCAGAGAATGTATAAAGTCAGACAGACACTAATTACAACCAGTGAAAATGTATTATGTATATTGTAAGAAAGTTTTTGGATGGAGTTCCTCTTTAAAGCTATCATTAATTCCAGCACAAATACCAGTGGTTAGGTACAAAATAGCTGCCTTCTGAGCAGGACTGGCCTGGGATTCAAAACAGGCCCTGCTATTCCTGCTACAAAGAGGCCCAAACAAACCCCACCAGCCCACTTAATAGTCACTTTCTATGGCAACTTATAGCAGCCCATCTAGAATTTGTCAGAACCCAAAGATTGTCAGTCCAGGCCTGCTTCTGAAGGTATAAATATAGCTGTAGCAGACTCTATGACTGCTGAGGGGCCAGGGAACGATAGTGAGGCACTGACTAATGAGTAGTCTCAATATAAAGGCCTAGTGAGCAACATTTTTCAGCAGGTATGGATTATTGGTGAAATTCAGGAATATTGGATATTGTTCAGACTAGCAAGAGGGGCTACGGTAGAATACAATATACACTCACTATTTATTAGGGCTGGTGCAGGGTCAGACTGGACCAGCAGTCAACCTGGTGATCCTCTGACTCTTGTGGGCCTCGCTGGCCTAGGCACAACCCCCCTTTGTTGGAGGTTGCGCAAAAAATTTTTGCAAGCACTTGGTGCGCGTGAATGTGCGCGACTGTGGCGGGGGGGGCGGAGGGGGCCGTGGGTGGACCCTGGACCCCCCAGTCCGACCCTGGGCTGGTGAGATAAGCATTCTCCACAGCTTTCAAAAGAACAGCTCCATTATGTGATTATGAATAGACAGTAGGGTTCTACTATTCTGTACTGTCATTGAAGACTAGAGATCATTCCATGGATCATTCCATTCCTACTCTCTATACAATGCCAATAAAGGATATTCTGTACATACACTAGCCGACCCCCTCTAATTTATAATCTATTTAAGGGAAACTAAAATTAACGTTAATCAGACATAAACAGGTACTCATTCTCCAGGGCACTGGGAAAGATAGTTTGGGAATTACCGACGACTCTTTCATTGTATCCTGGAATAGGATGGAAATTTCCTTTCCTTGCAGTAAAAGAAGAGAGCGAAGACTTGAAAATATTTGCATTGCAATAAAATGTTAATTTCTCTGTTGACAAGAATCCTCCTCTCAAAACAAATGCTTGCCGGCTTCTGAGAAAACGTTATGTACATTTATAGGTAAATACACTTTTGGCAGTTGTGCTACTGCCTGCTCGTGATTCTAGGAGTACTTGTCATAGTCAAGCCCGGAATAGATTTTCCTGTGAAAAATCTAAAAGTTTAAATAGGGACTATTGCTGATTTTGTAAGGAGATTGTGCAATTTGCAAACATGAAGACACTGTCAACCATATCAAGTTACAGGCAGTCTGATTTGTTTGGGGCAGTCTGATTTGTTTGGGGCAGTCTGATTTGTTTGGACTGTCTGGTTCAGAACTGCATGTCTGGGCTTCAAAACTCGTGCACAAATCCAACTTAGACCCCCTTAGGGTAGAGGCACACGATGCTATTTAGGGGAGATTAGTCGTCTGGCGACAAATTGCCTCTAATCTCCCTGAATTGCCTCCCCGCCAGCTAGAATAAAAATTGTCGGCAGGATGGCAGGAGCGCTTCATTTTCCAAAGTCACCCGAAGTTTCCTCTCTTTGGAAAACGAAGCACTCAGGGGCAAATTCACTAAAGGGTGAAAATGTGCTAGCGTTGCCTTCGCCAACGTTCGCCACACTTTGGCAGGCGAATTTTCGTCAGCGCTACGCAAATTCACTAAGATGTGAATTTTTTTACGCTAGCGATGCCTAATTTGCATATGGCACCAACTAAAGCGTATAATAGAAGTGTATGTTACAGCCACTACATTCCACTACACAAACCCAGGAAACCTTTAATAAATAAAATAAAGTTGTCCTATTGCCCTAAACATGTGCCCCCTGTATAGTTGTGTTGCCATATGTTAGGAAATATAGGGGGGAAGGAGGGTAACTCCTCTTTTTTAAGATTATCACCCTACAAAAGGTAAAAGACGCCAGTGTTTTTTGGGACTCCTATCTGACTTCTATCTATTGTATTGAACTTCGCCAGGTCAGACCTGACGAAGTAACGTCTAGCATAAGAGGTAACGTTCACAAAAATGTTCATCTTAGTGAATTAGCGTAGTTACAGCCCTTCGTCAGTGCGCAACTTTGCCTGGCGTAAGGGTGCGAAGTTGCGCAAGTTGATCTCCTTGGTTTGTGAATTTTCGCCAGGGAATCGGCAAAGTTGCAAATTGACGTCACGCTGGTGAATCAGCGCTAGCGTTACGCGATTTGCGATTTAGTGAATTTGCACCTCAGTGTGTTAGCCCACTGGCGATTTCCATTCTTGCCGGCAGGGGAAGGCAGCTCAGGCAGAATAGTCGCCCCAAAGAACAGGAGATTTGTCGCCAGCGACTAATCTCCCGAATCTTCCCGTCAGCATCATGATTCCCAACCGGGGCTATCGGCTTAATGCATTTCGTGGCTTCCTGCCACTTCATCAGAAGCAGGAAGCCACGAAACGCATTAAGTGGGTAGCCCCCCGTTGGTAGTCATGCTAATGTGATTTTTAATGGATTTTGAATAAATATTGGACTTTTTAACTATATATCCAGCTCAATGGTGCTCCGTTTCTCTACACAATTCTCAACAAGGTTACGGCATGGGATAGCAGTTTAGCGTGTAGCACATAGGGGCTTGGTCGTGGTCCGGTAAGTGCTCCCACTATTATGTATTATATCGGTCTTTGTTGGTCGAGACGTGCAAATAAACTGGGTTAGAGAGCAGCTCCCATGAAGACCAGACGTTGAGGGACAGGGTGATCTTATTCTGTATTTGTGCCAGGTTGTATTCCTATGATTTTATGTTGTTAACCCGCTGCTTCACCTCTTGCTAGGGAGGAATAGAAGGGGTCTTCCATTTGGCTGCAATTGAGATGCGGGCAGCTGAGAGCACCTGGTTGGTCAATTTTTGCATGTGGTTTGGAAGCTGTTTATAGGGTTTCCCCAGGAGTAGATGTAGAATGCATTTATCTAAGGTCTGCTGGTTGATCTGGTTCAACAAAGCTAAACATTCATCCCAGAATGCTTGCATTTGGGGGCAAAACCAGAATATGTGGGGTAGGTCTCCCTGCTGTCCACATTCTCTCCAGCAAGTCGAGGTAGTTTCTGGGCATAGCCTATGGAGCTTTACTGGAGTGTGATACCAAAACATTAAAATTTGAAAGACATTTTCCTGTTGCCTTACACATGTGATCCCCCCGATTGGTGTTGTTCCAAATAGCGTCCCACTCCTTCTCTTCGATTGTCCTCCATATACAGTCCTCCACTTTTGCATATACCTGTGCTTGTATCCTGTCTCTAAGAAAGGGTCAACTAGTAATTTATAAATGGAGGAGATAAGACCTCTTTGGGGCCAAATAGTTCTTTACATACCAGCATGTTGACTGGTTCAACCCCTCCATCGAGCTTTATCAGGTCAATTTGAAAATAAATGAATATATGAATGAAGAGCCAGAGATAAGTGGGTAAGTCAGTAGGTGTAGCATTTCAGCATTCCCTTGATATTCCACCCATTTGCAGTATCACTAATATAATCATAAATGGGGAAGAAATTCTGCCCAATTCCAGTGCCTCCCCGTTCTGTTCCAGTGTAGAAAAATGGAGATAAAACATTACAGAATGTACAGAGTGCTTGTTTTTATAAGAAAGCTAATTCCATCTTCTTTACCGTTGCAGAGCTGGGAACACAAAGGACGGACGGTTTTGTGACAAAATGGTTTCTAAATGGGAAGGTAAAAGTATAATGCCTGAAGGCTGTGTATTGGTAAAAATTGTAAATATGTTTTGGTGAAAAAATCTACCACTTTCCATTTTAATCTATAGCTCCCTGCAAAATTCCAGCCACATTATGCAGAGTTGCACAGCTCATTTAGCCATTGGGCTGTCTGTCTCCCTGGCACCTGGGATGACAAACACCAGATGTAATGCAGCTGAAGGTGGTGGCCATTAACACTGTTGTGGAACTCTTTGGAAAGAAAGGCAGCATGTGGTTGGCATTGACTTTAACTCATGGCGTCAGTTGGTTGGGGAGGGGGGAAATCTTATCAGATTGAATCTGGCACAATATCTTTATACTGTAGTCATGGTCATGATAAATTTATGCAGGGTCAGACTGGGGGTCCTGGGGCCCAACAGGGCTGCTGTATCAGGGCCCCCTCTGACCCCCACCCATACAGGGGGCACCCTCTGGGCCCCTGGTGCACATACACGCGCACTCTTACATGCCCCCATGTGCACGCACTCTTACCCATCCCCGTACGCACTCACTCGTACCTGCCCCCCGTGCACACTCGCTTGTAGCCGCCCCCGTATACACTCACTCGTACCTGCCCTCAGTGCGCACGCATACTCAGTGGCGTAACTACTCCCTGGTGGGCCCCAGTACAGGATCGGCACCTTACCTCTGTAAATCCCATGCTGGAGTGTTGATGGCATGTGTGCTGTAAAATTTCCCCCTAGATAACAACCTGCCATAACCATTATCATGGCTCCGATGGGCCCCAAGGGGGTGGGGGCCCTGGTGCAATTGCATCCTCTGCACCCCTGGTAGTTACGTCACTGCTCATGGACGTAACTATAGAGGAAGCAGACCCTGCGGCTGCAGGGGGTCCATGAGGTATAGTCATATACAATCAGAGTCATATACAATTTGAATAAATATTGGTAAAACAGGTCAACCTCTAGAAATGTTGGGGACCTGAAAAATCATTTGCTGTGGAGCCCAGTAATATCTAGATACACCACGTACGAGGGTAAAAGCTGTTTGAAAGTGCTGAGCAGACGGGGGAAGGGGCAAGGCCATACTCAGACCAGGGTCCACCAGGACTTTCCCTGTGTCCCAGCAGGCCAGTCTCACCCTGTGGATAGGTCAGATTAATACCATTACCTGCTCATATCGCATGCTCTGCGCTTCTATTTATCTTCTGCAGCTTCAACTTTCTAATGTAAATCCTACAGAACTAAAACTTACTGGAGTATGTGTGAAGGTCGATCCGATCTCACGGTAACTTGTGGTGAGAGCAGAACACTATCTTTAATCTAATGATGAGTGTGACTTTTTATCCACAAGCTGATGAAAGCCAGTCAAAGCCGGTCATGGAGGTACTGGAGCCGAAGGCAAATACCTATTGCTCCCCCCCCACCCATACCTGTTGTACCAACCCCATCCCTTGCCTGCCACCCAACAGCTTCCCCTTCTGCTCACTACCCCAGACCCCCCACTCGAGACCCCAGTTCCACCACTCACTCACCTCCAGGTCTTTTCAGTAACTAAGAGTGTGTAAGCTCACTGGCCCAGGTTTTAGGGTTGCAATCATATCTCATATTGGCCATTTCTGCACATATGGTAACCACCTGGTCAGTATATTACTGGTCTAGGCATGTAGCACTGCAGCAAAATACATCAAGAGAGACAGCTGGGATAGGTGTAGTGGGTCCAAGGAATATTAGTCCCTAGGGTGCCAGGATGGTTAGAGACTGTGTTGGTGTATAACTGGTGCCTTGCCTAAGGCAAAGCTGACATGTGCAAAAAGTGCGTCACCTTGGCACATTTAACTGTTTCCCCCGAATACTTTGCTTTCATACAAGGCAAAGTATATTTTGGAGAAACTTTAATAGCCTCTTACGTGTGTTTCTCTGCTAAAATAGGAAACAGAACACCCCCTAAGCACATAGAGCAGGGTAGGGCAATGCTGAGTGTTTGCACATGCCAGAACTGTATTGTCTTATTGAATAATGGCTGGCACCTTTCCTAGTAAACTCGTGTGTGTCTCAGTCCCATGGCTCAATATCATTCAAAATGAATGGAATGATTTATAAAACCACAAGCTGGGGGTGAGGCCACTGAGCCACCATTTTGTTGCCGTGGAACCAGATGCAATTCACAGAAACATACAGTCCATCCAGATTTCCATTGTGGTTTTACTTGGAATTTGCAACCAATGCCTCTCCATCTGTTGATCTATGATACAGCTCCCAGCCAGGGCCCCTCCTGTAGCCTAATATCTATGTACAGTGGCGGAACTACCTAGTGTTCGATTGCACCAGGGCCTGCACCTCCCTCGGCCAACTGGCAGTTTGTATGAGTGTGAATCCGCCGCAAAGATCCCTTCCAGAGGGGCAGGCCGTGCAACCAGGCCCCACGCACTGTAGTTACGTTACTGTCTATATGTATATTTATATATTAACATTTATATTTGTATAAAGACTTAAAAGATGGTGACAGTTGAAAAGATGGTTCAGCTGATGCTTATGAACTTTAACTCCCAGGTGGGGCCACTGGGTCAAGGGCCCTGTGGTGAAGGGGTGGGGGGGCTCCAAGAGATGCAAAGGTCTCATTTGCAGGTCCTGGATGGGACAGGGAGGAGTTTGAGCTGATCATAGCTGTGTTCTCTGCAGACTGGTAACCAGCTCTCCCAACATCGGTTGTCTATTCAGGGATTATTCAAGATTTCCCCTCTGCTTGGGAAATTACTAAATGTACATATTGTACAAAAACCATAAACTTTCGTTTTTCCTTTTTTGTTTTTGTTTTTGTTTCCCCAAATGAATGAAATCCTTTGGCAATATGATGCTTTTATTTTGTAGTATAATGGCTTGACCTGCATTTCATGACATTTAAAACATTAGAATGAACAGTCCAATCAGATTTTGACTCTCAACCTATAAATTAAGGGGGGTATAAATCATCTAAAAACTTCCTCCTCACCTTGCCCCCCCCAGTCCCCATATATGTGTGGCCTAGGCTTAACTTATACCTGTAAGAAAGTTCACCAGTAATAGCCTGATTTGGCCACCCACATCAGATATAGTTCTGTCAGGCCACCAGGGTTGCCACCTGTCTATTTTGTACCTGGATTGCCTTGTTTTCATAAGGGCTCTGCTGCTTCCAATTCCTTTTAAAATATTTGGGCAGGGCTCGGCACTGAAAGACATGACGATTAGCCAATCACAGTGTCATAGACCCAACACATGATGCTACAAGCCCTGTGGCAAAGTGGGGGCTATAGATGCACAAGGTGCAATTTGCAGGCAATGGAGAGAACAGGGCAGAGTTTGAGCGGATCATGGCTATGTTCCTTGTGGACTGGGGCATTGCCAGGCATTGTATTTAGTTGGCCATTATTTTTACTTGGCAGGGGCTCAGGGAGGTAATAACTGGGGTCTTGCTAACTAAGCAGATATGGGGCCCCATGATTTCTGATGTTGGCTCAGAAAGCATAGTGTTGCTTATGTAAAGTCATGTACATGTAAAAATATTCAAGCCACTTATACCCTTAATGGGACTGCACAAGGCAAATCAATTATGGAAAAGGACCTTGGAGTCCTTGTAGATGATAAACTTGGCTGTAGCAAGCAATGCCAGTCAGCAGCATCAAGGGCCAATAAAGTCTGAGCTGTATAAAAAGGGGCATAGAGTCACGGGAGGAGGGGGTCATTCTTCCACTTTATAGAGCACTTGTAAGGCCACATCTAGAATATGCCGTACAGTTTTGCTCTCCCTCACTCAAACAGGACATTATTGTATTAGAGAGGGTACAGAGAAGGGCAACTAAGCTGGTAAAAGGTATGGAAAATCTTAGCTATGAGGAAAGACTGGCCAAATTGGGGATGTTCACGCTGGAGAAGAGGCGCTTAAGGGGTGATATGATAACTATGTATAAATATATAAGGGGGTCATATAATAATCTCACGTTTTCGAGCTGAGGTCACCGATCAACTAGCAGTTAGGCAGGTTAAGAATAAAAGGTTAAAAGGTTTAACTTAATGGACGTGTGTCTTTTTTCAACCTAACTTACTATGTTATGGGTCCAGTACTAATAAAACATATGTTTCATAGCTCTGAATGAACTGAGGTCACAGGATCTGCTTTCTCTGTAGTTATGTCCCAGCACATTACCTAGAATTCCCACTCATATAATGGCCGGGGAAGGATGGTGCAATGTCACGCCAAATCCAGAGGTGGACGTGCTAGTATGTCATATGCTTGCAATTTAAAGAAGCCTTTTAAAAAAATAATATAACTTAGTAGATACATTGTCAGGCCAAATTGAGAGGTGAGGGTGACGTGCAAGGGCAACATATGTCGAAGGATTTAAAAAAGAATCTAACTTAGTAGATGAAAGAGATAAAAGATGCTGCCGAGTGGAGCACGTGCGGGATAGAATGAGCAGAAACTGGTTTTTCTACCCAAGGGCTTGGGGCTAATATGTGCTAATAAGCCCCGATTGCATTTCCTTTAATCCTGTTTGTGCAGAGCTGTGACACTTTGTCAGCAACTTACTCTTTTCTTTTGCTCCTCTTTGCAGACTTCATTTGATGTATTAGGCTGGGGACAGACAGGGAGATTCGGGGAGATTCTGTCGCTTGGCGTTTTTAGCAGGCGACAATCTCCCCGAATCTCCCTGTCTGTCCCTACCCTTAGTCCTTGTCTCATCCCCAGTTCTTTTACCAAAGGAAATAAATAAATTGAACTATAAAAGGTACTGTGTAACATTTTAAAGAAATGCCTTGATACAGTGATGTAGTTAGAACTTGCTGTCTCCCCAATCTTTGGGAATAAGACATTTTTAATAAACATATACTGAAATTGCTTATCAGTCACCCCGGGCTATTTCCTGGGTTCCCAGGAGTCACAGGCAGAGCTGGGCCAAGTAATATGGTGCCCAAGATCCAATAGCAATTACATTGGCAGATAACTTTAAGAACCATGAGGAATGTGTAGTGAGTGTATATTTGAAAAAAAAAAGTTTTTTTGTGTGGCGCTACTCTATAATAAACTGGCCTATCCAGTAAAATAACTGCCGGGGCCGGTATTACTAATTTACTGGCAATGTAGTTTCCGGTAATTTGTAATACCCTTAACAAATGCCCTCGGCCCATCACTTTAAGCTCGCCTTTTCTCTGACGTGTGCGGTAGCTCCACCCCCTTTTGCATCACGGTCGCACCCCTTTGGGGGCAGTTCAGTGGCTCTGCCCCCTTCTGCATCACTGCCCCCCCCCTTTGTTCCCACCCCCACCACTGGTCGGTATTTTTTTTTTTTTTAAAGGTGGCAACCCTACCCCAGATGCCAATTTTATTACTAGCAAAGAACGTGCACAAAGGAAGCTGCATAGTTTTTACTTCTACGGTGTGCCCAGAGGAGGTGCACCCCTGTAGTTACAACATTGAAACCAGCCTATTGAATTTATTTAATGTTTACTTAAAGGGATACAGTCATGGGAACGCACCAGTTAATAGTGCTGCTCCAACATTAAAATCCATTTTTCTAAAGAGCACCCAGATTTTTTTATATTTAATTTTGAAATCTGACATGGGGCTAAACATATTGTCAGATTCCCAGCTGCCCCCCGGTCATGTGACTGCTGTACTGCAAGTTGGAGTGATATCACCCCCAGAAGCCTAACAACAGAACAATGGGAAGGTAACCAGATAGCAGCTTCCTAACACAAGATAACAGCTGCCTGGTAGATCCAAAAAAAGTTAAGGAAAGATCCATTGTCCAGAAAAGTCCAGCTCCTGAGCATTCCGGATAACAGGTCCTATGCCTGTATTTTCAATGGATCTACAGGCTTTACAGGGCTCAGCTCTATCCGTTTACAGCTACACCATATGTGATTTCTTGTAAGAAAGCTCAGTTACTCACATAGAAGCTGCCTTGGCTTCTCAAAACGCTTATAACTGACCCCGAAATCTCCGGATCATGTGTCTGAACGGCCAGCTTAGTGACATCCATGCTCAGAAGAGTTGTGCAACCTTAAAGAGCTTGTCGAATTTAGATTTTGAAACACGTGTAATAGCAAAAAGTAAACATAAGATTTCACAAAAAATGTAAGACTCTTCACGTTTTTTTCTTCAGATGAAACTACAAGATTGGAGAGGGTGAATCTGAACCAGGGAAGTAGGATGAGGTGGAATAGAATGTGACCTGGAAGAGAGAGAATCACATGAATTTACAGTAAAGGCCCCCACACACGGGCAGATAAAAGCTGATGACAGACAGAGTCGCCAGCTTATTGGCCCGTGTGTGGGGCCATCCGACGGGCTTCCTCGATCGATATCTGGCCAAAAGTCGGGCAGATCTCGATCGGGCAGGTAAAAAAACCTAGTCGGATCACTGGTGCATCTGTGCGTTTATGAGGTCCCGCAATCCAACCGCCTGTATCGCCTCCATTCTGATCCGATCGTTGGGCTCTAGGGCACACGATCGGATCAGCCTGATATCATCCACTTCAATGTGGGCACATTGGGTCGAGATCCGCTCGTTTGGCGACATCCCAGGCGTGCAGACTAAAAACATTGGGGGAAATCCACTAATGTGCGAAGTGTGATGTCATTTGACAACTTCCCCAATTTACTAACAGTGTCCCTGGCGAAAATTCGCATAGAAGTAGAAAGACTAGCGCAACTTCTCACCCTTACGCCAGACAAAGGGTTGGCACTGATGAAGGGTTGTAACTATGCTTATTCACTAAGATGCCCATTTTACTGAACGTTACCTCTTGTGCTAAACTTTACTTTGCCAGGTCAGACAATACAATAGACATGGCGTCTTTTAATTTTTTTTGGGTGACAGTCTGAAAAATAGCGTAATTTCCCCCCCTACATTTCTTAACATATGGCAACTCAAACGTACAGTGGGCAATAGGACAACTTTATTTTATTTATTAAAGGAAAAGGAAAGGATGGATACACTTGGGGGTGCCTAACTTTAACTTTGGCTTTTTAATTCCAATGCACATGCGCAGCTGCGAGAAAACAGAAGTAAGATCTCTCCGTGGTGCTCGTTTCTGTAACTCGGGGCCGGTGCACCCTTGGGGGTGCCTAACATTTGTTTCCGTTCTAAGAGCTCAATAAGTTGTACGGGTATGGGACCTGTATAGTGATGGGCAAATTTATTAGCCTAGGTCGAATGCGCGGCGAATTCCCACGATTCGCCGCTGGCGAATAAATTCGCGAATCACCAGCGAAATTTCGCTTGGCGAAATTTCGCGGAAAAACGAGTCGCGCGTCAGTCGCGCGTCGTTTTTGACGCGACGCGCGACAAAGTTGATGTGACGCGCGACATAGTTGACGTGACGCGCGTCAAAATCGTCCCGCGACTCGTTTCGTGAATTTTTCGCCGATTCGCGAATTTCTCTAGAAATTCGCGAATCGCGGGAGATTCGCCCATCACTAGACCTGTATTCCAGAATGCTCAGGACATGGGGATTTCAGGATAACAGATCTTTCTGGAATTTAAATCTTCATACCTTAAGTCTTCCAGAAAATCCTTTCAACATTAAATAAACCCAATAGGCTGGTTTTGCTTCCAATAATGAATAATTATATCTTAATTGGGATTGAGTACAAGCTACTGTTTTATTATTATAGAGATAAAGGAAATTTTTTTTGAAATTTGGATTATTTGGATAAAAGGGAGTCTATGGGAGAATGCCATTCCAATAATTCGGAGCTTTCTGGATAACGGGTTTCCTGATAACGGATCCCACACCTGTTTTACTCCCTATTGAGGAATGCTGGGAGTTGTGGATTATTCACAGTTGGGGGCCTAAAATAACGCAATACATGTATAGTGCACAGAATAGGGTGCCAGTGAACATTGGATTTTCTTGACCTGTTGAAAACCTTCTCTATATAAGCCGCCATGACAGTTCGTTAGTCCGGCCCACTTGCTCACCTGTAGCTGCCTCCCTCCCACCTGCCCAGCACTCTAATCAAGTGCCAATCCTGCCTACCCACAGTTCTTGTCCAATACAACACACGCTTCCAAAGAATAATAAAATGTATTACGCTAATATGATAAAAGATATGAAGAATTCTGCCTCAATAACGGAAGGGGTGACTTAAATAAAGTGCTCATTATGGATTTCGGGAGCTGTCTCTCACAACAGCTGGAGATCCTAATGTATTTGTTTTGTAGGTCATAATCGGTTGATAACAACTGCCCAATGATGTGATTACTCTTACGCAGGTAATATAAAGGATTCCTCAGACATGGAAAGGTTGGACAGTTTCTATAATTGGAATGCCTAGCCCAAAGTTTATTGATACATGCTACTACCTTGGTGTCTTGGTTATTCAAGACAGGTTACAGACCTAAAACCCAACATTATCTAGTCTTTATGTAGTAAGCCACAATGAGGAGAAACCAGATACCTATGGTACAAATATGGATGGACTGATGGAAATGATACTAAGCTATGGCTCATTAAGGCCTGGGCACCACCAGGAGATCCTCTGGCAGGTTAGTCATGATATAACCTGAAATAACCCCATTTCCAATATTCTTTCATGTGTGTTTTCGACATCTGTCCTTGCAGAGTCTTTAAAGGGATACTGCCATGGGACAAATTTTTTTTTATCCAAAATGCATCAGTTAATAGTGCTGTTCCAGCAGAATTCTGCATTGAAGCCAATTTCTCAAAAGAGCAAACAGATTTTTTTTTTATATTTCTTTTTGAAATCTGACATGGGGCTAGACATATTGTTAATTTCCCAGCTGCCCCTGGTCATGTAACTTCTGCTCTAATAAACTTCAATCACTCTTTACTGCTGTACTGCAAGTTGGAGTGATATCACCCCCTCCCCTTCCCCCCCCCACCCCCGGCAGCCTAATAAAAGAACAATGAGAAGGTAACCATATAACAGCTCCCTAACACAAGATAACAGCTGCCTGGTAGAGCTAAGAACAGCACTCAATCCCATGTCCCACTGCGTACTATTCAGTTACATTGAGAAGGAAAAACAACAGCCTGCCAGAAAGCTGTCCCCTCCTAAAGTGCTGGCACAAGTCACATGACCTGGGGCAGCTGGGAAATTGACAAAATGTCTAGCCCCATGTCTATTACTGTGAATGCAACATTTTGGGGGCACATCCCTACGTTAAATGAAATTTATAAAGGTGTGAACCCTCTATACCAGGCACCAAGCTTTCTATAACAGGAGAAATTAGGGTAAACTTTTGGTACATTGTTTATTACTTCTACGTGTTAAACATTCACCAGCACCTTATTTGCGCCTTGCATTCATGGGCCTTACTGGAGGGGGTCTAGTTAAAGGCATCCAGGAAATGGGTTTTGAAGATAATGCCCATGGGTGCTGCCGCATATGTGGTGGGTGTCAATCACACTGACAAAGATTTTTGGGACAAGGGGCATTAAAGGCAGAAAAACAGGATATTTTATGTGCAAAATTAAGGATGCACCGAATGCACTATTTTGGATTCGGCCGAACCCCTGACTTGTCTGAATACTGCAAATTTGCATATGCAAATTAGGATTCGGTTCAGCTGGGCAGAAGGATTCGGACAAATCTAAATCCTGCTGAAAAAGGCCAAATCCTGAATTAAAAATCCCAAACCGAATCCTGGATTTGGTGCATCCTTAGCGTAAATGAGTCCTTATGCTTACTATTTCCTCTTAAAGGGCAATTCATTACTTGGATGTCGATAAATTCTGGGACCATTTATAAATCTTTCTGTTGTTGAATTTTCTGTGCACGTATCACTGCTTCACTTATACCTGTCTATTTGGAGTACACCATGTATCTGTGGCTAAACTGTATGCTGTACAGAGAAAAGCCCACACTTCAACAGAGGCAGAGATTTCACTGCAGAAATACAGCAGAGTGCATTGAGTTGTGTTGTTGGCATGACTTTACGTGCAGCGAGGGGTTGAGGTATTTCAGCAGCATAGCTGCCACACACAGAACTGGAGTTTATTTATGCTCCCCACACTCAAGGAATAAGACATTTTTAACAAGATTACTTACCATTCTGGGCCCCACTGGGCTGCCAATACCTTCTAGGATGTGCTTCCTCAATAGTTGCTGGTGTACATATTGCAAATTTATAACCCCCAATGAATAGTTGCACCTCTATTGTATGCCTTTGTATGCTTAGTTCACTGGTTGGCAGTAGCGTAACTACCAGGGGTGCAGAGGGTGCAATTGCACCAGGGCCCCCACCCCCTTGGGGCCCATCAGAGCCACGAAAATGGTAATGGCATGCAGTTATTTTGGGAGCAATTATAAATCACACATGCCATCAACACTCCAGTATGCAATTTATAGAGGTAAGGGCCCCACAGGGGGGCCCAGGTGCCCATCCTGTGCCGGGGCCCACCAGGAAGTAGTTACACCACTGCTGGTTGGTCCTCAGCAACCTAAAGTATATAGCCTGGTCACAGGGAGTAATGTATCAATAGCACATACAAAGACATAACTAGATGTTGTTGGACCCCACAGCACATTAATTTTAGGGCCCCCAACATATTCTGATTACCCT
>CM044448.1:99456196-99468447 GCA_024363595.1 Xenopus borealis | reverse complement strand
TCTATAGTTATAGTGTGCACTGAGCCACACGGAATGCATGATGGCGCTGCTGGGTGCTGCAAATTTTGTTTTTGGCCCAGAGGATCGGGAGAGGGAGTCTGGACCTGTGGCCCATGAAGGCTGGGGCAAAACAGGTTTTTTCCCAGTTTCCCCAGTCCGACCATGAATGTATCTGTGCCTAATAGCAGTGGCGCAACTGCCAGGAGTGCAATTGCACCTGGGTCCACACCCCCTTGGGGCCCGCAACAACAGTTATTGTGGGCGGCTGGGAAGAGCGGGAATTTTCCGTGCATGCACTAGCAGCACTTGGGTGCAATTCATAGGGACGAGGGCAAGACAGGGGGGCCAGGGTGCCCATCCTCTAGCAGTGCCCATCAGCGCCTCTGCCCAATAGTGCATGTACAGTATGTATTTTTATTTGAAAAATGATAGATGGACCCTCACTATTCAATGGGTCTGCATGTCTTGCCATTATATTTTCATACCCACATTTTATTCTGTGTATCTTTTTAGAAACAGTGTGCGATGTGCTTGCAGTACAGCAGGTTATCAGATAGAGGCATGTATAAATCTGTGCAGGCAGAAAAAGCTTCTTGGTGGGGGTCTTTTCATTATAAAGGGGCTTCCTGATGGATAGCAAAAGAGGTAAAATTGAAAAAAAAAATCAATTTTAAATATAAGTATCTGTAATTTTACTTGAAATATCTTTGTTTCTCATTAAAACCATGGCATTGCCAGCTGCCCCCTATTATTTGCACAAAAACAAAAGTTTCTGGAAAATGAAGGAATACAGTGACTTTAATACAAAAACATTGTTTTTATTCACAGAAATAGATTATAGATATGAGCAGTGATGACAGTTCTCTTCATGGAACAATGATGTACCCATGCCAGTTACTGTGAACCTTTCAAAACATTCAGATTATACAAAAGAAGCATTACACCATTCAGACTGGTGGAAATGTATAAAATGACACCCATGTTTTTTTTTTGTTTTTTTTTAGCAGTTTGTTCTACTGAGGGTAGGAATGTGTCAGGCATTTGTTCAACTGTAACAAGCAGTCTGCTTCATAAACAACATTCATAAGCAACCTTAGGCAAATACAAGGACTATTTTTCTTTTTCAGACTTTATGGGGTATAAAGTGTCCCACCCAGATTATATAATCAGTTCTTTTGACACTGAGCAAATATTTTGCTGCCCAACAACGGACTCCTATTTCTGCCTAGAGTAGCCGTTTCCGATTTCTTATCCCTAGAATAGCTTTGAGCAAGCACAGCCCTAGGGCGGGCCCTGCCTTTGTGCCTGGCAGACTTGGCACTGGCTTAGTACTCTCAGTGCCATCAGGTTGGCTGAGATCTTTCTCTTATCCACCAGTACAGCCTTTGTTGTTGGCAGACTTGGCACTCTCAGTGCTATCAGGTTGGCTGGGAAGCTTCTCTTATCCACCAGTACAGTCTTTGTTGTTGGCAGACTTGGCACTCTCAGTGCTATCAGGTTGGCTGGGAAGCTTCTCTTATCCACCAGTACAGTCTTTGTTGTTGGCAGACTTGGCACTCTCAGTGCCATCAGGTTGGCTGGGAAGCTTCTCTTATCCACCAGTACAGTCTTTGTTGTTGGCAGACTTGGCACTCTCAGTGCCATCAGGTTGGCTGGGAAGCTTCTCTTATCCGCCAGTACAGTCTTTGTTGTTGGGAGACTCTGCACTCTGCTGTCACTATGCACAAGAATCATCATGTTGGCAAGAATGACCTTTCTAAAATTGGCCCTGGAATTTCAAGTACAGAGAGGCCCAATCAGCCCCCTGCCAGCCCACTAAATAGTGACTTTCTATAGTATCTTATAACAGCCCCTCTGGCATTTGCCAGAACCCACAGATTGCCAGTCCGCACCTGACTGGGAGACATGGCACTCGCTATTCACTTGCAGTAAATGCCATCAGGTTGGCACCACTGATTTCTCTCTTCCACCAGTGCTTATGGCACAGTGTATGTTTCATGGAAAATGTCCCACCTATGTCATCATTCCAATGGAAACCCAAGCAGCAAGTGTTGGTAACATTAATGGAGATGATGCCATAGTGCAGCAGTGGTGGATCTTGTTCGGGTGTAGGGAAGGGAGCATTTGGAGGTCCATTTAGGATAAAGCGCAGCCGTGGGGTTTCCTGCGCTGCTGGTTTCTGTTGGACTCGGGCTGTGCGCTGGCTCTGCGCCTCTCTAGGACTGGGCTCAGCCAGGCAGGAGAGTTCACCCTGCGGATCAGCTCCTGGAACACGTCCCACACTCTGTAGTCGGACTTAGCCGAGGTCTCCACATAGCCACAGTCCCATTCCAACTCTGCAGTGGCCGCAGCCCGGAGATCCAGCGTGTGTCCGACCTCCACCCCGGGGAACAAGTCCATCTGATTGGCCACCACCACTATGGGCACCTGGGCGTCTCCTTTCACCTGGATGATCTCGCTCCTCAGCCTCTCCACCTCCTGGAAGGAGTCCGGCTCGGCCAGAGAGAAGACCAGGGCAAAGGCGTCCCCGTGCTGGATGCTGAGTTTGCGCATGGCCGGGAAGGAGTAGCTGCCGCTGGTGTCCAGGATCTGGATGCGCAACTGCAGCTCCCCGGGCTCGGGGTTCAGGCAGTGCATCTCCTCTACCGTGCGCCGGTAGCGCTCCTCGAAGCGATCGTTGAGGAAGCGCTGGATCAAGGCGCTCTTGCCGACCCCGGCTGCGCCAAAGAACACCAGGCGCACAGTGTCATTGGCTGCGGATACAGACATGGTGCGTTTCTCTCAATGGAGCGCTATCCAGGGTGCTGATAGGAGACGCTGGCTTTAGATAGGAACGGCTTGTGGGTCTGATCCTTCTATAAAGCCACTCGATTTCTGCTCAGACAAGCGCAATTTTTCTTCCCTCCTTAATCTTTTTCTTGATTTTATGAGTTCAGCCGGAATAAATAAAGTACATCAGCACGAACCGTGGTGCTACTTGACTCTGGGCTCACAGCGGTGCAGCCCGCTATATTTATACCTCAACCCGGGCAAGCTCCAACCAATGAGCATAAAACTTGCACACAGTTGATTGGCCGCGCGAAATAGGGCGGGGTTTGTCAGGGAACACGCGCCTGTGTGTACAGTCTGACTAAAAGCTGAGGAGAAAGGGAATTTCAAGTGTTTCCTGCCCATAAAGCTTAGAGTGAAAACACATTTAATAACATTTAATCACGGTGTTTCTTTCATAATGATCTTTTTTTAATAAGGATTTCCTTATTATTTTCAGGGCTCTGGGAAAGAACGTGATCCCACAAGGGACAGGTGTGTTCTCAGGGTGTTAGGTGCTTTGAATAAATCAGTCAGCTCAGCAGGGCTGGATTTAACTAGCGGGAGCCCCTAGGCCCACTGACGTTTGTCGCCCCAATAATCTGCCCTTTATTCGCAGATTTTCATCATCAAGACCAGAGCAATAGGGATTGGCATATGGGAAATGGAAAAAAACTATTGTATCTCCTGTGAATCCGGGGTTGTATTTAGGTCCGATGCTGCCCTAGACATTGGACCTAAACACGGCCCCTACGTCGCGGAAGTGCCTGAAGCGGAAGTGACGTCACTCGCACGGTGCGCTGACACAGCCCCTCTACCCCCTCAACCCCCCCAGCTATTTCAATAGGAAATCCGTGGCATGAAGGAATTAAAAAAAAAAATTTTAAATGCACCTGCCACCCCACAATCCTGCCACCCTAGGCACAGGCTCTCGGGTGCCAATATAGAAATACGGCCCTGTGTGTATCCCCAGTGTCATGTCTACTCTACAAGGGAACAACAGGTACGGTGGGGGGAGGTTTGCAGCATCGCATGTAGGACTCCGGGACTGAGGTTGGTGCCTTGGGGGTATGTGGGAGCCCTTGGAGTGGTAGTCTGGTTTGGCCCTGGGCCCAGTGGTGTAACTACTCCCTGGTGGGCCCCGGTACAGGATGGGCCCTGGTGCAATTGAACCCCCTGCACCCCAGGTAGCTACGCCATTGCCTGGGCCCAGGGGTGCTGCACCAATGAGGTAAGTTGAGAAACTCACCTCAGGCAGCAGCTCCCCACTAGGTGCCAGGGGCGGCAAAAATGGCACTCCTGGTACTATAAAAAGCCAATTAAAACTGAAAATTCATCTCTTCTAGAACAGGAATGCAATTATGCTCTCTGCACTAGCATCCTGGCCCTCTTCACTGCCCTTGTGGACCCCCTCTGGTGAAAAAGGTGAGCACACAGAGGAGGGGGATGGCAGCAACAGTAAGCTGTCTAAGGAGGCGGAGGGCCCAGGATTGCCCCTACCTGGGCCCCCAGTCTGATACTTCACAGGTGCAAAATGCTGGTTTCAATTTTAAGGTCCTTAAAGTTCCTGGATGATTATGAAAATACAATATATGGATATTGTATATGCATAGGGGCTCAGATAATGTATGAAATGGATGGCTTGTATTTCTTGTAGTGCAGCAATGATTCTGTTTAGTGGGCAGGCATAGGTTGATACACATTGGGTTGAGGTCTTGGCTCTGAGCTCTGGGCTTCCATTTCAGCAAATCAGCTCTGCATGAACTTAGCTTTGTCAGGTCTGGACTGGAATTCAGAATGGGCCTTTCAAGTACACAGAGGCCGAAACAGCCCCCCCACTGACCCAATAAATTGTGAGTAACTATGGCATCTTACAGCAGCCCCTCTGCCATTATCCAAAGATCCAAAAAATCCACAGATTGCCAGTCTGGGCCTGAGCTTTGTTCATGGGGTATGATCCTTCTTCAACAGGAAAGAACCTTTCCCAAACTTTTACTCCTTAAAAGAAGGAAGTACAGAACAATCTGGGACTGAAATTATGTGCTTTAGCCTTAAGGTTGTAATAGACCTAGAGGCCCAACCTACAGAACAGTAGGGGTTCAGACTGGAAACTTCCATTATCCACCAAAATCAGGGTGTGTGTGTCTGCTTATCTAACTGAAGAGATACAGATTCTTTAGGTCATATTGTGCATCTGAATGGTCTGTTTGAAATGGGGCATTAGCATTCATTTCCTTTTTAGACCACTTTTTAGGGCTCTTCCAGACGAGGAGATTGCCGGGAGATTTGTTGCCTGCGACAAATCGCCGCGTGTTTGGGGCAACAAATCTCCCTGAATCTCTTCCCCAAGTCTTGCGCCCGCTAAAGTGTAAAGTCGCCTGCGCCTATTCACATGCGGCGTGGCGCTTTTGAAAATCGATCGAAAATGCATTCGAGCGGCGATTTGCCGCAGGCAACAAATCTCCCTGCAATCTCCTCGTCTGGAAGAGCCCTTAGACCACTAGTGTTATCTTAGTTAGCAAAATGCTAATCTAATTTTGATGATTACAAGATGCTAGCTTTTACTCACCACTAGAGGGCAACAAACACACAGGGAAATTGAATGCTAAATAGACTTTAGTGCTGCTATGTTTTTTTGTTTTTTTTTTAAATGCTGTTTGCACTCAGTGACCCATGTCCTCATAATTATCTGTTTAATTGAAAGTAAAAGCATATAAACCTTCAGCAATCTTTTAATAACTACTTTTTACCAATCTATTATCTATTAATGCTTAGGATCTGGGAGTTTCTGAATAAGGGGCCTTTTTTATTATTATTATTATTATTATTAATAACATGTATTTCTATAGCGCCAACTTATTTCGTAGCGCTGTAACACAATGTTTACCCTCCTAATAGTTTACATAAACTGAGAGAAGCCAGGAAATCACCTGTTTGAGAAATACATTTCTTTGTGACCATAAGATGATAACCAGCTAAAATTCTTTTGAGACAGTACAAAAGCCTACCTGTAAAACTGTAACCAAATATCCCCTATATCAGTGATCCCCAACCAGTGGCTCATGAGCAGCATGTTGCTCACCGACCCCATACCTGCCAACATTTTGGAAATGGAAAGAGGTGATTTTTTGACCACACCCCTTTTTGTGGCCACACCCCCTAATCACCATGCCCATTTTATAAAATTAACCAGGTTATGAAAGTTTGTACACATTTCTGTAATTTTTATTATATGTTTTATAACAGTTTTAATAATGAAGGTGAAGGTTGCCATTTAAAGGAGAAGGAAAGGGATTTTACGCATGGAAGTGCTAAATGTTAGGCACTCCCAAGTGACTACTTTTACTTACCTGACACCCCGGGCCGGTGCTCCTATCAGAAAACTGCACCAGCCCAGGGTTCTTCTAGCAAACACCATGGAGAGATCAACTTCCTACCTCCGTGGGTCTTCTCAGGGCTGCACATGTGCAGTAGATGAAAATCAGACAAGTAGATCTCTCCGTGGTGCTCGCTAGAAGAACCCTGGACTGCCGCAGTTTTCAGCTCATAGGAGCACCAGCCCGGTGTGTCAGGTACGTAAAAGTAGTCACTTGGGGGTGCCTAACTTTTAGCACCACCAAGTATAAAATCCCTTTCCTTCTGCTTTTACTTGTGAGTCTAACTTCTCCAAAGAGACAAAACTGTTGCAAATCTTAAAGGAGAAGTCTACCCATAACACAATAATATACTGGAATAGGAGCAATAACTATAAATCTATAAATACAATGCATTTGTTTTCAGATGGGGTCAGTGACCCCATGTGAAAGCTGGACAGAGTCAAAAGAAGGCATATATTTTAAAAAAACTATTAAAAAGAAAAAATGAAGGCCGAGTGAAAATCATTCTGGAACATACTAAAAGTGAACTACCCCTTAAAACCATGTTTGCCGATAAAAATCAATTCATGGTTGCTAGGGTAATTTGGGCCCAGGCAGCCAAATTACTGAAACTACAAACTGGAGAGCTGCTGAATAAAAATCTAAATAATTGCAAAACCATATATAATAAAAAATGAAAACCAGTTGTAAATTGTCTTGGAATATTGCTCTCTACATCATCCTAAAAGTTAACACAAAGGTGAACAACCACTTTCATATTTGTGCCACCCAATTCAAGGCTCTTCAATCTCAAGCAGTGGTCCAGGTAGGTAGGCTGGCATTGACATGCATCCACTTGGTAGAACCTGTTCCTGACAAGCACCAAATTCCTGTCTAATTGTGTTGGTTTTTCCGTGGAGGAGCAGCTCCACCTTCAGCTTTGCAGACCGTGTGTTTGCTGTAGAATATTGAAGCATCTGTGCAGACTTTGATTTACTACATGATATGAAGAATGTACACAAACCGCCCAGTTTTATGGTGCCCTGTGTTTTGATATTAAATGTAGATTTTGTAAGGGCCAAAACTGTTCTTTCTGTTGTTTGCTGCATTGCACCTGTGTATTGATGGAACAGCACTGCTACAGAAGGATTATGTCCCCTTTACTTGGAGTTTCATATTGAAAGTAATAGATACTCTCTGTATAATATTTTGTAAGGAATGCAAGGAATCGAGGATTCAGCCTTTTTGAGCAGGATTCGGATGAATCCTTGTGTCTAGAATAACTGAATCCGGATCCTACTTTGCATATGTAAATTAGGAGTGGCCAGGGGAAATCAAGTCACAAAATAAGAATTGTTTCCACTTTTTCCTTTCCTGCCCTAATTTGTGTATGCAAACTAGGATTCAGATTCAGTTCGGTATTCCACCCAATCTTTCATGAAGAATTTGGGGATTTTGGACGAAACCCAAATAGTGGATTCGGTGCATCCCTAACATTTTATACATTTATTTCCCCTTCAGTAGACAGTGAAGGCACAACAATGAACAATCCTTGGGATATAAGCATGTGCAGACAGTGCAGCAAGACACATTTCTAGATGTATATGGTCTTGAACGAAGCAAACTATACTTTCCATCTTAGGCCCAAATTCACTAAACGCTAGCAGTAATTCGCCAGCGTGACGTCATTTCGTAACTTCGGAAATTCACTAACACCGGCTCTGGCGAATTTTCTCTAGCGAAGTAGATAGACTTGCGCAACTTCGCATCCTTACGCCAGGCGAAGTTGCGCACTGATGAAGGATTGTAATTACGCAAATTGACCGTTACCACTTACGTTAGCCTTTACTTCGCCTGGTCAGACCAGGCGAAGTTCAATACAATAGATAGGAGGTTGAAAAAAAAAGGTCAACATTTTTCTGTCCCAAAAAAACGCTGGCGTGTTTTACCATTGGAGGGTGATAGTCTGAAAAAGATCGTTTTTTGGGGGGAGGAGGGGTTACCCTCCTTCCCCCCTAACATATAGCAACATAACTACAGGGGGCACATGCAGGGCAATAGGACAACTGTATTTTATTTATTAAAGGTTTCCTGGGCTTGTGTAGTGGAATGTAGTGGCTGCAACATATATTTCTATTATACATTAACGTTCCTGCCGTATGCAAATTAGGCTTCCCTAGCGTAACTGCGCTCTGCCTAGTGAAGTAACACTATCGCAACTACGCTACCGTTTGCCAACTGAGCGTAACTTCGTACTTTAGTGAATTTGCATAGTGCTGGCGAAAATTTGCCAGGCAAAGTGCGGCCAACGCTGGCGAATTTTTGGATCTTAGTGAATTTGCCCCTTAAATTTACACCCCAAGTTCATTGTATATATTTCATGCAAACATAGGAAGTAACAGTCCATGATGCACACAATTATGGTACCAATCAAAGTCCCCCCTATACAGCTCACTGTCTATTATTTGTCATAGGATCATCTTCCTTCAAAATCACAGAGGCTTCCTGCAGAAACCATGGACTCTTGTTTCCTCAGTCTAACATCATCTCTGCTTTCTGCACCCTTTTTCTTGTGCTCAAACTGCTCCTAGTCCTGGTTCATCTACTGTTCAACTCTATATACAGGTATGTGACCTGTTATCCAGGGTCCTGGGCATCTAAGGTTTTCCAGATAAACCATATTTCCATAATTTGGATCTCCATATCTAAAGTCTACTAACAAAATATTTTAAATATTAAATAAATCCAATAGGATTGTTTTGCCTGCAGTAAAGGTTAATTATACATTTGTTTGGATCAAGTACAAAGTTCTGTTTTATATATTACAGACAAAAAGCAAATCAATGTAAAAATGTTGAATTATTTTATTAAAAGGGAGTCTATGGGAGATGGCCTTCCTGTAATTCAGAGCTTTTTGGATAATGGGTTTCTGGATAATGGATCCTGTACCTTGTTTTAGAACCTAAGTGTGTTCTTTTTTGTGCCCTTGTCCCATCATGTTCCACTGCCATATTCATCTACCTATCTTGTTGCTTTGTAGCATTGTTTCTCTATGACAATGGTTCTCAAACTGTTGGTATGGCCCACCTGGAAAGGGGGTGTTAATAGTGGTAGTGGGGGGAACTCAGCCTAAAGTCCAGTTAAGGAAGAATGACTAATTTGTCCCCTACATTCCATCTTGAAGATTTAGGGTGAAAACCTATTGGATGTTCTAGATATTCTTGGAACTTTATATATATATCTCCAGTTACATAAGCAGAGCATCCGGGTGGAGACTGGCAGCCGGGCCCCTCACTAATACCCACCTTTACAATTAACTCCATTTTGCTACCTTGTTCCATAACCCTTATTTAGTTTCTTCTGCCGATATTACTCTTCAGCCTGCTTTTGTCTGGCTTGAATATGCTAATCAGAGTGCCTTTGTTACACTAATGAGCAGTTAGGAGAGTAAAAGGGCTCTGTAGCAGAGATGACGCCCAGCCCCTTATATTACATTAGAAGAAAATATCAGCTTATATAATGTTCCCCATGGGAACAGAAGCTTTCCAGCTAAACGCTGTCTTTCACAGAAATTCACAGAAATCCTTATGTAAGGTCTGACGTCTTAATAAAGTGCAACATTGCAATTCTCTATGCCGGCACTCCCGTTACAGTTAATTAGATATTAAACTCTTGGGCTTGGGAGCATTTTAAGTTTGATGAAATAGGTCTGACAGGTAATTAAGAGTCTAATGCTCTTACTTGTGCATCTGCTATATAGTTAGAAGGCATTTTCTGCCCTGATCTTGCACCTCTAAGGCTAACAACATGCATGTATGTATAACTTTATTTGTAAAGCACTGTTAAGAAGCCAGTACAATCAATGCATAAAAGTACAATATATATATATAAATATACATAATCACATCATTCATATCAGGACAAAGAGGTTAAGTGCTACGTGGTAAGAGACATAGTGGGAAGGCAGTCCCTGCCCCATAGAGCTTACAGTCTAAGATACATGGTTAGTTTCATCTTCCTTTGGGGCAGGATAAGCTGATTTGGTTTAAGGGAAAACTACTCGCTTAAAATGTTGGCCTCCTAAGTAGCCGTTATAAACTACAGACCATGTCCAAGCAATTTACTTGCTTATTAAGGGGCAAATTTACAAAATTCACATGAACTGATCGAAGTTCGATCGAATACGATCGAATAACGATGTTATGAATTTTTCGTATATTCGGATATTCTAATTTGGCCGAATTATCGAACTGATGGAATGATCGGATATTTGATAATTCAACCATTCGATGATTGAAGGAATCAAAATTTTTCGACTGCCTACTTCGCCAGATTGAACCTAACAAATTGTAATAGAAGCCTATGGGAAACCCCTCATAGGCCTCTGGCCATACACGGGCCGATAAAAGCTGAGTCGGCAGATTATCGGCCCGTGTATGGGGCCCTCCAACGGGCTGCTCCGATCGATATCTGGCCGAAAGTCTGCCAGATGTCGATCGGGCAGGATTAAAAATCCTGTCGGATCGCGCCCGCATCTGTGCATTGATGCGGTCCCGCAATCCGACTGCCCGTTTGTGCATCATTCTGATCCTAGGGTGGGCATATCGGGGAGAGATCCGCTCGTTTGGCAATATCGCCAAACGAGTGGATCCATCAGTGTATGGCCACCTTAAGTCCAGCTGGAATACCTTTCATACGATCGAAGCGTTCGATCGTTTGAATCATACGAATTTTTCGGAGGCTCGAATGAAATGTTTTTGTGAAATCGAACGATCGGTATTCGATCGTACGATTTCATTGAGAAATCGAATATTGAGCAAAATGATAGCCTAAAGCAATTCGATGGTCGAATTCGAGGAAGATTGAGCCAGTTTTGGGGAATAATAGTAAATTTGCCCCTAAGAGTAGCAAATACTAGTAGTAGTCTAGTAAGTGGTATTATATCACATGTGGTCTACTTAAACAACAACACATCAATAGACTATCAGCATCTTATGTATAGTAAACCGAGCCTACCCTGTGCGGCCTAGTGGACTGGCTTGGAAAGAACCTCTTGTACTGTTTTGTTACACTGAACCTCTTTTATTTGTATCACACTTGAATGATACTTGCAATTTCCTGTTTAACAGAAGAGTGCTCCGTCCTTGGACTCCATGGTTTAAGTTGAAAAAACTGAATAAAGACATTATTGTAAAAAGTAAAATGGTAACACAAGATAAAATGGATCTCATTCTATTTTCAAAGGCCAAGACTAATGAGACAGCATACAGTCTGTTTGCCTCAACAGCAGCCGTCATATTGCACCCAAAATCCTCCTCTATTCAAGCGCATGGGCTGTCTAACAGGTCTGGTAGCTCATGCCCTCAGTGTAGAGTAGGCCAGGCTATAAGACTGCAATGCAATCCAGTGAGGGGGGCTGGAGGCAGTATAATGATGGAGAACTGACATGGGGCATTTTTTTCATTTAAAATCTGCCCAGGTTTTTCAAATATTAAACATTTTATTCTATAGCTCTGCACTCCTACACCGAGGACTGATTATATAACCGAAAAAACGGTTGATAATTCTATAATGAATTTGGCTTGCTAGTTTTTGGCAGCTGGGAGTATAACTGAGAGTGTTACTCAATCCCTTCAAAGGGAACATACATCTCCCTGAAAACTTTTCCATGTGTGCATTTTCCCTATAGAGAAATAATCATCATTAGCACATAGATTTTTACACAGGATGGAAGTATTATACATGGAACTGGCTCTTTATTTATCATGCTATGTGTTCTGGGGTATTATATATGGAACTGGCTCTTTATTTATCATGCTATGTGTTCTCGGGTATTATATATGGAACTGACTCTTTATTTATCATGCTATGTGTTCTGGGGTATAATACATGGAATTGGCACTGCATTTATCCTGCCACATGTTCTGGGGTATTATACATGGAACTGGCAGTGTATTTTTCTGCTATGTGTCCTGGGGTATTATACATGGAACTGGCACTGTACTTATCCTGCTATGTGTTCTGGGTTATTATACATGGAACTGGCACTGTATTTATCCTGCTATGTGTTCTGGGGTATTATACATG
>CM044448.1:99428944-99455884 GCA_024363595.1 Xenopus borealis | reverse complement strand
CTTCTATGTGTTCTGGGGTATTATACATGGTACTAGCACTGTATTTATCTTGCTGTGTGTCCTGTGGTATTATACATGGGAATGGCACTATACTTATCCTGCCACATCCTCTGAGGTATTATACATGGAATTGGCATTGCATTTATCCTGCTATGTGTACTGGGGTATTATACATGGAACTGGCAAAGTATTTATCCTGCTATGTGTTCTGGGGTATTATACATGGAACTGGCACAGTATTTATCCTGCTATGTGTTCTGGGGTATTATACATGGAACTGGCACTGTATTTATCCAGCTATGTGTACTGGGGTATTATACATGGAACTGGCACAGTATTTATCCTGCTATGTGTTCTGGGGTATAATACATGGAACTGGCACTGTGTTTATCCAGCTATGTGTTCTGGGGTATTATACATGGAACTGGCACTGTGTTTATCCAGCTATGTGTTCTGGGGTATTATACATGGAACTGGCACTGTGTTTATCCTGCTATGTGTTCTGGGGTATTATAGATGGAACTGGCACTATATTTATCCTTCTATGTGTTCTGGGGTATTATACATGGTACTAGCACTGTATTTATCTTGCTGTGTGTTCTGTGGTATTATACATGGTACTAGCACTGTATTTATCTTGCTGTGTGTTCTGTGGTATTATACATGGGAATGGCACTATATTTATCCTGCCACATCCTCTGGGGTATTATACATGGAATTGGCATTGCATTTATCCTGCTATGTGTACTGGGGTATTATACATGGAACTGGCACAGTATTTATCCTGCTATGTGTTCTGGGGTATTATACATGGATCTGGCACTGTATTTATCCAGCTATGTGTTCTGGGGTATTACACATGGAACTAGCACTGTATGTATATTGCTGTGTGTTCTGGAGTATTATACATAGTATTGGCAATGTATTTATCCTTCTATGTGTTCTCGGTTATTTTACATGGAATTGGCCCTATATTCCAGGCATATATGTATATTCATGGAAATATGGAAATGCCACTGTATTTATCCATGCCTGATAAAGGGTCTTGAGGACCCAAAACATTGCCCTGTTTGATATGTGTTTTGGGCTTAATAAATCACTTTTTTGCATTATCACAATTGACTTGGTGTGCTGCTGGTAATTTGACTTTACATATTTATGACCCCATGGCAGACGTGGGTCCAGAAAATGTCTGTAATTAGCCTCAAAAAATCACGCTCTATCTAGTTTACTGGAAATCTAAATAGAGAGATTACAATACATTTCCTCCATTGGCCAGCTGGTAAGGCACAGGTATTGTATATCAGAAAGACAGACATCACACTCGTTAGGTTATAGTGCCTGAAAAGGAAAAGTGGCGACAGGTTTATAGTAACCCATTTGCACTGATCACTTCAGGACTAATGATAATAAATTGTAATCATTTTGCTGAAAGTGATCATTAATATTTCCATCGTTCCCTTTAATCTCTCCACAAACACAGATTCCAGGCAGCCAGACTTGGTTCTATGCCCGGAACAGGAGACCAGGCTGGCAGAGAAAGAATAATAACAGTTGCAGTGTTCTCCCTAAATAACCAGCGGGTTATATACCTTTAATTTCCACCCAGGTTTACCTGTTTGTTAGACCCATGAGCTCATAACAAGGTTACACATACAGTGAAACCAGTTTTACATTTTATCTTATTTTACAATGTTTTGTGGTTTCACTATTGTACAACATATAAAATATCAGATAAGCAGTCCCAAATCCCACTCTGTTTGCCTTTATGCTGGTCTGGACACGATATCGATCGGGAAGGTTGGATTTTCTTCCGACCGACCCGTTGGAAGTCCTTTGCGCTCGTCGTAATCCGTTTGGATTACCCCGAAATAGCCCTGCCAGTTAGTGGCATATCGGGGAAAGATCCGCTCGTTTGGCGATGTCGCTACACATGTATTGTTATTCCTACTTTTTATTACTCATCTTTCTCAGACCCTCTCCTGTTCATATTCCAGTCTATTATTCAAATCAATGCATAGTTGCTAGGGTAATTTAGACCCTACCAACCAGACTGCTGAAATTGCAAACTGGAGAGCTGTTGCATAAAAAGCTAAATAAAAAAACCCACAAATAATAAAAAATTAAATGCAATTGCACTTTGTCTCAGAATATCATTCTCTTTAATATGTTATTATGCACCAGGTACTATAACTAACTGATTGTTATATGATGTTGCATGGCCCATACCTGGTAATGGCAGATAACCTGGAAAATCAAGGCTGGTCCCTGGCCAGCAGTACATATTCTATAGATTCACTGTCCCTGGCTGCAAGCAAAAAGGTTTTTGCAAAAGAGCTTCATAAAATGATTTGAAAAGTCTGTACAACATGATTGCTTTCCAACTTGTGAATATTGTTCCCATCTTTATTTATGTAACCCGACAAATCTGAGTTTATTTAATCCCAGGCTGATTTAGAGGCCGAACTGGGAGAGAATTGACATTGTGATTAGGAAGCTGGGGGAGTATGGAGTGTCCTTAAGAACTTGTCAGCTTTTCACAGCTGGTGGGAGATGTTATCAGCATGATAAATTTTAATATATATGCCCGGTCTGACCTGAGAGGAGTCAACTCTGCGCCATGAGGTGACTCTGAAATCCACTTAATTTGTCCTGAGTGTGCCTTTATCTGGTGGCAGCTTAGAAAGTTTAGAGGGGCCCTGGCATTAGATTTCACCTTTTGCTTAAAATAATCATAACATGTTATTAGCAGGTCCACCCAACATGATAGTGGTGTTAACACTGCCAGATACATGTTTAAAAGACTTAAGGGTAAATTTATCGAAGAGTGAAGTTCCGCCAGTAGAGTGAAATTCCACAGCTCTCAATTCATTTCTATGGGATTTTGAAAGGCGTATTTATCAATGGGTGAAGTGAAGTTTCACCCTTTGATAAATACGCCTTAAAAAATCCCACACCCCCTTGGGGCCCGCACCAACAGTAATTGTGGGCAGCTAGGCAGAGGGAGAATTTTCAGTGCATGTGTTAGCAGCACTCGGGTGCAATTCATAGGGTGAGGGCAGGACAGGGGGGCCCAGGTGCCCATCCTGTACCAGGGCCCACCGGTGAGTAGTTATGCCACTGCTCCAAAGTCAGGCACATCCTCTCTCCCAAGAATACACTGGGGTTCCCAGCCATAACTGGGCTAGATGATGTCACAGGCAGAAAAACAGGGGGTGGATTCCTCTTGTCCCCTACACTACTAAAAAATGCCTTACCCTTTAAACAAAACAGGGATTGTTTGTACATATATTGCAATATATTTAAGCTGGCCAACTTTGTCATAGTATTCCTTTGTCTGGCCAGTCCTACACTCAAATTGCATCTGATTCATTAAGAATTCTATTGCTTCATTATACATTTAACAATACAACTTACATGCAGCTTTCAAAGTAAAACTCACAAACTTGGTTGCCCTTTTAGTAGACACCAGTGGGATCACCTGACTATAGCTGGGAGGGGTGGGAGCTACAACATGGAGCTGGTCACCGCTCCCGTATAAATTATAACAAACAAGAGAAAGTTGTGCTCACCACTGATTATTAGGTTGGCTCCCTGGTGGGCCCCAGATGACTTCAGTTCAATACTGCTCAGAACCCAAATAACCCAAATAACCCTGGTCTCATACAGTCTGTTTCATTCTGTTTTTAGAGCTCATCAGGTTACACCAGGGGTGCCCAAAAGGAAGATCAGGGTTTACCAGTTGACCTTTACATGGTGATCAGTAGATCTCAAAACACTGTCAAACAAACAGCTTGACTATATCATCCTCTTGTTTCATGCTTTCCATTCAGATATGAATTATGTTAAGGTCACATAATAAATAGTGGTTTGTTTATTATAGCAATGTACAATTTCCCATCAATCAATATTTCAGTAATATTTTCCACGGAACAGAAAGCTAACAATAAATTTATGGATGTAGATCATAATGGGACATCATCACTAAAAGTAGACCTTGCGTTAGAAAACAAGGACACTCCTGGGTTACACAACCTGTGTGGACAATTTGACAAAGTTATGCAACCCAGATCAGTGGTTCCCACACAGAGTGGCTAGCCTAGAGGGGCTTGAGCAGTGGCTGGCCTAAGTTACATTGAAATTTGCTCATGTAAGTTAATAAGAGAGAGACTTGGCAAATGCCTATATGCTCTCATAATTATTCTTGAAATTGTTGCTGAAAGACTGATACCCCAAAGCAAGGTCAGACGGGGGGGCTGCTGTCCAGGGCCCCCCTACGCTCCCCCACCTCTCTACTGTGACTCTCCACTCCACTCCATGCATGAAGGCGCCGCTCTGCACACATGCGCAACCAGCATGTGGTAACGGCACCGCACCGCACAGCACCGATGAAAAATTATTTTTGGTAGAATCCGAATCGGGAGAGGGGGGTCTGGCCTGGTGGGGGCCCATGAGGGTCGAATCCACCGGGTTATTTCCCGGTGTCCCGTTGAGCCAGTCTGACCCTGCCCCAAAGTTTTTCTTCATTGATTTTAATATCTGATACTGTATATTAAAGGGCAAGGAAAGTCTCCATTAGAATAAGGGTAGAAATGCTGTATTTTGTATACTAAACATAAACATGAACTTACTGCACCACAAGCCTAATCAAACAAATGATTTATGCTCTCAAAGTTGGCCTCAGGGGGCTGTCATCTTGTAACTTTGTTATACATCTTTGCAAGACTAGACTATATACACATGCTCAGTGTGATCTGGGCTTCTTAGGGATCGTCATAAATTATCAAAAAACAAAGCTGCTTGAGTTCTGCATGGCTGGTAAGTAAGGCAGGGGCTCCCCCTGTTGTTCATAAGTATGATTGTTTCCCTGCCAGAAGTTAGGGACCATCTGACAATTCCTATCCACAGCACTAAATGAAGGGAGAATTTCACTGCATACAGTCAGGTTTCTTATAAAGACGATACACATTTTTTAATTAAAGTATATTGGAGATAGATTTCTTTTTCATAAAAGAAAGTAAAAATGGGATTTTATTTCTTTGCCTTTCCTTGCCCTTTAAGAGATTTTCAGCAGAGATTTAGTTTGCTAGGGCATTTTATACAACCTTATCTTGGCCAGGGAACAAGGGCTCATCCTCTTGCTCTACATACATACATAGTAAACGAGAATGGAATATTATTTAGGGTCATCAAGTTCACACCCTGCATTTTATTCCTAGAGGGTGAGGTTACCCTTACAGTGTCATTTTTTTATGTCACTGTTTCTTTAAGGTACAGTTTCATATCAGAGGGGCAAATAAGAGAATTCTAGGGAAGGGTATTGATATTAATTAAGGTGTCATTTTTGCGATTATGAAATATTTAGCCAGAGCAGCGTCAGCCAGAGATAATCACTATTGGTTAATTAATTTATAACTAATATTAGATTCACTTCAGTTGTTATCTGTTGTTATGTATTTTATTACATTTATTTGCTCATTAATTATTGCCTGTTAGCCTAGCAGAAAGGCTGCTGTAATTACCCTTTTTAATCATTTATTATAGCTTTTTCCAATGGACAACTGATCCCTGGGGAGAAATAAACTGCAATCTAATTAAGCAAATTAATTTGTCTTAGAATTGGAGCATGATCCTGGATCACTTTTACAGTGTTATTGGAGAGACAAGTATGTTTTTTTTTTTTTTACAAATCACTGGGGTGCAAGGCATAAAGTCCTTAGGTTTACAAAATTGCTCCATGGAGAAAGCAGCTCACAGATCCCACAACAGGCAAACACATTATTTTTGGTAGAATCCGAATCGGGAGAGGGGGGTCTGGCCTGGTGGGGGCCCATGAGGGTCGAATCCACCGGGTTATTTCCCGGTGTCCCGTTGAGCCAGTCTGACCTTGCCCCAAAGTTTTTCTTCATTGATTTTAATATCTGATACTGTATATTAAAGGGCAAGGAAAGTCTCCATTAGAATAAGGGTAGAAATGCTGTATTTTGTATACTAAACATAAACATGAACTTACTGCACCACAAGCCTAATCAAACAAATGATTTATGCTCTCAAAGTTGGCCTCAGGGGGCTGTCATCTTGTAACTTTGTTATACATCTTTGCAAGACTAGACTATATACACATGCTCAGTGTGATCTGGGCTTCTTAGGGATCGTCATAAATGATCAAAAAACAAAGCTGCTTGAGTTCTGCATGGCTGGTAAGTAAGGCAGGGGCTCCCCCTGTTGTTCATAAGTATGATTGTTTCCCTGCCAGAAGTTAGGGACCATCTGACAATTCCTATCCACAGCACTAAATGAAGGGAGAATTTCACTGCATACAGTCAGGTTTCTTATAAAGACGATACACATTTTTTAATTAAAGTATATTGGAGATAGATTTCTTTTTCATAAAAGAAAGTAAAAATGGGATTTTATTTCTTTGCCTTTCCTTGCCCTTTAAGAGATTTTCAGCAGAGATTTAGTTTGCTAGGGCATTTTATACAACCTTAAAAAAAACGCCAGGTATACTGTAACACACCAATAAATTCAATGTGTTCTAGTGCATCAAGGTTGTTTTATTGGCCCCAATAGTGCAGATAAGTACAAGGAAACGTTTCGGACCCCACTGGGTCCTTTCTCAAGCCTGCACTTATTTAGGCCTGGGTCATGAAAGGGTGCTTTCCTGAGGATGCCGCATACTATGGGCTCATGTAGCCAAGTTTAAACTCCTTCTCCCCAGCTGCAGCATTTGTTAGGATCTGAGATAAGTAGCAGTTCATTGTACCAAAAGCTCCTGATTTGTTTCCACTAGTTTGTAAGAACCATGATGTTAGAATGAAACAGGTGCCAAGATCCAATAAATGAAAATGATGGTAGCTTTTGTGTCCCAGTCCAGACACATGGTTACTGACAATAACAGTACAGTTTATCTTTTCATTAAGCCAAATAATAAGTTCTAATATCATTGGACCTCATAGGTGTATAATATGGATATGGCATAAGTAGTAGTCTCATCACGGCCTTTAAGAAGCATGGATAAGTTACTATGTCTGTGCTCATGGCAATAACATTACAGTCAGGATGTAGGCTGTAGCAGAAAGCAATGCCCATCTGTGCTGTGCTGTCCATGGCAGTGTCCCTGGTGGTTTAAATGGATTATGTTTGGCCTAGCATTCATGGTCAGCTCAACATCTATGATGAACACAAAGGTTGGAGTCTTGATGGTGTAACATACTTTCCTGTGCCTCACCACAAAAAATAATAAGTTCTTGGGTCTTTTAAGTTATGTTACAGCACCCCTACAAGCAAATGGATCAGTATGGGTGCAGTCGATTGGGGTGTGGGTTCTTTCTAAGCCCCTTTGCCCACCTGTTGTCTTAGGGCCTGCTGGTAGTTACTCCATTGTGCAGCTACAGCTTAACTCAGGGATCCCCAACATTTTTTATCTGTGAGCCACATTCAAATGTAAAAGAAGTTTTAGAGCAACGCAACCAAAATTATTGGGTGTGCCAAATGTGAGCTGGGATTGGCTATTTGGTAGCCCCTTTGTGGACTGGCATCCTACAGGAGGCTCTGTTTGGCAATACATCTGTTTTTTATGCAACCAAACTAAGACAGGGATTGAAAAAGAGGCAGTTCCTTCAACAAGGCCACTGGGAACAACATCCAAGGGCTTGGTCAGCAAAATGTTGCCTAGCTTAACTAATTGCTAAGCACTGTGTATCTCAGTTAGTGTAACCAACCCCAGCTCAGGTAGAACTGTGTGGTGTTGATACAATATAAATAGGAAGTAGCTGCGTCACTGGAGTTCTTTGCAGGTACTGACCCTGCATCTGTTCCTCTTACAGATTCATTGCCGGCTTGCGCACTGGCAGGCAGCATTGGGTTTCACTTACACCTGAAACTGACGTCAGCTCCAAAGACAGCTTTTCACATTAATTGCCTTATTCCTTATCAACAGTTACTGTTTATGGTCTATTTAGATCTTTTAATCATACAGAAAGGACAGGGAACCTGAGAATTTAGTGTGATATAAATCAACTGAGGGCAGAAGAGGAAGGTAACAACAGTACAGGGCAAAACAGTATACTGAATTTGTTATCGTCTTGATAATGATTTATTCATTTTACATTATTTTCTTTAGTGCCCTATACTGGGCGTTACAAACAGGCATGATATTGGCCATTCTTTGTTTTTGGATAGAAGCAATTGAAAAGGAGGAGCGGTATGTCTGCTTGTTAAGCAGAATTTAAAAGCTTATATTAAAGAGGAGGTGATGTTAGAAAATTAGGGGACAGAAGTCTTATGGGTGGAGTTCTTCACTGATTGTAAAGAGTCCAGCAAATTAATTGTAGGTGTATAAATAATATTACCCCCCCCCCCAATGCAAGTGAGGTGAAGCAACAGTGCTGCCAGATCAGCTAATGGGAACAAGTTTATATACTTGTTGCAAGACAATTTTATGGCATTTATAGTTGTTGAGGAGCCAACCAGAAAAAATGTTCTACTGGATCTAGTGATCTCAAATGACCCAGAATGCAATGAGCAAATAATTGAACCCCTGGGTAATAGTGACCATAATGTGATATTTTAAATGTCTGGTGCAAAAAATAAATATACACTGGAGCAACAAAAACTATGAATTTCAAAAAAGCTAATTTTAGTACCTTGAGGGCTGCCCTTCAGAGCATAGATTTGGGAATTATATTTTAAGCTAAAACACAGCGGTTGTCATTTAAAATTATATTGAATTTGTACTGTTCTTATTTTATTCCCTTCAGAAGTAAATGTAGAAGCACTAAGAATCACCATATTTGGCTTAAGTAAGGAAGTTAATAGGAAAGAAGAGAAAGGCATTTAGGAACTACAAGTCTGGTAGGACAGAAGCTGCATTTAATGAATATAAACACTATAATAAATGTTGTAAAACAGCAATTCGGAAGGAAAATATAGGAAATGAGGAGCACTTTGCTGCAGAGGCTAATACTAACCCCAAAAGTGTTTTAAGTATATTAATAGTAAAAGGGTGCAGGTTGAGACTGTTGCTCCTTTAAATAATGAAACCAGTATGGTTGTAACAGATACAGAATAGGAGCTTGTGCTAAATCAGTTCTTTTCTTCAGTGTATACAATAGAGGAATCACCTCATAGCTGCACTGTTTGCTCAGCTCGATCTAGGTAGTGGCTGACTCAGGATATGGTTCATAAAGATTGAATGTGATCAAGGCTCCATGGCCAGATGGAATACACCCCTGGGTTCTAAGAGAGGTGTAATATGATAACTATGTATAAATATATAAAGAGATCATTTAATAATCTCTTTAATAATTTATTATTATCTAGCTGACATGCGGTCACCAATTTCGATTAGAATAAAGGAGGTTCCGGCTAAATACTTGGAAGGGTTTTTTTTTTACTGTGAGAGCTCAGAAGATGTGGAATTCTCTCCCTGAATCAGTGATACAGGCTGATACATTAGATCGCTTTAAGAAGGGATTGGATGGCTTTTTAACAAGTGAGGGAATGCAGGGTTATGGAAGATAGCTCATAGTACAAGTTGATCAGGGGTGTAAAATCAGTGTGCCAGGCCCCTCCACCAGAAAAATATTCAGAGTGAGTCAGGAAAGAAATTTTCCCCTTCTGAGGCAAATTGTTCAAATGGGTATTTTTGCCTTCCTGTGGATCAACTAGCAGTTAGGCAGGTTATATATAGACTTAAAAGTTTGAACTTGATGGACGTGTCTTTTTTAACCTAACTTATTATGTTACTATAAAGTCAGTACATCTGGGTAGCTCAGGGCCGGAACTAGCGGTAGACATGTGCCTAAGCTGCAAAGCTGGGGGGGCACCAGGCATGTACCTTACCTGCCTTCTACCCCTTGTCTGGTCCCCTTTCTCCTTGCCAAACTGTGCTTCTGTGTGCGCAACGAAACACACGCACATTGCGGATGTCAATTCGCATATGGGCACTAGCATCAATTAGCACATTTGGCAGAGGGCAGCTATGATGGGCAGAGAAGGTGCATGGCAGGGCCCACAGTGCAACAAGGAGTGGGTCAGCAAGGCTCACTGAGTTTTATCCCAGTGTTCCACCAACCCAGTCCAACCCTGATTATGGACTGTCTTTATACACTTATAGTCTGAAGCTGACCTAAAACAATATATGGCAGACAAATTCCATACAGGAAAGACCTAGTTCTTGTATCAGCCATACTGGCCAGCCCAAGCAAGGATTAAGATGTACAGTATATCTCAGGGTTGGTAACTCAGGGAATATATAGTTAACATTCTACTGAGGCCTCACATTTAATCACGAGGACTGTATACATGGCAAAGTGTCCCTTTGGGTAGCAGATTGGCATGTACTGTATATACAAGATGAATAATGTGTACCTTCTATTTAATGTGGTTAACGAAGCATGATTAACGGTTGTCTCCCTACTCAGCAGTTGGAGAGAACGAGTGTTGTGAAAAGCACTCAAGAATAATTGTGTCAGGAGGCTAATTGGAATGTGCCAGTGACCTATTTCACAATGAGCCAATGGCTTGACCTACAGTGACTGATGCTCCTCTGCTTTACACTTTTTATTCTTTGTAAACACATTCCATGGTTAAAATAGATATTACATTATTTCTATAGCCAGGGAACAGCTCCCACGTAATCCCCTTTACAGAAAATGTACAATACAGGCCGAGAACAGAACTTTGTGCACAGAACATTCTGTCTCTGGATACTTTCTAGTAGGAGCTGATTAGAGAATTTCGTGTGGATATCATTAAAAGGAAACTGTCATGGGAAAACATGTTTTTTTTTAACATTGCATCAGTTAATAGTGCTTCTCCAGTAGACTTCTGCACTGAAATCCATTTCTCAAAAGAGGAAACAGATTTTTTTATATTTCATTTTTGATATCTGACATGGGGCTAGCCATTTTGTCAATTTCCCAGCTGCCCCGGTCATGTGACTTGTGCCCGCACTTTAGGAGGGAACTGCTTTCTGGCAGACTGTTGTTTTTCCTTCTCAATGTAACTGAATAGTAAGCAGTGGGACATGGATTTTTACTATTGAGGGAGCTGTTATCTGGTTACCTTCCCATTGGTCTGTTGTTAGGCTGCTGGGTGGGGAGGTTATATCACTCCAACTTGCAGTACAGTAGTAAAGAGTGATTGAAGTTTATCAGAGCACAAGTCACATGACTTGGGGCAGCTGGGAAATTGACAATATGTCTAGCCCCATGTTAGATTTCAAAATGAAATATAAAAAAACTGTTTGCTCTTTTGAGAAATGGATTTCAATGCAGAATTCTTCTGGAACAGCACTATTAACTGATGCATTTTGAAAAAGCAGTTTGAATGGGCAGGACTAGGCCCGAAACGTTGGCTGTTGGTTTCTGACCAATAAACACAAATCTTCACATTTGCAACAAAGAAGTTCTGCAGTTATGTCTTTGCTTCTTCTGTAGCCACCCAAGGCAACCACAGCCCTTTAGCAGTAAAGATCTGTGTCTCCCCAGTAGATGCCCCAGTAGCTCCCCATCTTCTTTTCTGATTCTGATTCACTGATTCACATGCTCTGTGCTGCTGTCACTTACTGAGCTTAGGGACCCACTCACAATATACAGTACACCTAGGGTAAAATTTTCAAAATTCACGTGAATGGTTCGAAGTTCGATCGAATTGCGATCGTACGATTTTTTCGGATATTCGAATATACAAATTTGGCCTCTTCGATCATCGAATACTGAATTATCGAATTATCGAATAGATCGAATGATCGTATATTCGATCATTCTATGATCAAAGGAATTAAAATTTAAAAATCCTTCGAATGCCTACTTCGCCAGATTGAACCTACCGAATACCAATGGGGGGTTCCCATAGGCTTCTTTGGCTAAGTCCTGCTCAAATACCATTTCTACGATCGAACGCTTCGATTGTTCAAATCGTACTATTTTTTCGGAGGCTCGAAGGAGATGGAGATGATAGCCTAATGATGCTTAACAAATTTCGAATAGATTTGTAGGATTTTGGGTGAATAATAGTAAATTTGCCCCCTAGTGTCATAGAAATATAGTCACAATATAAGGCTGATTAGTCATTAATACAGATAATTACTACATGGCAGCACAGAAACCACTGCAACTAGCATCAGAATTTAATAATCAGCCCTATCGAATCAGCTTATATTACAAGCCAAACGCATAATTTGCTTGATAATTAGTGACGACCCATAACCTTAGCTTCTCAACAGCTGCTCAGAGCCCACTGAGCATTCCAAGATGATGACCCCCTGTGACAAGTTTGAAGTCCTGGATTGTTGCTGCTATTGAGAAGTTTAAACTTTAGGTGGGTGCAATAAGTGCAGTAAATAAAATATGACATTTTTATCCCTATTATTTTTAGGGTTTACCTACACTAGTTTTACTTCAGCCCTGTGTTGGGCACTGCTGTCTTGCTGAGACAATAAGTCACTGAAATTACTCTTGCCAATTGCCAACAAGAGGATGGTATGGGTAATTTCAGAAAACAACTGTAGAGGGGAATTATGCCCAAAAATGCTGTAAGCATCATATGTCCATCTGTGGATGAATGAAATATATTTGTTGTTATGGACACTCTGTCGGCACTCTATCTAGCCTTCTGATGGCTAGCGAGATGACTGATGTACCTCTAGCAGGGATGATTCTCATTGGACAATCTTATTGCCTCTATCATTAAATAGAGACACCTCCTTTGGAGCTAGGCAAATCAAATGGAAGAGTTTTAGGGAAGGTTTAAGCCCCTTTTCATGGAAGAATATTGCAAGGTTTAGTACTGAGATGGGCAAAACACTCCCACAACATATAGTGCCTTTGCCATTTGGAATAAGACTGTAAGAGACCCAGGTCCCCAAACCTCAGTGTTGTCATACTTTGAAACAGTTTAGTGGGGTAAATCTCAATACAGCTGCCATAAGAAGCCCTCCACTCCACAACAGCAGCCTCCATAGATGCTTGTTTATATCTAAGTGAATGCCGTGGCAGATACCAATCAGTGGTGAAGTTGTCTCCAAAGGGCATGGAAAGACTTGACTGCAAAATAAAAGCCATAATGTTTGGGCAGTGGTGAATACAATGAGAACAAAACACTTCCCAGAGTAAGGATAAGGCACAGTGTCGGACTGGGACACCAGGGTCCCACCATAAAACTTAGACCAGGGGCCCACTCTCAGTACTAATATTCTTCATCTCCTCAATCAAACTCTATTCTCCTAGTTTGTTTTCTTTACATACTATAATCAATTATTCCATCCATTTAGCCTCTTTCTTCTCCTAGAAATAGGGAATGGCCATGAAATAGGCCAAAAGTTTAGCAGCATGAGGGCCCACTGACACCTTGGCCCACCGGGAGTTTTCCTGGTATTCTGGTGGGCCAGTCCCACACTGATAAGGCAGCGCTTTCAGGAAAGGTGACAATGAACCTGCCTATTAATAGGCTTTTGGTTATTCATACATTCAACCTGGATCCATTTATATTCATGAGGCTCCTTCTCAGCAATACAAAGCTCACAAGTATCACAAGTATCTACTGGAAATAGTATATGGAACATCTTATACAGTACATCTTAGATGCAAGATACTGAATATCACCATGAACTTCTGGGACAATATTAATTCATGTTGATATTAAGCAGTGCAATCAGGTAATAGAAACCTTAAATATCCTTTTAATTAGTCCAACTTCACAGCTCAGGCAGGTGGGTAAATGCATATACACAGAAAAGCTAATAAAGAAACACTTGAAGGCTGCCATGCATGGAGTGATCATAGAAAAACTGTACAGGCCCACCTATTTTTTGACCACTTTTGTATTGTAGTAGAAAATGACCTTGTTGTTTCTATAACATAACCTGAACTTAAGCTGATGGACCAGTGGATCACTAGTCTGGTCTCTTCACTTATGGCCTTATATTTTCATGGTGACGAATTGCTATTCATAGATTGTTTTACTTACCTTGGCATTGTTGTACAAAAGGATGACAGCACTGAAGATGACATCATAACCAAAGTTTGGAAGTCCAAGCAATACAGAATTAACACCAAACTCTCCCTGTACCAGAATTGTATTGTATCAAGACTGCTTTATGGTTCAGAGTGCTGTCGTATAAAATAAATTGACTTAGTAAAGCTGTAAGCCTTACATACCACAAGTCTCAGAAGGAAGAAGTCTCAGCATCTTCTCGCCACAAAAGATTTCAAACTAGGACTTCTCTAAAAGTTACATCTAGAGGACATGGCCACCATCCGAATGCAAAGGTAATGGAAGTGGATTGGACGTGTACTAAGGTGTAGTACAGACTCATCCACCAACATTGCCCTTCACTGGACACCAGAAGGAAAGTGGAGAAGAGGATAGCCTTGAGCGACATACAGTTGAGGCAGAACGATGATGATGGACTTTTATAGTGTTCAATTCATTATGACAACAGCTGGAATTGTTGAAGAGCAGAAATTGAAGAGGAGACCTTTCTAATCTAATCTGCTAATGCTCCAAGCACTGGCCTATGGTGGATTATATTTTCATTGACCTACTGACCAATATCCATTTTAAGCAGATACCAGTCTGGATCATTAGGCCAGCATACATGTACCAGTATGGCCAGCAATGCGCATGTAGGGATCTAATATCAGCAACTTATTGTAAGTCAAAATGATAACCCAACCCACAATCAGCTCCCATACTGCTGAATAAGAGTGACTGGATGTGTAACAGAACAGAACACTACTTCCTGCTTTTCAGCTCTCTTGGTTTCCACTACTAGGAAGTAACCAATCAATCAGAGACTTGAGGGGGGGGGGGCACATGGGTCATAACTGTTGCTTTTGAATCTGAGCTGAATGCTGAGGATCAATTGCAAACTCACTGAACAGTTATGTCCCATGTGGCCCCCCTTCAAGTCGCTGACTTAATCAAAGTTAGAGAGCTGAAAAGCAGGAAGTAGTGTTCTGTTCTGTTATACGTCCAGTCACTCCAGCCTTTATACATTACATTTTTAGCTAACTAACTATATTAGAAACATGTTTTATTTTGCAGATCCTATTTATTAACCCACCTGGCCTACATGTTGGAGGGCCGATAATAGCCCCGTGTTGACCAATCCCTGCTTTTAAACAACACCCACTCTAAACCACACCCATGTTAGCACAGGACCATGTCCAAAGTAATTGTGGTAGCACACCAAAAACCAAATGGTTGGTGCACACTGCAGGGATATCTCTTATCACTCGTGTGAAAACAGTTGTCATATTAAGACATACCCTTAAGTCCATATGCCTCCTATTTCCCTGTGGATAACACGGCACCCCCAGGCCCCAGCACATTTAAACACCTTAGAGGCCCCTAACAATAATTTATTTGCTAACAAATCCTGAGAACAAATACCAGGCGTATGTTCCACAGGCAGAGAAAGGCACACAAAGGCAAAGAAGGGCACAACAGGCATAGCAGGGCACACGCAAGCAGAGTATCTCCCACACAGGCAGAGCAGGGCAAACACAGGTAGAGTGAGACACACACAGGCAGAGAAGGGCACACACAGGCAGAGTATGTCACACACAGGCAGAGTATGTCACACACAGGCAGAGCAGGGCACACACAGGCAGAGTATGTCACACACAGGCAGAGCGGGGCAAATACAGGCAGAGTATGTCACACACAGACAGAGCGGGGCAAATACAGGCAGAGTATGTCACACACAGGCAGAGAAGGGCACACACAGGCAGAGTATGTCACACACAGGCAGAGAAGGGCACACACAGGCAGAGAAGGGCACACACAGGCAGAGTATGTCACACAGGCAGAGTATGTCACACAGGCAGAGTAGGGAACACACAGGGAGCATAGGGAAGGCAGAATAAAGTAGGAGACTGAGAAACCCATCAGGACCACTCTAATATGCACTGCATACAGTGACACAGTGCTGGTGCCCCATTAGTATTTTGTATAAAGTGTGAACAGGGGAACAACGTGGGCCGTTTCAATCTGGGTCTCAGGTGTGAACAGTAAAGGGCTTTAGGGGTGTGAACAATAGAGGTGTCACAGGTATTAACAATGCAGCGGGATCACAGGTGTGAACAATACAGGGGATTAGTCAGAATTTGTTTAAACAATACAGGGGCCAGTTAATCTCTGTAGTGATACCATTTAAAAATCTTACATGATAAGCAAGCACAGCAGGTAGATGGGGCCGCCAGTTGGACAGCCCTGACATAGACTATTAAAAATACTGCTTGTCCTATTGCTGTAAAAGAAAATAAGTTACCTGCATAGTATTAAGGCAGGGGTCCACAACCTTTTTTGGTTCAGGGACCTGCGTTGAGGCAAAAATTTTCAAGGACCGGGGGTTCGGTCATCGTCCAATCCCGGTATGCCGATGTCCAATTTGGCGCGCCGGCATACATTTTGGTGCATAATCTAAAGGTTCTGCAGCCCACTTCAGCTCTGCCCTCGGCCCAGTAGTTGGGGACCCCTTTAATAAGGTATTGATGGACTTCCTATAGTTCTGTTACTTACTAAAATGCAACTGGATTTCCTATGCTAAGGAACAATGGGGGTGGTTTTTACCCTTAGTAACCCGTTTGTGAATTTAAACCAATGGCAGGCTTTATGAACCCTACATGAAATCAATATCATTTTGTGCATGATCAATCTGTGGCCAGAAAAGCAAAAAACATAAGGCTGACAGTTACTGATAAGAACCTTGTGTCAATGTGGTGCCGCACACCCCCTCACAGGGAAATCATTTATAAGGTATAAATCATCTCCAGGTAAAGCCCGCTTATTATTCTGTGCTGGGAAGCACTCAGTATGTCTGGTAAATATACAAATGTCAGCATCATTGCAGAGAAATGGCGTGTGCTGTATTTCCACCAACTCTGGCACATTATTCCTGGAAGCCCTTTGGAAATGCCCCTAGGACTAGTAAATATTCAGGGTGCTGTGGTGTAAAAAGTTCCTTCCTTCCCATCATGCAGTGCTACACACTGCTGCCCTTTATGATCAGCAAATACACGAGATAAAGGCCATTTTGAAATATGGTGCTACGTATTTTAACTATTAATCAAATAAGCCAGTTCAAGTGACTTTACCCAGATTCAGCCTAGTTGTGCTTTTGTGTGTAGTGTTATAGAAATACTCTACTCGGTGACAATGGAATGACATTTCTTTACTACTAAGTGTTAACATGCAAAATAAACGCACAGTAGGAAATATCAACAGGCTATAGAAAATATAGGGCCTTTGGCAACTTACCTTGGGCCCCTTCCTGCTGTCAGCAATAATAAGCGTTGGTTACCCACAAAACCACAGTTATTGCCACATTATTCTTGTGATGTGGGCCGGCTAGTGTTCCAGCAATGGAGAGCCCAAGACACCACTAAGGCTAATGCAGCTAAGTCTACTATGATAGACAGAGCTGCACACATTGGGGCAAATTCACTAAAGGGCGAAGCGTCTAACGCTAGCGCTAATACGCCAGCGTGACGTCATTTCGCAACTCCACCAACTTACTAACAGTGTCCCTGATGAAAATTCACTAGCGAAGTAGATAGACTAGCGTAACTTCGCACCCTTACGCCAGACAGAGTTGCGCACTGACTAAGGGACGTAACTACGCTAATTCACTAAGATGAACATTTTTGACCTGGCGAAGTTCAATACAATGGATAGGAATTTGTCCCAAAAAAACGCTGGCTTTTACTTTTTTTAGGGTGATAGTCTGAAAAATAGCAAAATTTTTTTGGGGGGGGGTTACCCACCTTCCCATCTACATTTCCTAACATATGGCAACACAACTATACAGGGGGCACATGTAGGGCAATAGGACAACTTTATTTTATTTATTAAAGGTTTCCTGGGCTTGTGTAGTGGCTGTAACATATACTTCTATTATACGTTTAACTTCGCACCGTATGCAAATTAGGAATTGCTGGGGTAAATGCGCTTTGCATGGCGAAGTAACGGTAGCGCTACTTCGCTAACGATTGCCGCCCTGAGCGCAAATTCGCATTTTAGTGAATTTGTGTAGTGCTGGCAAAACTACACCTGGTGAAGTGCAGCGAACGCTAGCGAAGCACTCGCTAGCGCAACTTCACAGGTTAGTGAATTTGCCCCATTGTTCCCTAGTGGGTGAGTAGAAGCTGACACTCACTCACCTACAGCCACAATGTAGTCATAACAAGTCCCAGCAGTGCAGGTTTATCTGAACTATTCCTCCCAGCACCTGTTTCTCTTCATTCTGTCTTCATACAGCAGTTGGGTGTCAGATATTCATTGACAGTTAGAGCCAATAAATCTTAAAGGAGGGGCTTCCTTTCCTAGCAGATGTATTAGAGCTCACTCAAATAACTGATTCCAGTACAAACAAAATCTAACAAAATAACTGCCTTTTGCACAAATCCTTCATGTAGAGAGACATGATGTCTGGTGATTTTAATAGAGTGAACTCTAATACATCTTCTAGGCAAAAGGACCCCCCCTATTAGATATATTGGATCATTCATCTGACATCTGCATGAAGAGAGAATGAATAGAAACCAATGCTGAGAGAGGGGCGGTGAACATAAACTTGATTATTTCGGAAATGGTACAGGATATTTAATTGATTGTATTTAGAAAGTTTCTTAATTCAGTATGCTGAAGCTTATATTATATTTTCATGTTTGCAATAGTTCCCCTTTAAAGCAATACTGCTTGATAAATCCAACTCCCCCATTTATTAGATAAGGATTCTCCAATGAAAACCCATACCTGTTCTGCAGTGACGTAACTGGAGGGGGCGGGCCCTGGTGCAGGACGTGCAGCCGGCCCCGCCCCCTTCATGTAAGATTCTCACCTCGTCCGCTGCTGCCGGAAAACGGCCGCCGCGGCCCAAAAATCGACAGAGCGGGAGCTGCCTGGGGGCCCTGAGGGGGTGCAATTGGGCCAGGGCCGCACCCAGTAGTTCCGCTTGCAACTCTTTTTATTTGTTAGTTCATGCAATTGTCACTTTTGGGATTAAACAGTACTTCTAGCGCCGGATATCTAAGCAGCACTATATCCATTCCTCTGCTGCTATAATAACCTTCCTATGTTACATAACCACAAAATGACAATGTTCTAGCGTGGGATAACCGTGGAACTCACATTAGAGAAATGTAGAGAAGGAATATGTACCCTTTAAAAGCAAAATACTGGACATAGTTAATGTTTAGAAGAAGATGAGACATAAAAGCTGCAAATCAGAAAGTGAGGAGAGCATCTCACCCATCATATAAAAAACAAAACAAGAGAATGAGTGTCAGTTGTATAGCGAATGCAATTATTTTTTTTAATGAAAAGTGCAGCAGTGGCAATGCTAGGAGGGCAGTGGAGCATTGCACACGGGTTTCCTTAGGCTGGGAGAAGCATAACATATGTCCCAGCTGGGGCTCTTCTAGTTCAGTCGAGTTCATAACCGAGTCACAAATAGGTGTGAGGAAGGGCATTAATAAATACATAGTGTTACATAGCTGGAGGGAGACAATTTCATACATGGTTAATCAATTGGATGCACATAACATATATATATATTAACAAATTAAAAAAAGAAAATGCTGTAATGAGAGACTTCTAAATCTGGGTCAGTGGGAGGAACTTCTGGTAGTAATTCTTGGTCACGTCGATCATGAGGTCTTGAGTGCATTCTGGGAGTTCTCCAGAAAACAGACCTAATGAAACGGAGAAGAAAATCTTGTATCCGAGATAAACCTAAACACTTGCCTATCACATCCCCCAATCTTTTTATTGTGTTATAATCCCCCAATATGATGACACAGGAGCATGGCCCAAATGGCTTGAGGGGAGGGAAATTAATTGAACAATCCAGTAAATAGAACTCTCTTTGCAAGAAAAACTCTCTAGGTCAATAGAAATACTATAAAACTACATCAGTATATTCCACCATACTGAGTACAGCTTTAATCTATGAGCTGGTATCACTGGCTGAGAAATTAGACACTATGGGAAAGCAAGAATTTACTTATGAAACAATTTGGCCAATTAAAGCATCATGTGTTGTGTCTAGGGTTGCCACCTTTTCTTGAAAAAAATACCGGCCTTTGTATATATTTATCTTTTTTTTTTTCTATTAACAACATTGGGATCAACCATCAAAAATACAGGCCAGGTGGCAACCCTAGTTGTGTCCCATTTGTTCAGTTTCTCTATAATTCATTAATATCCCACATATCAGCTGTTTACAGGGAAACTGTCATGGGAAAACGTGTTTTTTTTCCAAAACGCATCAGTTAATAGTGCTGCTCCATTAGATTTTTTTATTTTCAATTTTGAAATCGGACATGGGGCTAGATATTTTGTAAATTTCACAGCTGCCCCTGGTCATGTGACTTGTGCCAGCGCTTTAGGAGGGAACTGCTTTCTGGCAGGCTGTTGTTTTTCCTTCTCAATGTAACTGAATAGTACGCAGTGGGACATGGGTTTTACTATTGAGTGCTGTTCTTAGATCTACCAGGCAGCTGTTATCTTGTGTTAGGGAGCTGTTATCTGGTTACCTTCCCATTGTTCTGTTGTTAGGCTGCTGGGGGGGGGGGGTGATATCACTCCAACTTGCAGTACAGCAGTAAAGAGTGATTGAAGTTTATCAGAGCACAAGTCACATGACTGGGGGAAGCTGGGAAATTGACAAAATGTCTAGCCCCATGTCAGATTTCAAAATGAAATATAAAAAAATCTGTTTGCTCTTTTGAGAAATTGATTTCAGTGCAGAATTCAGCCGGAGCAGCCCTATTAACTGATGCATTTTGAAAATAAAAAAAAATCCCCATGACAGGATCCCTTAATGTACTAATATACTAACTTACCCGGACATCCGGCAAACATGGTGAAGGGAGGAACCACGGTTTCTGGTGGTAACACAGTATTGTCCAGAATCTTACAGCAATCTTTTAAGACACATCTACGGCCCTGCAATAATCATTCGGGACAAATGAAATAATAGGGTTGATAATATATCCAAACGTAAATATATACAGTTGTGCTCATAAGTTTACATACCCTGGCAGACTTAATGATTTCCTAACCCTTTTTTTTTTTTTTCAGAGAATATGAATGATAACACAAAAACTTTTCTGTGAAGGTTTTCTGTGATTTCTCCTGACCTCAATATCATTGAGCCACTCTGGGGAGACTTCAAACGTGCAGTTCATACAAGACAGACACCCAAGAATTTACTGGAACTGGAGGCTTTTTGCCAGGAAGAATGAGCAGCTTTACCTTTGTCTGAGAAGATAAAGAGCCTCATCCACAACTACCACAAAAGACTTCAAGGTGCCACTGATGTTAAAGGGGCCAATACACGGTATTAAGAACTGGGGTATGTAAACTTTTGATCAGGGTCATTTGGGTAGTTTGTGTAGTGATTATGATTTAAAAAGAGTAAACACAGTTGACAATAAATTAGCTATGAGGAAACACTGGCCAAATTGGGGAGGTTCACGCTGGAGAAGAGGCGCTTAAGGGGTGATATGATAACTATGTATAAATATATAAGGGGGTCATATAATAATCTCTCTAATGCTTTATTCACCAGTAGGTCTTTCCATCTGACACAAGGTCACCCATTCTGATTAGAAGAAAGAAGGTTCCACCTAAATATTGGGAAGGGTTTTTTTTTTTTTTTTTTAAAGTGAGAGCTGTGAAGATGTGGAATTCTCTCCATGAATCAGTGGTACAGGCTGATACATTAGATAGCTTTAAGAAGGGGTTGGATGGTGTTTAGCAAGTGAGGGAATACAGGGATATGGGAGATAACTCATAGTAAAAGTTGATCCAGGGACTGGTCCCATTGCCATCTTGGAGTCAGGAAGGATTTTTCCCCCCTTCTGAGGCAAATTGTAGCGGCTTCAAATGTTATTTTTGCCTTCCTCTGGATCAACTAGCAGTTAGGCAAGATTATATATAGACTTAAAATGTTGAACTTGATGGATGTGTGTCTTTCTTCAACATAACTTACAATGTATGTTACCAAATAATTGTGGCACAGGGAGGCTCTCAAAGGGCAAACAATCCAATAAATATCAATTGCAATTAAACACCCATTTTTACTTTTTTGAACAATACTCACGATCACACAATTCTTTCCTATGTGAACATACGAGCCAATCTGCGCTGCATTAACCACACAGTCCTCTTCGATGAAGACGTGGTCACCGATGTGCAAAGGGAAAAATGCCACACTGCGACAGAGAAATAAAAGCAAACTAAGCCATGAGCAAAGCAAGTTACAAGTCCTTAGCCTGGTAATTAATCAATGTTGCAAACAGTGGGCTCAGATATGTGACCATAGTAACAGAATGCTCTGGTCTAAGGGACCCAATTTTTTTCTTTTATCCCTGAGTGATGTTTAAATGTATGATGTAAAGGGAGCTACACAAGGCTGGTGCAGACATGGAGATTCGGGGAGATTCTGTCGCCTGGCGATTAATCGAGGCGATAATCTCCCTGCCTTCTCCCTGTCCAGCGCCTGTTTGAATTAAAAAGCGCCAGCGCCAATACACACATTTCCGGAATCGCACTAAGTGCGGAAAGGGAGAAGGCAGTTCGGGGAGATTGACGCCAGCGATTAATCGCCAGGCGACGGATCACCCCCGAATCTCCCCGTCTGGACTAAGCCTAAAAGAAACAGTTTGCAGTGATTGCCAAATAAAAGCTGTGATTGGTATTAGAAGCCCCATGTGGCCTGCCAACCTGCAGGAGGCTGTGTTTGACTCTACACACACGTCTTTATGCCACCAAGTCATAGTATTGAGATGTAGTACCGTGTTAGCCATTCGAAAAAATGTATAAAATGTAAAGTTTGGTGATACCTTTTATTGGCTAACTGAATAAGTAACAATTGCAAGCTTTCGGAGCACACAGGCCCCTTCGTCAGGCAAAATACAAATGAACATTGAAAAGGCACATTATATATACAAATAGATCACTGAAAAAGGGTTTGTGGGCAATGAATTAGAAATTTACAGATAGACAGAGATAACTTGTAGAAGGTAATAAAAGTAATAATTTAAGAATAAGCACCTGCTTTGAGACAAAACATACGTCAGTTTAGAAGCAACAGAAACCCATCCCTTCAGGCTTCCATTGACCTCAATTGGAACCTGCGGACTCCGGTGGGTCTTGGCCTGAAAACTGGTTATTAGAACCTGGACAAGTGGTGTCAAGTGGTTAATACTACAGTCAATGGGATTGTTTCAATGCAAGCTGGAATAGGATGGCAGAGAAAACATCCCTGTGTGCAAATAGCCTAAACCTTAAATATCAGCCACAAAGCATAAGGTAAAATATATATAAATAGATGGAGTCAATACGGCAGCCATAGTAGACCAGTCACATTTAGAACAGACTAAAGCCAGTTAGTGGTTGAGTAGCTTCCAGAGGGAGATTATGCTGCTGGGATCTTTAGCAAATTGAAAACAAACATCCTGCTAAAGGAGAAGTAAAGCTACTGCGGCAGATTATTGCAAATAGATTAACCACAATAGTGCAAGCTATACGAGACTATATTTATTCTGCAAAATGCTTTATGATGCCTAAGTAAGCAGCTCTAGAAGCTCTCTGCTTGTTTAGGATATCAGCTGCCATATTAGCTTGATGTAACATCATGCCTGTCTGAGTCTCTCCCTGCCCACTCATAGCTCTGGGCTCAGATTACAGCAGGTAGGGGAGGAGAAGCAAACTGAGCATGCTCAAGCCCAAGCCCTGGAGGTTTAAGATGAAACCAGGTAGTCTGATACAGAAGCCCATGTGTACACAATAGAAGGAATGAAATGCTTTGTTTCTTTAGACAAAGGACTCAGAGCAACATTACTTTGAGGGTTTACTGGTATATTTATATAGACCTGATTTGATAAAGCTTACTTAGTTTTAACATATACTTGGCTTTTAAACTAATATGTGCTCCATCAATTGGTGGCTATTTGCAACCCTATTGCTGCCCATGATGAGGTTCTGACTGTAACTCCTGTAACAAGAAAGAAGACACTCCTATAGGGTCTCAGGCTACAGGGATTATATTTTGATAATGATGTCCCTTTAACACACAACTACTGATTTATAGAAGCTGAGTATTCTGTCATGTGTACTAATATCACATGAATCTGCTGTACAGCATGACTCCTCAGCACGTGTACAATCCAACCCAGTTTGGCGCCCCAGCATAATTATCCGGACAAAGGATCTTCATTCCCAGCCCACTTACTCCAAAAACATTTTTTGTCTGATTGTATGAGAACATACAACAAAACGACAACATTTTAGCTTTACATAAATAAGCTGGGGCCTTGCAACATGCACTTATTTGTTACATAAATAAACTCACGGCTGGCTATAATTTCAGCAAGAACTGGCTATAATTTCTGCAATTATGACAATCTGCACCAGCACCAAGGTTTACACAATGTAACTTGAATACTAGGGCAGCAGATGTGCAAGAACAGATGCACTATTAGGTGTTTGGTTATAAAACAAATTGCACGGTATGCCTTTAACCCAATGGTTCCCAAAATGTGGTGGCTGCTAGATGGCAATGTGGCTAGCCTAAAAAACAGGTAGGGTGAGATTTTGGGACTATTACTATTTGCTCTCCTAGATACTGGGAATCTAGAAGCTCAGCTTGAAGATACAGTGAGATGTGGGTTAAAGCAATGTTGCTGTCCTAGACCTTCAAAAAGAGGCTTGAACCCAAAAGGTCCAACATTAGTTGCTTGAACCCAAAAGGTCCTACAATAGTTGCTTGAACCCAAAAGGTCCAACAACCGTTGCTTAAAACCAAAAGGTCCAATAACTGTTGCTTAAACCCAAAAGGTCCTACAATAGTTGCTTGAACCCAAAAGGTACTGCAGTTGTTGCTTGACCCCAAAAGGTCCTATAATCCTAGCTTGAACACAAAAGGCCCTACAATCACTGCTTGAATGCAAGAGGTCCTACAATCGTTGCCTGTCCTCAAAAGGTCCTAAAATCATTGCTTGAACCCGAAAGGTCCTACAATCGTTGCTTAAATCCAAAAGGTCCTAGAATCATTGCTTGATCTCAAAAGGTAATACAATCGTTGCTTGAACCAAAAAGGTCCTAAAATCATTTCTTGAAGCTGAAAGGTCCTACAATCATTTCTTGAAGCTGAAAGGTCCTACAATCATTGCTTAAATCCAAAAGGTCCTACAATCCTTGCTTGAACGCAAAAGGTCCTACAATCCTTGCTTGAATGCAAGAGGTCCTACAATCCTTGCTTGAACTCAAAAAGTTCTACAATCGTTGCTTGAACTCAGAAGTATACTCAGAATAACCTCTGCTTCAACTCAAAAGGGCTTACAATCATCACTTCAACTAAAAAGGTCCTACATTTGTTCCTTCAACTCAAAATGTCCCACAATCTCATGGCAAAAGGCAAGGCAGGGTACTAATTGCAAAAAAAAAAAACAGTTTTTTTCACACTTGCGCACTACCCAGCACATTTGTGAGTGCCCCATAAATTAACAGCTGCCTGTTTTGGTAGTGCTGTATTCATGTGGGTCAGAGGCATGTATGTGTCCACCCCCATGACTCCAAAACTTGCATGTCATTTCCTGGACACAGGTTTTTTTGAATGAGAACTGAGGAGATTGCTTTTGTTCCCTTTCCTGAACTAGTACTTGCATCCAGGGTCATAGTAAATCAAACCTAAGGAGTTTTGGCCACCATGATGAAGTCAGTGAGTCCAGCTTATGTTAATGTGTCATACCCCCACCTGCACTTGTTCCCAAGCTATCTTCAACTGTCATCTTCAGCCAAAGGCCAAGTGTCTCCCATTAATTAACCAATGCAGTTCTGCTTGACAGCAACTGGATTTTCAAAACGCTTATGGTGCTTAACCACAGTTACTGAGTACTTGGTTAACTCCAACCAAGAAAGGGGAATGGTTTTATCTATAAATATGGACCCAATCTGTAGAGGATACTCAATACATGGTTAGACTGTATTTATTGTTATAGTTTTTGAAATACAAATGGTTTATTAACATGCTTCATCAAAACCTTTTTCCTGAAGTTAGATATGCCAAATCACTACCTCCTGCTGGCTAGGCGGACATCAGAGGGCACAGTTGGGATATTTGTCACAAGAATGAGGCAGAGGTGGGGGCTTGGTGCATTCAAGGTGTGGCAAGACACACATACTGGGACTCATTATGGCTACTGTAATTATGGCTACTGTAATTATTACTGTAATCCTCTTAATTGCCATTACAGATAACTCACCCCTTACTAAATTTCTTAAAGGGAGGCCTGATCACGCTGCGGCTTTTGATGACACAGTGACGTCCCACTCGAACATTGGCCAAATCGCCTCGTATAATACAGTCGTTCATAACGATGGTCTGTAAGAGAAGATGAAAAAGTCTCAGTTTGTTAGGGAGAACCTGGAACACTCATGTCTACAGACAATCAATTCTCCATCTATGTACTACTGTACTGTAGCACACCATGTAAACTAAAATTCCCAGTGACCTTATATCAGCTCAGCTGAATGAAGAATGCTGGGAATTGTAGTTTGGGTGTGCTAATTGTACACTGGTCCCTACCCATAAATGTGATAGTGACCCTTTATGTAAATAAATATACTCAGCTACTCTACTTTACTCAACAATAAACACTGTCTTCAGACACAAATTTTATTTTTAGAGAATACTGGTCCTTTGGGAGGATAACAGGACGCCTTTGGACCATTCATTGAAATACACCTATCTAGAAATAAATGCAGCAAGATAAACAATTGGGAGCAACTTCCATGGGATGGAATGTGAAAACAAGTGTGCAGGGTCAATTAACCAAAAAGAAGGGAAAGAATGACCCATTTAACTGCACCCCCATTGTGTTTGTCAATTCCCATTGAACAATATATATATATATATAT
>CM044448.1:99373530-99410899 GCA_024363595.1 Xenopus borealis | reverse complement strand
GACAGGCACAGAGACATGCAGACAGACAGGCACAGAGACATGCAGACAGACAGGCACAGACACATGCAGACAGACAGGCACATAGACATGCAGACAGACAGGCACATAGACATGCAGACAGACAAACACAGAGACAGACAGGCACAGAGACACGCAGATAGACAATCACAGAGACAGACAGACAGGCACAGAGACAGACAGGCACAGAGACAGGCAGATAGATAGGCACAGAGACAGACAGGCACAGAGACACACAGACAGGCACAGAGACACACAGACAGGCACAGAGACATGCAGATAGACTGGCACAGAGACATGCAGATAGACAGAGACAGACAGGCACAGAGACAGACAGGCACAGAGAGTGAGAGGACTGGCAGCTAAGCAGGCTAGTGCATGGATTCAGGGGGTGCTGGGAGAGATGATGTTTTCATTTGTGTCTGTTTGTACCCGAGTTACTGTGTCATGATGAGCTCTGGGGTATTTTACACACACACTGTTTTTATCATGTTGTGCCCGGGCATAATATTCACATAACTGCCATTGTATTTCATTCCTCATAAATACTGGATTTATTGTGAGCATTGTACACGGAGTAGGCAGTGTATTTATTGTGAGCATTATACACGGAGTAGGCAGTGTATTTATTGTGAGCATTATACACGGAGTAGGCAGTGTATTTATTGTGAGCATTATACACGGAGTAGGCAGTGTATTTATTCTGAGCATTATACACGGAGTAGGCAGTGTATTTATTCTGAGCATTATACACGGAGTAGGCAGTGTATATATTGTGAGCATTATACACGGAGTAGGCAGTGTATTTATTCTGAGCATTATACACGGAGTAGGCAGTGTATTTATTCTGAGCATTATACACGGAGTAGGCAGTGTATATATTGTGAGTATTATACACGGAGTAGACAGTGTATTTATTCTGCCGTATGGTCTAAGGCTGTGAATATGTGCACTGTTCTGGGGCAATACTGCACTCACTCAGGTAAGACCATTGGTGTACCTGTGGGTCAAGGGAATCGCTTTTGAAGGGGTGGAGGGGTGTGCTTTCCATATTCCTTACCCCTATTAAAAGGGTGGTTCAAATTTAAGTTAACTTTTAGAATGTTATAAAATGGTAAATTCTAAGCGACTTTTCATTTGGTCTTCATTATTTAAATTTTATTGAGTTTTTAATGATTTGCCTTCTCGTTCTGACTCTTTCCAGCTTTCAAATAGGGGTCACTGACCCCATCTAAAACAACAATTGCTCTGTAAGGCTACAAATGTATAGCTACTGTGACTTTTTATCACTCCTCTTTGTATTCAGGCCTTTCCTATTCAGTGCATGGTTGCTAGGGTAATTTGGATCCTAGCAACTAGATGGCTGACATTGCAAACTGGAGAGCTGCTGGATAAAGAGCTAAATAACTCAAAAACAGCAAATAATAAAAAATTAAAACCAATTGTAAATTGTCTCAGAATTTCTCTCTCTACATTATTCTAAAAGTGAATTTAAAGGTGAACAACCCATTTAAGAATGTACATTGCTTTTAACCGACCTCCATTCCTGCAGTTGCTCCCCAGATCACCCAGAATGGCCCGTCGTCCACGTAACAGTCGTGCCTGGCGTTTCGTTCTTAGTGGGGTGCGCAGGGATCAGGACGCCCACTCTCCATCCTTACACACAGAGGAAGAAGCATGGGGGTATGACTCTGATGGGCAGGTAAGTGTGCGTCTTGGTACAAAAAAGCTACTCAATGCATATGGAATATTGTACTCCCTGTTGTAAAATATAAGGTTATTAGAAGTCACCTAGGACAGTGATTTTCAACCTTGTGCCTCCAGCTGTTAAGAAACTACAAGTCCCACAATGCATTTGCCTGACTGTGGCTGTCAGACTCCTTCATTGCATTGTGGGACTTGTAGTTCCTTAACAGCTGGAGGCACAAGGTTGAAAATCACTGACCTAGGAGTTCCATCACAAAGGCTGAACATGCTTTTGGTCATGGGACTCAGAGTTGTCCTCTAATATCTTTATATTTTACAATAGGGGGTACAATAGGCAAGTTTTAGGGTTTCGTGAGACAAATGACATCACTCAGCACCATTTATAAAAAATAACATTTACATATGCTTCTAATATGGGGAGGGTTTAAGAAAGGTTAAATTTCGAATCCATGTGAGTATTTCAAAACCATAAATTCGAAAATTCGACCAATTGACATTTTATTTAAAAAAAAATCTAATTTTTCCAACTCGAGGGTGCAAACAACTCCAAATTGATCCTTGGACGTCTCTTCCATTGACTTGAACAGCAATTCAGCAGGTTTTTAGGTGGTGGATAGTCTAAGTTCTTAAAGGGCCAGGTTAGGGTAAATCTTGAAAAATGGAATTGGATTTTTTTTTTTTTTTTTAAACTCCAATCGAATTTGTATAACTCCCTAGTCGAATTTGACAGTTTTCAACCCTTGATAAAACTGCCCCTGAAATGTTGTTTTTACAGCATAGTAACAGTGACTCCGACACAGACCTGCTCCACTTGCCACCCTCCATCCCCAGTGCTGTACCTGTGACAGGAGAGTCATACTGCGATTGTGACAGTCAGAAGGATCCATATTGCTCCAGCTTGCACACCTTCCATCAGATCAAGAGCTGCCAGTGCGGAGAGGAAGACAACTGTAAGAACAAAAGCACATTTTCAGCTAAACTTCTCCTTTGTACATTCTATATCCAATATCTCATGTATATTTTTTTATAGACTTTGACTGGGTGTGGGACGATTGCAGTAAATCCACGGCTACCGTACTGAGTTGCGACAGCCGGAAGGTCAGTTTCCACATGGAATACAGCTGTGGGACGGCGGCAATACGAGGCAACAGAATGCTCACTGATGGGCAGCATTTCTGGGAGATCAAGATGACATCCCCAGTCTATGGCACAGATATGGTATGTGCCGAATTGCATTTCTCTTGCACAAGGTCTCGTACAGGTCCGGACTGAGAATTAAAATAGGCCCTGGCATTTCAGGTGCACAAGAGGCCCAAACAGCCCCCACAGAGGCCCAAACAGCCCCCACAGAGGCCCAAACAGCCCCCACAGAGGCCCAAACAGCCTCCACAGAGGCCCAAACAGCCCCCACAGAGGCCCAAACAGCCCCCACCATCCCACTAAATACTGAATTTCTATGGCACCTTATAGCAGCCCCTCTGGCATTTGCCAGAACCCACAGATTGCCAGTCCGGGCCTGGTCTCGTAGGCAGTGAAGATTGTGGTATTGTTTTTCCAAAGAAAACTGGGTTCTGGTACTTTTCACGTCATCCCTTGTGCAGATTCATGTATGTGCCGCAGAGTAAAACCTGGGAAAAATGAACAAGCTGTTTTGCTTTTTTTTACTTTAGATGGTCGGCATTGGGACTTCGGATGTGAACCTAGATAAATATCGCCACACATTTTGCAGTCTTTTGGGCAAAGATGCAGACAGCTGGGGACTCTCTTACACAGGTACGTTGTTGCATTAAAAACTTACAATTTCTGTATAAGTTTTTTAAAGGAAACATATAGGATAAATGCTTTTAAATGGTGCTAAAAATTGATATTATCTTTAAAAATGGCTCCTTTATTAGAGCTCCCGATAGTTGTTCTCTGGTCCCTGCTTCAAATGACAGGTGGGCGTTTCCTAATGGTTCATGCCAGAAGCACATTAGGAGGGGGACAGCCAATCACAGCCTTGCAGGCACACAAGCACAGACATGCTTCAGTTCCCACCAGATCCTGCTAGCTGCTGATTGGTTCCTGTCCTACAGTGCAGTGAGCTGAGTGCCACCGTCGCCTTTACACAGCCAGAGAATTCAGGGAGCAGGAAATGGAAGAGACGGGTGGGATTATTAGGGTTTTGCAGAAATATTTAATTAATCTGCCTGAAACACTACATATTTAAGCACAATTCTTCTATATCTAAATGAGTATGATGTACTGGTATATTCTTATTTTTTACACAATATGTCTCCTTTAAGCATACAGATGTACGTCTGTAGCAGGTCTCATTCATCAGTAATATGGAAATGATACGGTTTATTTTTAAGTAGAATTTTCACTAATGATCCAAATGTACTTCTGTAAAGGTGACCATAGATTCACAGATCTAGTACAAAATAAAGTTTAGTACTATATTCTGTGCATATATTGTGGGAGACAAGCCAACCAATATTGACAAGAGGCTTGGATATTGGCTCATCGATCAGCCAGGTCAGAAATTTCAGATCACGGAGCATCGGTCAGGGTTTACTGCTGAATCATTGGCTACAGGTAGAATTCTATTGTTTCTACCTGTATATCTGACGAGTTCAGCTCTACGACTCTGCATTGGAAACAAATAATTCATTGTTTGTTTATTGTTTTATCTATGGCCAAAATACAAACACACAAGGGGGTGTGGGAGCACTCAAAGGCTGGGTTAAATATATTTAAATGTAATGGGTGTGCACCATGCACTTTCCCTGGGCCCCTGTTTCCTAAATACTTCAATATAATTGCTTAGTGCATATGTTTACAGAAACAGGGGATTTTTAGTTACAAAGTTATGATCATAAAATTGACAAGCCACCATACCACGTCAAGGTAAACCCCATATGGCGGACCCTAACTCTAAATAAAGTTTAATACTTACTGCATAATAGCATTACCTGTTCTCATGAGCATTGGTTTCAGTTTAAGGGCTATATCCTCCCCCGCCAGTATGCGGCTTTTAAGAGAGAGAGATTCCACCTTAAAGGCCCCCATACACGGGCCGTGTCGGCAGCTTATTGGCCCGTATGTGCCAAGCATCCCCGTATGTGCCAAGCATCCCCGATCTATATCATCTCGATCGGGCAGGTTAAAAAATCCCGTCGGATGGCAGCCACATCTGTGCGTGTATGCGGTTCTGCGATCCAACCACCCGTTTTGGATGTATTATGATCCGATCATTGGGCCCACGGTCGGATCAGCCCTATATCGCCCACCTATCTGAGAGATCTGCGTGTTTAACAACATAGCCAAATGAGCAGATCTCTGCGTAGAGATCCGCTCGTTTGGCGATGTTGCCAAACGAGTGGATCTCTCCCCGATGTGCCCACCTTGAGGTGGGCGATATCGGGCTGATCCGATCGTGGGCCCTAGGGCCCAACGTTCGGATCAGTACGGGTGGTCGGATCGCGGGACCGCATCAACGAACAGATGCGGCCGCGATCTGACAGGATTTTTAATCCTGCCCGATCGACATCTGGCCGACTTTCGGCCAGACATCGATCGGGAAAGCCCGTCGGAGGGCCCCCCACACAGGCCGATAAGCTGCCGACACAGTCTGTCGGCAGCTTTTATCTGCCCGTGTATGGCCACCTTAAGATCAATCTCTGTGCAGTGCTTAGGAACAGGACAAACAGGACTTCAAGGTTTAGTCCGATAAGGAGACCACTCTGAAGTGCACATTATCTATCACTGTCTTGCTGTTTGTTACAATGCAATACAAATCAATACATTTTACTTTCTATTAGGGCTCCTTCAGCACAAAGGAGACAAAAGCAACTTCTCTTCCCGCTTTGGCCAAGGCTCCATTATTGGAGTGCACCTGGACACATGGCACGGAGTGTTGACGTTCTATAAAAATAGAAAGTGCATCGGTAAGATCCATCTGCTTTTTTTTTTTCATCTGTTTGTACCAGGCTCTAATTATCAGATTTACTATCTATCAGGAATGGACAACTCTGGGTAGTTAATGACCACACCGGCCTGTGTTTGCAGTGTGTCACCTGATCAAATCACTGCTGTTGACCACACTGGCTTGTTTATGCAATAAGACCCCTTGTACTAGAGATTTTGAGCAGGGAACCTTTCATTTTTGCCCATACGTTGATCACAATTAAAGGAAAACTATACCCCTATTTAAGCAACAGATAGTTTATGTCAAATTAAGTTACATTAAAAAATGTTGCCCTTTTACATCTCTTACCTTGAACCACCATTTTGTGGTAGTCTGTGTGCTGATCACCTGACCAGAAATACTGCAGTTCTAACTAACAGGAAGAAGTGGGGAAGCAAAAGACAGAACTCTGTCTGTTAATTGGCTCATGTGTCCTAACTAGGGTTGCCACCTTTTAAAAAAAAAAAAATACTGGCTAGTGCTGGGGGGCAGAAAAAAGGGGCGAGGAGCGCCGTAAAGGGTGTGGAGTCATGCAAATTACATGCAAAAGGGGCGGGCCGTGACGCTTAAGGGGGCGGATCCACCGCAGCATCGGGGAACAAATAAGTTTAAAGTGAAGGGCCGAGGGCTTTTTGTTAGTGTATTACAAATTACCGGCAACTACATTGCCGGTAAATTTGTGATACCAGCCCTTGCAGGTATTTTACCTAACATGTATGGTATGTTTGGGTGCACCGTGAATCCTAGGATCCCAGGGGGTGGCCCTTATTTTTAAAATAATTTTCTATTTAGGATTAGCCAATGGCACATACTACTAAAAAAAATTATAATATTATTAAAATTGAATATTTACATGAAGCAGTGTTTTACATATGAACTGTTTTATTCAATTTTTTTTTTTTATAAAGATCTAAATTATTCAGGGGTATAGTTTTCATTTAATATCGGAGGCTCTGTATTGTAACAGGTGTCGCAGCCAGACAACTGAGGAACAAAAAGCTCTTCCCTATGGTTTGTTCAACAGCAGCTAAGAGCAGCATGAAGGTGATTCGCTCATGTTGCTGCCGCACCTCACTCCAGTACCTCTGCTGCACCCGCCTACGCCAGCTGCTTCCAGACTCTGTGGACTCTCTGGAGGTCCTTCCCCTTCCTCCTGGTCTCAAACAAGTGCTGAGTAATAAGCTGGGATGGGTTCTGCAAATGGGTTCAAATCGTTCCAGCCAACACAAAGGCGATGGGTCAGCGACCACCTCCTGTGGGAGCGACTCTGACAGCAGCTGCATGGCCGGACACCACGACTGTCAGCGCAAACGATGTCGCAGGATTTAAAGAAGAAGCAGGGAGTTCTGTCACACTCTCCCATTGGTCTGGCAGGCTAAACATCTCACTGTGAACACAGACAAAAGAAAACAGAATCCCTTGTATTTGTATTTGGGAGTAAAATCAAGACAATGGGTTACCAGTTAACCAGTTTGCTATTCTTTAAATGACTGAGAATAATGGTGCTTACGTATTTCTGGTTACCCAAAATATGGTCCCAGCTAATGTTTTAAGAAGCGACAGTCAAGTAATAACGATTGTGATGCACAGAACTACACTCATTCTGAAATCTAGGGCAAGCAACAGTGCCCTTCTGTGTTTCCCATACAAATCATTAAACTGACAACTCTCAAGAGTGAAGGGAGACTTAACTGGGCCAGCCCTGTAAGATACATACATGTGAATATTACCTGATTGGTATGACTGAAACAGATCTCATGTATCCACCACGGTTTTTATTTTATCATTCAACAGTTACCCTTTGGATGAGTCTAATTTGTCCTGCGTCTGACTCTGGGGAACAATCAGAGAGCAGTGAATGCTAACCTGCAGGCCCGGACTGGCAATCTGTGAGTTCTGGCAAATACCAGAGGGGCTGCCGTAAGATGCCATAGACAGTCACTGTGGAGTGGGCTAGTGGGGGGACTGGTTGGCCTATTTTGACTCCCAGACCTGCTAACCTGTGTCATATTTGGGATAAATGGCCCCCAACAATCAAGGATGATGTGCCACAGGTTAGGCATTGCTGCCCTCAAAGATTTGTTCTCTGCCTCTTGCTGTCCAGCTCCATTGAGAAAACCTGCATCAAACATGTCTTACAATAATTTCATGGAATGTATTCCTAATAGAACTATACTATGTGGTGGGGGGTGGCTAGAACACAGCTCATTGGTGGGGAATAACACTCCTTTACACTTTATATGGTGTAGGAGCCTGTGTCACATATGCATTTGTATGCACTAACCTCCCCCCCCCCAAGATACTGTGCCTCTGCTCCATACAATAAAGGATTGGTTCATTCTCTGTTGATGCACTCCTGTGGGGAAGAATTGGTTTCTTGTTTTTAACACTACAACTCCCATTATCCAAATGATTATAAAAGTGTGATTATGACATTGTTAGTGCCTTGAAGGGCTGAAGAGTTTGTGATTGGAATAGCATTTTATGGAGGAATTGGTTCATAGGGTTGCCACCCGGCCAGTATTTTACCGGCCTGGCCGGTATTTTTGATGGTTGATCCCAATGTTATTAAAGGGCAAGGAAAGTGTAAAATAGAATAAGGCTAGAAATGCTGTATTTTGTATACTAAACATAAACATGAACTTACTGCACCACAAGCCTAATCAAACAAATGATTTATGCTTTCAAAGTTGGCCACATGGGGCTGTCATCTTGTAACTTTGTTATACATCTTTGCAAGACTAGACTACATACACATGCTCAGTGTGGTCTGGGCTTCTAAGGGATCGTCATAAATGATCAAAAAACAAAGCTGCTTGAGTTCTGCATGGCTGGTAAGTAAGGCAGAGGCTCCCCCTGCTGTTCATAAGTATGATTGTTTCCCTGCCAGATGTTAGGGACTGTCTGACAATTCCTATCCACAGCAGTAAATGAAGGGAGAATTTCACTGCATACAGTCAGGTTTCTTATAAAAACGGTACACATTTTTTAATTGAATTATATTGGAGATAGATTTCTCTTTCATTAAAGAAAGTAAAAATGGGATTTTATTTCTTTGCCTTTCCTTGCCCTTTAATAGGAAAAAAAGATAAATATATAGGCCGGTATTTTTTTCAACAAAAGGTGGCAACCCTGTTGGTTCAGCATGAGATCCATATACTCCTGAGCCTCAGCATTGCAATACAATCCCCTGTAGGGACACCCAAAAGTTTTTTTTTTTCTTTTTTATGTAGTTCTTTGCGTGGTGTTGAAAAATCAAATTGGTTATCTAATATTAATTTAAGAGAATGGTTACAAGTAAGTCTCCGTAAGGTGTGGTGAATTAGACATTCAGCACAGCATTTTTTTTTTTTTTTTTAAACCTTAAAAGGCATATTTTGTAATAAGCTAAAATAGAGGCGTATTGTGAGCAGATGAGATACGTGTGCTGTAAATACCTCCTGAGCATGCATTTTAGTGTACGACAGATGATGACTGGAGGTCATGGCTACTGGGACTTCTACCAGCTCAAATTTAGCTTATTATAGGCTTTTTATTTTAAGTGAAGTCTGTCGCTAGCAATATCTGAATTCCATCATATGATCTACTAGTTCCTGACCAGGAGAGGAGTGTGTGATGCAGGGGATGTTCTCAAGACAGGGGCCCTACAGTGAATTCACAGGTCCCCCCCTCCCCATGTTGTCCTTTTGCAGTCACTCTTTTCTTTCCACTATCTCCAGGTCCTCTGACATTCAACACTGCTTTATTATATAAAGTGAAAGCAAGGCAGCCCCCCTCCCCATCTGTAATGCTCTGCTGATGTTCCTTGTCTGAGCATGCCCAGTGACCAACACTGCTCCAGCAGAATTCTGCACTGAAATCCATTTCTCAAAACAGCAAATAGATTTTTTTTACATTTCATTTTGAAATCTGATATTGGGCTAGACATATTGTCAATTTCCCACCTGCCTCAAGTCATGTGACTTGTGCTCTGATAAACTTCAGTTACTCTTTACTGCTGTACTGCAATGTGGCTGCCCCCCCTAGCAGCCTAAAGGCCCTCATACATGGGCCGATAAAAGCTGCCAACAGACCAAGTCGGCAGCTTATTGGGCCGTGTGTGGGGCCATCTGACGGGCTTCCCTGATCGATATCTGGCCAAAAATCGACCGGATCTCGATCAGGCAGGTTAAAAAACCCAGTTGGATCGCAGGCGTCTCTGTGTGTATGCTGTCCCGCGATCTGACCGCCCGTATAGCCTCCATAATGATCCGATCATTGGGCCCACGATCAGATCAGCCCGATATCGCCCACCTCAAGTGGGCATATAGGGGAGAGATCCGCTCGTTTGGTGATATCGCCAAGCGAGCAGATCTCCCTGTCTATGGCCACCTTAACAAAAGAACAATGGGAAGGTAACCAGAGAGCAGCTGCTGGGTAGATCTAAGTACAACACTCCGTAGTAAAAACCATGTCCCACTGTGTTCCATTCAGTTACATTGAGAAGGAAAAACAACAGCCTGCCAGAAAGCAGTTCCCTCCTAAAGTGCTGGCACAAGTCACATGACCAGGGGCAGCTGGGAAATTGACAAAATGGCTAGCCCCATGTCAGATTTCAAAACTGAATATTAAAAAAATCTGTTTGCTCTTTTGAGATATGGATTTCAGCGCAGAAGTCTGCTGGAGCAGCACTATTAACTGATGCATTTTGAGAAAAAAACATGTTTTCCCATTTAAAGGGACAGTATCCCTTTAATGGACATGGCCTCATATTCATATGAGTGTTTGTGTGCTTAATATTTCGCAGTGCATCTATCAACAATGGAGTTTCTATAATATTTAGCATTGACGTCACAATGGCTCACCCCGCACCTCCCGATGTTTGCAGGCATTGCTTTTGCCTACAGGTGCTGTACATACATAGAAACTGCTAGACTCAGGACAAACTGTGTAAATACAAACTGAACCCAAGTGTTTTTAGGTTGGAATAGATTTTACTTATTTACTGTTCCTACTTAAAAGGAACATTCTGCAAAAGGGCACTATATGGTTTCACATACAAAACAGTTACATCTCTATGTATTCAGTTCTGTTAAGAAGGAAAAGTTTATTTGCACCCCTAAATAACCTATCCACGTCTGCCGGCACCATAGCATTGTTTATGACCCTGCTAGGCAAAATGTAGTGCACACTGTATGTATGGATATATATATGTATATACTTGGATCTGGTTCGGGATTTGGCCTTTTTCAGCACGATTCGGATTGAGCCGAATCCTTCTGCCCAGCCGAACCAAATCCAAATTTGCATATGCAAATTAGGGGTGGGAAGATAAATCACGTGACTGTTTGTCACAAAACAAGGAAGTTAAAAATGTCCCCTTCACAAAACAAGGAAGTTAAAAATGTCCCCTTCACACCCTTGATTTGCAGATACAAATTAGCATTCCTATTTGCTAGGGATGCACCGAATCCAGGGTTCGGTATTCTGCCAGGATTCGGCCATTTTCAGCAAGATTCGGCTGAATCATTGTGCCTGGCCGAACCGAATCCTTAAAATCATGTGACTTTTCGTCACAAAACAAGGAAGTAAAAAAAATTTCCCTGCCCCATGCTAATTTACATATGCAAATTAGGGTTCAGATTTGGTTCGGTATTTAGATTACGGGTTGAATTCTCCTTTAAGGGGCAGATTTATCAAGGGTCGTAGTGAAAATTTTAATATAATTTGAGATTTATCATACACTGGCCCTTTAAGAAATTAAATTTGAGTATTCACCACCCAAAACATGCCAAATTGCGGTTTTAGCCTATTAAAGACGTCCTGAGTTTGCAATTTGCAGTTGTTTGCAACCATCCTGACATTCGAGTTTTTTGCGCAGACACAAACTCGAATCCAGCTTGAAAAACTCGTTTCAATTCGATTTGCGTTCTCAGGTCCATAGTATTTCACCCAACTTTGAAAAATTAGATTTCTAAATATTCCTTTATTGCATTGGGCCCCAGAATTCACAGTACCGAATGGTGATCTTAGTTCCATAACGTTTGTATAATATAAATGCCTAGCTTTCTGCTCAAATATCCATTTCTCTTTGGATAAACGGGGTATAAATTCTCATGGTCCATACCCCCCCAACTGTCCCGTTTTGAGTGGGACAGTCCCGCTTCTGACTTGTCAACCCGCAGTCCTGAATTAGTATTGATATGTCCCGAGTTTCTCTTTGATCTGCTGCACTGAACTGCTAGAAAAAGATACAAAGTTTCTAACTTCATTGGCTCTCGGCAGAGAGCCCAGGATTTTGTAACGGTTTTAGATAAATATAATAACTTAGTCACAACTACACCTTCATTATTAAAACTGTAATAACATATAAAAGCCATAGAAATGTGTTTGAACTTTCATAACCTGCTAAATTTAGTAAAATGGGCATGGTAATTAGGGGGCCACAAAAATAGGCGTGGTCAAAAATGTTCACAACGCTACGCGCAGCAAATCTTTTTATCCCTCTTCTGTTTTCAAAATGTTGGGAGGTATCCATGGTCAAAGCTAGCAAGAATGTTTTAGACCCTTGTTTGTTTCTTCACCTTGAGTCCCCAAGATGTTAATGGACTACAACTCCCACCATGCTTTAGCCCCTAGATGTATGTGAAATAATGCAAGACATTGTAGACTGGTCAACAGACTCTTTATGTGCGTCTCTGATTGCGGAAGAGCTCCATTGATGTTATTATATGTCCAACATCATTTTCTTCTTGGAAAAAGTTGTACTACGTTGATTTATACTGTAGTTATACGGCAAATTCATTGTGCCTCCCTGAGATTTCTGTTACACATGATAGAGTCCTGCGCAGGTCCATTTTTTGGGACCCGCGACCTGCATTCTTACCCGCTTGGACCCACGACCCGAACCGCAAATACCGTATCCGCAACCCATCAAGAATCGGGATGTGCTGCCGTAAACCGGAAGTGACATCATTGGAAGTAGCTGTGATCAGAAAAAAGCAGTAAAACAGGAAGTGCTGTCATTGTAAACCGGAAGTGACATCATTAGTAGTAGACATGCTCAGAAAAAAAAAACAGTAAAAATCGCTGTGAAGAAAATCCGCGGCCCGATCCTCAGCCTGCAGAACCACCGACCTGCTTCTATACCCGCACCCGGAACTTCTACATGCAACCCGCAGGGTACTGCAGGATTTTCTGGATAACCCTCAGGTACCCGACCCGCTGCAGGACTCTAACACATGATACAACCTTTACTCTATTGAAAGCCTCCTCCTCTGTCCTGCTGATAGAATGGCACAGATTGGATCAAGTTGTCTGTAAAATGTAATTGAAACACTGTAAAGTTTGCCTGTTTCCTTTATTTGCTTTTCTATTTTATTTGCAATATATAATGTTACTCATGGGTCACTTTTATGCATACCTCCCAACTGTCCCTTTTTTGGAGGGACAGTCCCTCTATTGACAGCTCAACCTGTAGTCCCTCATTTGTACTGGAAAGTCCCTCTTTTCTCTGCACTGAACAGCCAGAAAAAGAAACAAAGTTTCTAACTTAATTGGCTTTTGGCAGAGAGCCCAGAACAGCTAACAGGTTCAAATAAGATACTTTGTAACACTTTGAGATAAGAAAATAAGTAATTGTAACAGGAGAAATATTTTAAAACTTTCATAATCTGCCAAATTTTGTAAAATGAACATGGTAATTAGGAGGTGTGGCCACTAAAATGGGTGTGGTCAGAACTTTTGCTGCGCTACTTACGAAAAAAAAAATTTTGTCCCTCTTTTAACTTCCAAAATGTTGGGAGGTATGCTTTTATGTATTATAATAAAAAAAAGAAAACCAGTTTGTCTGATGGAAGGTCTCATAGCAGAAAACAAAGACAAAATTGTTGTGTGTGTGTACAGATATAAATATATCTCAAAACCACATTGCTGCCTTTTTTTTTTGGCTAATTTTTATGTATTGGCTTTCAATGCAGGAAATAGACCTGGCTGCTATTTTACCCACCAGTCAGTAAAAGTCATGCATGTTGTCAATGTTATAAAAAGGGCAGAAATATAAACATAGGCCAGTATTTTTTCCAACTTTGCAATTTCAGCCATTTGTAAAATGTTTTTCCAAGGTTGGCAAAACCGTAGAAAGGAGAAGGAATGAGAAATTCAACAGACCTGTGGAAATCTGGATCCATAGACAAATAAAAGAGCTCCTCTGCACTCAACTAATTAGGCTACTAATTGCCTTACCCTTTAAACAAAGCAGGGATTGTTTGTCCATATATTGCAATATATTTAAACTGGCCAACTACGTCAGTCATCCCATATCTGGCCAGTCCTACTCTCAAATTGGGTTATTTCCTAAAATACTATTTTTTCTCATTATTTTAATAAAAGAAAGTCTGACCAAACTCCCATTTCTTGCTCCAAGCCCAGTCAATCCCCTTGTAGCAGGAACCAGACTTGGAACTTAAGGGGGGGGGGAAGTCAGCAAAGCCTTTTTCTTATATTTTTCTAAGGTTTGGAAGGCCTTAGCCTTGCCATGGAAATCCATCCACACTCCCAGCCTAATTTAATTCCACCCTGTGTCTCTTTGCTCCCAACCTGACTTAAGTCTCACCCCCATGTCTCTCTGCTCCCAGCTTTATTAATCCCGCCCAATTTCGATAAACAGGTCTCCTGTAAGACACATTTTGGGATTGTCTCAGCCCCAGAGCCGTTCAAGCAACTGTAAAGCAGTTTGAGCTGTTGAGGCAACAGTAAAGCAGCACTGAAGGTGTCATGTGACCTTATCATGATGATGTCATAGTAAAGTGCAAAGGATATATATGAGTAGCAGTATATAAAGTGTAGGACAGCACGGTGGCACAGTGGGCAGCACTGTGTCTTGCAGCTGGGAGACCCAGGTTCAATTCCAACCTGGGCCCTTTCTGTAAGGAGTTTGTATGTTCTCCCTGTGTCTGTGTGGGTTTTCCTCCGAGTGCTTCGGTTTCCCCCCACATTCCAAAAACATGCACAAGGTAGGAAGCCTTCTGGTAGGGCGATAGGCTAAGGCGTGTAGGTCCTGGATCGGTTTAGCAAGAGAGAAGTTCCTGGGTCCCCTTTTCCACATTTGAGCCACATTCAAATGTAAAATAACCTGCATTGAGGCCACTGGGAACAAGATAAAATGCAAATTGGGGGATATAGAACATGCAGTAGCACAGAATTTAATAATCAGTCCTGTAGAATCAGCTTATGTTACAGACAAACCTTGTTTTATGCTTGATAATTAGTGACGACCCCTAAGTTTATCTTCTCAACAGCTGCTCAGAGCCCACTGAGCATGTGAGTGTCACAGACACTTTCCAAGATACTGACCCCCTGTGACAAGTTTAACTCCTGGATCATTGCAGACATTGAGATGCTGAAACTTTGGGCTGGTGCAATAAGTTCAGTATATAAAATAAGTCATTTTTAGCCATATTCATTTTTAGGGTTTAGTTCTCCTTTAAGATGTTGTTAAGAAGTTGTATTTACAAATTATGGACAGCATATTCTACCCTTTTATCAAGGAATAATGCATAATGGAGCTGTAGTCCTTTGGGGTTTGTGGTAGAATGATCAAAGAAATATGTAAAAAGCTGAGTTTGCCTTTAATTTCTTCCCAATAGGAGATGAATGCTGCAAGGGAGACATTACTAAACAGAGCATGGTTTCTCTGCTTAAAGGAAAACTATACCCCGAAAATGAAATTTTGAGCAACAGATAGTTTATATCAAATCAAGTGACATATTAAAGAATCTTATCAAACTGGTATATATATTTAAGTAAATACTGCCCTTTTACATCTCTTGCCTTGAACCACCATTTCGTGATGGTCTGTGTGCTGCCTCAGAGATCACCTGACCAGAAATATTTCAACTCTAACTGTAACAGGAAGAAGTGTTGAAGCAAAAGACACAACTCTGTCTGTTAATTGGCTCATGTGACCTAACTTTATAGTTTGTTTGGCATGTTTGTGTGCACTGTTGGATCCTAGGATCCCAGGAGGCTGTCCTTATTTTTTTTAAATGGCTATTTTCTATTTATTATTACCCAATGGCACATGCTACTAAAAAAGTATATTATTATGAAAATGGTTTATTTACATGAAGCAAGGATTTACATATGAGTTGTTTTATGCAGTATCTGTTTATAGAGACCTACATTGTTCGGGGGGTATAGTTTTCCTTTAAACGGGTTGTTCACCTTCAATGTCCAAATCTTATGAAACCACTAACAATGCTCTCATTCCCAACCAGTAAGCTCACTAGCAACATGTTGCTCTCCAACCCATTGGATGTTGCTCCCAGTGGCCTCAAAGCAGGTGCTTATTTTTGAATTACTGGCTTAGAGGCAAGTTTTGGTTGCATAAAAAACAGATGTCCTGCCAAACATTCTCTCCTGTAGGCTGCCAGTCCATATAGGGGCTACCAAAAAGCCAATCAGAGCTCTTATTTGACACCCACATGGTCTTTTTCATGCTTGTGTTGCTCTCCAACTCTTTTTTAAATTTAAATGTGGCTCACGAGCAAAAAAGGTTGGGGACCCCTGCCTTAAGGTATAAGGATCCAAATTCTAGAAAGATCCGCTATCTGGAAAACCCCAGGTACTGAGCACTCTGGATAAAAGGTCCCATACCTGTACCACAACAAATATCCACTTGTGCCAGTATTCTGGGAATTCTTCTACTTTTGGCCCATATATAATAGTATCCGACTTTTTAAAGCCATAAAAAAAAAATCAGTGTTGCTGGTATTGTGTGTATAAATGAGATTAGATGCTAATTTTATTTAAAGGAAAAAATATCACAGGCTATGAGGACTGATATTTCTTACAGAAAAAGGGTCAGTTTTAAGTACAGGTATGGGACCCATTATCCGGAAATTTGTAATCCAGAAAGTTCCGAATTACGGAAAGGCCATTTCCCATAGACTCCATTATAATCATATAATCCAAAATTTTAAAAATGATTTCCTTTTTCTCTCTAATAATAAAACAGTGGCTTGTACTTGATCAACTAAAATGTAATTAAATTTTATATAAATATCATTAATTCTTATTGGAAGTAAAACCAGCCTATTGAGATTATTTAATGTTTACATGATTTTCTTAAGGTGTGAAGATCCAAAGTACAGAAAGAATTGTTATCCGGCAATCCCCAGGTCCCCATGATTCTGGATAATAGGTCCCATACCTGTACTAGCAGCATTGTGTGAAAATAAGCAATATTCTCTGGTACAAGCAAAGGTAGTTCCCCTTGGACAATCACTGATGCATGCAGACCATTTATTTGTCTATTAAATCTGACAAACACGCAAAATTCACAATTGTCCAACAGGAAGTTCCTCTGCTAGTTGCCTTTTAATACTATTGCCTTATATCCTCATATTTGCACATATTTGCACAATATGACGCCACGATCGGCCAATCGGCGATCGTGGCGTCATAGCCCCGCCCCATGACGTCACGGGCCAGCCCCCCTGTCCAACTTCAGCCACAGGGAAAGGTGGCAACCCTACCTTCCACCCAGTGCTGACTTTACTTTCCCTCAGACACAGACACTCAATGAAGCCTTCCTCCCTCCCTGTCAATCACACACTTGTCCCTCCTCCCTCATTCAACCCCACACAAGTCTGTGCAGCCACACCCTCCTCTTTCCCCCTGTGAAAATTACATGCCAGCCTCCCAAAACACATGAAGAAGTTCTCCTCTCCTCACACGCTGACCCAGCCCCGCACTAAAGAGCAGTGTGTATGCAAATTAACCACACTGACTAGGGATCAGAAGCTGACTGACAGGAGAAGCAGCCAATCAGAGTTAAAGGGGTTGTTCACCTTTGAGTTATCTTTTAGAAAAAAGTGATATTCTCAGACAATTTGCAATTGGTTTTGCTTTTTTATTGTTTGTGGTTTTATAGTTATTTAGCTTTTTATTCAGCAGCTCTCTAGTTTGCAGTTTCAGCAATTTGGTTTCTAGGGTACAATTTACCCTGGCAACCCTGCATTGATTTGAATAAGAGACTGGAATATGAATAGGAGATGGACTGAATAGAATGATAAGTAATAAAAAGTAACAATAACAATACATTTGTAGCCTTACAGATCATTTGTTTTTAGATGGTGCCAGTGACCCCCATTCGAAAGCTGCAAAGAAACAGAAGAAAATTGAAAATCATTAAAAAACTATGAAAAAGAAATAATAAAGACCAACTGAAAAGTTAACTTGAAGGCGAACCACCTTCAGAAACTGCTGCATGTGAGCCCTTCCTGCTTCTGCCAGGAGTGTGTATGATGTAAAACAAGGAAGTACAGCAGTCACTGTAGCATTTTGGGGGTCGGCGACCCCCCTAATCGGGGGCCCATGATGAAAGAGCCCCATCTGCAAAGAGATCCATCTGAGGTGAATATCTCATTATCTGAACATTTTTTGTGAAACATTTATATGGCAAAGCTTGTTATTTCAACATGAACGGTTACATTTTTGTATATTATATGAAGGTGAACAACCCTTGTAATGTAACTACCTGAGGGGTGTGTGAGCCCTGGTGCAGTTCCATAACTGCTTTAGAATTAACATTTAGAATGTTATAGAATGACCAGTTCTTGGCATTTTTTCAATTGGTTTTCATTATTCATGTTTTATCGTTTTTTTTTATTTACCTTCGTCTTCTCTTTCCAGCTTTCTACCCTATCTAAAAAAACAAATGCTCTGCAAGGCAACAAATGTATTTCCATTCATTCTTTCCATTCAGGCTCCTCCTATTCCAGTCTCTTATTCAAATCGGTGAACGGTTTCTAGGGGGATCTGGACCCTAGCAACCAGATGGCTGAGAAAAGCTGCTGAACAAAAAGCCAAAATAACTAAAAAAAGCACAGATTGGCCTGTCTTCACACAGCAGTTCTTTCATACACCCTGTTGTTAGCGCACACATGCCTGAGTATCCCGGGCAGAGCCACATCACTGTAGTAAGGCTGGTGACGTTTCTTTAAAGCTGCGTGCGCGCTCCTGCTTCTTCCCGCGTGCTCGCTCCCCGCCCTTTCTCTCTCTGCTCTCGACATGATCTGCCTGGTACTCACCATCTTCGCGCACATCTTCCCGTCAGGTGGGATCATCCACTGGGGGCCATGGGGGGAGCTGATCGATAACAGAGACCAGGGCACCTCCCCCCCCCTTAGTGGGAAAGTCTCTCTTGGTTGCTATAGTGTGACACTTAGTGGGAGGCTGAATAGGGACAAGGCAAGCCTGTTATCACAGCGGAGGTGGAACTACAGGTCCCAGGCTCCCCCAGCATGCCCTGCCAGCCGTAGGTTGAGGAACGTTATTTTGTAGCAGAGAATGGGTGCACCAGTGTCTCTTGTATTAAATGTGTTGATCTGGGGATAAAGGGAACATCAGGGATCCACACAGGACATTGCAACACTGTAAAGAATGTAACCAAGTCATGAACATCAGTGATCAGTCTGTTAGACTTTATGGGGTACGAGTTGAATTATTTTCGCTTGTAGTTGTTCAGACACTCTCATGTTGCCATTTAAAGGGATACTGTCATGGGAAAACAATTGTTTTTTTTTTTTCCCTTCAAAACGCATCAGTTAATAGTGCTGGTCCAGTAGACTTCTGCACTGAAATCCATTTCTCAAAAGAGCAAACAGATTTTTTTATATTCCGTTTTCAAATCTGACATTGGGCTAGCCATTTTGTCAATTTCCCAGCTGCCCCTGGTCATGTGACTTGTGTCAGCACTTTAGGAGGGAACTGCTTTCTGACAGGCTGTTGTTTTTCCTTCTCAGTGTAAAGGTGGCCATACACGGGCCGATAAAAGCTGCCGACAGACTGAGTCGGCCCGTGTGTGGGGCCCTCCGGCAGGCTTACCCAATCAATATTTGGCAAAAAGTCGGCCAGATGTCGATCAGACAAGGCTAAAAATCCCGTTGGATCGCAGCCGCATCTGTTCGTTGATGCAGTCATACGATCCGACCACCCCCATACCTCCTCAGTTGTGATCTCGTCGTTGGGCCACACGATCGGATCAGCCCGATATGGTCATATTTGGGAGAAATCCACTCCTGTCGCATGAGGAGCAGATCTCACTGTGTATGGCCACCTTAACTAAAGGAGTCAAAGTGGGACATGGGTTTTACTATTGAGTGTTGTTCTTAGATCTACCAGGCAGCTGTTATCTTGTGTTAGGGAGCTGTTATCTGTTTACCTTCCCATTGTTCTGTTGTTAGGCTGGGGGGATGAAAGATGATATCACTCCAACTTACAGTAAAGAGTGACTGATGTTTATCAGAGCACAAGTCACATGACCAGGGGAAGCTGGGAAATTGACATCATGTCTAGCCCCATGTCAGATTTCAAAACTGTTTAAAAAAATCTGTTTGCTCTTTTGAGAAATGGATTTCAGTGTTAACTGATGCATTTTGTATCCCTTTAAACTGGTTGCTAAGGGGTGAATAACCTAGTAACTGGTAATGTTTTGTTTAACTCCCTCTCGGGATATGTTCATGAAAACCTTGGGGTTGCATGGCCTGGTGATTAACCTGTAAATGTGAATAACCACTGCATCTACTGGCCACTGGCTGTGCTTTGATTGGCCAAACTGTAAAAGGCAGAGACAATGGAAAATTGGTGGCATCTATCTGAAGACCCTCCTGTGATTCCAATCAGCTCCAGTCTCCCCCTAGTGATTGGGGGTCTCAGCCTGCAGGCAAATGATGGAGAAACTTGGGGAGCATTATTACACTATACCCTGGAACCCCAGCTTAGAGGCCTATGGTGACATTTGGGCTCAAGCTTCATATGCTGCCCTGGAAGTCCTTAGAAGTGCATCTGAGTAGGCGTATATATAACCTGAATAGGGGTATATATAACCTTGTTATACACCAAGGGGGCTCACACCAAATGTTAGACCTTAGGGAGAGGGGAATTAAAACAAAAAACAAAATCTAAAAAGGCAGTATCAATAGTCAGAGAAATGTAGGAGCAATGGAGCACCATCTATTGGTTACTAATGGGCATTGCATCTAAATGTATCTCCCTGATTTATTATTTGATACAGTATACTGTATTCTATTTATTTGATATATCATATTTCAGGTATGGGATCCGGAAACCCATTATCCAGAAAGTTCTGAGTTACGGAATGGCCCTCTCCCATAGACTCCATTATAATTAAATAATTCCCTTTTTCTCTGTAATAATAAAACAGTAGCTTGTACTTGATCCCAACTAAGACATCATTTATCTTTATTAGAAGCAAAACCAGCCTATTGGATTAATTTAATGTTTACATGATTTTACATGATAGTCTTAAGATCCAAATTACAGAAAGACCCATTTATCCAGAAAGCCCCAGGCCCCAAACATTCTGGATAATAGGTCCTATACCTGTATTATATGATAGATTATATTATTTGACGCACTTGGTTGTCCTTTCTGCAGCCTGGACGGGAATCAATGAGCGCACTTTCCTGGCCATCAAGCCTGATGGGTACCAACGGCGACTGGTTGGCGAGATCATCCACCGCTTTGAGAAAAAGGGATTCCGTCTTGTGGCCTTGAAGATAATGCAGGTGATCTTGTAGCAAAAGCTTTTCTCCTACTGATAGACAGAAATGTAGGACCCCAACATAAATGATGCCTCCACCGAACAAGTTCCTGGGGGCAGCAAACAGCCACTCCTTGTAATTTTAAAAGCTGAATTTCCATTTTTTAAACCATTAAGTTAGTTCTTCTGGTGCAATCCATCACAATTGCTCTTTCTGCACCAGCGATGTTGTAAGTTGTAACTATAGAGGAAGCTGCTCCCTCAATTGCAGGGGGGCCGGGCCAATAGGGGTGCCCAGACTGTGGAGTGTCTACAGTTAATAATAAACCCCTCCTACCCTGCTCTCTTACCCGCAGGGAGAAAGGGGGGGGGCACAAGTGGGCGGAGTCTAGGGCGGCAGTTGGGGCATCAGGGTGCACTGGGACCCTCTGAAGATTTTTTTTGCAGGGGGGCCCCACACACTCTATTACACACACACTCCTCTCCTTAACTTTAACTCAAAAAAATGAATTGGGGTTTAACCCTCTTAGTGCCAAACAGCAGAGATTTTGTAGCTTGAAAACACACCAGCGTTATAATGATCTGTGTTTCTGGATGCAGGCTTCAGAGAAACTGCTCAAGCAGCATTACATTGCTCTGCAGGACAAGCCCTTCTTCCACCCGCTCGTGAAGTACATGGGTTCTGGCCCAGTAGTTGCCATGGTAAGGATCACCAGGCTTTGTTATTACTATACACTCCTCTCGCTTCTGTAGTCTGACATTTTGCTACTCTCCCTATATATATATATATCAGTGCCTGGGATGCAGAGTAAAAAATTCCATATGTTAAAGGAAAAGTAAATGTTTTTCTTTCTGTAAATTTGCTCTAAACAGCCCCCCAGATTAATGTACCTTAGTCCCTGCTGCAAGTCTGCTCTGGTTTCTGTGTTATCAGCAGCTTCTTTCCCTTCTTCCTGGTGCAGAGTGAAGCCCAGCCCCTTAGCTTACTGAGCAGTCCATTTGCTGCTGTTCCACAATAGAGAGGAAGAGGGAGCCAGTGTGTGCATTAGTAAGCTAGTTTCCCCAAGCAAAAGCTGCTACACACACTGCTCTCTGCTATGTCACATTATGCAAATGATCTCCAAGACTAGTCTGAGAGATAAGGTCAGCTCAGAAAGCTAAGGGGCTGGGCTTCACTCTGCACCAGGAAGAAGGTGAAACAAGCTGCTGATAACACAGAAACCAGAGCAGACTTGCAGCAGGGACTAAGGTACATTAATTTGAGGGGCTGTTTAGAGCAAATTTAGAGATAGAAAAAAAAAAACGTTTACTTGTTCTTTAAGAACAATCTCTGGACCAGCATTATATATATTATATACACCCCCACATACAGACACATTTTTCTATTAGATGTTACCCTGCCTCTCATACTGTTTGCTCTTCCTTTATAGGTGTGGCAGGGCTTAGATGTGGTGAAGACTGCACGTCTAATGATTGGAGAGACAAACCCAGCTCACTCCTTACCGGGCACAATCCGAGGAGATTTCTGTATTGAGGTTGGCAGGTGAGTTCAGGTGCAGGTATGGGACCTGTTCGGGTTTTTCTCTAATTCGGAACTTCATACCTTACCTGCACTAGAAAATCATTATTACCTGGCGATTCGTTTTCCGAAGTCGCCCGAAGTTCCCTTGTGAGGCAACTTTGGAAAATGAATTGCCCCGTGTGATTAGCACTGGCGATTTTTCATTTAAGCCAGCGCAGAGTGAGGGAAGGCATTTGGGGAGATTGGTCGCCGCAAAGTCGAGGCGATTAGTCGCCAGGCGACTCAATCTCCCCAAATAGCCTAGTGTGTCACATAAGATGTCGCTATAAGATGGTGTCTGTCAACCCCACGCTGCTACTCTGCTTTTTAGGATTCCGTGCATCCCTCTTCATATCCTACATGCTCCTGGTGTTCCCTTTGTTTATCCTGTAGGAATGTTATACACGGCAGTGACTCCAGGGAGAGTGCCCAGCGAGAGATCGCTCTTTGGTTCCAGCCCGACGAGCTTGTTTGCTGGCAGGACAGTGCGGAGAGCTGGATATATGAATAATGAGACGGCCTACATTGTTCTAATGCGGCAACTTCGGGCATTGAAGCTGTGCCCGGCTAGCACTACATGCTGTGCTTGTGAGCATTAAGGGACATTCTACAGGAGATCTACAGCCAGGAATTCCATCCAGTAGAGTAGCATTAGTGGAGAATGCGGTTTTGCTCTACCTCTCGCGCACTCCATCAAATCGGCACAGATTCTACTTGCACTAACCCTTTCTTTTCTAAAACAGAGGGTTTTTTTTTTCTTTCTTCAGCATAAAATTTTTGGGAAATAAAAGTCACATTTCTCAGGACCTATTTGGATAGCAGCTTAACCATTGTGGGTAATCCTGATAAGGACTATGTGGGAGAGAAGGGACACAGGGTGGGTGCATCTTGGTGGGTTGTAGCCTTTATGTAGACAAGTTGTAAAGGAAATAGCTAGTGCTGTTCCTCAGTGTTCTGATTGCATAAAAGAAGGTTAATGCACGGAGGAATCTGGAAGCTTTTCTATTTGTTTTTTTTTTTAAATAAAAGCAAAGAAAAAGACCTTGTTTCTTGAATAAAGTAGGAAGATGATAAACTAACGTGGTGTGATGCGGGAAAGCTAGTAAATTATCACTTTATCTTTGTAAAATGTAAAGGGCACATGTATCCAGTTAGCCAGGCCCATATCCTTACAATGTTCCTCTGGTATTCAGGTATAATGACCTAATTTAAAGATTGAATTCATTTCCTGAAATGATAAAGGGCACAATAACCCACTTCTATTGTATATTCTAGCTCTGCAATATAATTTTCACTTTAGATTAGATTATACTTTCAGATTACGTAATATTACAGTACTTTTTTGTATTGTGAGCATGATTGGGGGGGGGGGCATTTGTCTTTGCTTCCTTTTTCTGTTTTTTTTTCTCTTGTTCAATTTAGAAAATTCACAATGAAAGATATTTAAATGAATGCAACAGCGGTTGCAAGAAAAGAAGGAAGAGGGATGGGAGAATAGAGAGCAGGAGGACAAGAGACTGGAGAAAAGGAAAGGAGAAACTGTAAATATTCTGATACTATTAATGCATTTCTTGCATGAAATCTTCTCCTCTGCTCAGCTAGGAGCTCTCAAGTGTGTTCTGCACATACATATTCTTATGCAGCTGCTCCTATGTATGTTTTATTCCTGGGTGAGTTCCAGGTCTAATAAGGTGATTCCATCACGAGGCAAGGAGCAGTTTCTATCTTACCCAACAGCAACACTTGAAAAAATAAACTGCCAGAAATCTCCATTTGTGATACATTTATTATATACATAACAATTAATGTTGGTGATATTCGGGTCAGCCCAAAACCCATGAGTTTAGCCACAGGCAGGTTTGGGCCAACATCCACATATGATTTGCGGGTCACGCATGGGGCTGAGCAATTCATTCTGCCCTCCCAACTACTATACAGCTTTTATTTTTCTGTACAAGTTCCACCTTTGTGACGGAAGAGATGGGGCAAGGTGGGTTCTGGTCTATTGCTTTAAGAGGCTCTCATCTGACCAAGTATATAGATATCCCTGTCCACTCTACTTGAACAAGACAGGGCTACTGTATGTGGGCCATCTTTGTTTTAGTCTTAGTTTTTGATTATGGTTTTAATTTAAAGTGGAAAGTTCAGCATTTGATACTAGGGTAAAGCACATTCACTGCCTTGTAGTTTCTGGTACATGAGTGCAATGCTTAGCCACTAATATGCATCCTAGGCTGGCACAATGAAATCATTTTATATTGCCTCTTAGATTTTCAAAATATTTTAATTGATATGGTACCATTTTCTTGTATAGCTTTTTGGTAAGTAAATCATTGTGTAGTAGTATAAATACTGAACCTTTCTGAATATATAAAGGGCAGAGGAAGAGATGAACGCAATGCTTTTTTGGCTACATTACTTTAATGTAAAACTAGAGAAATATCATGGACTTTAGTATAGCACTCAGAGACTTTCCATCACCTGTAATTTACATTACATAGTTAAAGTAGAAGGAATGTCTTCTAACTTGGGGGTGCTGAAAGTTAGGCACCCCCAAGTGATCGCATGTGCTTACTTGAAACCCAGGCCGGTGCTCCTATCAGAAGAAAACTTCACCGGCCCAGGATCTTCCCAGTGAGCACCACGGAGTGATCCTCTTCCAGCTTCTTGTATTTTCATATTTCCCAGGGCAGCCGCATGTTCAGTAGAACGGAATAGGCTTTTTTTTTTTAATTTTCAGTTTTTCACCTTGACCCAATCCTTCCCAAACTAACACGCACCCTAATCCACTGGATCAAACTGGCACTAACCCTTTGGGGTAGGGTTAACGTTGTCAAAATTATTTACCTAAATGTTTCATGAGAAAAAGTGGTATAAAGCATTTTTGGCATATTCTGCATACAGTTGATAAAGCCCTTCAGTGCATATATTCTATATTTCTTACATAAATTAGCCTTTAGAATGTGCTTTAGTTTTATTACCCCCCAGTTGTGTGCAGTTGCTTTTTTGCAGAAGGATGGAGTGCAGTAACTCTTGCTTCATTGATACTTTTGGCCTATACCAGTAACCTGACATTTGTTCAATTCTACATTTGATACTTTACTGGTATGACCCAGCACATTGACACCTAACTGGGTGACCGTTTGCAACTTAGCCATTTCACAGATCACTTTGGAAACCCTGAAGAGCTTTGTATTCAGGGTGTAGAATAGCCTGGACCATTGAATACATATCAGCCTGGTCCTAGACTCAACAATCACACTATTCTCGTTAGAATGTAATGTTATTGGTCTATACCAGTGATCCCCAACCAGCGGCTTGTGAGCAACATGTTGCTCTCCAACCCCTTGAATGTTGCTTATTTTTCAATTCCAGGCTTGGAAGCAAGTTTTAATTGCATGAAAACTATGTATAGTGACAAGTAGAGCCTCTTGTAGGCTGCCAGACCACATAGGGGCTACCAAATAGCCAATCACAGCCCTTATTTGGAACCCCAATTGACGTTTTAATGCTTGTGTTGCTCCCCAACTCTTTTTATATTTGAATGTGGCTTACGGGTAAAAAAGGTTGGGGACCTCTGGTCTATACTATCACTTTGGTTCCCATATGTTCAAAGTTTGTTGTAAATAACCAAATTGTAGTCATAAGCAGGTTCCTGTAATTTTTATTTTATTGCAATATAAATGTTGCAACTCCGCTGCTTCCACAGATAGTATAATAAAATAACGCATAGATATACATATATATTTTACTTATTTATTCATTTACACTTTACAAAACCAGGTGATAAATAATACAAAAAAAAAAAATGAAAATATGATTTTATTAAGTATTTCATGTACATGTGATTGGTGGAGGGTATGTGAGTGTTTCCTCCAATGAAACCTAAGTGACATAGCTAAACATATTTATAGCTAGTCCAGACGAGACGATTCGGGGAGATTCGTCGCCTGGTGACTAATTGCAGAATTGCCTAAGGAGGCAACTTCGAACGACTACGGAAAACGCAGCGCCACATAGGCACAGGCGATTAATCATTAAACAGCTGGAAGGCAGGGGGAAGCGGTTCAGGGAGATTAGTCGCCCCAAAGAAGAGGCGATAACTCGCCAAGCGATAGCTCCCGAATCTTCCCATCTAGTGATGTGTGTCAGCTCTCGTGTGAATAATCTCTTATTGAATCAGGCTGCTTAGAAACAATGGGATCCATAGTTTTCAAGACTGTTCTTGCTACCTATTTGTTATTGCCTAGCTATAAGGCATTTTGTAAAGAGGAGCTAAACTTGTAGCCTTAAAAAAACAAGCTCCTCGTATGAAGTGCTGGAAGGAATGAAATCGAGCCGGTAAGTTTGTCCATGCTGATTATCCAATGAGGACTGTGATTCAGAGCCGTTCTGCTGGTACCAAATATGAACTGACAAGGTGCCGAGATGTTCCAGGCAGAAGTAATGTATATCTTTGCCAATTATTCTTGTATTCAGCTCCTTGTACAAACTTCCCTTAGAGACTCCGATTAGCATCACTCTCCATCAGCCTGAAGACTTAAGTGAAATATTTACCTTTATTATTTTCATGTGCACAATAAGGAATGGTTTAATACATATATGTGCATTTAATAATTATGGTCATGTGATCTGTTTCCTTGTCCCATGGACACTTTCTTTCTGTAATTTTTCCTTGCTGTTTATGCAGCGAAGCAATACTGTTTTTAAATTGCCGTCGTTGTGTATGTGCCACCATCAGCACGGCGACTCCACGTAGTCATTGTCAAGGCCTCTACGGAAGCGGGCAGTTAGGGACCGACTAATGACAATGACACGTGGAGCCATGCAGTCTTCTCGGCGATGGAGAATGTTCCAGATGAGGATGGCAGCTGCCAAGGTAGCCAAAAGGCAGGCAACAATGTCTAGATAGCAGGACCAGGACAAGTGGGTGTAGGGTCCAATGCGATAAAAGGTCACCAGTCCGATGACAAGTACGAAACCTGTGGAATAATCAGAAACAACGTATGTTACGCATTGATCTCTTTTCATTGTCACAACGTTTTTGCGCTTACTCAATCAGTCTTTGCGTGTGTGGGATCTCAGACAGGAACCAAGGTTCAATAGACACTGATTACAAGTAATGTTACTATGCAGAGAAGTAGAAGACTTCATACTATGACCAGAGGTAAACAAGTTAGGGACCACCGTATGGGGTTTAACCTTGACGTGGTTAGGGTTGTCACCTGGCCGTTTTTTTACCGGCCTGACCAGTATTTTTGGTGGTTGATCCCTATATTATTAGTAGGAAAAAAAGCTAAATATATAGGAAGGCCGGTATTTTATTTAAGAAAAGGTGGCAACCCTAGACGTGGTATGGTGGCTTTTTCAACTGTATGATCATAACTTTGTTACTAAAAACCTCTGTTTTTGTAAACACATACATACACTAGCATTTATACTGAATTACTTATGAGACGGGACCAGGGAATGTGCATTGATTAATTGGCCAAATCAGTAGCACTTCCATTATACTCAAATACATTTTTACTTAGCCTTTTGAGTGCTCCCACAACCCCACTTTTTTGCATATTGTGTGGACAATTTTTATTTTCCTCTATGACTGTTATTATTTGTGAAATAGAGGTTTCAAATACTAACCAGATTCTGTCTGTTCTACCAGTAAATGGTCATTTCCAATGAGTCTGCCCCTTATACAGTCCTGCACCAATCACATATTGCTTTTATTGTGTGTGTGACTGACAGAGAGTCTTACACATGCCCCCCCATAGTGTAACATTAACACTGCAATGCTTAACCCTTGTTATTAACACAGTAAATAATGTATCTCAAAGTAAAACAGTCTCCTGTGCTTTTATCCTTTCAGTACTTGAGGAAAAAGTTACTTTAACACATTTCCCTGATTTTACATTTTCCCTGATTTTACATCATTTTTTCCTGGTCCCCTGAAAAAGGTAAAATGGGGGTTCTACTGTAGATGTAAAAAAGGGTTTAATTTCTGGTGTCAGTATCTCTTTAACGGCTAGGGTCAGCTTAGATGCAGCAAATTTAACAATTGTTATATTGTATTAAATCAGCATTACTGTCTTATGTCACTGTTTGGCCACTGTATTCATATATATCTGTTTTGCATAGGAAGGAAATTCTCTGTGTTGTTATTTTGTCTCTCCCTGGCACACAGCAACATATGCACCTAAATTTAGCCTGCCCCTAGTTTCCTCTATTTGTGCTGCAGTCTGCTGTGTAGCCAGGCCCAGGGACAGAGACTGGAGGGCGCCAGGATGTCCCCACACAGGAGGAGGAAATGCCTGTTACTACCTGTTATGCAAAATGGGCCTTGAAAACCTGGGACATTTAACTCATGTGTGTAAGGGAGAAAGGGGGGTTAGGACAGAAAAATCCAGAGGAAGCAACTTAAAGGGAAAAAATGTGTGAATGGAAGCAAAATGTTTAACTTTCACCAATGAATTATCAACTCACTGCCCCGGTTCGCGATTCAGTTAATTAAATCTATAGAAAAACCATGAATATCAGAGACACAAAAGGACTGAACTAAAAGAGTAGTTCGGCAGAAATTCAATAGTAATTCGACTATCGAGGCTATATAGGCTATTTTTTCTTCGCTATTCCATTTCTCGAAAAATTTGTACGATCGAACAGCGATCGTTTGATTTCACAGAAAAATCGTGAAATTTCCTTCGAACGTTAGAAAAATTTGTACGGTTCGAACGATCGAGGCGTTCGATCGTACGAATGGTATTCGAGCAGGTAATAGAAAAAAAGCCTATGGGGAGATTCCTGTAGGCTTCTATTGCTATTCAGTAGGTTCAATCTGGCGAAGTTGAAGTACTTCGATCATCGAATGGTTGATTATCGAATATTCGATCATTCAATCTATTCAATGCGCTCAAATTTTGCATATTCGATGATCGAAGTGCCCAAATTTGCATATTCAAATATCCGATAAAATCGTACCATCGGAATTCGATCAAATTCGATCGAACTTTGAATTATTCACATGAATTTTGTAAATCTGCCCCATGTTTTTTTAACAGCTTATACATGTGTATATCATATATTCTGTGCATGTCACGTATATAGGCCTGTGATCTTCAACCTGCAAGTCTCCATCTATTGCTAATCTGCCAACGGGAACTGTTTCAGCATACTGAAATAAGTTTTCTCAATATACCCAATAACATATTCTGAATCGTTTCTAACATAATCAAGTTTATATTTACTATCCCTCTCAGCATCTGTCTATCTTCATGCAAGAGTTTGGTGTTATATTTTCATTGCCTCCTTTTGTCTAGAACAGGGGTGTCCAAACCTGCGGCCCAGGATAGATATGAATGCGGCCCAGATGGAAATTCTTGATTCCCAAAGAAACGTCATGTTGCAAAGGATATAGGAGTAGGCAGGAGGGGGACTCTGCCCATTTAGTAGTAATTAATAATGTCTATTGAATATCCAGGTGTCCTACATTCCAGTGTATAGCTCCATCTGGTTATCCAACTGGTTTTGTAATTCTTTTCTTTTACAAATCAAAGTGTTTGCGTATTTCATGTGTGGCCTCAGACAACTTATCTTTTTCCAGTGTGGCCCAGGGAAGCCAAAAGGTTGGACAACCCTTGCTTAGAAAATGTATTAGGGTGGCCATAGCTGTAACCATTACAATCTTTCTTGTAAAAGATCTTTCCAAGAAAGATCATTCGTTTCAATACACAAGTGTAGAGCTGAATTGTCAGATATACAGGCAGAAACAATAGAATTCTACTTGTATCTGACGATTCAAAGGCTCCCAATCTATGGCCACCTTTAGAGCTCACTCTATTAAGATCCCCAGACATCATGTCTCTCTACATGCAGGATCTGTGCAAAAGGCAGTTATTTTGTTAGATTTTATTTGTCCTATATTTCCCATCTTACCATTACGGGTTATTACTAAAAGAAATGGCATTATTGAATGAAACTATAAAGATATATAATATTTACAAAGAAAAATAAGGTACACCACAAAATAAAAAAGTTTTAACCTGGTAAACAAATTATCAAAATACTGGAATGTTTTTACATTTACCACAACTCCTATGAGAAAAGTGCAATCCATCGATATTATCCCAAGACCTAAATCCCCCATCTGTACCTATGTCAGTAGCCAATCTGATATCCAGCAATATTGCCCAAAGTTCTTGCCCCATAACTGTGCCAGCAGCCATCAATATTGCCTCAAGCCCCCCCATTAGTACCTCTACCTGCAGCTATTATGTATCAATAATTGTGCCAAAGTCCCCCCCCATCTGTACATGTGCCCGCAGCCAATGAAGCTTGAGCCCATATCCATCAATACCAACCAAGCTCCACCTGTACCTGTGCCAACCCATTAACCATTAGCCAAATGAGAAGGCTTCCAATAAAGGCCAACAATCCAAATGAACCGAATAGTAAAAATAGAATTGAAAAAAATTCCCCCTGAGAAGAGGGCCCCCCCCCCAGTGATTGCACCCTAGGTTGCTTACCCTGCCTACCCCTTGACCCGGCCCCGGTGAGCTCTTATACATCTGCTAGGAAAGGAAGCCCCTCCTATAATATATATTGGATCTAACTGTCAATGAATATCTGACACCCAACTGCTGCATGAAGACAGAATAAAGAGAAACAGATGTGGAGAGCGGGATAGTGAAGATAAACTTGATTATTTCAGAAACAATGCAGGATATTTAAAGGGCAAGGAAAGTGTAAAATAGAATAAGGCTAGAAATGCAGTATTTTGTATACTAAACATAAACATGAACTTACTGCACCACAAGCCTAATCAAACAAATGATTTATGCTTTCAAAGTTGGCCACAGGGGGCTGTCATCTTGTAACTTTGTTAGACATCTCTGCAATATCAAGACTCGCACATGTTCTGTGTGGTCTGGGGTTGTCATAAATGATCAAAAAACAAAGCTGCTTGAGTTCTGCATGGCTGGTAAGTAAGGTAGGGGCTCCCCCTGCTGTTCATAAGTGATTGTTTCCCTGCCAGAAGCACTAAATGAAGGGAGAATTTCACTGCATACAGTCAGGTTTCTTATAAAAACAGTACACATTTTTTGATTAAAGTATATTGGAGATAGATTTCTTTTTCATTAAAGAAAGTAAAAATGGGATTTTATTTCTTTGCCTTTCCTTGCCCTTTAATTGATTGTAATTCCTTATTTCAGTATGCTGAAGCTTATATTAAATTTAAATTTTTGCGATAGTTCCCAGTGGCCTGCACCCCCTCGGGGGCCCTGCCAACTGTTCATGAGATAGCGAATCTGCCACAGAAATTGGTTTTGAAGAGGGGTGGGGGAACCTAGACTCACCGCCTGCACCCGGGCCCCGAAAGGGTTAGTTAAGTTACTGATAGTCCCACTTTAGAAACAATTGCCATTGACTTCTAACTAATGTGCTTTGAAGATCCTGGAATGCTCTGGGAGCTTTCACATTTACAGTGTTATGTATGTTGGCACAGAATATTTAAATTTGAATGCACTGACAGTTTTAAGTAGCGTTCTGCTGTAATCACTTCCCTTTCAAACAATGGTCACTGATATTATTGTAGCAATATGCCATTCTGTATTACTTACTAGCCAGTTGGAATACAGCAGCTATGGCTTCTTCCCACCACTCGGAATCCTGAGAAATGATGGGCATCTCAATGAGTCCCATCAGGAAGATGAGTTGACCAGCAGTCAGGGCAATGGTGGCAATCAAGTTACAGGCCCTCATCATGTCAAATTGCACTGGAAAGGAAAGCAGAAATAGAAATGACATCCCATAATATTGCATACTGGTTAAATACTGCGAGCCATCTCATACAGTGCACTAACAGACATACAAATAACAGTCATTTGCAGTGGTGTAACTAGCCCCCAAAATGTCTAGAGGTTCACCTGTTTTACAAATATTTATTTAAATTATATATGAATTAGGGCTTCATGGGGCCCCTATAAATCCTGGGCCCCCTCCAACCTTAGGGTCTGCTTCTTCTTTAGTTATGCCCCTGGTCACTTGCCTATGGCATATAACCAGCCCCCAAAATGTCTAGAGGTTGACCTGTTTTACCAATATTTATTGAAATTAAATATGCATTAGAGCTTCATGGGCCCCCTTTAAATCATGGGCCCCCTCCAACCTTAGGGTCTGCTTCTTTTTTAGTTATGCCCCTGGTCACTTGCCTGTGTCATTTAGAGAATATTCCCTTTTGCCTGTGTCATTTAGAGAATATTTCCTTTTATTTGCTGGTATATTTAACCTAAACATGCTTCTTGGTAGCAGCTTTGTATATATTATTAACTCACTATTATTTTGGTTGATCATAAACCTGAATGAAGTGCCAGCTAGCTAACCATCCCTAGAAATGTAAGCTATCACTTTATTTGCTTCAGTACAATTTTGGCTGCAAGTTCTTTATAAGGAAGATATTATATAAGAAATTATTCTCTTCTAGTTCCTAGTTCACCTTCACCTATGGATGAGTTCAGAAGATCTTATCTTGGACTGGATAACAATGTGTTGATGCAGACATAGTTACTGTAAGGCTAAGGCCAGACGGGGAGATTCGGGGGAAATTTGTCGCCTGGCGACTTCTCGCCGCTGAACCTCCCCGAATAGCCAGGCACCCACGCGCACCGGCATAGCTGAAAAACGCCGGCGCGTGTTCATACGGAGCGTCTGGCCCCCATCTGGCCTAGCCCTAAAACTGGACAGCTTGGAAAATCAGGGTAGGCAACCTAAAGCAGATAGCATACTAAGAAGAAGGTCACCTAAGGACAACAAACTGTTCCTAATAGAGCCAACCAATACAACCGATAGTCAGCCGTGACATTTGTGAATGGTGCTGGCTGGACTCATTGTAGTTCCTAACATTTACTGTATCCTGAAAATTAAAAATTTCCAATATGTCTTATGATTGGAAGCAGCACAACCTGACATGGGCCTTGGTAAGATAGAGGGCAGAGTTGCCCATTATGACTATAACGTATGCTGTACAGTGGACAGTCTATATTGAGTGTTAAAGTGGTATAGGCATTGCGTGTTTCTTTCAGGCAAGCTTTCAGGATATCCTATTGGCATCCATGCAAGACTTGGCGTTATAGGCAAACTATCATACATACAAAGTGTTGCTTTTCTCATGAAGTTGGTTTATGGCCAGCAATGCAAATTAAGATCTCAGTATGATATGACCAACAAAGTAAGGAGAATCATAGCATCTTTAAGCAGGTTATTTTGCAACATGTACCTGGTGCAGGAAGGTCGCCCATAGTGCTATATAGCTTTAGGGCCTACCCATTGAAGCAGATGAGGTAGCATAGCTAAGAAGCAGCAACTGGACCAAATAGGGTATATCAAAAGGTAATTTTAGATACTATATGAAGTAGCAATAGAAGCTTCGGTGCAGTAGATCTAGGAGAACATTGTCATCTAACACTAATCCAGCCAAAACTCTAAGCCAAACCTTTATATTATCTTGCTTAGAATACTGCAATCTCCTCCTAACTGGTCTTCCTGACTCTCCTCTCTCTCCCCTCCAATCAATCTTATATTCTGCTACCAGGATTCTTCTACTCTCTCCTAAAACAGAATCTGCTCAACCCCAACTAAAATCCTTAGCATGGCTGCCTGTTAAGCAAAGGATGGCATACAGTATAAAATCCTTCTACTAACATTCAAAGCCCTTCACTCCTCTGCTCCTCACTACATCTCTTCTCTTGTCTCACTATACATTCCTGGTCATCTTCTCCGCTCTTCTCAGAGCCACCTCCTCTTTACACCACCCACCTCCACTGCCACCTCTCGTCTCAGACCCTTCTATCTTGCTGCTCCTTACATCTGGAATTCCATCCCTGTATTCCTCCGTAAGGAATCCTCTCCCAATCTCTTCAAAAAAAAAAACTAAGAGCCTACCTTTTGGAGCACTAGAACAGTAGCCTAGTCCTGCGCCTACTGACTATGCCTTACCATGTGCACTTTTTCATCTCCAATTTGTACCTGTATGTTAACCTTCCATCCACTTAGACTGTAAGCTCTACGGGGCAGGGACCTCCTTCCCATTATGTCTCTTACCACATAGCGCGTAACCTTTTGTCCTATGGAATTATGCTGTTGGATCTTTTGACTCGTGGGCTCCAAACAATTCTTTGCTCTAACTTAGTTTTATCTGATGCAACTGCACACTCAACTGGCTTGTGTTAAGAGAATTGACTGTTAATGCTGAAATGAACCCATATTGCCAGTGGGAAAGCATTTGCAGAGTTGTTGCCTGCAGTAGAGCAGATTTATTGCCGGCGACTAATCTCCCCCATGTAACATCTCCCCAAGTGCCAACTCCCAATGTGCCATCTCCTCAAATGTTAGTAGCTAGGAGGCAGCTCTTGGAAGTTACTTTGCTCCTAGGATTTGTCTGGTCCTCCTTTAAAGATTTCCTTTTTATTCTCCTGTTAGCCTTCAGTGCTTGAAATCCCCCCAGGGCTTACATCACCAACCTTCTGCTCTTTGGTAGAATAATACAAATAGAAAAAAAAAACATAGTCTCTCTGTGCTTCATTTCCATTATATGTACATTTTACTGCACAGTTATGGGACCTGTTAACCAGAATGCTTGGGATCTGGGGTTTTCCACATAACAGATCTTTCTGTAATGTGGATATTCATACCTTAAGTCTACTAGAAGATCATGGCAACAATAAATAAATGGATCAGGCTGTTTTTTTTTCCCAATTAATCCTTAATAATCCAATGAATTAATTAGAACTATTAATTTTTATTATTAATTATTGGTATAGGTCCTGTTATCCAGATTGCTCAGGACCTGGGGCTAACCGGATAATGGATTTTTCCATCATTCGTACCTTAAGTCTATTAAACATGATAACATGAAATAAACCCAATAGGCTGGTTTTGCTTCCAATAAGGATTCATTATATATTAGTTGGGATCAAGTACAAGCTACTGTTTTATTATTATTATAGAGAAAAAGGAAATCATTTCTATAAAGTTGAATTATTTCATTATAATGATGTCTATGGGAGACGGCCTTTCCCAGGGCCGGGCCAAGAGGTAGGCAGAGTAGGCACCTCCTCTGTCGCCTACCCCAGTCCTTTTCCCCTCTCTTTGATGTACTTCTTTTTGCATGTTCGCTCATGCGCAGGAGCCCCCATTCGCGCATGCACGCCAGGAGTGCCAATTTGCATATGCGCAGCAGCGCTAAGCCAGGCAGCGTCCGGTGGGCTTGCCTAGGGCGCCAGTGTGGCGTGGAGCTTTCTGGATAACTGATTTCCTGATAACGGATCCCATACCTGATTATGATTATATCTTAGTTTGGATAAAGTACTGATTTATTACTACAGAGGAAAAGGAAAACATTTTTAAAAACTTTGGGTAAAATGAGTTTTCAGGAGATGGTCTTTTCGTAATTCGGAGCTTTCTGGATAACAGATCCCATACCTATATTAGGGTTTAAGACATAGGTTCCATTGGGATTTTTTATATTTTCAGTTTGCTTTTGTCAGTAACCTTTTCCTGACATTTTGTAATTTTTACCAATTTTACAGGAGGGGAACAGCCAATCACAGCCCGCCGGTCACACAAGCACAGACAGGCTTCAGTTCCCCATCAGGTCCTGCTAGCTGCTGATTGGTTCCTGTCCTACAGTGCTGTGAGAGCCTCCAACTCCCCTGCACTGTCTGGGAATTCAGGGAGCAGGAAGTGGAAGGGAGGGATTATTAGGGTTTTTGCAGAAATATTAAATAAATCAGCCCGAAACACTACTTTTTAAAGCACAATTCTTCTATATCTAAATGAGTATAATATACTGGTAAGTTCTTATTTTTTACACAATATGTCTCTTTTAAAAATCCCAATATAAAGAGTAGAAGAATTAGGCTTCAAAATGCAGAGGTTAACTGCTCAAAATAACAACTCTACATTTTGAAGTCTAAATCTTCTATTCTATATATTGGAATTATATGCACACTGAGGTGGAGTTGCCCTACAAGAAGGAAGGCTTAAAGTTTTCACCTGCTAAGAATTGAGGATTACCAATTACCATTACCATTAACATTTCTCTTTTAAAAATTTAATTTTAATTTGCCCTTTAAAATTACATTTTAAAACAGTTTTGCCTGCCATTATTTAAGGACCTTTACAAGTACAATTGTTTGAACTGTTCCTATTGGGCAGAGTGAAAGTGTGCAAGGTCAAATTTTTGTTTCTGTTCCACCGATCATCCCTATTCGTTTGCACCCCCTCTCCACACACCCAGTATGAAATGCCTTTTGCAAAACAAAAAAAAAAGAAAAACTGTTCAAAACTCTCCTTTCCACATGTGGTATATGACCTTTGAATTAGTAGAGCAGCGGGAAGGAAAATGAATGTTTTATTGACCTAATTCAAGTTCCCCTTAAAGAAACAGTAACTCCACAAAAATAGTGTCCTAAAGTAATGACACTATAATGAACAGTTGCCCTGCACAGGTAAAACTGGTGTGTTTGCTTCAGAAACAACTATAGTTTATATAAATAAGCTGCTGTGTAGCCATGGGGGCAGCCATTCAAGCACA
>CM044448.1:99328189-99361425 GCA_024363595.1 Xenopus borealis | reverse complement strand
TCAAATAGGCTATTCATTGATTACATTTTTGTGGAGAGGGTTGACATGTCCTTTAAGTCAGAAAAAGAAGGTAAATAATTCAAAAAATATACAAATGAAGGTAAATTTAAAAGTTGCTTAGGATGGTCCATTCTTTAACATACTAAAAGTTAAACGTAAACTGCTCCTTTAAGACGACCCTAAGAGGTGGCGTTGCATCATTATTACATCTATCCTACGTAGAGACTATAAATAACTTGGACTGGACTGGTTTGGTGTTTTTTATTTTTGTCTATAAAAAGACCACGTGAGACGTTCTGTATCTGCCATGATAAAAACATCATTTATATGGACATTGAAGCATGTCTCTGCATTACCTAAGCTACACTGAATTTCTGCACAGTATGAAACCCCCCATTTCAACATTCGGTTGTCACAGGGTAGGAAACGATAGAGACACGAGGAAGATAATTGCCATGCCTTACATGTGAAAGTGCCTGCCAAGTAGAAAATACTTTGTCCTACTGGAGACATCAGCAAGTTAGCAATTGCTATATGTATTGGACCTGTGATCCAGAATGCTTGTAACCTGGGGTTTTCTGGATAAAAGAGCATTCAGTAATTTAAAAAAAAAATTTAATGGGAAAACTTGTTTTTTCAGTCAATAGTGCTGCTTCAGTAGAATTCTTCACTGAAAGAGCAAACAGATTTTTTTGTATTTAATATTTGAAATCTGACATGGGGCTAGCCATATTGTCAGTTCCCAAGTGTCTCCAGTCATGTGACTTGTGCTCTGATAGACTTCAACCCTCTTTACTGCTGCACTGAAAGTTGGAGTGATATCACCCCAGAGCAACTGCCCAAAGACTCCCCACGGCCCCCCTGCCACTCCGACACGCTGCACCGAACTCGTGCGTGTTTGTCACTGTGCTTGTGGGCATGCACATATGTGTGAATTTTTTTAGGCAGCAGATAAGAGCTGGGGGCCCACAGGGTTTTTTCCCAGTGCCCCGCCGACCCAGTCCGACCCAGTATCACTCCCTCCGTTCATCAGCAGAACAATGGGAAGGTAACCACAGGGGCGATCCAGCCCATTTCGCCGACTAAGGCAGCCTTCAATTTGCCGCCCAGCCTTCCCCACTGCGCTCACTTTTTCAGCGCTGGGGTAGGGGGGTCCACGGCACAACTGAGTGCTCTGCACTAGAAAAGTCAAATTTCCCAGTTGAAAACTGGAGATTCGGCTCTTAGTAACCAGGGGGGCACTGCCGACTGAGGCAAGTGCCTCAACTTGCCTCATTGGTGGAGCGCCCCAGGGTAACCAGATAACAGTTCCCTGGTTGATAAAAGAACAGCACTCATTTTTAAAAATTAAAGTCCCTCTGTACTCCTCCAGTTACATTGAGTAGGAGAAACAACAGCCTACCTGAAAGCTGGTCCATAGGGATGGCGCGAACCGCGGAAAAAAAGTTCGTGAACATGTTCGCGAACTTCCGGAAAATTGCGAGCGGTTCGTGAACGGTTCGCGAACCCCATAGACTTCAATGGGAAGGCGAACTTTAACAGCTAAAAAAGACATTTCTGGCCAGAAAAATGATTTTAAAGTTGTTTAAAGGGTGCAACGACCTGGACAGTGGCATGCCAGAGGGGGATCAAGGGCAAAAATGTATCTGAAAAATCCATTGTTGACACAGCGCTGCGTTTTGTGCTGTAAAGGGAAAAAAGTCACTCAGGTGGTGGTTGTGGACACTGTAATATTATTGATATTTAGACAGAATGTGAACAAGCTCACACAGCTAGATTGCAGTTGTTTGAAGAACACACTGGGCAAAAAATGCCTACAGGGCAAATAATGGCTACAAGGTCAACGTATACACTACTACAGCGGTGGATACGGATTACGTAAAATATATTATGGCTGCTTGAAAAAAGTCACTCAGGTGCTTTTTCTGGAGAGGGTAATATTATGGATATTTAGACAGAATGTGAACAAGCTCACACAGCTAGATGGCAGTTGTTTGAAGTACAGTAGATTACTAGCCAGCAAACTTACTATCCACTGTCCCTGAAATCACTAACAGCTCTCTCCCTACACTATCTCTTCCAAGCACACACAGGCAGAATGAAAAAACGCTGCAGGGCTTCAGTTTTTATAGGGAAGGGGAGTGGTCCAGGGGGTGTGGGGGTGGTCCAGGAGGAAGAGCTTACTGATTGGCTGCCATGAATCTGCTGGTCTGGGGGAGAAATGGCAAAAAAAAAGCGCCAACTAAGGCGAACCCAAATTGGCGAACGTCGCGCGACGTTCGCGAACTTCCGGCGAGCGCGAACAGCCGATGTTCGCGCGAACAAGTTCGCCGGCGAACAGTTCGCGCCATCCCTACTGGTCCATTGTGAAGTGCTGGCTCTTTCTGAAAGCACGTGCCCAGGCAAAATCACCTGAGATGCACCTACACATCAATATTACAACTTAAACATACACTAGTAGTTGGTTCAGGAACCATTTTACATGATAGAGTAAATTATTTTGCAGTTATTTAGAAATAAAAACGGCACCATACAAATCAAGACAGAATTCCTTTAAACATTAATTAAACGCATTAGGATTGTTTTCTTTCCAGGTAATTATATCTTAGCTGCTATCAAGCACAATGTATTTTTACAGAGACAGAGGATATATATTTTTAATTTTGAGTTATTTGATTGACATGCATTCTATGCGAGATGGCCTTCCTGTAATTAGGAGATTTCTGGATAACAGGTTTCCAGATAACAGATCCCATACTTATATTTGGATAGGAAAGAAATGGTGCAGAACATGTTACACTAAAAGCATGTGGGCATGTCCTGTATCTCTGTAATCGTATTGGATCCTATCCCAAGTCCAACAAAATCAATGCTAGTACCCCTACTATGCAGGCAACTGCCAGTTTGTTCATTGAGATGAAATGAATCAAAGGTTACTTTTAGAACAGTTTGGCCCTTTAATATGGCAGTTATTTTTCTCATTATAAGCTGAGAATTTAATTATAACGTGCAAAAGTTCAGTTTTGCATTTCTCACTCCCCCCCATGGTACGTCACTCACTCCAGCAGAGATGGTCCCCACCTTGTGACTGCATCATACTGATGACAGGAAAAGAGTTATCATGGTCTGTCTTTTTACAGCAGCAGCCAATGTGGTGACTGTACAGAGGAAGGTCTGTGGAACACACCTTATCCTCTCTGCAAAGCCCTGCAATTGAAATGCCTGATTAAGAACTGTAGAGTAGTCATTGAAGGAATAATGCTCTGCAGGTCTATATTTGTCCCAGGGCGGAGGTCTCATTTAGTCATTTAAAGAGATTCATGATGATTTTTTTTTTTATTTCTTAATTACAGAATTAGTTCATTTTACAATATAAAATGTCATTCCTAAACCAGCAAGTGTATTTGTTTAGTTGTAATATTGATGTATAGGCACCACCTCAAGTCATTTTGCCTGGTCATGTGCTTTCAGAAAGAGCCAGCACTTTAGGATGGAACTGCTTTCTGGCAGGCTGTTGTTTCTCCTACTCAATGTAACTGAATGTGTCTCAATGGGACCTGGATTTTATTATTGAGGGCTGTTCTTAGATCTACCAGGCAGCTGCTATCTTGTGTTAGGGAGCTGTTATCTGGTTACCTTCCCATTGTTAGGCTTCTGGCGTGGGGTGGGGGTGATATCACTCCAGCTTGCAGTAGAGCAGTAAAGAGTGACTAAGGTTTATCACAACACAGGTCACATGACAGGGGGAGCTGAGAAACTGACAATATGTCTACCCCATGTCAGATTTCAAAATTAAATTTAAAAAAAATCTGTTTGCTCTTTTGAGAAATGTATTTCAGTGCAGAGGTCTACTGGAGCAGCACTATTAACTGATGCGTTTTGAAAAAAAACTTTTATTCCCATGACAGTATCCCTTTAAGTCAAATATTTCAGCTCTGTAAAAAAAAAAAGGGCAAAACTCAGCAGAATCATTATAATGAATTAAAAATAAATATGTTCTCCAAATACAGTAGATTTGACATCCCCGGATTTTACATTTTCCTGTAATTGTCGTGGTGTCATGCAGGCCCGGACTGGCAATCTGTGGGTTCTGGCAAATGCCAGAGGAGCTGCAATAAGGTGCCATAGAAAATTAAATCAGTATTTAGTGGGCTGGTTGGGGCTGTTTGGGCCTCTGTGTGGGCTGATTGGGCCTCTGTGTACCTGAAATGCCAGGGCCTATTTTAATTCTCAGTCCGGACCTGGTGTCATGGTGCCATTCGGGCAAGTTGTGTTTTTTCTTTTCCAGTCTTTACGCCATTTTGAATCAAATATGCAGAGCAGGGGGACTGGGTTGGCAAGTTATGGGGTCTGGGGTTTACAAGCAGCAGGAGGGACTGTAGTGTTGAGAGGACAGTCAAGAGTTGACCAAGTAGGGTAGTGATTTGGACAGAGGATAAAAAGTACTTGTCTTTAGTGGCAGTACCTCTTGGCCCACTGCTGTAAACTCTAATACATAAGGCCTGATGAGTGTCGTATCATATCTGCACTGAAAGGTAGTCAGAAATGGATCATGCCTAGGGCAAACCTCTCTGTCTACTCAAAGTCTTGGGTGAGAGAGTCCAGTCCTATGCCTCGCTGGGAGTTGGGGTGGGGCAGGTTCAGGGCTGCTTTACCCAGAGTCCTTCCAGTTTGACCCTGCATAGGGGCATCTATACTACACTGTGCAGGCACCATTGAACAACTGGTTTACTGCTCCTATGTGCCTGAATGGCCATCTAGAATTAAACACATATACACAGTTTCATTTATAATCATTTCAATTCCTCTATCATCTCACTTGCACTTCCATTTTCTGTGTTTAGTTTTTTCTGTTCATTCTATATATTTCCATTTGCCTCTCTTTATAACTTACTTTCTCTCCTGCAGATTTTATCTTGTAATCAGCCTACTGCTAATTTCTCTTGGTTTCTTCACTAGCCCTTGTTGGCGATCATCCAGCCAAATACACTGTTTCATTGATAATCATTTCAATTCTTCTAACATCTCACTCGCACTTCCATTTTCTGTGTTTAGCCTATTCTGTTTGTTCTATGTTTCCATTCTCCTCCTTATTCTCTTTATAACTTCCTTTCTCGCCTATGGATTTTATCTTGTAATTTCTCTTGGTTTCTTCACTAGCTCTTTGTTGGCGATCATCCAGCCATCCTTCCCCATGTCTATTCCTCCTGAGACAACCCGTTTCTTGCCTGTGCCCTGTATCTTAGAAGGGCAGGCACCCTCGATTAGAACAGGAAATCCTCTGAACACACTATGTTGGGAAAGAGGAAGGTGTTTACTGATGGGAAGAGTCTCTGTGTACGTGTTCTCGTGTTTAGAGAGGCTTGTGCAGCATGTGAAGCCTTTCTTCTGTTTACAGTTATAAACACACAGCTTGGTCCTTTAAACATCCCCAAAAAGATGAATAAATACTCTGCTGAGCCAAGATTCAGGAGTCACACAACCCTCAAGGTTTGTATCACCCTTGCTGCAGACTGCAGAGCATGTACAAATGTGACCTTCAGTTTTCTGTTTGTTTCAAGGGAAATTTGAGGATAAATATATTTATAACATAAAATCCATTTCATATTAGCCTTGTAATACTCAGCACTGGACCTGTTTGTAGAAAAAAACATATTTTATATACAACAAAAAATGGGGGCCGCATTGTGTATCAAATTGTGAATCCACCTGCGCTCCACATTCTACAACTACGCCAAGCACCTAGAGGCCATTGGGGACCACAATGCATCACTCCTCTTGTAAGCAGCCCACTATAGAATAATGAACAAAGCTTATGACCAGATTGGTCATAGTTCTGTTAAGATATCTGACTCACTATTATGTGATCAACAGCTGGTTGTTGGCAGGTTATTTAAATAAAAGTGGCATCAAAACGCCCGGTATGAAGTTGCCCTTGGTCTGGGCCCATCGGAAAACCTGACATCCAGGGACCACTCTCACAGCAACTAGAAGACAGTGTCAAATGAAGACACTGCCAAATTATATAGTGGTTATATAGGCTTATGGCATAAATAAGAAAGGGTTGATGGGATTTATCCAAAACTGAGGCCCATGTGGTACTCTTGCAGACCACTCTGACCCTGCTTTAAATACAAACGTATATATTAAAACACTGTAGTAACACAAGACATATACAGAAGTGTCAGGAACATTTTAGAAAGCTACTCCCTTTTCCTTTGTTTACCCTATTATGTCAGTGTTTATTTCCATTACCATGAAATACAAAACCAATGACAAAGTGTCTTCCTGAGACCTGATATGTGAAAGTCCATATGGGTTCAGAAAGACTATTTATGACTTCAAAGACTTTTGCTTAATTAGTTCAATACCTGAGAATTAGCATTTATATGTTATGGTTAAAAAAGACATGCAGGCATTTGCCAATGGTTCATAAAAATGTAGTCCCTTGGAGATGCTTTTTAGGTTTTACTCTTGGGAGCAATAATGGCTGCCCATATTTAAATAAATGTTCAGATAAATCTGTGCAGAATAACCAATTCTAACATTTAAGTGTCTACAAATAGTTCTTTTTATTTACTTTCATATATATTCATTTAGAAAATATTCAACACATTGATGAATTATTAGTATTAGCCAACATTTATAAAGCACCATTTATTGATGAATTATTAATATTATTAGCCAGCATTGATAAAGCATCATGCATTCAATAGCGCTGTACAACAGACAGCATCACAACATTGTGCGTTCCTTTTCTGGAATAAAAATACCGGCCTTCCTATATATTTATCTTTTTTCCCTACTAATAACATTGGCATCAACCATCATTTATACCCGCCAGTTGGCATTCCTACTGGCAGTATAGCTGTATGCCAAGCTTTTTGTTTTCTCTCTGTATAATAGGGGACTGTAGAAGCCAATCAAGACTCCACACTCAAGTACTATGAAATGGCTCAGGACTAGCTGTCTCTAGTGTGTGTGCACTGCTTGCTGGGCAATATATACAGAGCGTAAGCACTTGATTCACCTACCAAATATTATACTCTCACCAAATCTGAAGAATTTTTTTTTTCTGCTGTTTCTTTTGCCAAATTGTGTATTTTACGCAGCATAAATAGCTAATGAGGCAGGTAATTGGGTTGCCTCCTACCACCTTGCACACCATTATAAGAGCCAGGTAGAGTTGAAGCAAGCTGTGCACTTATATACACATGCCCAGGCAAATAACAATGGCATCAGGATCTATAAGGTAAGTAGGTAATCCCATACATTTGTATCCTATGCCGGGTACATTACTACTTAATTGTGATGTACACAATCAGATTTTAAGACTATTTGCAGTTGGCTTTTATTTGTTAATGTCACTGTTATTATGTATCTCTGCAGGTTTCAGTTGAAGCTATCTGGTTGCCAAGGTCTTGCTCCCCCTAGCAACCAGGCAATGGCGGTAATAGAAAAATGAACAGCCGAGGGTCTGATAAGTGGTTAAAATATAAAGTCAAAATCTTGTTTTAGGATTAATCTGTGATCCCAAGAAAGTCTTCAGCAGCCACATATAATTTTCAGGAGAAAGGCAAAGTTAAAATAAGGCGCAATTGCGGATCTTCTCGGCTCATCATGCTAAAAATGTGAAGGTAAGGGATACTCTTAATGCCACTGGGCATTCCTTGTACAAATAGTGCTGCACCAATGATTAGCATTGGGGGCTGCATTTGCTAAACAAGGATTCATTTCTTCATTCTGAGTCTTCAATGCTCCTGATATATAAATTCCTATACACCCCAGTAGCTAAGAAATTTACTGTCTCCAATTATGGGTTCAAAGCCAGTAAATAATGTGAGATCTGAATAGGAAACCTCTATAACAGCGTGGTTTCCCCTTCCCCACTTATACAGAATCCTAGTAAGGCACAGAGCAAAAAAAAAAAAGGAAAATATAACGGATGTTTCTCTGCTGTTTATTTCCGTATCTAGACAGTTAATTATTTGTTGATTGCGGGACAGATACATAGAGTATTTCAGGCCTCACAGGCTCCTTTGTCAAGTTTAACAAAGAGCCTTTGAGGTTTGAATGTCATTTCATACTTTGATGGTTTGTCTTAAAATAGTTACTGAGAATTTGCCAGCTACTGAATATGGGCTGCTGCTTATTGTGTGCCCAGAACATGGTGAACATGGTAGGTTTCTTACATGTACCCTGGACTTATCCAATTCTCAAAGTACACACAGACAGGTTAACTGGCTCCTGAAATAAATTACTTTGAGTGAGTAACTCTAGTTACTATGGGGCAAATTCACTAAAGCGCAAAGCATCTAACGCTAGCGCTAATTCACCAGCGGGACGTCAGTTCGCAACTTCGCAAATTCACTAACACGGACTCTGGCGAATTTTCGTTAGCGAAGTAGATAGACTTGCGCAACTTCGGACCCTTACACCAGGCGAAGTTGCGCACTGACGAAGGGACGTAACTACGCTAATTCACTAAGGTAAAAATGTTTGTGAACGTTACCTCTTGCGCTAGACTTTACTTCGCCAGGTCAGACCTGGTGAAGTTCAATACAATAGATAGGAGCTTGAAAAAAAAACTTGAAATCCCAAAAAACGCTGGCGTCTTTTCCCTTTCGTAGGGTGATAGTCTGAAAAAGAGTGAATCCCCCCCCCTACATTTCCTAACATATGGCAACACAACTATACAGGGGGTACATGTAGGGCAATAGGACAACTTTATTTTATTTATTAAAGGTTTCCTGGGCTTGTGTAGTGGAATGTAGTGGCTGTAACATACACTTCTATTATACTCTTAACTTCTTGCCGTATGCAAATTAGGGATCGCTAGTGTAAATTCGATTTGCCTGGCGAACTAACGGTAGTGGTACTTCGCTAACGCTCACCGCCCGAGTGCAAATTCGCATCTTAGTGAATTTGCGTAGTGCTGGCGAAAATTCGCCTGGCAAAGTGCGGCGATCATTAGCGAAGCCAAGGCTAGCGAATTTTCTCCGCTTAGTGAATTTTCCCCTATATGTAGTAAGCACCACTGGGGCAGAGACACATGAGAATGATGTATAATCTCTGTAAAGAGCTGTGGAATCTATTGACGCTATATAAAAAAAAAGGAGATTAAAAAAGCGCTAACCTATAAACTGCTGATTCATTTCGAAAATGCATAAATAGGTTCCTAGCACTAAATAAAACACATTTGTAATGTTTGTCTGTTAAAAATGTTGTACCTGCTTTGCGATACATGTAATTGTTTCTACGGCTTTCTCTTCTCTTTCTTGTTTGCGATCTCCTTCAAAGTTTGGTCCTGCTCACTAGTGATTGATGGGCTGTCCCTCCCATACTTAAAAGTAGTGATGGGCGAATCTCACCCCTTTCACTTCGCTGAATAATTTGCTAAACGAGTAGCGCGTCGGTTTTGACGCGCGTCGCGTCAATCGCGGCGCGTCATTTCCGTCACGCGTTGCGTCGTTTTCGCCGCGTCACGTCAAAACTTTCACTGGCGAATTTTTGCTGGCGTTTCGCAAATTTATTCACCAGCGGCGAATCGCAGGAATTCGCCACGAATTCGCCCCATGCAAATAAATTTGCCATTCACTACTTAAAAGCTAGATAAGGCTGAGTGGTTGTTTAACCATCCTAGACAAGGGTTCCAATCGGCGCCCCCCCCCCGTCCTACATTTCCCACCTTACCATTACAGTTTATTAATAAAAGAAAACGCATTATTGAATGAAACTATATAGATATATAATGTTTACAAACAAAAATAAAGTACACCAGAAAATAAAAAAGTTTTAACCTAATTATCACAATGCAAATGAATTAACTCAACTCCTATGAGAAAAGGGCAATTCATCAATATTACCCCAAGACCCAAATCCCCCATCCTTACCTGTGCCAGCAGCCAATATGATATCCATGATGATGCCCCATAACTGTGCCAGCAATATTGCCTCAATCCCTCCCATCAGTACCTGTGCCCGCAGCCATAATGTATCAATAATTGTGCCAAAGTCCCCCCCATCTGTACATGTGCCCGCAGCCAATGAAGCTTGAGCCTATATCCATCAATACCGACCAAGCTCCACCCGTACCTGTGCCAACCCAGCAGCCAAATTTAAGAAGACACTGCTGCCACGACCAGTCTCCAAATGGTCACGGGCTCTTCAGAGCACAAGCCCCCAGTCCACAAGGGCAAATACACAAACTTCAAAAAGATTAAGCTCTAAAGAATCCCATTTTAGAAAGTTTAAAAAATCTCAATATTTATTCATCATACAAATCAGTAAAAAAATTCATATACAGACCCACTTGATCCTTCGCCTTACGCGTTTCATACCCCCTGGTACTTAATCATAGGCTTGAATCATTGCACAAACAACTCCAAAATTTAAACCCACAGAGGTCCCACCCCCTGGGACTAAAACCAATCGTAAATTGCCACATCACATTCTATTAGTGATGCAGCCTAATGGATCAATTAGGTCTAAATTCATTCATAAATAGTTTCTTTCCATATACAAAATCAGTATTTTTACATAGTAAAGTGCTTTTGTTTCATTCAGTAAAAATAGCAATACATTTTAAACTTTGAAATGTGTTTCAAATACATCACATATGGGTGTAATTCCACATGTTGTAACTTTAACCCTGTCATATTAGAGCCTGTTTTAACCTTATCACTGCCACATCATAAATTAAGTAAAGCATGTAACGTCAAATTCATAATTTAAACCCTGTGGTAATCGAGTGTGTAAATAAAAAATCCAATACAGCTCCCTTCTTCTTAAAAAATTCATCAGATCACCTCCCCTACTGCCTAGCCTGACTTTTTCAATGCCCTGTACAGAGAAAAACTTTGCATTGCTCGAACTGCAATGCGCAAAATGCCTAGTTATATTGCTTTTTTCTATCGCCTTTGGATTCTTAATTTGGCTCAGATGCTCCCGTACCCGTTCCTTTAGCATCCTCCCCGTACATCCTGTGTATTGCTTTTGGCACTTAAGGCATGTCACCAAATAAATCACTGTAGAAGTGTTACAATTAATATATTCCCTTATTTTGAAATTTTCTCCCGTTACTGTTGATTTAAACTCCTTTGATACTCGTAAATTTTGACACGTTACACATCTCCTACCACCACATTTAAAGCAACCTTTTGTGCTAAAATAATCCATTTTTCCTTTATTCTCCTCCCTACTGTTCTCCCTATATACACTGGGTGCTATCAAATCCTTCAAATTAAATGCACGCTTAGGTATGTTACTTATTCCTGGAGCTAATATTTTGTAGAAGTCATCATCCGCATACAGGATGGGCAAATATCTCTTGACTATATCTAGTATCTTATAGTACTGTCTGCTGTATCTAGTCACAAATGGAATCTTTCCCAACTCAAACCTTTTTCTCCTATCAACTTTCACACCAACACTACTCTCCAGCAACTGCTCTCTTTCCATGATTCTGGCCCTATGATAAGCCCTGTTCACACATTTACGGCCATAGCCCCTATCCAAAAATCTCTTCTCCATATCCACTGCCTGCTCACAAAAAGCTATATCAGTTGAACAATTCCTACGCAATCTCAAAAACTGACCTCTTGGTATACCATCAATCTGTTTTTTTGGGTGACAAGAAGAAGCATGCAGCAAAGTATTGCCACTGCATGGCTTTCTATAAATGGTTGTGTGTATCTCCTTATCCACTACAGCAGCCATCAGCCATCAGCCATTAGCCAAGTTAGCATGCTTCCAATAAAGGCCAACATTCCAAATGAACTGAATAGTAAAAATAAAATTGAAAAAAATTCCCCCTGAGAAGTGTGCCCCCCCCCCCCCAGTGATTGCACCCTAGGCGGTTGCCTATCCTGCCTACCCCTTGGCACGGCCCTGTATGAAAGGGTTTAACCACCCTTGAGCCTTATCTAGCTATTAAGCATTGGAGGGGCAGCCCAGAATTCACTAGTGAGCAGGAAGGCCAGCGGCTGCTGAACTTTGAAACTGCCCATGGACTGATGCTTTTTTTAGGGTTTGGCTTTGGTTCGCCAAGCACTTGGATTTCTCAGAAAACTGGAAATCCAGCGAAAAGCTTGAATTTGGCTGAATCCTGGATTCAGTGTATTCTGACTTATTATAAATTGAGAGTAATCAATCAGTGATCCTTTATATAACTAAACTCTGCCTAAAATCTTGCCTAAATCCGCTGGGCAAATCACTAAACTTTCTACTCTCAATCTTAGACTGTAGGGAATCATAAATAACCCTGGGTACACTGCTGTGTAGAATACTAGCAGCTGTAATTGAGTCATGCAAAGCTAGATTGTAACCTCACCCACTAAGCTAAAGCTGTCGGTGTGCCCTGGTGAGCCTACCTTACCTTTTACTGCTTGGATCCGTATGTTTGATAATTACATTATTGCTGCTGACAAAGGGGAGGTTTCTGCTGCTTGAAAGTGTGTGTCACAAACGGCACCCTAAATCCAGAACCCAAGCTAAGCTCCCTGGTCTCGCCTCTCACTTCTGCCTATAACCGTTGCCTTTCACCTCGGGAGGAGCCATCGGCTAATTGGCCAGGTCTTATTTGAGAGAGGAGTAACTAACGGTTCTGGACGAGCAAAGGGGCACGATCATACTGGAAGGAGTACACCATCAGGAACTGGCAGGCTGGGCCAGCACAAGCAGAGAGCAGTCAGACAGGCCAGAATCAGTATTACAGAGCGTACAATAGTCGAAGGCCAGGCAAGAGTAAGGATTGGAGAGGTCAGAGTAGTTACAGGCAAAGCAAGGGTCAAACACAGGAGATAAATCAGGATTCAGTAGAGAATAACACCCAGGAACTTACAAATAGAACCTAACAATGGGCAACTTGCTGTAGAGTGAATTTCTCTTTTATAGTATTTGAATTTCACGCCAAGCCCAATGATGTCATCATGCCGGCGCATAAACCTGGAAGTGCGCCAGCGAGCGCACCAAAGGGGAACTAGGGGCAGGAGAAAGAAGCAGCACAGTGGTGGACCCCGCTGCCCACTAGACCACCAGGGTGAGTCCAACAGTGTGCTTTACTTATTCACTGCCTGGGAGCAGAGGGACAGAGTTTCTTCATCACTACAGAGCAAAGTGCCATGCAACAACCCAAGCATCTCCAGCTGAATTACTACAGATACACACTAAGTTACATGTTGCAGACATCAAACTTCCACCAAATACTGTTCCTACAAACTCATCTACTGCTGACTTTGTCAAACGTCAACAAGCCAAATGCAAGGCTTATACTGACAGAAAACGTGGTGCAAGAGAAGTGCAATTTCAGCCTGGAGTTAAGAAACCAGGAATACTGAAACAAGGACAATCTAAATTTACTACACCACTTGAAGTGAGAAGCCAGCGAGGACCATACACATATGAACTATCTGATTGATACATACTGTATGGAATGCAAGTCGTCTTGCTCCTGCTACATATGACTTTAGAGACATTCCATTTGATGAAGGAAATTTTCTGCTCCTAATGCCAACTGCAATAGGCCTGAAGAAAGTGAACATATAAGGCATACTGAGAGAATCAGAAACCTACCTGCATGGACCAAGGACTATGTGTTATGAAGAATGCATAATATTGCTTTAAGATGCATAGGCCCAAATTCACTAAAGCGCGAAGCATCTAACGCTAGCGCTAATTCGCCAGCGTGACGTCATATCATAACTTCGGAAATTCACTAACACCGGCTCTGGCGAATTTTTGCTAGCGAAGTAGATAGACTTGCGCAACTTTGCACCCTTACGACAGGCGAAGTTGCGCACTGATGAATGATCGTAATTACACAAATTCACTAAGATCATCCTTTTCCTGAACGTTACCACTTACGTTAGACTTTACTTCGCCTGGTCAGCAAAGTTCAATACAATAGATAGGAGGTTTAAGTCCCAAAAAAACACTGGCATGTTTTACCATTGGAGGGTGATAGTCTGAAAAAGATCGTTTTTTTTTTATGGGGTTACCCTCCTTCCCCCCTACATTTCCTAACATATGGCAACACAACTATACAGGGAGCACATGTAGGGCAATAGGACAACTTTATTTTATTTATTAAAGGTTTCCTGGGCTTGTGTAGTGGAATGTAGTGGCTGTAACATATACTTCTATTATAACTTAAAGTTCCCGCCGTAAGCAAATTAGGCTTCGCTAGCATAACTGCGCTCTGCCTTGTGAATAGTGATGGGCGAATTTATTCGCCAGGGGAGAATTTGCTGCGAATTCCAGCGATTCGCTGCTGGCGAATAAATTCGCGAATCGCCAGCGAAATTTCGCTTTGCGAAAATTCGGCACAAAAACGAGTCGCATGTAGTTTTTGACGCGACGAAAACGACGCGACGCGCCAAAGTTGACGTGACGCACGTCAAAAGCGTCCCGCGACTCGTTTCGCGAATTTTTCGCCAATTCGCGAATTTCTCTGGAAATTAGAGAATTGTCCGGCGAAGCGAATCTCGGGAGATTCGCCCATCACTACTAGTGAAGTAACACTATTGCAGCTACGCTACCGTTCGCCGATCTGAGCGTAAATTCGTACTGTAGTGATTTTGCGTAGCGCTAGTGAAAATTCGGCTGGCGAAGTGTGGCGAACGCTAGCAAAGCGCCATACGGTTTTATGGTTTCTGTTTATTAAATTTACCCAAATGCTTTACTGCTATAGAGGGAATATGTGGTGTTTGTGCAAGGTGCCTGTAGGTGTCACTGTGCACAAGAGTATACTGTGCATACACTGTACTTTCTATACTGCTTAAAAGTGTTAGTGTTCTTGCTACTGTTTATGTGTAATGGCTGCATGAACCTGCTAATAAAGTACTGTTATACTCAGCTCAGCCTCGGCTACCAAAACATAACACTGGGGAAGAGTTTGCTGGGCCAGTGTTGGCGTATGTAAATGTTTATAGCCTGGCAATGACTTACAGACACTTACAAAGCAAGCAACAGATGTAATTCTTTTACAATCATTTCTTATAGGAATTTCAGTATTACGTTTACACATAACAGGCTCACCTCATTGATTCAATGTATACTTTCGAGAAGTGCTATAGGTCATCAAATTCATTTAACCCCAACAGCTAAACCACACACCATGGGTCTATGTCTGCAGCAGTTTCAATCTCCACATGGATATGACTTGCATAGTTACCATTGTTCTAAGGGTGGGTCTACATTCTAATTATTTCCTTCTCAGAACACAATAACCATAACTAGTATATCAAAGACTGCAGGGCAACCACAAGAGGGTAACAGCAATCAGCTAAGTTCAGGTTAAAAAAAGGGTAACTACAAAAACATCTGGAGCTTGTTTAGAGCTGGCTCATCTTCCATTTGGAACTATATATCAGATTTCTGCAGAGGAAACCTATGCTCTTGCCAAGATCCTCTTAGATGGTGCTAACATCAAAGGTTGTTATTGCCAAACTGAAACGAAGTTGGCCTTTTAAAGGGGATCTATGGTCAAAATCTATAATCTTTTTTAGGCTTTGGGGAATGATTATAATGTTATTTTTAATTGCAATGCATATTTTTGATTCTCTAATAGCCGTTACTTTGCCTCTCAATGCAGCACAGCAACTTCTGCTCTATTCAGCCTGACCCGCGCAATTACAAATAGCATTATAATAATTCCCCAAAGCCTAGGAAAGATAGATTTCAACCACAGATGCCCTTTAAAGGGCAAGGAAAGGCGAAGAAATAAAATCAAATTTTTACTTCCTTTAATGAAAAAGGAATCTACCTCCAATATACTTTAATTAAAAAATGTGTACTTTTTTTATAAGAAGCCTGACTGTATGCAGTGAAATTCTCCCTTCATTTACTGCTGTGGATAGGAATTGTCAGACGGTCCCTAACTTCTGGCATGGAAACAATCATACTTATGAACAGCAGGGGGAGCCCCTGCCTTACTTACCAGCCATGCAGAAATCAAGCAGCTTTGTTTTTTGATCATTTATGACGATCCCTAAGAAGCCCAGACCACACTGAGCATGTGTATGTAGTCTAGTCTTGCAAAGATGTATAACAAAGTTACAAGATGACAGCCCCCTGTGGCCAACTTTGAAAGCATAAATCATTTGTTTGATTAGGCTTGTGGTGCAGTAAGTTCATGTTTATGTTTAGTATACAAAATACAGCATTTCTAGACTTATTCTATTTTACACTTTCCTTGCTCTTTAAAGGAACAGTTCAGGGTAAAAATAAAAACTGGGTAAATAGATAGGCTGTGCAAAATAAAAAATGTTTCTAATATAGTTAGTCAGGGAAAAATGCAAACTATAAAGACTGGAGTGACTGGATGCTTAATATATTAGCCAGAATCAAACTTCCTTGCTTTACAGCTCCCGAAATCTGAGTTAGTCAGTGACTTGAAGGGGGGCCACATGGGACATAACTGTTCAGTGAGTTTGCAATTGATCCTCAGCATTCAGCTCAGATTCAAAAGCAACAGTTATGACCTATGTGGCCCTCCCTCAATTCACTGATTGATTACTGCCTGGTAACCAGGGAAACCAGTAAGTGTAAACCAAGAGAGCTGAAAAGCAAGAAGTAGTGTTCTGTTCTGTTATGTTAAACCAGCCTTTATAAATTCCATTTTTGCCTAACTAACTATATTTAAAATATTTTTATTTTGCACAGCCTAGCTATTTATCCAGTTTTTACTTTTATACTGAACAATTCCTTTAAAGGACCACTGTACTTTCATTCCTATTATTTCCCCATGATCTCTCAGCATCTTTCAATTCTTTTTTAAGTCCACTTGTTTATTTATGGGTTATGTCTGTGGCAGGCAGTCTGGCTACAATCTTCCTTTTTTCCTCCCATAATGTGCATGGCCAATTAGTTCAAGCAAGTCTGAGGCCACATATGTTAACTCCATAGTAGAGAAAAAGTCCCTAGGGTTTTGTTTGTGAAAGTTCTCATTCATCCAGGTCATGGTTTTTCTATAGTAATAAGTCATATCAACTGGACCTGATGTATTTTTGTTTTAAGAGATTCTGTCATGATTTTTATGGTGTAGTTTTTATTTCTAAATGACACTGTTTACTCTGCAATATACAATTTCATTACTGAACCAGCAAGAGTATTTTTTTAGTAGTAATATTGGTGTGTAGGTGCATCTCATTTTGCCTGGTCATGTGCTTTCAGAAAGAGCCAGCACTTTAGGATGGAACTGCTTTCTGACAGGCTGTTGTTTCTCCTACTCAATGTAACTGAATGTGTCTCAGTGAGACCTGGATTTTACTATTGAGTGTTGTTCTTAGATCTACCAGGCAGCTGTTATCTTGTGTTAGGGAGCTGATATCTGGTTACCTTCCCATTGTTCTGTTGTTAGGCTGCTGGGGGGAGGGGTGATATCACTCCAACTTGCAGTACAGCAGTAAAGAGTGACTGAAATTTATCAGAGCACAAATAACATGAATGGGGACAGCTGGGAAACTGACAATATGCCTAACACCATGTCAGATTTCAAAATTAAATATAAAAAACCTGTTTGCTCTTTTGAAAAACGTATTTCAGTGCAGAATTCTGCTGGAGCAGCACTATTAACTGATGCATTTTGGAAAAAAAGTATTTTTTACCATGACAGTATCCCTGTAATGATCTGTTAACTTGGACCCCTTTGGAAGATGACTTATCCAGAATGTCACAGAAGGTGACTCTGGTGCCTCCTTGTGCCTCTTGTTTTACTGACGCCCCTTTGGGGCCTGGGCTTTCTACTGCGGAGACAACAAGGGACCAGAGCACATTATGGAAACTAAGTGGGGTACCAGCAAGGATTAGACAGAAGCAAAGTCAGGTTCATAAAGAAGTCAGATCAGGCAGCAAGGATCAGAAGTCGTTATAACAAGGGTCAAAAGCAGGATTCAGAAACAAACACAGGCTTGAGCAGGAATTGTAGGAACAGAAGCCATCTTGGGCAAGGAGGGAAAAACTGAAGCAGTAATTAAGGGACCAATCAGAATGAGTTCTGTAATGATGGACAGGCAGGGAACCAATAGGGAGTAGTAAAACTAACAGGGCAGCCAAATATGACGTCACTAAGCTTGACGCACGCAGCCATTTTGATGTGTGCTTCCATTTTGAGGCAAGCACCCGTTTTGATGCACATGTGACACACACACTTAGGACATCACTGTGCCCTGCACTCGCTGATCAGCGAGGCGGAATGCTAGGGAAGGTTACAATCCCTTTAACATTTTGCTAGTCATCCAACTAGCTTTCACAATTCAGAATGACAGGTACCAAATATTTGTCATTGTATTCACTGGAATCTTACTCCAATCAGATTAATCTGTTTATTAAAACCAGCATGGGGTCATAGACCTTGAGGAAGTAAGGTGTTGATTGTATTAGCATAATTGGAGCAATGAATTATTATCAAACTTTCCAGGTGCCAAAACAGAATTGTATGTGGCACACAATAGTTGGACCCCCTCCTCGCCTCTGTTCAAACATGGTACTTAGTACTGGGCACAGAAGAAATTATAGTGTCCTATGATGTTACTTTTTTTACATGCATAAAATCACATAGGCTGTTCAAACTGTGAAATAATATTCCCGTGGCAACAGAACTTAATTCTTATTTGACCTTGAGTACCACCTATTTCAAGTACAAGGATAACTTCTAAAGGCAGAAGGATCACCAATTTCACCCATTGCTGCAAACCTGAACATGGAAGAAGGGGATCAAAGGCTCTGGGTAGTTTCAAAGGAATGGCACCCAGTCACTGGTTCTGATATGTGAATGAAACCTGGGTTAAGATAAACCAACAAGCAGCACAGGCTTTCACTAAACACATCAACACAGTGGACCACCACAGCATTATTTTTACATGTAAAGATGTGCAAGATAACACACTTGACCCTATGGCAAAGAGGAGGAGGAGGCAATATATGATTTGACAGCTTTTATTTAATAAAATAATAAAAAAAAGAATTTGGGTTTAATTTTTTATTTTAAAAGGACTTTTATTATACAACTTTCTATGCTTGGGTTACAGGTCCCCTTTAACATGATGCTTACTCCTCTAAGGGCAAGGCACACAGGCAGACAGTGCCGGTCTTAAGCACATTGGACCAATTTGGCCCAATTGGGCCCCGCTCTTATGGGGGCCCCGCTCCAGTGCAAACTCTGATTCCTATTCCCTTAATTCTCCAGTAGCGCAGGCTACCCCTAATCCAGATTGGCCCAGCCCGCTCAGACCTGATTGGCCCAGGCCACATCTGAACTTGATTGGCCCAGGCCACATCTGAACTTGATTGGCCCAGCCCACCCCCAAACCCAATTCAACCAGCCCGGCCCAAACCCAATTGACCCAAATAACAAGTGAAATGTATTAATGTTGTATATATAATCCATGGTGCTGCACACACACAGTTTATAGTGGTAACCAAAATTTGCTTTTTTAGTGCACTTTTTTTTTAGCGCACATAGATTAAACAAAGCAAGGTGACGTTTTCTCCCAGTTGCCCAGCCTGCCCCCATCCCCAACTGGCAGTCGTCACTTGGACAGAGGGGAAAGCAGGCACTATTTGCCCATCCAGCTCTGTGACCCTGCAGCAAATTTCCTTCTAGGGGGCCCCACCAAAATGGTTCCAATTGGGCCCCGCACTTGGTACGACTGGCCCTGCAGGCAGATTTGAGGAGATTTAGTCGCCTGGAGACTAATCACCTCTTCTTTGGGGCAATAATCTCCCTGAACTGCCTTCCCTCTGTCTTCCGCTTGCTAAAATGAAAAATGACCTGCGGCAATGCACTTGCTGCGATTCGATTTCCAAAGTCGCCCAAAGGAAACTTCCTCCCAAGATCTCCATGTAAATATATTGGAACCCTAATCCTGTCATTCAAATTGCTTTATGTAAAGATTTGTAAAACGCATCACTATTATTGATGATCACTCATGCATTAAAGGGGATATATTGCCAGAAAATAAAAACGGGCATTGATTTAAAAAAAATAAGCCTTTTTGTAAATTAATTAAAAGTTGATCAGTTGTTTGGCAGTTTTCATTTATTTTATTTTATTTTATCTTCCCCTAGCTGCTCTGCAGGATTGACACCCAGTCACCTTAAAATATCCAGCCCAAACGTAGCACCATCGGGTGGGGAAAGGAAGAGACTAGCAAGAAAGAAAGTATAGAGTAAGTGGGTCTGACTGTGGCTGGTTGGTTTCAATGGACTTTGTGATTATGTCAATGTCGGGTACTAATGGAAATCGTACTGTCCTATTTGGCCAACGTTGCTGGGTGCAGATACACGAAATGTTTGTTAATAATATAACGTTTGTCGTTGTAATTGGCCCCTAATACATTTAATATACCGGCTTTACGGTTATTGTCATCATGAAATGATTGCCTGCTTCAAAGCCTATACTGTGTGAAGAATATGTGATTTAAAATTCACTGCTCATCAATTAACTGACCTTCATTAGAAATGGTGTGCTTGCCATGTAATGGTGCTGCCGTGTAGTAATTATCTGTATTAATGACAAATCAGCCTTATATTGTGACTATATTTCTATTCTATGTGTACTGTATATTGTGAGTCAGTCCCTAAGCTCAGTAAGTGACAGCAGCACAGAGCATGTGAATCAGTGAATCAGAATCAGAAAAGAAGATGGGGAGCTACTGGGGCATCTCCTGGGGAGACACAGATCTTTACTGCTAAAGGGCTGTGGTTGCCTTGGGTTGATACTCAAGCACAAAACATCATGTACAACATTTCTAGCTACTTCTTTAGTTTAACTTTCCTTTATCCTTGTGTCTGGATTCTGTATCTCTGTGTGTCTTTTGCCAGTTTCTTTTCTCTCCTCTTTTTCTGTCCTCCACTACTGCAGAATAATAATTGCCTTCCATTGAAGCCATTTCTTTTCTCTTTGTTTTTGTACTTTTACGGCACACCTTCATTCCTGCTTTGTTCCGTTGTTTTAGTGCAGCCTTGCTCTTCTACTCTTTCTAATATTATTTTACAGTTGTGCGTTAACGCTCTAATGTTTGCGCACAGTGTCATCTTGTGGCCTGAAGAAGTTCTCACATATGGGCTGATCGATTATGGGGAGCTCTGTAAGAAGATTGGAAGGTGTTATTTAGAAGTTATTTAGTTGCTGTCTCACACTCTATAAGGGTTATATTCTATATCCACCAGTTTACTGAACTGCCACTTTGTGTACTGACTGGACTAATGCACTGGTAATTCCAATGGATGCCGGGAGTATCATACCAGTAAATACAAGTACAACAGAGGTGCAGTAGCATCAGCCATATGCACCTGCAATACATGTATGGGACCGGTTAGCCCGAATACTCAGGATTCTTCATATCTTAAACCTACTAAAAATAATTTAAACATTAAATAAGCCCAAAAGGCTTGTTTAGTCTCCAGTAAGAGTTGTGTATGGCTTAGTATGGATCAAATACAAGGCCCTGTTGTATTACACAGGAAAATAATTTAATTAATTAATAATTATTATTATTAATAATAATTATCATTTAATTAAATTATTTAGATTAAATTGAGTCTATGGCCTTTCCCGCAATTTGGAGCTTTCTGGATAACAGGTTTTTGGATAATGGCTCCCTTACCTGTATCAGGCTCACTAATTTTGTGTCATCAAGGAAGAAGTTCCCTCAGGCACGCTGCCCTTCAGTATTTCCATTTCCAGTATTCTCATGCAAATTCCTTAGAAGACCCTAGTTCCAGCCCTGCAGTTAACCTAGTTATATTTTTGTTTTAACTTTCTGCTATAGTGTCATGTGGTCTCCAACATAAAACCCTGCCCCTGAACTTCCTGTAAAGTGTGAGCTGGAACATAGGGTCTCTTCCCATTGTATCAGCACCTTATTATGCCACCTGAGATTACAACACAAAGATCATAGACTATTCATAGTCTTTAAAAACAGTATTTTTTTTATTTTTAAATATTCACATTGTTCTTGTTTTATCACATATAAAATAATTATAAACAAATAAGGAAAGGGTCCACTAGATGTTAAAAGCTACAGACCCATCTCCCTCCTCAATGCGGATACCAAACTATATGCGAAAGTCCTAGCTCAAAAATGTAAACCTTTCTAACCCAATATAATAGATCCTGAACAAGTAGGATTCGTCCCTAGGAGGGAGGTCCGAGATAATACCCTCAGAGTATATAGCATCATACACTACTGCAAGAAACACATCATTCCATTGGCATTGCTCTCTACAGATACAGAGAAAGCATTTGCTAGGGTAAGTTGGGAGGCCATATTCAAATGCTTACAATGGTTGGGAGTAGGCCCTTTCTTTCAACTCTATATCCAAAGTCTATACAGACAACCACAAGCTTGTATCCGAATCAATGGAACCATCTAAGAGCAATTTAGAATCAACAATGGTACAAGACAGGGCTGCCCCCTATCCCCTCTTCTGTTCATTATCATGCTAGAAACATTACTGAAAAGATTAGACAAAATGCGAATATACCTGGGGTCCACATCAACAGACTTAGTCACAAGACAGCAGCATATGCTGATGACATGCTGTTTTTTTTATAATGGAACCCAAGACATCACTCACCAATCTGATGCAAGAATTCAAAACATATGGAACCATAAGCAACTTGAAGATCAACCAGCAGAAATCCAGCTTCCTCACATCTCCCTCGTCCCAACAAGATTGGCAACAAATACAACATAAATATTCATTTACAATAGAACGCAAACATCTGGGACTTAAGATTTCAGCAAACATTACAGAAGCAATACCTCTCAATGTATACCCACTACTTAAAAAGATTCAATCAGAATTACACCAATGGAATAAACCAGGCTTTTCGTGGTTTGGACCATTAACATTTTCAAATGAACATTCTCCTCTGCTTTCTTTATTTGTTCCAAACTATCCCATTTCCCAAACCCAAAACATTTTTCAAAGATCTAAAAAAAACTACATCGTGTTTCATTTGGGGCAACCATAAAGCACGACAGAAATTCAGAAATCTCTCACAACCAAAAGAATCCGGTGGATTAGGTTTACTTGACCTATGGACCTACGAAAAAGCGATAGTATTACAAAGAATGATGGATTTAAAGAAAGCAGAGACCCCTAAATTATGGACCATGATAGTGCAAGAGGCATACGAAAACCCCATTAGATATATTCCTATGGCTACCCAAAGAGGGCTGTCAACCAACAAAGGATCATGACCCAATCATAAAAGAGCTGATCATATCCTGGGATAGGCTAAAACGGAAAAAAAATCTCCTCCACGAAAACACCAGAATACTACTGATACTATACAATAAAGAATTCCCACCTGGATTGAGGCCACCAACTTTAACAAATGGCACAATCAGAGTCTTTATGGGCTTTCCACATACTGGAAGGTAGAACACTCAAACAGATAGACAATATCCTACATACTGATTTAATTACACCCCTTGACAGAATCCAATTATACCAAATACTGTACAAAACTTTTTAAACTTTAAGCAGATCACTGACACAGGACTAGAAGACACTGAATTTGAACAGTTATTTACGAGAATAGATCGTACCCCGCACAAAATATCGGCAATTTACAAAATACTCCTAAGGAGTTCTAACCCACCTATATATGACTTTAAACAAAAATGGAAAAGAGAATTGCAATGTAATTTCACAGAAGCAGAATGGGATCTACCTGTAGCAAGATCCTATAAGTCAACTACATGTGCTAGACTTCAAGAAAATAACTACAAAGTGCTCTCCCAATGGTACAGAGTACCAAGCAAATTATCCAAGATATTCCCAATGGTTTTCGATAATTGCTGGAGATGCGGACAACCGGGTGGTAACCTAATGCATATCTGGTGTAGCTGCCCAAAGATCCAACCATTCTGCTTTCAAATCAAACAAACTCTCCCCAGATTTACCAATACGGATATAAAAGACTTAGCCCCTTTTTTCCTGCTGCACCACAATAATATGTCGATAACTCAATACAAGAAATTGATTATTTCAATTCTAATTACAGTAGCGAATGTTCGGATGCCAACTCACTGGAGAACACAAACCACCCCCACATTTAAAGACTGGGCACTAAAAGTACAAGAGGTATACCAATTCGAACAATATAAAGTTGATGCCACCAAATCAAAACACAATGAGGCATTCATTCAAAAATGGTCCCGCTGGCTAATATTTGCAGAATCCCCAGAATATGAGGCCCTGATGGCATAGACAAATTGCTAACCTTCCCTTGGGTTTACTGACAAAGACCCTTGGCGTTCAAATGTCACATTCAAAGAAGAGGTTTAAACTCAAGCCTGGCCCCGAAATAGAGATTTAAACCCCAAGCACTAGATATTATTAACATGTATTTCTATAGCGCCAACTTGTTGCGTAGCGCTGTAGATACTCCTCCCTATACACTTGAGTACCAGATGATTATCCTCTTCCTACATAGAGAACATTGAAGGAAAAGAATAAGGCTCTCTGCCCAATATTGTCTATTTCTTTGTTTTACATGTTTGGTTAAAAATAAATAAGAATTAGCATGCATAATATACCTTATTTTGACTTGTACACAGTACATGTTATGTAGTACCACAAATGATGCTATAATATGCAGAAATTTGAAATATGTTCATATTATGTCTTTATTGAATGCAAATATACAAAATAAAGAATTTATTAAAAAAAAAAAAAAATAATAATAATAAACAGGCAAAAGAGGTATTTGCCAGGTCCATCTGGATAGTTGGTGTCACCATAGAGCATTTTATCTGAATTCACCAAGATATGGCAGATCCCTCAGTTTAATCAGGTGGCATAGATCTTCAGAAAATCCTTCTATTTATCTCCATTTCTGGTTTGTAGACGCAATGCCTGGTGGAGCTTGGCAGAAGGTTCCTTAAAGAGCTCAGTAGGGATTTAAATTGGATTTTCTTAGCCCGCAACTGCGTCATCTTACACCTCAAAACAAATAAGAATTGCATTCAAATGGTCATTAAGTGCAACTATTATGAAAATGCAATAACAACTTCAACGTTTTATAGTAGGAGACATTATAAGTATAATCAGTGCAGGTATGTACAGTTTCTGGTACATCAAATTATTATTCTTGTTATACTTCTCTATCCCCCTATTAGCAAACTACTTTTCTCCATTCAGGAGTTGGACTCAGATTTTTATGGCTATTTGGCTGTAATACATCATCATGATATGTGTTTCCTTTGCCTGCTTAATGTATTAGAGTTGTCTATCAAAATAAAGACTAGCTATAGAGTGACAGATTACAGAGAGAGGCATAGTGAAGAGTAACTTGGTAATTTCAGAAACATGACCAAATGTTTAACCTATTTTAACCAGAACGTTTCTGATATTATATTTCCACTTCCACAGTAGTTCACCTTTAATTATAATACAAGTTTAAATGCTTGTATTAAAGTGGACCTGTCACCCTGACACAAAAATCTGTATAATAAAAGTCCTTTTCAAATCAAACATGAAATCCAAATTCAAATTTTTATTAAAGCATTCATAGCTGTTTTAAGCTCATTTAAAAATCTCAGCTGTCAATCAAATATTGTCTGCCACTCCTCTATGCCTTAGGCATAGAGGCGGGGCAGATAATTACTTTCACTTTCCATTCAGCACTTCCTAGATGTCACTGCTCCCCACACATTCCCCCAGTTCTCTTAACCATTTCATTGTGTAGCCAGGACATGGGGATAGACATTGGGTCCCCCATTCTGGTGCACAAACAAGATTCTGAGATGATACAAGACTTGTCTTAATAACAGTATAAACAAAATGGCTCCTGCCTGCTTGCTATAATTATGAATTCCCAGACTGAAGAAAACAAGATTAAAATAATTTATATAGTGTAATTAATGTTCATTTTGCTTGACTAATGTGACAAAATAGGATTTTGAATATTTTTTTGGGCTAACGGGTCCACTTTAAAGATGAAAGAAAGGTTAAAACTAAAATAAAGGCAGCTGCAAACCATCAAGTAATGCTGCTCTGAGTCCTCTGTCAAAAGAAACACCACATTTATTTCCTTCTGTTGTGTACACATGGGATACTGTATCAGACTTCCTGTTTTCAGCATAAACCTCCAAGGCTAGGGCTTGAGCATGCTCACTTTGCTCCTCTCTCCCTCTCCCTTCTTCCTTCCCTGTTGTAATCTGAGCCCAGAGCTATGAGTTGCATGGGAGAGACTATCAAGGGAGTGATGTCACACCAAGCTAATATGGCAGCTGCTATCCTAAACAAACAGAGAGAACTTCTAGAGCTGTTTACTCAGGTATGGTCAAGCATTCTACAGAATAAATTCAGTCTTCTAACTTGCACTATTGTGGTTAATCTATTAGCAATAAAGTGCCTCAGTAACTTTCCTTCTCCTTATTATTATTTATTAATTGCATTCTGAAAGACTCATATGAAAGCAGCTCTTACTTGTCCCGGGCAGGCCCGGACTGGCCATTTGTGGTTTAGGGCAAATGCCAGAGGGGCTGCTTTAAGGTCCCATAGAAAGTCAGTGTTTAGTGGGCTGGTGGGGGCTGTTTGGGCCTCTATGTGGGCTGATGGGCCTCTTGTGTTCCTGAAATGCCAGGGCCTATTTTAAATCTCAGTCCAGTCCTGGTCCCGGGTTCCTAAAAGATGGCAGTAGAAAAGTAGATGAGATTTCCTTTGACCGCAGCCATCTCACTCCTGAAAAAAACCAACACAGCAGCAATTTCATCTAAACACTCATTAATCCTGTGATAAAGATTGATCCAATATTAAAATACATACCAAATGGCTTCAAACTAAACAGTTGGTTTCTTACCTTGGTATTAGAATGTTCTCAACTGACGTAGATGCTGACATTTTTAGTAATCTGTAACATTTGAGCCATGGAAACTTTTTTTTTAAATGGTACAATCATTTTGTGTGATTTATCAGCATGTACATAACACTACTGAGTTTTAGTAATTGAACCTATTTATCTGTAAGAACATGGGCTCACCTGCAGGTACTTTTTTTTGTGAATTGGCTGGTCTTCCACAACTTGCTGATGTTGGAATAGGATATCCATTTCGTACCAATGGGGCTTCTCGTGTGTGTATATGGGACAGCCCAAAATCTCAATCTATAGATGAAACATTAAACATGTGATACAAGTTGATCCAATATGAAAAAAAAAACATTCTGAATGACTTGAAATTTAACAGTTGGTTTCTTACCTTGGTACTTGCCCATTCTTAACTGATGCAAATGGTGACATTTGTGTAGTAATCTGCAATGTTTTTGCTGTGGAAACATTTAATTTTAAATGGTACAATTAATGTGTATGTTTTTGTGCTGAAATTGCAGAAATTAACATGTACAGTTAGGTCCATTCATATTCGGACAGAGACAACTAATTTTTTTTCTAATGTTGGTTCTGTACATTACCACAATGGATTTTAAATGAAACAACTCAGGTACAGTTGAACTGAAGACTTTCAGCTTTAATTCAGTGGTTTGAACAAAAAAATTGCATAAAAATGTGAGGAACCAAAGCCTTTTTTTTTTTTAAACACATTATAGGCAGGTGTGGGCAAGTCCTTTGTTATGTCATTATCAATGACGCAGATAAAAGCCCTGGCGTTGATTTGAGGAGGGGGTGCTTGTATGTGGAAGATTTTGCTGTGAGTTAGGCGTATCGATATTCACATCTACCATAAAGAGAAGACTGCATGAAAGTAAATACAGAGGGTGCTCATAAGCATCAAGAATAGAAAGGCTAAAAATGGATGGACTTTGCTAAAAAAAAATCTAAAAAGCACAGTTGTGGAAAAACATTGTTTGGACAGATGAAACCAAGATCAACCTCTACCAGAATTATGGCAAGAAAAAAGTATGGAGAAGGTGTGGAACAGCTCATGATCCAAAGCATACCACATCATGTGTAAAACATTTGGGAGGCAGTGTGATGGCTTTAGCATGCATGGCTGCCAGTTATGGTTGCCATCTGGCCGGTATTTTACTGGCCTGGATGGTATTTTTGATGCCAATGTTATTAATAGGGAAAAAAAAATATATATATTTATTTTCAAGGTTGTCATCGCCAGCAAAGAGGTTTCAACCAAGTATTAGAAACGAGCATTTTATTTTCAGTTTTTTAATTTGTCAAATTACCTTTGAGCCCCTGAAATGAAGGGATTGTGTTAAGAAAAGGCTTTAGTTCCTCACATTTTTATGCAATCTTTTTGTTCAACCCACTGAATTAAAGCTGAAAGTCTGCAGTTCAACTGCATCTGAGTTGTTTCATTTAAAATTCATTGTGGTAATGTACAGAACCAAAATTAGAATAAAGTTGTCTCTGTCCAAATATTTATGGACTTAACTATACATAACATTTATTACTGAGTTTCAGTAACTGATATTATTATGGTTATATCTGTAAGAATGTGGGCTCATCTGAACAACTTGTTGATGTCAGGAAACAGGGTGACTCCAGCCACTGTTCCATATTTGCCCCTTGTCTTGTGCTTTTGATGATATCACTTCAGATGTTGGCATTAATCCCTAGGCTTGTCATTCAGATGGCCTAGTCCTCTTTGTAAGGCCACCAACATCTTGTTTAAATGTAGTCACTGGTTCTCTATTCAAAAATGTTTCACAATCAATATCCTATAAAACAGATTATAGTAAATAATGTGTAAGACTTACAGTGGGGAACCACTGTTACTGCAGTTAGCTACTCCGTGGGGAGTGCGTATGGCAGAAGCCCAGGGGTGTACCCACAAATAATTGGAGGCAAAGTCATGAGTTTGAAGATTTAATGGCACACAAAAAGCAGGAATAGGCAAAAAGCAATAGTCGGGGACAGACCAAGATCGTTACTAGGAATTCCACAAAGGAGAAAATGGGGAACACAAACTTGGGAGCCAGGAACAGGTAACTCTCACTCAGGAACAAGGGATTACAGGAACAAGGTTTTCAGGTTGAAAAATTAGTGACTCAGCCTTGAGCAAAGCTATATATAAAGGGAAGGCGATTGGGAATAGACACACATGAGGGAAACGAGGTGGGTGAAGAACAGGGAGGAGACATACTGGGAGGAGGCAGATCCAGGAACACCAAGGAAGAGTTCAGGACCTGCCCCACAAGTCTCCAGTAGCTCACAAAGTAAGTGCAGCAAGTGTCCAGGGAGCGCACACAGGCTCTAAGATATTGGAACAGATGATTTCTGTGGCTGTGTATAAGGAATATATAGGAAACCTACAGATATATATAAATACTAATAGGTACAGAAGGTATACAAGTTTGTGCTCATTAGCACTTACTACTGTATTTCTGGCTTAATGCAAAATAAATATATAAACTTACTTCAAAGAATTCATGGGCTTTAACCTCTTGAGCAGACAGAATCTTTGGGCCTCCATCCCAGTCCCTTAGCTGAATCATCATCAACTTACACTTAAGATTAGACACAAGCTTTGTTGTTCTGTCTCCCTTCTTAAAGCATTGAAAGTGTGATCTCTTTAACTTATCAAGTTGTCTTGAGATAGCAATAATTTATAACCTCAGGAATGTCAGCAAACAGTTGAACTCAATCAGAATGGCACCTTGAAGACCATTGAGAGGTTTATTTCAAACTGTGAAGATGTTGGCAACTGTGAACATTCAGATAGATCAAAAGTTTATAATGTGATCCACTCTAGCACAGTGATCCCCAACCAACCAGTAGCTCGTGAGTAACATGTTGCTCTCCAACGCCTTGCATGTTGCTCCCAGTGGCCTCAAAGCTTATTTTTGAATTCCAGACTTGGAGGCAAGTTTTGGTTGTATAAAAACCAGGTGCACTGCCAAACAGAGCCTCAATGTAGATTGACAATCCACATTAGGGCTACCAAATGGCCAATCACAGCAGTTATTTTTCACCCCAAGAACATTTTTAATGCTTGTGTTGCTCCCCAAATCCTTTTACTTCTGAGCATTGCTCACTGGTTGAAAAGGTTGGGGATCCCTGCTCTAGCAATATAGATGCAATAGAGCCTAGCCTATACTACAAGTGGAGTAAACCAAACAGACAGAGATCAGAGGGGATAACAGGAGGGGAGATGGGACATAACAAGGAAAAGCTGACGATGAGAAACATGATGCATATGAAACATTACAATTCCTCTGTCAGGACAGGTTTACCATGCTGATTGATCTTAAATAACTCCATGTCATCTTCTGCATAAAATGGGAACTGAAACATGAAACATTATTTCTTTAGTATACCAGTTTCATGACATATAACACAACCCCATGGGCCCACAAGATAATGACCATGCTGTATTCAATTTTATCAATGATCTATGGGGCCATGTAGCATACCATATCCAAAACCTTAAACACAAGAAACACCGTAAAAAATACAGCCCTTGCAAAGTCTTGAATGGGAGCATGTGAGGAGGTAATGAGAGAAGAGTTGAGGAGCAGGTCAGTAGAGAAGAGTAGTAAGCAGTTGGGTGAGTATCTAGAGAGAGTTCAGAGATAAAGGGTGGGGTAGAGTTATGAGATGCTTTGAACGTCAGAGTCATTAGTTGCTGAGGTATATAAACCTGGTGTCAGTGTTCATAATGTACTGGAGAGGTGTCAATCTATGCCAGGGAAGGCCGATGAATAGAGAGTTACAGTAGTCTAGGTGCAACATGATGAGAGAGTGAATAAGAATTTTGGTGGCATCTAGGGTCATAAATGATCTTGGAGATGTTTCTTAGGTGAAAGTGACATGTCTCATGACTTTTAAGTAAAGGTTAAAAAGGAACGTTACACAGTTTTCCCTGATAGCAGTGCTATAATTAAACGTAAGGTTGGTGCACGGCCGGATTTCCCTCCTTACCCCGATCTGGCAACTATGCCCTCCAGTGCCCACGCTCATAAGAAATGGCTTCCCCCTGATCTGCCCCATCTCTACCCTAGTCCTGCCCTCTGACATCACTACAACAGAACCTTGACATCACTACCCAATAAATTTAACAAAAAAAATGGCAACCCTATAATAAAAATAAAATCATTTTGTCACACAGGGTTGGACTTGTGGGCTGGTCTACTATCTAAGGGGCCTTCCACCAATAAAGGCAGGGCCCTGGAACTGTTAGATGGGTTGTATGATGCATGTGCTCAGGTGAGTATTTTTAGGCAGTACCAACTCAGAAAAAAAGAGTATTGATTAGTGATCATTCCGTGGCCCCTTGTTTTGCTAGTAATTCCATCTTTTCCAGTACAAGTATATGAGACACCATATCCATGTCAAGGTAAACCCTAGTAATCAGCTGCCTTGACACCTTTGACTTAACTTGTAGTATGATGTATTATTTGTGGTTTCTGAGTTATTTAACTTTTTATTCAGCAGCTCTCCAATTTCAACAATCTAGTTGCTTGGGTCCAATTTACCCTAGGCCCTGAATCAATACCTTTTGCAGTATCAGGTGCTATGCTGAAGGACCAACGCCTGCTTCAAGGGTCAGACAATCCAATGGAGAAAATGTCAGCAACACACTGAGGATTTGAAAAAGTGTTAGGTTTATTGATCCCAAAACATACAAAAGAAAGGCAATGTTTCGGGCCACCTTGGCCCTTTATCAAGCCTAGTGTTACACTTCCACAACCGCCGCCTCTATTCATAGATGGTTTTTCCACCTTGACATGAATCGCCTCTTTCACACCTCGTTCAAACCAACAGTCTTCTTTATCCAAGATTCTTGCCCTGTAGAGTTCTCTCTCCTAGGCTGAGCCATTTGCTTGGTGAGCAGTTGTTTGGTCTCCCCAATGTATAGATCTATGCTACACTGGACTCTGTATACCACATTTTTTTAAATTTAGTTATAGCTGTGCTATAGATGTTCTCTGGACCCTGTCTGTGCTTCAAATGAGGGGTGGGCGTGTCCTAACTAGGGTTGCCACCTTTTCTGGAAAAAAATAACGGTCTTCCTATATATTTATCTATTTCCCCTATGAATAACATTGGGGTCAACCATCATTTTTACCAGCCAGGCGGCAACCCTAGTCCTAATGGTCACTTCCAGAAGCACAGTAGAAGGGGGACAGCCAATCACAGCTAGGGTTGCCACCTGGCCAGTGTTTTACCGGCCTGGCCAGTATTTTTGATGGTTGATCCCAATGTTATTAATAGGAAATAAGATAAATAAATAGGAAGGCTGGTATTTTTTTCAAGAAAAGATGGCAACCCTAATCACAGCCCTGCAGTCACACAAGAACAGAAAGGCTTCAGTTCCCTATGAGGTCCTGCTAGCTGCTGATTGGTTCCTGTCCTACAGTGCTGTGAGCAGAGAGCTGCTGGCAGGAAGTGGAAGGGAGGGGTTATTAGGGTTTTTGCAGAAATATTCAATAAATCAGCCTGAAACACTACTTTTTAAAGTAATAGCCAGATTATTTGTTACGACACCAAATTTCAATTCTTATAGCTGCAGATTCAGGTGTCTGTGTTACACCTTAAGGTACAATGATCAAGTGAGTTGATGATTCAAACAGCTCCAAGCAGTATTTTGTAAACTGCAATGTGTCTTTATTAGCTGTGTTCACAGTCACACACTACGTGTTTCGGGCAGAGCCCTTTATCAAGTGAGACACTTGATAAAGGGCTCTGCCCGAAACATGTAGTGTGTGAACACTGCTAATAAATACACATTGCAGTTTACAAAATACTGCTTGGAGCTGTTTGATTCATCAACTCACTTGATCATACTACTTTTTAAAGCACAATTCTTCTATATCTAAATCAGTATAATGCACTGGTACATTCTTATTTTTTTTTACACATTATGTCTCCTTTAACCAGAAGACCCTCCAGCGGCACCAGGGTCAGTAGAGCAATTGTAAGAAAAATCCGGATGCACACCTTTTGTTTGACTTGTCAAAAGTGGTTTAAAAAAAGAGCAACGTTTAGGACACCTCCTTATTAAGCCTAAGCTTGATAAAGGGCCCAGAGAGGTCAGAAACATTGCCTTTTTTTATGTACTTTTAAAAGTGACAGAATTTTTAGAAGGCCAAGAATTGACCATTAGCTCCCCAATCATAACACAGAGCCATGTGACAGCACTGGAAATGCCGCGCCTCTGATCTATGATAGTAACAAGGAACAACATTGATGTTGGTGGGTTTTCATCTTGGAATCTGAGCTGCAGACTCTAAGGGGTGAACTGGCAGCATTGAGGGCAGCGGCAAACGAGGGGGAGGAAAGGAGGCTCAAAGAGCAACCACTG
>CM044448.1:99293792-99311668 GCA_024363595.1 Xenopus borealis | reverse complement strand
GGAATGCGGGCTCTATCAGCCCGCACTTTTGGTTGGGGGTATAATTTTGTCCCAATAGGTTCCCTTTAGTAAATGTGCCCCTGAATGTTCCTGTCTCTGGCGTTTGACTCTGGCAGCTCAGTATCTAAACTGATACAATTTTGCAACATTTAATTGATACATTTCTCAGCAACATCTCTGGAGTATTTGCAACTATTGTATCAACTCTAACAGCTGCCTGTAATGAAACCCAGCAATTCTGCTCAGCAGGGACAAAGACAAGAAATGTATCCATTAAATGTATCAGTTTAGAACAGCCGACCCCCCCTCCCAGAGCTGCTTTAGAAGGTGAGAAATGACACTTTACACTGAAATATTAGAAAAACGGTTACAAATAGAAAATAGACAGTAATTGAAAACAGTCATTATTTCTGGAGATCTATCTGAAAACAACTAGTTGTTTGAAGGTGGACAATCCCTTTAAGTATTTTACAGCTATACCATATGTTCATATGAACCTGTTTCTTCTTTACATCCCCAACATGTATCTGATGTTCCATATATATTTTTTAGTTTTACTGGTGTAAAATACTATCTAGAGATAATTGGATGTTAGTTTGGATGAAGTACAACCTACTCTTATTATTATTATTCTTATAATTATTATTATAGAGAAATAGGAAGTAACTCTTAAAAATATGGATTATTTGGATAAAATTGAGTCTGCGGGAGATGGCCTTCCCATAATTCGGACCTTTCTGGAAACGTTTTTCTGAATAACAGATCCCATACATGTACCCATACCTTACCCGGAAAACTCTGAATTACCGTTAGACCTTCTCCCACGAACTCCATTTTATTCATATGATCCAGAATAGCTTGTACTTGATCCTAACTAAGATATAATTAATCTTTATTGGAAGCAAAACCAGCCTATTGGGTTTATTTCATGTTTACATGATTTTCTAGTAGACTTCAGGTGTGACGATTCAAATAACGGAAAGATCCATTTTTCGGAAAACCCCAGGTCCCGAGCATTCTGGATAACCGGTCCCATAGCTGCACTTGCCTGGATCCTCTAATATGAAGCTTCGTTATGCAGTTACAATCCCATGCACTGCAGATACTCCCACATAGTGCGCAGCTGGGGAACTTGCGGAATTCTCTTGGCTTATGTAATACACGAGACCAGTTTGCAGTGTTGTGTTTATGAAGATTCATATCATTTCATAGTGTATATATATCATTTGTTGATGTAGCCCCCCTCATGCCAGTTTTTCAACTTTTAGTGAAAATTTGCATGTTTATTTGGAGCTTGATACTGCTGCTCTGATCATAGGTATCTAGACTATTAATAATAATATGAACCAAAAAAAGTACGATAAATGGGTTTATACAAAGAACATGCAGGATTTGTACGTATGACCAGTAACTAGTACAAAAGGTGAAGAGGGCCCTGTCCAAAATAGCTTGCAATCTAAACTTTACAACATCACCCCTAGTGTTTTTGTTTTGGTGAATTTTACCTTTATACAATATTGTTTTACGTTTATTAATGCAGCCAGAGCCCTACTGTTTGGCATTTGCGTAAAGGGGAACTTCACCTAATCTAACCATTTTTATTTTTGGCAGAGAATAAGAGTAGCTTTGCAATATAAATGAATACGTTCAGTGGATGTAGCTGAACACCATCCGTAGCGTCGGATCAACCCTGCAACACCATCCAACTTCCTATTAATAACCTTATTCCTGTCGCATCCGTCTTGTCACCCAGCGTTGGATCCTCTGAAAACGGACCTGAATTGTCAGTGTAGTTCTACCCTCATTTGAGCAGCTTCTTCAGTTCAACTGACTGGCGTGGGAATTCCTCGGCATATAAACTCTTCCACTAATCAATCTACTACTTCCACTAATCAGCTCATTGTTACTCTTCAGAAAGGTGACTTCTGATACTCACAGAGGGGTGAGTCTGTGGGGTTACCATGATAGGATTACCAATGTGTCATGCAACTCTTAGAAACAGATTGTATTTGTGAGCTGCATGAATGGATGTGTGAAGTGTTCAGAAACTGGCAGGGTACAGATATTATAACAGCATTGAATGTAGCAGACAGGTGGTGTCGAAAGCCCCTACCTCTGTTCGGGGATGGTTTCTCCTTCTCTTTATCCAAGATTTGGACATTATCTTCAAAGGAGTATCCCTTGTCTTTTTGGTGTAGAAAGGCAGCTGAGTCTTGCCCTGTAGAATTCGCTGTCCTATGCTGAGCCATTAGCTTGGTGAGCTATTGTTTTGTCTCCCCAATGTATAGATCATTGCACTCCTCACTGCATTGGACTGCGTATACCACGTTGCTTTGTTCTTTCTTTGCCTTGTTTTTCCACCTGTCTGCTACATACAGTGCTGTTCTAACATCTGTACCCCAGCTGTTTCAGAACACTTCACACATTCATTCATTCATTCATTCATTCATTCATTCATTCATTCATTCATTCATTCATTCATTCATTCATGCAACTCTTCACAAGTAAAACCTGTTTCTAGGAGTTGCATAGTACTTTGTTAATCCTGTCACAGTAACCCCACAAAAATGCCCCTCAGTGAGTTTCAGGTGTCACCACTCTGAAGAGTTACAGTTGTCATTGTGATTGGATTAGTGGAAGAGTTAATATGCCGAGGACTTCCCACACCAGTCAGTTCAACTGCTCAGATGAGTAGTGAAGTGTCTTCAATGATTACTCAAAAAGTCCAGTTGCTTTACATTTCCTTCTACTAGATAAACCATAAACTGGATGAATGAAAATCGTTATAGTCATACTGTAGTGTGAATGATGCCTACGTAACCTATACTATGGAGAAGAGTCCTGTGCGGGTCCAATCGGGCAGACCCATGCCTGACCTAGACTTGCAGACCTGCAAGCTGACCCACACTGCCACCCACTAACCGACCTATTCTGCAAACACCTTGCTTATCCCCTGACCTGGCTCCTGCAATAACCGGAAGTGACGTCACTTGGTAACCCAAAATGACGTCACTTTTAACTGGGCGTGGCATCGCACAGGACCATTTTCCGCTACCACAAACTCAGGAGAGGGTAGGAGGCAGGACTGGACTGAGAATCAAAATAGGCCCTGGCATTTCAGGTACACAGAGGCCCAATCAGCCCACATAGAGGCCCAAACAGCCCCCACCAGCCCACTAAATACTGACTTTCTATGGCACCTTATAGCAGCCCATCTGCCATTTGCCCTAACCCACATATTGCCAGTCCGGGCCTGGTAGGAGGGACCAGTCCTGCAACGTGGCCGGGTACCCAGGCGCATTCCCGTGGGTACCCAACCGATGCAGGACTCTACTGTGGAGCTGACATGTCCTACAAATGAGCAGCTTTTAGTTTAGGTTGCTATTACTTTCTGTGTTTCTCAAAAAAAAAAAAAAGGGAAGAAAATATTTCTTACACAGTAACTACCAGGTGCACATGTAAGTTTATAAAATTTTTCTTTTTTAAAATTTTTTTTTATTTTACCATATTTTAGGTAGTCGTATGACTTGTGTCCTTTTCCAACCAGCATATTTTTTTAAGGGGATAAAAATACAGAAACAAAAAATTTGCACCTGGGCAGTAACCCATAGCAACCAATCAGTAATTAGTTTTTTTTCAGCCAGCTTGGTGGTCATGAGCATGATAGGCTGGGGATGAAGAGGATGCTGTTGCTCTTTGTGAGTGTGCAGAGAGTTGGATGCTCAGGCTAAAAATACCTGCTGATTTCATTCTGCAGTCCCATTGCTATTCCACCTCTGTATATTTAATAGCACACAAGGGAGTGCTCCTCCTACGATCTCCATGTTAACATTATAGGAACACTAAACATGTACAGGTATGGGACCTGTTAACCAGAATGCTCAGGACCTGGGGCTTTCTGGATAATGGATATTTCCATAATTTGGATCTTCATACCTTAAGTCTACTATAAAATCATGTGAACATTAAATGAACCCAAAAGGCTGGTTTTGCTTCCAACAAGGATTAATTATATCTCGGTTTGGATCAAGTACAAGCTACTGTTTTATTATTACAGAGAAAAAGGAAGTCATGTTTATAAATTTGCATTATTTCATTATAATAGTCTATGGGAGACGGGCATTCCATAATTCAGAGCTTTCTGGATAACTAGAGCCACTAGTAACATATATATCACCTCACTGATCATAATGGATGTGTACGGGTATGGGACCTGTTATGCAGAATGCACGGGACCTTGGGCTTTCCAGATAACGGATCCTTCTGTAATTTGGATCTTCATACCTTAAGTCTACAAGATAATCGTGTAAATACTAAAAAAAAACAATCGGCTGGTTTTGCTTTTAATAAGGATCAATTATATCTTAGTTGGGATCAAGTACAAGCTACTGTTTTATTGCTAAAAAGAAATATATATATTTTTTTTAATATTTGGGTTATTTGGATAAAATGGCCTTTTTGTAATTTTTTTTTTTTATGCATAAGCCCAACTGAATAAACTTTTACAAAACCGCTTAAACTGTGGTATTGAAAGAAGGGGACTTGCAGCTGCTTTATAAAAACGCAAACAGGGCATGATGCATTTCATTTCAGCAGAAAGGCGTTTTTTTTCTATTTGCATTTATGTGAAATCATCTTTTGCTTTTGTGTTTTAAGGGCTGGACAGTGCCACCCCATCTTCCCCTAGCTGCTCTACAGGATTGGCACCCAATGCCCCTAAAACATCTAGCCGAAACCTAGCACCATCAGGAGGGGATAAAGAAGAGGGCAGCAAAAAGAAAGTGAGACGACAGTGGGAGTCTTGGAGCACAGAGGATAAAAACACATTCTTTGAGGCACTTTATGAAGTAAGTGGCATTGCTTGTGGCCGGTTGGTCTTGGTTAATGTTTATGAAAGACTTCTGAATGCTTGTAGTTATGAATGTTCCCTAATGTATTTAAAATGCCAGTTTTACTGTTGAGGCTGTGCTAAAGTTGGCATTTATCCTTCAAACTCTATACTGCAAAATAAAAATATGACTTAAAGGAGAATTGAGGCTTAACTAAAGAAGTGTGTATAAATGTTGTACATGATGTTTTGTGCTTGTGTACCAGCCCAAGGCAACCACAGCCCTTTAGCAGTAAAGATCTGTGTCTCCCCAGTAGATGCCCCAGTAGCTCCCCATCTTCTTTTCTGATTCTGATTCACTGATTCACATGCTCTGTGCTGCTGTCACTTACTGAGCTTAGGGACCCACTCACAATATACAGCACACATAGAATAGAAATATGTCATTTTTAGCCTCATTCATTTTTAGGGTTTAGTTCTCCATTAAGGTTCACTGCTTTTGAATTAGGTATGGCTTGGGCTTTATTAGAAATGATGCAAGAATACATGAGTGCCTACTCTACCTGTTTTTTGTCTCAGCATGGCAAGGACTTTGAAGCCATTCAGAACAACATTGCACTCAAATACAAGAAGAAAGCCAAACCAGCCAACATGGTGAAGAATAAGGAGCAGGTTCGGCACTTCTACTACAGGACCTGGCACAAGATCTCCAAATATATAGACTTCAGCAATGGTGAGATACAGCTTATCTTGGGGTTTGAGGCAGCTCCGTGTCCAGATTTATTGGGCTAGTCTGGAAATTATTAGCATGTGGCTGCCTGTAGTTACTATGTAGTTACTATTACCACTTTAGAGAAGCAAGTGACAGCTGAAACTGTGGGGTTGGACTGAAGGTAATCTTGGACTACCAGGAAAACATTTGCAATGAATCAATGGGATTCTCAATCGGCTTTCTGTTAGGGTGGCTTATGGGTCTGTAATGGCACAGTGACTGGGAAGTGTTGCTGGAAAATTACAGGCTGCTGTCTTCAGGAGCACCCACTGTCAAGCCTGTCCCCATACACTGCCCAAAAAGCTGTCAATTTAATCTGCAGCTTAAATCGTCCCTTGTATTGGGACATTAACTTGCTGGATTCTTTGTGTCTTTTCCATTTCACACAATGTTTTATTCTTCCATTGCAGCCATTAATTTTCTCTCTCTCTTTTGTACTTTGCATCCCTTCGCTCTAGTTTTGTTTCCCATAAGTCATTATTTTAGTCCAGCCTCATGCCCTCCCACTTCCAATATTATGGTAATTTTTCATTTTTACAATTGTGTGTTAACCAGTTCATGTTTTGTGCACAGTGTTCTCTTGTGGCCTGAAGAAGTCCTCCCAGGAACTGTATGGTCTGATCTGTTATGGGGAGCTCCGTAAGAAGATTGGAGGATGTAAGTTATTTATATGCTGTCTAAACTGTATAGGGGATGTCTCGTATTCTTGACCAACTAGTATGAAGTGCCTGTGCATGCTGTGCCTTGTACTCTTGTAAAATTATAGTAAATTATTTTCTATGTTATTAATGTAATATAGCATTAGTGTTTGAATATGAAATAATATAGAATTAGAAGAAACATATAAGAGTTATTAAACAGTGTAAAGAATTTGATCATCTTTCAAGCAGCCTTTTTTTCATACTGGATAATGTATTGAACCGGAGTCCAGTACACATCTATGCTAGTTCAAGCCAAGGTAAAATTCCTGATAATATGACAGTCGCCAGGCCAGAGACCCAACAGGCAGTGAAATAAAGCAAAGTACCATGGACATTGTATATAATTTGTGAAATAAGGCTTGTAAATTAGTTAACTTCATCAAAAAATAAACATTGCTTTTTCTGTAATGCTTTACATCTCCTTCACACTTTCCAATAATTACCACCAGAGGGATGCCCTGTAAAATTCTCTGAAACAATGTGCTTTGTTAAATCATTTCTTAATCATGTAAGTGTCTTCCTTTGCTTCACAGGTATGGATGATAAGAATGCAACAAAGTTGAATGAACTAATACAGTTAGGGTAAGTTAATGAAGCCCTGGTTTATTATGTCCTGTTAACGTATGCAACTAACAGCCATATCCTGCACTGTGGGTTGCCAGGCACTTTTGCTGGATCTTATGGAGAATTTGCCTTTGAGAAGATCCATAAAAGCTGCTTAGATGAGCATTCCATGTCCAAAGAGGGCAGTTGATCCTCTCTTGTCAATTTTCCCTTCGATATAATCACTGAGTGACTTCACCTTGAAATGTATTGAGCTAAAAGTCCAAGTCATATCTGCCTGAGGACAGTGGTGGAGATTCAACAGATACTATTCAGTGGTAACTGTTGAATGTTGTATAGAAAAAAGCAGGCGCTTGCATAGACCAATCTTCCAGGCAGGCTTAGTCAAATTATCAAAGTAGTTTATTTTTGTACACTAGGATACAGCCTTACACGTTTCACTTCTCTGGGATACTTAATCATGGGCTCTATGATTAAGTATCCAAGAGATATGAAACAAGTAAAGCTGTATCCTTGTGCACAGAAATAAACCACTTTAATGGTTTGACTAAGCCTGCCTGGAAGATTGGTCTATGCAAGTGCCTTCTTTTTTCTATACGGTAATCCGCTCCCCAAGCTGAGGGTTCACGGAGGTGCACCTGGACCTGAGTTCTACTAATTCACCTGAGAATATTATACCCTGTCTAACTGCGTCAACACCGTGTGTACTTTATATTTTGTAACTGTTGAATATCTAAAACCTGTCCCTACCTAGAAGCACTATGTTACTGTACCCTACATTTAGGATATTGGTTAGGAGTACCCTAATATTAGCTGGAGCACAGTAACTCTCCCAGGATCACAAGATAAGCAGGTTTCTCTAGGATAGCTGCAGGGTTTGGTTTTGAACCCTTTAGGGACCGGGACGCATAAATGTTGCTATGTCACCTTCAAACTGAACATAGAAAGCCGTACTTACATTGGATTACAGGTGTTCTCTAGTAGTGTAGAGTAGAATGTAACCCCAGATTGTATTGCTCACACCCACAGAGTAACCACAGTAAGGTACAAAGGACGGAATCTGCGGATCAAGGCCCCAATGTGTAGAGCACTGAAGAAACTCTGTGACCCCGATGGCAAAACAGGTATTTTGAGTTGATTCTTTACAACATTCTGTCAGTATAGCCTCTAATATCTAGATCAGCTTAAACTTGTTATCTAGTTAAAAGCTAGGATTATTTATTTGCAGACACGCTTATCTTTAGGGATATATTTTACTTTTGATTTGACTTGTCTTATATGATGGTTTTATATGTATTTGAGATGACTTAATATGTTTGCTTTATATACATTGTAAGATTGACTATATGTGATACTGAGATGGATTGATTTAATAAACCCCAGAATGTGATTTGTGTATAACATCACTACTGAATGATTACTAGGATGCTATGTGTGTGTTAGATATTTATGACACTTATTGATTGGCTTTTAATGTGGGAGGTTTTATTGAGAGTATGTTTTTCACTTGCTCCTGAGATGCCTATGATTTAGTGCTGGGTAAGCATGAAATGCATAAGGCTTTTCTGTGGGGTTTAATGGATTTTAATAAGTCATAATAATGCATAATAATTACAGTAATATTTGATATACTTAAGAACAGATTTAAGATGTGGTGACCAGGTAGTTTGGAATAAGGATAAAAAAGGCAAAATGGGGAGCTAAAACTCCCGAAGACTTCAGGCATTGACAGAATACAGATTATTGTTTATTTTGTATATTGTTACTTTTTGTTTAGAATAAAACAAACACGAAAGCTGCTTCTGTATCTGAAACAAATAGGATAAGTCTTGGATTGAGATTTCAAGAGTATTGTCTCTTCCTGCTAGGTTTAAGTGATGAAGAAGACCAGAAACCTGTTCGATTGCCTCTTAAAGTTCCGGTAGAACTTCAGCCTCGGAACAACCAAGCCTGGGCTCGAGTGCAGAGCCTGGCACAGAATCCACGTCTCAGGTTGGAGAATCGACAGACCCATGTTTTTCTTTTTATTATCCCTGTTGTAGAGTCCTGCAGTGGGTCGGGTACCCACGGGTTACGTGCAAAAACCTGCGGTACCCTGCGGGTTATGGGTAGAGGCTCCAGGTGCGGGTATAGACGCGGGACTTCTCAATAGCGATCATGCCTACTTTCTACTTCTGGTTTCAATGACTGCACTTCTTGATGGTCAATGGGTTGCGGATAAGGTACGTTGCGGGTCGGGTCAGTAGCGGATCCAAGCAGGTAAGAGTGCGGGTACGGGTTGCGGATTGCAGGGTACAGGTTGGGTACGGATTCTAAAATATGGACCTTGTGCAGGACTCTACCCTGTTGTATCTTTTTGTTCTATTTTTGATTCTCTTTAAGTCGTGAATTCTTTGTTTGCTGCTGATTTTATCCGTCTGTGCTCCGTTTGCTTCCCCATCCCTTTTTTATTTCTCCTCTCTCCTCAGGATGATTGTAGAACTGCACAGAAAGGTCTCCAGCCTCATAGAATTCATCAAGCAGAAGTGGGCCCTTAAGGAGGTCCAGATTGTATCCTTTCTTCTTTAAAATATGAATTGTTTCCCATTCTTTACCTGTCTGAAAAGGCTTCATAGGGTGTGTAATAGTGCGATCCTGGAGCAAGACTGAATGATTCTTTTGTGTAATGTTCCTGTTGATATGTGCTGTTTACTGGGCAAAGTAACCTAATAATATGTATAGGGAGAAGCAAGACTCTCACATGGTTCTGGAGGTCCTAACATAATTGTAATGTGCTATGCTGCAAAATAGTTGCAGCAGAGCAACTGTACAGTCCAGTGTGTTAAAATCTGGTACCGGTATATTTACTCAACCTGTTTGTACAAATACCCACATATCATGCCATTGCTAGTTTAATTACCTAACATCCCTTCCTCCCAGATCCGAGCTGTCCCTTACAAATGATTGTTATATTTACAGAGTTTGCTGAATGGTGGAGTTTCAATAACCAGGGAAATGCTGTGAGATTTAATATACACATTCTCCTGGTTTTGTTATTATATTAAGCTATTACACTTCATAAATGCAATGGGGCGATGCAATTAGAATATAAATCAAAGCACTATATACTTTTTATTTCACATAAATAAAGGAAAACTATACCCCCCGAACAATGTAAGTCTCTATAAACAGATATTGCATAAAACAACTCATATGTAAAACCCTGCTTCATGTAAATAAACCATTTTCATAATAATAAACTTTTTTAGTAGCATGTGCCATTGGGTAATCATAAATAGAAAATAGCCATTTTAAAAAATAAGGACAGCCTCCTGGGATCCTAGGATCCAACGGTGCACACAAACATACCAAACAAACTATAAAGTTAGGTCACATGAGCCAATTAACAGACAGAGTTGTGTCTTTTGCTTCATCACTTCTTCCCTTTACAGTTAGAGTTGAAATATTTCTGGTCAGGTGATCTCTGAGTCCGCACACAGACCATCATGAAATGGTGGATCAAGGCAAGAGATGTAAAAGGGCAATATTTACTTAAATATATATAGCAGGTAGGTAAGATTCTTTAATATGTCACTTGATTTTGATAGATGAAAACTATATGTTGCTCAAAAATTCATTTTCGGGGTATAGTTTTCCTTTAAGTTCAAAGAAACTTGACAGCTGTTGGTATGTAGGTTGTTTTTAAAAGGTAATGCCACCAAATAATAAAAAATGTTTTCGGTACCAGTTTTTAGTAGTACATGTATCACTTAAACAATATTGTAGCCCTCTCTCCTCAAGCCAACACTTGAACTCCCACAATGTCTTGCATTATTTGTAGTAAACAACTGTGACAAACAAGAATCACAGAGGATCCATATGTGCTATTCACTGATGATTCTCTGTGTACATTGTATTAAAGGGATACTGTCATGGGAAATTCTTTTTTTTTGTTTTTCAAAAATTAATAGCACTGCTCCAGCAGAATTATGCACTGAATCAATTTTTCAAAAGAGAAAACCGATGTTTGTATATTTAATTCTGAAATCTGATGGGGCTAGACATATGGTCAGTTTCACAGCTGCCCCAGTCATGTGACTTGTGCTCTGATAAACTTCAGTACTGCAAGTTGGAGTGATATCACCCTTCCCCCCCCCCCGAGCAGCCTTACCACAGAACAATGGGAAGGTAACCACATTGCAGCTCCCTAACACAAGATAACAGCTGCCTGGTAGGTCTAAGAACAACACTCAGTAGTAAAATCCATGTCCCACTGCATTACATTTAGTTACATTGAGTAGGAGAAACAGCAGCTTGCCAGAAAGCAGTTCCATCCTAAAGTGCTGGCTCTTTCTGAAAGCACATGACCGAATCCCTTGTTTATTTAGGGAAAGTTTGTTTAGATCACTTGAAACCGTTTGCTTTCCTTGACTGCTCAACTCTTAGCGCAAAACTCTGGAGGATCATCATATTAAAGAGTTGGGACCCCAGGAGTCAGAAGATGAATTGTTCCTCTTTCCTATAGAAGCAGCACAACTATCTTCCTTGCCTGGTGTGGCCAGAGTGGTCCATTCCAAGGCCTACTGCACAGTTCATTGGCAAGAGACGGGAAAGTGCAAACAGAGTACTAAAGACACTCATTCGCTGCCTCCTGCCCAGATTCTGGGCATCCAAACTGGGCAGGGGACAGCCAGGGTGCAGTTAAAGTGTCTGCAAGGAGGGGCAGATGGTATTAAGGGCAGCAAAGTAAATGGTGAGGCAGATGCCCAGCCTGATAGGACGCAAGTAACAGAGGATGGTTCTTTAGAGAATGCAGTGTCTACAGGTGTTTCCCTCAGTCCAAAGAATCCTGATGAGTCTCCTCCAGAGCACATGGAATCCCCTGCAGATGCACCTTATGAAGAGTCTGGCAGCAGGCAGCCTGATGTAGAGGAGCTATCACTGCTTGACCCCTTTCCTCGTTACCTAAAGTCCTGCCAGGACCTCATTATACCAGAGGAAAATGAGCGCTCAGACATCTCTCCTACATCTCCCGCAACTCTTAATTCAAGCACTATGAAAGTTTCCCCAAGCCAGCAACACACAGAATTACAGACTACAGCTGATGGCCCACCTGATAATTGCACTACAGTAACGTCGGGCACAATCTCTCAGGAGAAGGAGCCCTCCCAAGACAGTGCTAATCAACTTATTGAGCAGCTACGCCAGGTGGGCTGGAACCAACGGACTTCTGAAAATCTGACACTAGCCGAGGTCTACCTCATGCTGGGCAAGCCTGGCAAATTACAGCTAGAGTATGAATGGTTGGCACCCTCCAATTCAGATGGTTCAGCCCACACCACGTGCCACAAGCAGAGACTTCTAAACTGCCTTCTACGCCTCATCTCAACAGAAGTGAATCACAAAGCCGTAAGTAAAATCCTGAATTAAATGTTGATTCTTGTGTAGATGCAGAAACCTTGCTGCCAATTTCAAGGAGAACTAAACCCTAAAAATGAGTGGCTAAAAATGGCATATTTTATATAATGAACTTATTGCACCAGCCTAAAGTTTCAGCTTGTCAATAGCAGCAATGATCCAGGACTTCAAACTTGTCACAGGGGGTCACTACAGATCCTAGGATGACTCCTCTTGACTAAAATAACCATTTTACATGTTTTATGTGGTGAATAGTCGAATTTGAATTCTTAAAGGGCCAGAGCATGATAAATTTCAAAAGTTGAACTCGAATTAAAAAACAAAACAAAAACTTGAATCATATTTGAACAATTCCCTAGACGAATTTGACAGTTTTGGCCATAAAAAAAGAAATGAGATTTTTCAATTTGACCCTTGATAAAACTGCCCATAATGTACAAAATTTCTAGTCTGCTTCTTTAGTTAAAGGAAAACTATACCCCCCCCCCCCCCCGAACAATGTAGGTCTGTAGAAAAAGATATTGCCATACCAAACAAACTATAAAGTTAGGTCACATGAGCCAATTAACAGACAGAGTTGTGTCTTTTGCTTCAACACTTCTTCCTGTTACAGTTAGAGTTGAAATATTTCTGGTCAGGTGATCTCTGAGGCAGCACACAGACCATCACTAAATGGTGGTTCAAGGCAAGAGATGTAAAAAGGCAATATTTACTTATATATCTATACCAGTTTGGTAAGATTCTTTAAAGGGAAACTGTCATGGGAAATGTGTTTTTTTTGTTTTTTCAAAACACATCAGTTAATAGTGCTGCTCCAGTAGACTTCTGCACTGAAATCCATTTCAAACAGATTTTTTTATATTCAATTTTGAAATGTGATATGGGGCTAGACATTTTGTCAATTTCCCAGCTGCCCCGGTCATGTGACTTGTGCCAGCACTTTAGGAGGGAACTGCTTTCTGGCAGGCTGTTTTCCTTCTCAATGTAACTGAATAGTACGCAGTGGGACATGGGTTTTACTATTGAGTGTTGTTCTTAGATCTACCAGGCAGCTGTTATCTTGTGTTAGGGAGCTGTTATCTGTTACCTTCCCATTGTTCTGTTGTTAGGCTGCTGGGTGGGGGAAAGGAGGAGGAGATATCACTCCAACTTGCAGTAAAGAGTGATTGAAGTTTATCAGAGCACAAGTCACATGACTTGGCGCAGCTGGGAAATTGACAATATGTTTAGCCCCATGTCAGATTTCAAAATGAAATATAAAAAAGTCTGTTCGCTCTTTTGAGAAATGGATTTTAATGCAGAATTCTGCTGGAACAGCACTATTAACTGATACATTTTGGAAAAAAAATTTTTTTTACCACGACAGGATCCCTTCAGTATGCCACTTCAATTGCTCAAGCATTCATTTTGGGGGTATAGTTTTCCTTTAAGCTTTAGCTCTCCTTAAAGGATTCCAGTAGAAACCCCCATAGTATAAAATCTGGGAGAATGTTTAATCATGGCAATGTGTTAAAGCATATTCAAATGCTAAATGCAGATGCGTTCTACTTAGTACAAAATTGACTGTGTTAATGGCACAGCCTAAAGTGATATTGACACGTTCTTATAAAAATAGGAACATGTTTGTATCCGTGAAGAGAAGCTGCCCCCAGCCCAGCAAACCTTAGCAACAGCGACACTCCCACACCATTAAATCATCTTGCTGAGTTGTTTCAGTTACGCTGGGCTGGGGGCGGTCCGATCCCTCCATAGGCTGGAGTCGGCTTCCATTAGTGATTAGCCAATAGAGGGATCGCTCCGCCCCCAACCCACCGTAACTGAAACAACTCGGCAAGATGATTTAAGGGCGTCAGAGGGTCGCCATGACTACGGTTCACTGGGCTGGGGGAGGCTTTCAGTTGCTTATATTTTGCGTGCAGCTTATTTTCACAGATTCCAACACATTCCTATTTTAATAGGAACGTGTCAGTAGCATTTTAAGCCTTGCAGGATTAATATCACTATTGGGGGGGGGGGGGGTTTGCAAGGTTTCTCTGACAGTAAAAGGCACATCTGAACCAAAGCACTGACTGATCTGAGGTGCAAACTAATTGGACTTGACACAACCATGGCAAAATGATTTAAAGGAAAACTATACCCCAAGAACAATGTAGGCCTGTATAAAAAGATATTGGATTAAGCAACTCTTTTGTAAAACCCTGCTTCATGTAAATAAACCATTTTCATAATAATACACTTTTTTAGTAGCATGTGCCATTGGGTAATCATAAATAGAAAATGCCCATTTTAAAAAATAAGGACAGCCTCCTGGGATTGTAGGATTCACGGTGCACACAAACATACCAAATAAACTATAAAGTTAGGTCACATGAGCCAATTAACAGACAGAGTTGTGTCTTTTGCTTCAACACTTCTTCCTGTTACAGTTAGAGTTGAAATATTTCTGGTCAGGTGATCTCTGAGGCAACACACAGACCATCACAAAATGGGTGCTCAAGGCAAGAGATGTAAAAGGGTAATATTTACTTAAATATCTATATACCAGTTTGGTAAGATTCTTTAATATGTCACTTAATTTGATATAAACTACCTATTGCTCAAGTATTAATTTTGGGGTATAGTTTTCCTTTAAAGGAACCAATTCCATAAAATAAAGGAACTGTAACATCAAAAAAGAAAGTGTTTTAAAGTAATAAAAATATAATGCAGTGTTGCCCTGCACTGGTAACGGTGGAGAGAATCACATGCACACGCAGGCCCTTCAGATTGGTTGAGGAAGGGGTAACACCCCCGAAACGTTGTGATGCAATAAACATTTGAACATTTTGAATTGCCTTGTGTGCCGGCTTCTACTTTCTGCCCTTCACTGGTAAAACTGGTGTATTTGCTTCAGAAACACTCCTTCTCAAAGGAGAAAAGGCTCAGGTTACACAGCAGATAGTAGATAAGCTCTGTAGAACATAATGGTGTTATCTGTTATCCACTATTTAACCTGTGCCGTATAGTCTTTTTTTCAGTTTCCACCATAGCTTTTTTAAATGAACTATAGTAGCGTTTCTGGAGCAAACAGATCAGTTATACCAGTGCAGGGCAACATTACATGATATTTTCATTACTTTAAAACACTTACATTTTTTGCTGTTACTGTTCCTTTAAAGGGGTGATTACCTTTTAGTTTGTTATAGAATGGCTAATTCTAATCAATTTTTTTAATTAGCCTTAATTTTTTTTTTTTAAGTTTTTGAATTATATTTCTGACACTTTCAAAAGGGGGTCACTGACCCTATCTTAAAACAAATGATCTGTAAGGCTATAAATGTTTTGTTATTGTCTCTTTTTTTGCATGGTGTCTTCTATTCATATTCCAGTCAATGCATAGTTGCTAGGGTAATTAGGCTGTTTTTCATGTTAGTGATCATTATGTTTTGGTTTGTATCCAAGTCCTTGCAGACTCCAGAAACCACTTCAGTTGCCACTTCTCCTATGAAACTTCCAGCCCAAGATCAGACGGTGACACCTCCAGGGAAGGTCATCACACTGTTGTCCAGGAACCCCAGTTGCTTACAGTCACAACCCACACCCCAGATCCATCCTCACTTCCCCTCTACATCGAGCACCCCAGGTGAATGCAGGCATTTGCTGTCCATAAAAAGTGTTCACATTCCATGTGTTATGGAATTAGAATTCACTGATCTGGATCTGTCTGGGCTACATTACTCTTGTGGGTCAATAAAAGAAAGTTCAAAGCCGGGCAAATTCTACAGTTCAAGGTTCATCTAGTAGTCTAAGGAAACAATAACGTGAATTGTTATTCTACGTATTATCTTTCTTGGGGAATCCACAATTCAAATTGGTGTTAGAGCTCAGTGCTGTGTCTGAACTCTTAAAGGAACAGTAACACCATAAATTAAAGGGGTGGTTCACCTTCAAGTCCACTTTTAGTATATTGTAGAAGGGCCAATTCTAAGAAAGTTTTCAATTGGTCTTCATTATTTATTTTTCATAGTTTTTTTTAATGATTTGCAATTTTCTTCTGTTTCTTCGCAGCTTTAAAATGGGGGTCACTGACCCCATCTAAAAACAAATGCTCTGTAAGGCTACAAATGTATTGTTATTGCCACTTTTTATTACTTATCATTCTATTCAGTGCCTCTCCTATTCATATTCCAGTCTCTTATTCAGATCAATGCAGGGTTGCTAGGGGAATTTGTACCCTAGAAACCAAATTGCTGACACTGAAAACCATAGAGTTGCTGAATAAAAAGCTAAATAACTCAAAAACCACAAACAATAAAAAATGGAAACCAATTGCAAATTGTTTCAGAATATCACTCTCTACATCAGTGATCCCCAACCAGTAACTCGTGAGTAACATGTTGCTCTTCAACCCCTTGGATGTTGCTCCCAGTGGCCTCAAAGCAGGAGCTGATTCTTGAATTCCAGGCTTGGAGGGAAGTTTCAGTTGTATAAGAACCAGGTGTACTGCTAAACAGAGCCTCTACATGTTGCCATAGGGGCTACCAGATGTCCAATCACAACACTTATGTGGCACCCCAAGAACATTTTTCATGCTAGCGTTGCTCCCCAACTCCTTTTTCTTCTGAATGTTGCTCACGACCTCAAAAGGTTGGGGATCCCTGCTCTACATTATACTAAAAGTTAACTCAAAGGTGAACAACCCCTTTAAAGTGTTTTAAAGGAATGGCAATATAATGTACTGTTGAACTATACTGGTAAAACTGGTGTGTTTGTTTCAGAAAGACTATAGAGAAATTCTCCATAGTTTATACTTACCCCTCAACGCAGATTCAGGCAGCAGAGCTCCACGCAGCCATCTTCAACCGCATCGATAATCTGGCTGGGAAACTGGCAATTTCCATCCATGTTGGTGCATTCGTAACTGGCAAAATGCTCCAACTCAGCTGCACATGCAACAATACTCCTGTCTCCCAGTCAGCTTACTGAAGACCAGGAAGATGGCTGTGTGGAAGTCTGCTGCTTGAATCTGCGCCGAGGGGTAAGTATAAAGTATGGGGCATTTCCCCAGGGGTGCAGTTAGGCTGGGAGGGAGGGGGGTCTAAGTGGGGTGGGGGGACGGGGTTTTTTTTTTACAGGGGGTTGAATTCTCCTTTGACACATTTATTTGGTGTTACTTTTCCCTATATTATAGAATGGTGACTGTTAAAGTGATTCTGACACTAAAAAATGAATTTTAACATATGAATGTACATTACATGTTACCTATAGGTCATGTTGATCATTCTTTGCTGAGAGCTTTATTTTTGTATATAATTATTAGTTGGATTTCCTAAGCCTGACTCTCTGGCACTCTGACTTTGCCAACCTAACAGTCCCATCTCAGTCTGTTGGTTACAGTTTCTTATGATAACAGATGCCGGGTGCACAAATATGGCAGCCCCCTCATACAGGAACATGGGGGATCAGACATGTAATGTAAAAGCATCATACAAATACTTTATGGCAAGTTTAGAAGTAGCTTTCAAAGCCAGTTATTACAATAGATGTAAAAAAAGAGTTTAATTTCAGGTGTCAGTAGCTCTTTAAAGGAAAAGTAAATGTTTTTCTTTTTCTTTCTGTAAATTTGCTCTAAACA
>CM044448.1:99261016-99282230 GCA_024363595.1 Xenopus borealis | reverse complement strand
TTTTTTTTTTTTTTTTTTTTCCATTTGATGTATTAACACAAACTCTCTGTTTCAGCCATCAGCTGTTCTATCTCTGCCTGAGCTTTCCCAGAATCCCCAGCAGAATGGCCCATCAAATTGTACCCCTAGCAGCGCTGGTAGCTGCCTTTCCCCTCCTAATGTATCTGCTCTGCTGGACATCTCTCTTCCTGGACCACCAGATGACGTCCTGTCACACGGAGGAACTTCCACACACATCAGCGACTCAATCATTGAAATAGCCATTAGCTCTGGGCAGTTTGGTGAGTTCCTCATAAATTGTTAAAAAATAAATGTGATTGAAAGTGTTCTTTAGTGCCTTAAATTCTGTATATATTAGGCATCAGTGGCATAGAGTTATTGTACTGAGGTCACACATTTAATTTGGAAGTTCCTAAAGAGGTTGTTCATCTTCCAAACACCTTTGTTTCACTTCAGATTGTTCAATAGAAATAAATATTTTTTTCAATTGCTTTACAAAATTAAAATCTAAAGTTGAATGTGTGTATCTCTTGTATTTCAGCCTGGCACTTCAGTGCTGGACTGTTACAATTTGCTACATTTAGTTGATATAATTAGTTGATACATTTCTCAGCAGCATCTGTGGGTTAGCAACTATTGCATCAATTCTAACAGCTGCCTTTATTGAAACTCAGGGATTCTACTCAGCAGGGTCAATGTATCAACTAAATGTATCAATTTAGAACAGCGACCTCCCCCCCTCCCCGAGCTGCTTTAAAAGACATAAGATGGTGAAAAATTTAACTTTAAAACATCAATATTAGAAAAATAAATAGAATGTAACTGAAAAAAGGGGTCTTTGAAAAATTAAAACAACTGAACTGAAAAAGGTGTTGGAAGGTGGACGAGCCCTTTAAATGGCAACTATGGCAAAAGGAAAATCATATCCAGGAAAAAATAACTGTTATTACATCTAGTCAGGGTATTATTGTAACCAGATACTTTTTATAAAGAGCATAGAAGGAATTAAAAACAAAAAACAAAAAAAAAGAGACACTACCTCTAAATCAACAATTTTGTGTTTGCAGGAGAAGCAGTGCCACTGTCACCAGCCAAGCTAAATGAAAACTCTAAGAGTCTTCCATCCCCAAACTCCAGCCCCCAACAGAACTGGATTGCCTCCCCCAGCCATGACCCACAGTGGTACCCCAATGATTCCACAGACTCCTCGCTCAGCAGTTTATTTTGTAAGTGTATCAGCTGTATAACGCAGGTCTCTGGCTGGGTAGTGCACTACTGGTTACATTTAATGTTATTAGTCTAATACTAATCGTCTCGCTTTATTTCACAGCCAGTTTCATTTCTCCGGAGAAGGGGCGTAAGACCTTGCCCGCTGCCCCAGGAAGTACCAGTGGCACCTCGCTGCTAGGCCCAAGCTTGCTGGATGGAAGCTCACGAGACTCGTTTGTTTCTCGTTCTCTGGATGTTACTGAGGTTCGTATTTTACCGCACAATACTGCAATGATGGGTATAACCAACGTTCCCTCTAATGCCTTCTTGGCTGTGTTCTATGTATGTGTATTTAAAACTAGCGTGGGCAGGTCAGAATAAATGTAAAATATTTGTGTTTTCACACAACGTTCTCACAATTTGTTGTGTATGCCGGCCTTATAATTTGTGCACAAGCATACAGTTTAGAGCAGGAGCGTCCAAACTTGGTGAGGTGAAAATGTGTGAGGGCCGACCATTCAGGGCTGAACTCCATGGACGATTTGTGTGCTGAGCAAAAACACATGACTCAGTGGAGTTCAGCCCTTAGCCTGATTTTCTTTCAACCATTATTATTTCATTGGCATGCTGCTGTTAATCAGCTGTGTGGGGCTATGGAGGGTACAATATATTTGCCCTTATCACCTCGTGTGTTGCCCTCATTCGTAATTAATGAGGAAAATCAATACTGAAGCCCTGGAATCTAGGGTGAGACAAATTCAGTTTTAATCTGGCATTTTATCTAAAACTAAAGAAAAAATCAGGCAAAATGTTATGCAAAATGTCCCTTTTAAAAAGACTTCTATTATTATTTTTAACTGGGCAATGGTCAGAGTCCCCCCCATCTCCAAAATCTTTGTGACATGATGTTTCCTCGGGAACTTAGCATTTCAAGCTGGGCTGCGTTCATATCCATCCTGGGCCGCAGTTTGGACACCCCTGGTTTAGTGGGAACATTGGGTATAACCAGAGCCGCCAGTACTGCTGTTCTGGGCTCGGGTGGCTTGGGGAGTTAAGGGGGGGTCAGGCCGTGCTGCCCTTACTTGCATAGTGGGGCCCCTGCTGTACTTTCGGAAGGTACGGTGGGCTGGAGCTTCAGAGCCTGCATCTTGCTTCCTGTGCTGGCTGATTTGCCAGTGAAGTGTAAGTCCCAGTAAAGAGTAGTGGGTATTGGATGGGTGAAGTTTGAATCTCCCCTCCAGTTTATCCAATCACCATGCGGCTTTACCAGGACTTAAACTTCACTGGTGAATCAGAGCACAGGAAACTGAAGATACGGGCACCTGAGCTCCCTGGTAAAAATAAGTGCAATGTTCCTAAAATTAAAAAAAAAAAAAAAAAAGCTTGTAGGGGACTTGGCCACTAATGACTGAAAATACATAAATAACTTGTAGTGGCCCTGGCACCAATGTTTTTTTTTTTTTTTTTTTTTTAATAACTTGTGGGGGTTCCGTGGCCACTGTTTTTCTCTTTAACTTGTAGGGGGACCCCCTGAGCACCACAGTTATATATTTTTTTAACTTGTAGGGGGGGCTTAATGTTTTAACGCTTGCCTTGTGTGGCCTTCGTACTGATGGGTGAGGGAGGGTGAAAAGGGGGGTCCATAAAAGTTTTGCGGGGCCACATGAGTTTTGATGGCAGCTCTGGTTATAACTACAACAACCCAAGCAAAAGTCAATTAATCCTAATATGTATGATCACATGGTAAAACCTTGTTTTGTAATAGCGTAGAACCTTATTTCAGTCTTGCATTGGGATAAAGGTGCCTGTGTTTTTTCCTGCTTCTAGGTTGTTGACTCTCAGCTGGCTTGTCTAATGAATGAGAATAGCATTGATTACATATCCCGTTTCAATGACCTGGCCCAGGAGTTGTCAGCAACAGAGCCTGCTAGGAGAGAAGTCCCCTTTGAATCTGGAGCCTCCGGAAGTGTGCAGCCCATTTGCGACCTGTCCTAAAGCAGGCTTTCTCTTTATATTGTCTTTTCATGTCCATTACATGAAAATTACAGAAAATGCACCAAACCCTGTGAAATAAAGTTCTCCGTTATATGTTCATTTAACATAACTGGGTCACTCACATGCCCTGTTGTCTAACTTCATTCCTGTCCTTCACTATGCTTATATATATGATAGCATCTCATAAATAAACGAGTTGGCAGGAAATACATGTATACATAGATATATACCTATGGCATACGGAAAGGATTAATCATAAGGACAGTCCGTATTTGTTTAAATATCTCAAGCCGTAAACATCTGTAGTGATTTAATTTCCCTTAACTCCAAGAACAAGCCTGGATTTCTGTTAATCGTGCTGAGAGTGATCCAACACTGTTCCCCTGACCAGAGGTTCATGCATTCTGCAGTGCAGTATTGGGCTGCAAACATCTACACTTGCCAGTTTCTGGTTGGCTGAGGATCCTGCGACGTAATGTTCTGCAAAACCTGGACAGGCCAAGGACAGACGGACTTTGTGTGGCCCATAGGAAGAGCTTGGATTGGCACATTTCCGCTTCTGTGACAGCTTTTACTCTATGTCATCTGTGATGGCAGTTTCCGTTGTACAGAGACTTGTAAAAAGGCAGTGCTGTGCCTAGTGTACATTATAGCCTGGAATGTCATTTTGTGCTTAGTTAAAACTATGTGTACCCAGCCACTGTGTAATAGGTAACCATTGGATGCCCCATGTTGGCTATAAGATGAAGTGCCCCTTTCCTTGCTGATTTTTTTTTTTTTTTTGAGTGGCAGAGTAAGTAGCGCCACAAAAAAAAAATAAGTCTGTAGTTGCGTCCTGTGGAATGCATTAATGCGACAAAAAAAAAAAAAAGAATACATCCTGAAGGTTGACCTGAAATAGTCCAGTCAAGCTATATATGTTTAATATTTCAACAGTTAAATTCGCTGTGCAACATGTCTCAATTGCATATATACTCTATAAATGTCTTTTACTTACAGGAATCACCAAACTCATAGCATATATTTTATAGGGATGCACCGAATCCACTATTTTGGATTCTGCCGAACCCCTCGAGTCCTTTGCAAAAGATTAGGCCAAATACCGAACAGAATCCTAATTCTAGAAAGTCATGTGATTTCCCTCCCCTGTCCCTAATTTGCATATGCAAATTATCAGTTGTTTCGGCCGGGAAGAAGGATTTGGCTGAATCCTGCTGAAAAAGGCTGAATCCTGGATTTGGTGCATCCCTAATATTTTATAAGCAGCTAGAGCCTCAAACATTGGGCTTCTTTGTGGGGTTGCTCCCAACCCCAGTGACTTCCCTTTATTCCCTATAGAAGGGGGGCAGCGAGAGGATTCCTGGCATTTTGTTTTTGAGTTAAAAAAAAAAAAAAAAAAATGAACCATACACAATGGCTCTTTCCTACCCACCTGTAATTTGTCTTCTATAAATTTCAAATCTATTTTCACCTATAAATTAACTTGAAGTCACTGGCCCTGACATCCAAAATACAATTGCAGTGTGATGTTACATTTATATTGGTTCTCTATCACTTCACTTTCTATTCAGGTCTCCTCTTTTATTCCGACTTTCAGTCCACGGCCTGATTACTGGTATGATACCATTGTACTGAGCTGAATATACAAAGTACGGTACAAAAAAAACTATTTAAAAAACAAAGTGGGGAAAAAAAAAGGGGGGGGGACGAAATGCAAATTGTGTTGTAATGCCACTCTATATCATACTTCATTAACGTTTATGTGAATGACCCTTTGTCGTGTGTAAGGATGCACCGGATTCGGCCTTTTCCAGCAGGATTCAGCTGAACAGAGCTCTAATTTGCATATGCAAATTAGAGGTGGAGCGGGAAATCATCAAAACAAGGAAGTAAAAAATGTTTTCCCCTTCCCACCCATAATTTGCATATGCAAATTAGGGTTCGGTTCGGTATTCGGCCAAATCTTTCGGGAAGGATTCGGGGGTTCGGCCGAATCCAAAATAGTGGATTCGGTGCATCCCTAGTAAGGATGCACTGGATTCGGCCTTTTCCAGCAGGATTCAGCTGAACAGAGTTCTAATTTGCGTATGCAAATTAGAGGTGGAGCGGGAAATCGACAAGGAACTAAAACTTTTTTCCCACTTTTCCCCTGCTGGCCCCTAATTTGCATATGCAAATTAAGGTTCAAATCTTTAGCAAAGGATTCTGGGATTCATCCGAATCTCAAATAGTGGATTTGGTGCATCCTTAAAGGGGAATGAAACCCCCCCAGGCGCTAACTCCCTCCCCACCCCCCCGTAGTGTATTACATACACACAACCGATAGTATGTGTGTTACGATTTATACCCACACAAGCCTGCGTTCTCATGTGTGTTGTAAATAGACAATTATGCCTGTATGCAGGTGTGTAAATGTATTATTAACAAATGTGCATATTTCTACATATTTTTGCATGCATATTACGCTTTGGTGCTGCTTTGAAAAGACGGCTATTTGGAAGCGCTACAACTTCACAGCAATGCATTATACTCCAGTGAAAATAAGCCATATTCAGTGGGATTTAATCCTGTGTTAAGATAGGAATCTGTGCAAAATATGCAATTTTTTTTATTGTGTTCTTGTGTGTGACATGAAAATAGCACATATGTTGGCACTCCCATATATTAGTAGTTGCTGGATTGTTACAAACAAAATGTATTTGAAGGTAGGATGAAAGAGAAAAGCATACGGAAGAGCAGGTTAAAGGGGGTCTATCATGAAAATGAAAGGTAAGCTTCATCTTGCTAAAATAAGAAACTTTCTAAATATAATCAATTATAAATTCTGTACGGTTAATGAAATAATCATGTTAATCTTCACCTCGCCCTCTAAGCAACCTGTCACTCTTCATTCTGTCTTCATGCAGTAGGTGGAGTCAGTTTTTGATTGACAGGTCGAATACCTCCTTTTCGGCGGTTGCACCTTTATCCTAGGTGCTCCCTCTTTAAAAATAGCCGTCTGATGGAAATCTGGTTTCTTTGCGTGCAGGATGTTTGTCAGAATCTGTTATTTTGTTAGTAGTGATGGGCGAATTTGTAGAATTTGTAGAGAGCTGGTGCGTCTCGTTTTGGACACGGGGGTGTATTCCCAGCGCGGAAAAAACACCTTTGGATGCGGGCGTCTATTGCTGGAGTCCCGTTTTTTGGACGCCAGCAGTGGGTCCAAAACGAGACGCTGGCGAATTTTAGCCAGGTGAAATTTTTCTGGCATTTCGCAAATTTATTCACCTGCAGCGAATAGCGGGAATTTGCTGCGAATTCCCTGCAGGCGAATAAATTCGCCCATCACTGTTCGCTGTTGTTTGTGCTTGAGTTGGTTATCAAGATATTCTGCTAAGTAGGGGAGCGCCCCTAAAGGAACGTATGAGACCTACTTGTCAATCTAAATCTGACCCAGACCTCGGCATGAAGGGTGACAGGGTGTGGAGAGTGAAGAGTAACTTGATTATTTCTTAAACTGTACAGAAAGTGTTTTATCTCAGTGAGATTAAAGGGCACCAATCACAGCCAAAATCAGAAACAATCAAACAACCTGACCAGTACAACCTAAACATGTTTTTTGGGGGGGGGAAAAGCAGTTTTTAAAGATTCCCATACTTTGTCAAATGGGTTCTTTCATAGAGGGAGTCCATACTGTGACATGAAAATGAGTTCATGAGCATGCTCAGATCGTAGCACTGCCCTGAGTATTCTACCCACAATGCCTAGCTTTAGTAAACTCTAGAAGTATCAAGAGAAGTGCACACAGCAACTTCCACAAGGTGGCAGCACTAACACAGTTTGGCAGATTTCAATATAGCTTAGAAGTTTTATTAGACAAGCAAGGAATGTCAACTGAGCATGTGCAAGATTTCAGAGCTGCAGTTGGCTGTGAAGATATAGGTAGGAGGAGCCAGTGAAATCCAAGATGTCTGCCTCAGCTAGAACTGCAGTGGAGATAGGGGAGATTTTGTAGAAGGTATAGTGAGCTGATGAATTAGATTATACAAACAATTCTAACTGTTTTACAAATTGGATTTCTTCAACTTTCACATAGTGTATTTACTTAGTAAATCATTTTAGTTATGATTGGTGCTCTTCAAGCTTATATTAAATGTTCATTTTTGGGATAGATCCCCTTTAGGTTTGCCTGTTCCCTGAGGTACACTAGTACCCATAAATAAGCGTGGGAGTTATTATAACCCTCTTGTGTGACTGATTGAACGGCTTCATCCTACACTTTTTCCAGTTAGTAAGAGCCATCAGGGAGTTCATGAAATGCTTTCGGCAAGTCCGCAAAAGAAAAATATATTGTCAACACCTACTACAAGCATACAATTATTTTATGTTGAAGTGGGGGGGAAAAAAAAAGAGGAATTTAATACATTTTTGTATTTCTTTGTACTATAAACAAAATATATAAATATCTGTATAGTGTCTTTATAAAGTGTTGCGGTCACCCTTTGGCTACTACATGGGTTAAAGGATGCTTGTTTTGTAACATACTGTAAATGTAAGTTATTTACTATTTCATGCCTTTGAATTGTGGGCTCTTTTTATTTCCTTGTTTTCTGTGTGGAGGTTATTTAATAAAATTTGAATGCTGTTGAACTCTTTGCTAATGTGGATCTGATTGGGCTTTGGATCCAGGACACAAAAAGTCGAGAGACATTTTCCACTTACACCAACAAAATCTGACGGCTAATGGAATAAAAATGCTGGTTCCCCCCACCTCTGTTTCTCCATTAAAGTGGTTCGCCTTCAAACATGTTTTCCTATAGATCACTGGATGGCAAATGACTTTCTATTTTTTCTAATATTGAAGTGTGTAGTGTAATTTTTCATCTTCTGAATCAGCTGTTCTCTAAACTGATGCATTTAATGGATACATTTCTTATCTTTGTCCCTGAGTTTCATTACAGGCAGCTGTTAGAATTGATACAATAGTTGCTAATACTCCACAGATGTTGCTGAGAAACTATGGGGCAGATTTATCATTGGCCGAATTGAAAAAAAATTCGAAATTCGACCATGTGAATAGGAAGGGAAGTAAAATCCTTCGAATATCGAATTTCAAAGGATTTTACCGCAATTCGATTGGTCGAACGATCAAATAGGAAAGATTTGATTGATTGATAAATCGTTCAAATTCGAACAATTTTTTTGATCAATCTTTTTTTTTTTTTTTATTCCATCAAAAATAAGGAAACTAATTCGGTAGCTTAGATCTGAGAAACAAGATGGTCGAATAAAAATTTAAAGGGGAAGTACTTTGACAGTGGAATGATCAAATATTTGAATGACATTTTTAGGGATGCACCGGATCCAATATTTTGGATTCAGCCGAACCCCTGAATCCTTCCCGAGAGATTTGGCCGAACCGAATCCGAGCGTGATTTCTCTCCCAGGCCCTAATTTGCATATGCAAATTCAGATTAGGTTTGGCCAGGTAGAGGGATTCGGCCGAATCCTGCTGAAAAAGGCCGAATCCTGGCCAAATCCAGAACTGAATCCTGGATTCGGTGCATCCCTATGGGGCTCCCATAGGCTTCTATTACAATTCGGTAGGTCCAATCTGGTGAAGTAGGCAATCGAATAATTTTAAAATTTTAAGTTCTTTGCTGATCGAATATTTGACCATTTGATCGTTCGCTATTCGATGATCGAATAAGCCTAATTTGCATATTCGACCAATCCAATTAATCCTACGATCGGAATTTGATCGAACTTTGTTCTATTCATAGGAAATCCTAGAAATATTTCTTGTGCAGCATTTACTTCATACTGACATTCTTTTATCACTTTAAGTATGTATTCTGGGCTCTCTGCCAAGAGCCAATTAAGTGTGAAATGTTTCTTTTTCTGGCTGTTCAGTGCAGCAGATGAAACAGAAACTCAGGACATTCAGTAACAAACTGCGGGTTGAGCTGTCAAAAGCAGGACTTTACCACTCAAAATGGGACAGTTGGGAGGTGTGAAATTGTAACAACTGCTCCACAGCTTACAGACATCATGCAGGAACTACATCAACCACAATGCATTGCACTATGTTCCTTTCCTTATTGAAATCACGTGTGCAGGGAATTGTGGCGTTTGGAGGATGCAGACTGAAGTCAGACGGCTGCTGATACAAAGTAACAACATACCTCCCAACTGTGCCTTTTTCTGAGGGACAGTCCCTCTTGACGGCTCAACCTACAGTCCCTCATTTGTAATGGAAAGTCCCTCTTTTCTCTGCACTGAACAGACAGAAAATGAAACAAAGTTTCTATCTTAATTGGCTTTTGGCAGAGAGCCCAGAACAGGTGCAAATAAGGTACTTTGTAACAATTTTGAGATAAGAAAATAAATAATTGTAACAGTTTGGATAAGGAGAAATATTTTCAAACTTTCATAACCTGCCAAATTTTGTGAAATTAACATGGTAATTAGGGGGTGTGACCAAAAAGGGTGTGGCCAATCAATTTTTGCCACACTATGTGCAAAAAAAATTTTTTTGTCTCTTTTTACTTCCAAAATGTTGGGAGGTATGTAACAATAGTCAGCAAGCTCATTAAAGTAGTCAGACAGATCAGCAGGAGAGCAGGGGGCTCGGCTTAGGGAACTGTCAGAAACCATTAAAAATCATCAAAAGCCTGCATATATTTTTTAATTGATGTATATTGCAAGGTTGCTTGAAATTATGATTACTTTTCAAAAAGCTTTAGTTGAGTTTTTGTGGCGTTCCCTTTTAAATGTTAAAATCGTTACTTTTGAGTGCAGAAGACCTGCTGAGTCTTGTACTTTGTGGAACTAAACATAATTAGAATAAAAGAAGCACTTAGGGGGACATATTTCCCAAAATTTTGCAAATAAATAGAGGGACTAATAAATTGCTATGCTTTTTTGTGGTCACACCAATTTGTGTGGCCACACCCCCTAATTACCATGTTAATTTTACAAAATTTGGCAGATAAACAGTATTACAGTTTTGCTAATGAAGGTGAATTTCCCAAGGGACCTGTTATTTTATATTGTTACACTTACTTCATACCTCCCAACATTTTGGAAGTAAAAATAGGGACAAAACGTTTTTTTTCTTGTAGCGTGGCTACATTTTTGGACCATGCCCATTTTGTGTGACCACACCCCCTAATTACCATGTTCATTTTACAATATGTGGAAGGTTATGAAAGTTTGAAAACATTTCTCCTTATCTAAACTGTTACAAAATTGTTACAAAGCATCTTATTTGCACCTTTTAGCTGTTCTGGGCTCTCTGCCAAAAGCCAATTAAGTTAGAAACTTTGTTTCTTTTTTCTGGCTGTTCAGTGCAGAGAAAAGAGGGATTTTCCAGTACAAATGAGGGACTGCAGGTTGAGCTGTCAGAAGAGGGACTGTCTCTCCAAAAAATGGACAGTTGGGAAGTATGCTTATCTAGAAATTGTTACAAAAGTATCTTATCTGCTGCTGTGGCTGTTCTGGGCTCTCTGCCAAAAGCCAATTAAGTTAGAAACTTTGTTTCCTTTTTCTGGCTGTTCAGTGCAGAGAAAAACAGGACTTTCCAGTGAGGGACTGCAGGTTGAGCTGTCAAAAGAGGGACTGTCCTGTTTTTAGAGGGAGGTATGTGTATTCAGACTAAGAATCTTTACTCCATCAAGTGCCACAGACATGGAAGCGTTTCAAGCCTTTCTAGGGGGACAGGAAGTGGTCATACAGCTTCTATCTCCAACAAACCCCATTCATAATGTATAGACTCCTATAAGTGTACTGGGGGCCCGCCTGAGGTAATATAAACACAGCCCTGCGCTGCATCGCTCTACGTTATACGTTTACGTTATAACGCCCTCTATGATCGAGAGAAACCACCTCAACAAGTGCCTGTCATAAAATTTAGCAATATATACACCCCACTACCCCAAGCGCTGCTCATTCATTTACAGGTTTCGAAATCTCCCGCCCACCGAGCGCACTCACTTCCTGTTGAGGTCCCGCCCTTTCCGCTCCTCCTCGCTGTGCTGTCGGCAGAAGGATACAAGCTGTCAGGGGTGACCCTAACGCTGTAGTGCAGCAGACAACATGGCTAAGAAGAAGAAGCTGGGATTAATCGCCGAAATGGCCAGGAAGATTCGGGCCTACAGGGAATTAAAGAACCGGCCCCGGGACTCCCAGAAGTATGCCCTGGACTACCAGGTTAGTAGTGCATCCTTTCTGACTCTTTACTGTACGGAGGGCCTTCAGCTTGATCTTCTACACACACTTCCTCACCAACAGCTCCACGCTTGTATACATTCACAGCCAGCTTAGAGGGGTGGCTTCACCTTTAAATCTTACAGGATGGCTACTTCTAAGCAACTTTTCAATTGGCCTTTGTTTTTTTGTTTTTTTAATTATTTGCCTTCTTCTGACTCTTTCCAGCTTTTAAAAGGGGTGGGGGTGTCAATGACCCCCCATCTAAAAACAAATTAATTGTAAAGCTGCACATTTAGGGCTAGGCCAGACGGGGAGATTCGGGGGAAATTTGTCGCCTGGCGACTTCTCGCCGCGACTTATCGCCCCTGAACCTCCCCGAATAGCCAGGCAAGCACGTGCACCGGCGTTGCTTGAAAACGCCGGCAGGTGTTCACACGGAGCGGCGCGATTTTTGAAATCGCTCCAAGTTGCCTCATGAGGCAACTTGGAGCGATTTCAAAAATTGCGCCGCTCAAGCAACGCCGGTGCGCGTGTGTGCCTGGCTATTCGGGGAGGTTCGGGGGGTGATAAGTCGCGGCGAGAAGTCGCCAGGCGACAAATTTCCCCCGAATCTCCCCGTCTGGCCTTAGCCTTATACTTATGGCTACCTTTTACTATTGATCTTTCTATTTAGGCCCGACGCTATTCATTTTCCAATCTATTATTCATATTAAAGGACCTGTAACATCAGCATTTGTTAGTATAACATGAAAAAAATACCACTTAAATTGCAGTGTCTTTACTAAAGGAGACATATGTAAAAAATAAGAATGTACCAGTGCGTTATACGCATTTAGATATAGAAGAATTGTGCTTTAAAAAGTAGTTTTTTCAGGCTGATTTATTGAATAGTAATGCAAAAACCCTAATAATCCCTCCCTTCTCTTCTACTTCTTGCTCCCTGAATTCTAGGGAAGCACCGAATCCACTATTTTGGATTCGGCTTAACCCCCAAATCCTTCGAGAAAGATTCAGCCGAATACATAACTGAATCAGAACCCTAATTTGCATATGCAAATTAGGGGTGGGAAGGGGAAAACATTTTTTTTCTTCCTTGTTTTGTGACAAAAAGTCATGCAATTTCCCTTCCCTCCCCCGGGGTTGGATTTGTTCGGCTGGACAGAAGGATTCGGACGAATCTTGAACCAATTCCTGTATTTGGTGCATCCCTACTGAATTCCCAGGCTAAGCAGGGGAGCCGGCAGCTCTCAGCTCACTGCACTGTAGGACAGGAACCAATCAGCAGCTAGCAGGACCTGATAGGGAACTGAAGCCTGCCTGTGCTTGTGTGACTGCAGGAATGTGATTGGCTGTCCCCCTCCTACTGTGCTTCTGACAGGGCCCTTTAGGACATGCCCACCCCTCATTTGAAACACAGACAGGGACCAGAGAACATCTATAAGAAGCTCCAATAAAGGGGCTATTTTTTAAGATAATATAAATTTTTTAGCAACATGTAAAAGCAATACCATATATTAGGGATGCACTGAATCCACTATTTTGTGTTCGGCCGAACCCCCGAATCCTTCGAGAATTTTGTGTTCGGCAGAACCCCCGAATCCTTCGAGATTTGGCCAAATACCGAACTGAACCCGAACCCTAATTTGCATATGCACATTAGGGTTGGGAAGGGGTAAACATATTTTACTTCCTTGTTTTGTGACAAAAAGTCATGCAATTTCCCTCCCTGTCTCTAATTTGCATATGTAAATTAGGGTTTGGATTCGGTTCGGCTGGGCAGAAGGATTTGCCCGAATATCTTGTACATTATATAGTGAATAAAGTACCCCCTCTTGTAAAATATAAGGATATTATAAGTTACCGAGGAGTTTCATGACCATATAAAAACACGAGGCCGAAGGCCGAGTGTTTTTATACAGGTCATGGAACTCCGAGGTAACTTCTAATATCCTCATATTTTGCAACTGGGGGTAATTTATTTATTACAATACACACGTTTCAGGGATACATGTGACAGAAATGACATCAGAACTCACCGTTTATAACTGATGACATCAGAACTCACCGTTTATAAGGATATAATTTACAAGATATTTACGGCTTTTGTGTATTATATCCTTATAAATGGTGAGTTCTTATGTCATCAGTTATAAACAGTGAGTTCTGATGTCATTTCTGTCACAGGAGGATATTAGAGGTCACCTCGGAGTTCCATGACCTGTATAAAAACCTTCCTCCTCGTGTTTTTATATGGTCTTTAAACTCCTCGGTAACTTATAATATCCTTATAATTTACAAGAGGGGGTACTTTATTCACTGTATAAACTGCTCTTAATGGAGCTTAGTGGTGTCATTTATGTCACATGACTCGATATAACTCGTATTATATAAAGTACCTTTGTTGGAAAATATGAGGATATTAGAAGTAACCTCATGAAACTCTTCAGTGACTAATAATATCCTTATATTTTTACAATAAGGGGGTACATTATTCACTGTATAAACCCAAGAGCCAGGATTGTCCTGTAATTTATATCCTTCTCCATATGAATGGTGCTTGGTGATATCCTCAGCCACATGCTTCTATATGGTGCTGCATAATATCCTTTTATTTTACAATACGTATTCACTATAGAAACCTCTATAATATTTGTATACTTACAGCACTGATGTTGTGCATACATGAATTACACAGATAAGAATGCCCACAAACACTTGTATCTAACATATATGGACACTTCACAGACTACACGTATAGCCAGTACCCCTCTCAATCTAATTGTTTTGTGTTTCTTAAAGGGCAAGGAAAGGCAAAGAAATAAAATCCCATTTTTGCTTTCTTTAATGAAAAAGAAATCTATCTCCAATATACTTTAATTTTAAAATGTGTACCGTTTTTATAAGAAACCTGACTGTATGCAGTGAAATTCTCCCTTCATTTAGTGCTTCTGTCAGGGAAACAATCACTTATGAACAGCAGGGGGAGCCCCTGCCTTACTTACCAGCCATGCAGAACTCAAGCAGACCACACTGAGCATGTGCAGTGCCAGTGTCAGACAAAGATGTATAACAAAGTTACAAGATGACAGCCCCCTGTGGCCAACTTTGAAAGCATAAATCATTTGTTTGATTAGGCTTGTGGTGCAGTAAGTTCATGTTTATGTTTAGTATACAAAATACAGCATTTCTACCCTTATTCTATTTTACACTTTCCTTGCCCTTTAAATCATTTCAGACCATGACTCGACCCATCACTGGGAAACGTTTGCCAGTCCTAGCGTGGGAGGACGTGAGAAATGAGAACCGTCTATTCACACTGCTGACTGGTCTACGTTCCTTTGGCATCGGTAGAATGGTAACAAGGAAGTCTTGGCTGGAACTGTACAGTGAACCGTGTTACTGGACAATTACAAAGATCAAAGTGGATTATACGGCTGAGGTGAGAACATGCATAGTTTGGATAGCCATGAAAGTAAATCTTCTTGTTCCAAAAAATGCAAAAAAAACAGACACTCAGAGCCTTGGGGTTCCATCCACATGAGCTCAGTGGAGTATCTTGCGGAGTATTTAGCAGCACTGTACACAAATTGTACAGTCTTACTGAAGGGGGCAGATGAATGCCTCCAGTCCTCTGACTATTGTTGTGTGAAAGACCTCACCTGCCATCTGCTGTATGGTTCACATTAGGACTCTCTGACCGTCTGTTTGTGGCCTTTCCCAATGTTGCTGCTTTGGGCGTATTGAATGTCTGATTTCACGAACAGGATAGATAAAAGCTTAAGGGCTAGGCCAGACGGGGAGATTCGGGGGAAATTTGTCGCTTGGCGACTTCTCGCCGCGACTTATCGCCCCCGAACCTCCCCGAATAGCCAGGCACACACGCGCACCGTGGGTTGCTTGAAAACGCCGGCGCGTGTTCACACGAAGCGGCGCGATTTTTGAAATCGCTCCAAGTTGCCTCGCGAGGCGACAAATTTCCCCTGAGTCTCCCCGTCTGGCCTTAGCCCAAAGGAACAGCTCTGGGTAAAAATGGGTAAATAGGCAGTGCAAAATAAAAAAAAATGTTTCTAATATAGTTAGTGACTGGATGTGTAACAGAACATTACTTCCTGCTTTGCAGCTCTCTCTCTGAGTTAGTCAGTGACTTGAAGGTAGGGTTGAAAAAAAAAAAAAAAATACTGGCCTTCCTATGTATTTCTCTTTTTTGTCTATTACTAACATTGGGATCAACCATCAAAAATACCAGCCAGGCCGGTAAAGTACCGGACAGGTGGCAACCCTACTTGAAGGGGGGGGCACATGGGACATAACTGTTCGGTGAGTTTGCAATTGATCCTCCGCATTCAGCTCAGATTCTAAAGCAACAGTTACGGTCCATGTGGCCCTCCCTCAAGTCACTGATTGGTTACTGCCTAGAGAGCTGAAAAGCAGAAAGTAGTATTCTGGCTATTATGTTACACTCCAGTCTTTTTTATACTGAACAATTCCTTTAAAGGGGTTGTTCACCTTCAAACAACTAGTTGTTTTCAGATACATCACCAGAAATAACGACTTTTTCCAATTACTGTTTGTTTTCTATTTGTAACCTTTTTTCTAATGTTGAAGTATAAAGTGTCATTTTTCACCTTCTAAAGCATCTCTGGGAGCCGACCCCCCCCCCCCAGCTATTCTAAACTGATACATTTAATGCAGGGGTCCCCAACCTTTTTTGCTTGTGAGCCACATTTAAATGTAAAAAAGAGTTGGAGAGCAACACAAGCATGAAAAAGTCCATGTGGATGTCAAATAAGAGCTCTGATTGGCTTTTTGGTAGCCCCTATATGGACTGGCAGCCTACAGGAGAGAATGTTTGGCAGGACATCTGTTTTTTATACAACCAAAACTTGCCTCTAAGCCAGTAATTCAAAAATAAGCACCTGCTTTGAGGCCACTGGGAGCAACATCCAAGGGGTTGGAGAGCAACATGTTGCTCATGAGGATGAGCTACTGGTTGGGGATCACTGATTTAATGGATACATTTCTTATCTTTGTCCCTGCTGAGCAGAATCTCTGGGTTTCATTACAGGCAGCTGTTAGAATTGATACAATAGATGTTGCTGTGAAATGTATCAATTAAATGATGCAAAATTGTATCCGTTTAGAGTCTGCACCTGAATTACTGAGCTGCCAGACTCAAACAACAGAGACACCAACATTCAACTTTAAACATAGATTTTGGAAAAAACAGTAAAAGATAAATAATGGAAAGTAATTGAGAAAAGTCTTTATTTCTGGGCGACAATTTGAAAACAACTGAACAGAAAAAAAGTGGAAGTTGAACAACCCCTTTAAAGATTCTCACTCCAGGAACAGGAAGGTCATTCAGAATTACCAGATGGCTTATGAAGCTAAGCTTAGGGGTCGTCACTAATTATCCAGCTAAAAATGAGGTTGGTCTGTAATATAAGATGATTCTACAGGGCTGATGATTAAATTCTGATGCTAATTGCTCTGGTTTCTGTGCTGCCATGTAGTAATTATCTGTATTAATGACTAATCAGCCTTATAGTGTGACTATATTTCTATTCTATGTGTACTGTATATTGTGAGTGGGTCCCTAAGCTCAGTAAGTGACAGCAGCACAGAGCATGTGAATCAGTGAATCAGAAAAGAAGATGGGGAGCTACTGGGGCATCTACTGGAGAGACACAGATCTTTACTGCTAAAGGGCTGTGGTTGCCTTGGGCTGGTACACAAGCACAAAACATCATGTACAGCATTTATAGCCTACTTTTCTAGTTAAGCTTTAGTTTTCCTTTAAAGCAGGGACATCCTAAAATGTTGGCCAGAAACAAATCCTGCAGCTTCACGGTTAGCTAATAATAATATTAATGTTTTTTTGTTTTTTTTTCTGCTGCTGTAAACCATTGCATAATGAAAGTGCTTTTGAATTCAGGCATTTTTGAAACCCATAGGTCTTACTCACAATGTAAGTATGAGGATCAGTAGTATACATATTTTTGGCAAGTCTGTAGAAAATAATTATATTTTACCCCAGTGGCCATTTACATGCTATTCAACTGCAACCCCTACAGGCTTTAGCCTAGCATTTCTGTGAATTACAGTTAACATTATATGGCTTGCCTTCTCTCTTCTAATACAGTTTCTCATTTGTGATCTCTCCATAACTAACCATGTATGATAAAGACATTGGCTACAAATGCACCATTTACTGGAAGAGCCAGCCAGTGGAAATTCTCTTGCATGTTAGACTCATTTGCACTAGGGTCCATTAACCCTGAAAACTTTTTCTATTGTATTTTAGAATATGGATCATGGAAAGGCTTGGGGCTACTTAACATTCAGAGGTAAGTTGGAAAAGGGGCTGCAATGATGGGATTGTGTAGGGAAAACATGTGCTGTTGTTCTAGGAGAATCAACCACACACTCATTATGGTTTCTCTTTTATATAACATATATGCTCTGGATTACTGAATAAACCTGCATTTTGCCCACAGGAATAACCAGTTTATGATGTTCAGACATGAATATGCAAAAAAAGGGGTTTGGATTTGGTTCGGCATTTGCACTGGGTGAAAGTGCAATGTATCTATTATCATTTAGAGTATTCTAATATCATTCTGTACACATTTATTAGCAACTGTACCCTAATCCAGCCTAATCAAGCGACACATGCTAATGGGAATACACAGACACTTCCTCTTTATTCTACAATGGATTTCTCTTTTATTGTCTTCTTTTTTGCAATAGGTAAGCCTGAAAATGAAGTTAAAGAAGTCCCTAAAGTCATGTACCATGACTGGCGCCTTGTGCCACGGCATGAAGAGGAGAACTTCAAGATCTTCACCCCAGTTCCCGAACCAGAACCAGTCCGATATATGCCATACCCACCTCTCATGCGGGCCATGATCCTTGCGCAGATGCAGAAAGAAGGGAAGCCGCTGACTGAACCCATGTTAGATCTCAAAAGGACAAGCTTCTTCCCCAAGGACTACTTTGAGAAAGAGAGAGAAGCCAGAGAAGGGACAGCGGTCTGAAGAGGACTTCTTGGAGATCTTTAACCACTGGTTGATCTACTGTACCTCTGTTTACAGGCTCTCATTGGAACATCATACAAAAGAAAATAATTTAGTTCTGACAGCAGAAATCTGTGTACAAGGGTTTTTTTTTTTATATATTAGTGGAACTGGCAAGAGCCTTGTAGAGGAATACAATTACTCCAATTTGTTTTTTTTGTTTTTTTGCAGAGTACTCATTCTGTAATAAATTAACCATCAAGAAATAACAGTCACATGAAGGAATAGTAATTAGTGTAATCTGAAACTCACCATAAATAAATATTGTTTTCTTCATATTTTTGACCATTGCTGGCTGGCACAATTCATTATTGGAGCTGCAGTGTCTGATGCTTCGCACTAGGAGGAGCCCCATATCTGCTAAAATGCTCTCCTTACTCTAGTTCACCTTGACCCACTAATATTGCTGCAAGCTTCATGATTAGCCTATTCTAATTTGGTTCCTTTTAATTGGGTCACCGCTGTGTCGGTCTTTTGCATGCTGTTATATAAACTTTTACTAAATGTATTTTTGTCAAAACTTGGGCAAAGGTATATGGTGTGTTTGTCCATTCATTTTGAATCTCTGCAGGCAACAAAATGCCCCAAAATACTTTTGCATAGCAGCACATGCCAGATGAAAGTGCAGAGGAGAGCATTTTTGCACTATTACTCGACACAACAATCCCAATGATCTGCTATGCAATGGTATTATTGACCATTTTGTTGCACATGGGGAAGTCGTCAAACTACAAAACTGTACAGCTAATTTCAAATTGCGGTATTTCAGTTTATAGAAATAGAACTAGGGATGCACCGAATCCAGGATTCGGTTTGCTATTCGGCCATATTCAGCTTGATTCGGACGAATCCTTGTGTCTGGCTGAACTGAATCCGAATCCAAAAAATCATGTGACTTTTCGTCACAAAACAAGGAAGTAAAAAATTTTCAGACACGCCCTTCATGCGCGGCATGCTTTTATCCTTTCCCTCGCTAATTCGGATTCAGTTTGGTATTCGGACGAATCTTTCACAATGGTTTCGGGGGTTCGGCCGAATCCCAAATAGTGGATTCAGTGCATCCCAAAATAGTGTTCCCAGAACATTACTTTGTGACTTAATAAACATCCAGCTGACCCCTCCACTTCACTTGCCACATTCATTTTTTTTCATATACTTTGGGAGTGGTTGTAATCCTCTTAAGACAAAGCACCAGGCTCGTGTGTTTTAGGGAAGGCCTGGGGTAGAGTCCTGCAGCGGGTTGGGTACCCGCAGGTTACCTGCAAAAACCTGCGGTACCCTGCGGGTTGCAGGTAGAAGTTTCGGGAGTGGGTATAGACGCAGGTGGCGGATTGGGTCGCTGGTCTTCTCAACTCACTTTTTGTTTTGATAACCTACGTCCGATGATGTCACTTCCGGTTTACAATGACAGCACTTCCTGATTCTTGATGGTCAGCAGGTCGCTGATCAAGTGGCAGATAAGTTACTTGCAGGTTGGGTCGGGTAGTGGGTCCAAGCAGGTAAGAATGCGGGTACAGGTCAGGAAAGGGTACCGAAAAATGGACCCATGCAGGACTCTAGCCTGGGGGGGGGGGGGGACAAGCTACTTGGGCTGCTGATGCTCTTTAAAAATGGCACCCCATGTTCAAATATGGAGTTTAAATCCGGGTGTAGGTCATGTAGATTTGGACCATATTGCCCATCCATGTGATCATACAGCAGTCTTATGTGGTGCAGGCCCAGACTGGCAGTCTGTGGTTCTTCTTCAGGGGCTTCTGTAAGATGCCGTAGACAGTCATTATTTATTGTGCCTGTTGGAGTCTGTTGAGCATTGAATCAAGTAGGGAAGGGGGTGACAAATCCAATTAGCCAAGATGCCCAGTGCAGTCTGTATAGAGCAGTCACATTATAGTAGACATGAATACAGTTGAGCTAATTGTTTCCCTGAGTTTTGCAGCATTAATCTGTGTAGTAACAAAGGACATGCCATAGTTATAGATGGGGGGGGGGGTCCCCAATCTTTTTTCAAATGTAACAATGACTGGGAGCAACACAATCATAGAAATAGTTCCATGGGTGTTAAATAAGCACTTTCATTGGCTACTGGTATCCCTATATGCACCGACAGCCTACAGTAGGCTCTGTTTGATGGAAAACACCTGATTTTTATGCAACCAAAACTTGCCTCCAAGCTTGGGATTAAAAAATAAGCACCTGCTTTGAGGCCACTGGGAGCAACATCCAAGGGGTTGGTGAATAGCCTGTTGCTTGAGAGCCGCTGGTTGGGGGACATATAGATATTGGGGGCAACAACAGTGGATTAGTGGTTTGCAGACCTTTAACCTGCCCTACATTGGGCGACAAATCTCCTAAAAAAATGACTTTCTTACCAACAATAATGTAAATCCCTGGTGGGGAAGCATGTTACTCCTGGAGCTTCTCAAGTAGTTGCCAAAGCTGTTTGCCATTTCTGAAAGCTGAAGCAACGTGTATGTTACCCTGCTGGCCATATTCATTATAACCAATGGGAAGGAAATTAAACATAAAGTTAAAATTTATCATAGGTGACTAAATAGCCAAGTGCCAGGGCTCTTAGAGGGTTGATTCACCTGTAGATACAGTTTTATTATGTTCTAGAATAGCTTATTTTAAGCAGCTTTTCATCTGGTATTATTATTATTTTTTTATATTTGCCTTTTTCTTCTCTTTCCAACTTTCAAATGGGTGTCACTGACTCCATCAAAAAAAAAAAAAGGCTCCAAATG
>CM044448.1:99206721-99242094 GCA_024363595.1 Xenopus borealis | reverse complement strand
TGCTGCATGAAGACAGAATGAAGAGAAACAGACGCTGAGAGAGGAATAGTGAAGATAAACCAGATTATTTCAGAAACCATGCAGAATATCTAATTGATTGTATTTACAAAGTTAATTTCAGTATGATGAAGCTTGTATTAAATTTTCATTTTTTTGTGATTGTTCCCCTTTAATTAAGATGTGGTTGAATCCAAGAGCCCGGGTGAATGGAATCCAAACCCTGTGTGACAGTAACAATTTGCAGAGTGCACTGGCTTTCTTGGATTGTGCTCTGGGAACATCCAGTGCTAAGGGTTCAGATTCCATTTGGTATTTGGCTGAACCTGTTCCAAAGGATTCCATGCACCTCTAATAGATACAGCCCTTTATAAGTGGAAGCTTGGTTTACTGCGCCGACAATGCCCCATGTGTCATTACCCAAATGAATAAACATTGTTTTGTTTTACAGCCTTACAGTATGAGGGCAAGTGCAACCTGCTTTTTTTTGTGCGGTACATTAGGAACTTCCTAGGGAACCTCTGAGCTTTTGAGCACTAGTCTGTATTTCAGGCTTTTAGCCAAGTACTCCCTATAGGGAACAGATACCATTTGTGTAATCACCTTTGTGAAATCGATTTTTCTTTAATGAAAAATAAATCTTCAATTATTTTAAAAATGTGTAACGTTTTTATAAGAAACCTGACTGTATACAGTGAAAATCTCCCTTCATTTAGTGCTGTGTATAGGAATTGTCAGACGGTCCCTTGTTTCCGGCAGGGAAACAAACATACTTATGAACAGCAGGGGGAGCCCCTACCTTACTTACCAGCCATGCAGAACTCAAGCAGCTTTGTTTTTTGATCATTTATGACGATCCCTAAGAAGCCCAGACCGCACTGAGCATGTGTATGTAGTCTAGTCTTGCAAAGATGTATAACAAAGTTACAAGATGACAGCCCCCTGTGGCCAACTTTGAAAGCATAAATCATTTGTTTGATTAGGCTTGTGGTGCAGTAAGTTCATGTTTATGTTTAGTATACAAAATACAGTATTTCTAGCCTTATTCTATTTTAGACTTGCCCTTAAAAGACTGTGGGGGTCATTTAGAGTGAATAAATTTGCCCTGCGCCTGGTTAAATTTATAAAGCTGAATAAGAGTGTGCAAACAGATTTGCGAATTTGTTTTTCACATTGCAAATTTCTATAGGAGCTTTTTAAATATGGCAAAAATCACAAATTGTGAACACTCTGCGCCACAACTTTGGTGGTGGAGAAAAATATTCGCAAAACTGTTTCGCAAATTGCGAATTTAAGTTACTTTTAACACTATTTCGCGCAAAACAACCTCGCAAAGTGCCTGTACTCGCGCAAAGACCAGTCTTGTTTGCGAGTTGTTTGCGAAAATTCATTCACAATGCGAATTCGCAAAAACCGGAAGGACGGGCACAGTAGTGCAATATTTTAGCGTTCAGGAAAAAGCATGGGCAAAACTACCATTTACGAACAATTATGCGCTGCGCGAACTTTATAAATGACCCCCTGTGAATGATTCTGCAGGGGTTTAAAGGGGTAGTTCACCTTTGTTAGCTTTTAAAATCTTATAGAATGGCCAATTCAAAGCAACTTTTCAATTGGTTTATATTATTTATTTTGTATCTTTTTTTTTTTTTTTTAATTATGATCTGAAAACAAATGGTCTGTAAGGCTACACATGATATTGTTATTGCAAGTTTTTATTACTCATCTTTCTATTCATAACCCAGTCTTTTATTCAAATCCGTTCATGGTTGCTAGGGTAATTGGACCCTTGCAAGCAGCAGATTTCTGAAACTGCAAACTAGAGAGCTACTGATTAGAAAGCTAAATAACTCAAATACCACAAATACTAAAAAAAAAAAAGAAAAACAAATGCAAATTGCTTGAGTTTCACTTTCTAATGCATACTGAAAGTTATCTCAAAGGTGAACAACCCCTTTAGGAAGAATTTGACTTTAGGGAAGATGGGTTTTAATGAAACCGTGTACATTTGTTTGTGTGTTTTGGATCGGAGTCAATTAAATGCTTCTTGATCCTGGAGGCTGCAGCTCTGATCCGGGTGCCATAAAACGTTTTTAATCTGATTTAGCTGGCAAACGTGGGGCTTTAAAATGCCAGGTTCTGTAAGTGGCCCTGAATGACCTAGTCTAACTTGGCTCTATATACACATAATAACATACAGGGCATTTCTGTTTGAGTGCCCAGTTAAACAATCAGGCACAATGCATGTCTGCAAAATGATACTAATGTTCCTAAGATTATCTCTGCTGACGTTTTAAACACAAGAAGCAGGGGAACTAGTGGTCCTTAATGATGTTTGAAATGTTTAATGGTTGTTTTATCCTCCCAGTTATCCGGGATGCATCCCTGAGGGTTGCTAAATGGAAGGCAAAATCCACATTGTACATGAATATTCTATGAACTTAGCACAGAAAGGACAGAAAAAGCTTTATAGCGCACAGCAGGAAGGATGTAAGGAAACTGCCTGAAGCTTTGTACACTGTATCCAGTGTCTGGATACAATATTACAATACAATATTGTACATCCTATTCAGCCAGCTGAGTACCAGCAAGTGTCTGTATGTATGTATGTATGTATGTATAATCCTTGAAAAAGGCCCTAATGTGGGGCGAAACGTTGGAAAATGCATAAAGAATAAAACGGCATATTTATTCACTTGAAAATGGAGAGTCCTTCAATCAGCTTGTATCTACATAATTGACCAACGCATCCAAATTTGCTGTAAAGACTGGTAAAAGTGCATACACTAGAAAGACTTTGTATATGTATGTGTGTATATACACACAAACTAAATTAAATAACTAATTAAATTAAATAAATTAAATAAATGTAATGAATGAGGTTTAGGTATAGTACGGCAGACTTGTAATAGTCTCTCTAGGAGAGAAAGCTAGATAGGGTAAAGAGAGAGAGCAGCTGAAGCGCCAATGAGGATTTGCAGGAGGGATTAGCTTCCCAGAGGCTTTTTAAATGCCTGAGTGCAGGGACCTCGGTGAAGAGAGACTGTAGGGTAGAGACTGCTTCCTTATACTGTCCGGGAGGGAATGGTTGTACTGAGTTACTGCAAATGCCTAATGGAGTCTTTTCCTCAGCTGTGTTACCTGTTGCCTGATTTGACCGTGTGTCATGTGACAAACCTCATCTTTGTATATGAATAAACCTGAGGACATTGTCTATAACTAATAAACAGTTCTTTGTGTGCATCATCCTGACTCCCAATCATTTTTTGTATGCACAGTTAGTCTGGGTGTTGTAGTTGCACTACACCTTAGTGGGAATGCTTCCACTTAATGAAGGCCCTAGCCTGCAGTGTGAGTCCAATGTAACACGTGCTTCTATCACTAGCTGGGCATTAACTATTTGTGGTCTGCTTAGTCCAAATTCGTGTGACATATATGTGCTCAGTTGAGGACCCAAGTTTCTGACTTGATCAGGAGCTGCTAAGTGTTCACTTTAGTGACTGGTTCCCAATATGACACTATAAAAGGTGGCTGCTGGGCAGAAAAAGCATGTGAGGATCAGCTGCTTGTCATAGGTGTTTATACATATAAGTTTGAAAAACCCCATCAGGTTGAAAAGGTCCGTTGTTGGTTCTGGCGGGGGGGGGGGGGGGGGGTAACTTTGCTTTTTGTGTTCCTAATGTGCTGTCATCTGGATGAAGTAATAGTTTACTTGAGCGCCCCTCATTGCTTCTTATGGCTGAAGCATTCCATGCTCTGTGAGCTTTGCTGGAACAATCTCTATACATAATCTTATGCCTGGGGGGAGCGTGTAGCGAAGTACAGTGGAGCTGAAATCCTGTCCCCTTGGGGGATTAAACTAAGGAACCCGAAATAAAGACAACCGTAAAAATAACTAGCCGATATCTGAGTAAAAATATATATTTATTTTCTACTTCCTTCCTGCATGTCTCTGATTAAGTGAAAGTTTTTGTTAAACAAAGACTTCTCTATCTTTTACCCCAGCCGGAAACCCCCCCCCCCCCAAACACACAGCCTCCATTGCTGGATAGGGACTGGGAGAAATCTGCTGGAATACTTCTTGTTGGCCCGTTGTTTACACTGGGGCAAGACTTTTTTTTTGTGGATAACACCGGCGTGCTTGGGTACGTGGCTATTCGGGGAGGTTCGGGGGCTACAAGTCGCGGCGAGAAGTCGCCAGGAGACAAAATGCCCCCGAATCTCCCTGTCTGGCCTAGCCCTAAAGCTCTTATCTTTGTCCCTGCTGAGCAGAATCCCTGGGTTTCATTACAGGCAGCTGTTAGAATTGATACAATAGTTGCTAATACTCCAGAGATGTTGCTGTGAAATGTATCAATTAAATGTTAATGCAAAATTGTATCAGTTTAGAGTCTGCACCTGAATTACTGAGCTGCCAGACTCAAACGCCAGAGACACCAACATTCAACTTTACACTTAGATTTTGGGAAAAACAGGAAAAGATAAATATTGGAAAGTAATTGGGGAAAAAAGTCTGTTTCTGGGGAACAATTTGAAAACAACTGAACAGAAAAAATGTCTGGAAGGTGAACAACCCTTTTAAGGTGGGAAGACCCAAATTACAGAAAGATCCGGGAAACTTCAGGCATTCTGGATAACAGGTTCCATACCTGTACCATTACTGACCTTATTTGCCATCTTTCTTTCTGAGCCCACTAGGAGTCCTAACTTCTATCTTGTGACAGTAGTTTGGAGAGCAGAAACAGCTGATTGAAAAGACCTGATTGAGAACTGACTTTATCCATGTACGAGTCTGATCAAAGACTACAAAGGGAAAAATAAATACATTTGAAATTACGCTTCCAGATAACTTTAGATATACGGGTATGGGATCGGTTACCTAGAAAGCTTTGGACCTTGGAGTTTTCTGGATAACAGATCTTTCTGTAGTTTGCATCGCTATATCTTAAATCTGCTAAAAATCATTTGAAATATTAAGCTAAGCAGGATTGTTATTGACTCCAATATAGTCGTGCAGCCTATGAGAGGAGGCCTTCCTTTAATTCCAAATTTTTAATATAACTGGTTTCTGGACATACCTCGTACCTATATATAACGTATTGTGATGTCAGAATCTACGTTCTGTCGATCAAAGGACCAAAGTGCCACAGATCGTAGATTCTACGTTCTGCAGAACTTCCATGCTTGCGAGCGGAGGAGTGGCTGTTAGAGCCACTTGCTCCGTTCCTACACGATCCCCTGCCCCTAGACAATGAGCAGAGTATGGGATCGAGTGGCCCCTGGGACGCGACTGCCCGGGGCCCACAAAGCAGCAGCAGGCGTGTTTCCTATGTGCCCTGCTGCGCCTGCACTTCAGCTCCGCCCCCCATCTGATGACCTCTAGAGCTGGAGATCTTCTGCATGGGACCCTTTCTCCTCGATCTGATGCATCTGCCCCAGGTTAGTGTAGCATTTACACACACCTACACACACACTCATTACAGTAATATACACTTACATTCACACTTACACACAATCACACATACATTTTTGGGGATCAGGGGGGTGGTCTCGCGCACTCACAGCACCAACACACATTTACACGCGCGAACATAACATGTAATTTACCAGTTGTGCACACGTATATGTACATACATGGCTTTTTTTTTTTTCTTATCGCATCATCTCTTTTCACTAATAAAAATGTTTTATTGCCATTGCGAATAGCGTATTCGCTAACCACACTGTGCAATACCTTTTTGTATGTTATTTCGTGATTATATTGCATTTTTAGCCATTGTATTGCATTTTCAGCTCTGCGTATTGTGGAGGACTCGTATACAGTAATTGTTCTATATTGCTTTTATAAAAGTTCTATTTTACTGTATACTTATTCCTTCCTTGCTCAGCTATAGCTCAACAGATCTCCTACTGTTTAAGATGTTACTAGATGTAATAGCCAAGGCTATTCACTTGTTTCTGTCCGTATAACCTATTTGGCCATGCTAAAATATTTCACCCAAACCGACCATTTTGGGAAAGCCTTGCGACTCCGTAGTTTGGAGCAGTAAGGCATGAGTACCCATTTTAGATTTGGTAGAATGTGTTCCTTCCGAAAACAATATGGTTTTGGGGGGTAAACCTATGATTCTGTATTTTACCCTGCAAAAAATGCAGTCTGTTTTTTTTTTTTTTTTTTTTTTTTTTTTTTTTTTTTTTTTTTTTTTTTTTTTTTTTTTTTTTCAGTAAAATCAATTTGGACAAGTTGGATGTGCGAACTTCATATTGGGGTCTCTAAATGCCAGATACTTTGGTAAACCAATGCACAATGGGCATCAAACTGCTACGTTCAGACAAGCTTTGATGTTTGCTAATCAGTAGTAGAGAGACACAGTTACCCATTTTGGAATCGGTGGAATGTGTACTTTTCAAAAGCCTAATGTTTCAGGATTTTTTAGCCTTGGAATCTAAAGTATGCTGTTTCCTGTCTTGGTGCTTTCCAAATTTGGTAATAAACTGTTGGGAGTTTTTGCTGTACAGAAGTCCTAAATGTCCATAAAACTATACTTATCGGGTATTGGTACATTCAAGAGACATGAGGCTTTCCAAATCAGTTGGATTTTCATGGATAAAATGAAATATTTTTCTGGTATAAGTGCATATATTGTGAAAAATAGGATTTTTTTTTTCATTTTCTTTCTCTAATTAGAGCTATAAATATTTTTGCAGAGGTTGAAATGCATGATTTAGAAAGCTCGGTTTCTCCCGCATTTCGCATAACCAAAATGTGAAATTCTGCTGGCACTTAAAGGGTGAAACGTGATTCTAAAAATGTGTACAAATGCCGGTGGCTAATATCAAGCGGTGTATGCAAATAAACAAGCTGAAACTTGTAAGTCTTACAAGGACCGTGTTTCCACGAGTATTTTCTTTCAGGCTGATACATTTAACCTCCGTAGAAAGGCTAGCCTCGAAATACTGGACGCTCTATCTCTAGGCTTTTCAAGATTGAGCCTGTCTCTTCAAGGGTATTTTTGGGACTGTGCCCAGCAGTTTATCCTCTTAGTATGGTTCAAAAGGTAAATTTAAAGGGCCACTGTATGTTCTGTTATTTTGCCTATGAATCCGTTTCTGGAAAGAGTAGAATACGGATAACGTAAAAGCGACATGAATATCCTGTGAAAGATGTGACTATAAAATTGTGCTTAGTGTTGTAGTTTGTGTCTCTCATAGTCCTAAATATTAATGATGGTCTTCCTGGCAGGATGTAAGATTCCTTACCAACGCCCATAGGCCTCCTAATGTTTATAATCCCTTAAAGAGATACTGTCGTGGGAAAACATGTTTTTTCCCCCCAAAAAATAGTGCTGCTCCATTAGACTTCTGCACTGAAATCCATTTCTCAAAAGAGCAAACAGATTTTGTTTTATATTCAATTTTGAAATCTGACATGGGGCTAGACATTTTGTCAATTTCCCAGCTGCGTCTGGGGACAAAATCTGTGCAGATTTGGTTGGGCTATTTTACTGAAAATTATTAGAAATTGTTGCATTTTGATAAATAATGTCCAATTTGTTAAAGGATCAGTAACAGAAAAAAGTAATGAAAATATCATGTACTTTTGCCCTTCACAGGTACAACCGATGTGTTTGCTTCAGAAACACTACTATAGTTCATATAAACAAGCTGCTGAGTAACAATGGTGGAAATTGAAAAAAGGCTATATGGCACAGGTTAAATAGTGGATAATGGAGAACACCATTATGTTCTACAGAGCTTATCTGCAGGGTCGGGCCAAGGGGTAGCCGGAGTAAGCCTGTGGGGGGGGGGGGGGGGGGGGGGGGCACACACATGGACATGCATGTTCTGCAGCACCCAGTCTTGGAATCTCACCTACTATCTGCATTTCAAGGACTCGTATTCCCCTAGAATGGCATTATAGGACTTGCATTACTGCAGAACCAAGTCAGAATACTAGAGGAGTATTAGAAGACCCAAACAGAAATGCATAAGTTCAAAGCAACTGTCACATTTCATTAAGTGACGCTGGTCAAATTTCCATGTAGTGGACCAGTTATCAGCATGTTCAGGGGGCTGCATTATGAGAACATGATAAAGTCAATGGAATGTGTGTACAGGCAGGGTACCATAAATAAATGTCTGCATTGTCCTGATTGGCCAGCACTGATATATTCTGCTTAGAATAATAATATATAATATATATATCATTTTTTATTTTTTTTTGCACATAAATGCTCCTATCTGTGTGACTATTTTTACCTCCCCAGTGACATGAAAAATGGTTTCACACGGAAAGTCAAGTAGCCTGTCATGTATGTCTGACAGCAGTATAAAGTGACTGGTGCCACATATAAACTGGCCTCTTTTCATAAAGGAATCCTTTAGGCTCAGGCCAGATGGGGAGATTTGTTGCCCGGCGACTAATCACCTGGTGACTAATCTCCCCGAACCGCTTCCCCCTGCCTTCCAGTGGCTTTAACGAATAATTGCCTGCGCCTACTCACGCGTGCCACTGCGCTTTCCCGAAATTACCTAAGGCGATTATTCTTTAAAGCTGCTGGAAGGCAGGGGGAAGCGGTTCCCGGGTGATTTGTCGCCCCAAAGAAGAGTCGATTAGTCGCCAGGCGACATCTTCCCGTCTGGCCTTACCCTTAGGGCAGCAGCAACTGAAGACCGAGAATGAGGGGGTGATTATATGAGAGAGACTGTGTGGTAGAAATTACATGTCTACATGGCAAATAATTTACTAGTAGTACAGTAATAGAGACCAACAGACCCAACAGTAATGACATGCTGCTGATTCTGTGCCAGTGAATCCTTAATTGAGGCTTGTTCAAAATAATAGCAGTGCTCCAAATAATAATCGCAGTGTGGAGTTCAATTAGTGACTCATTCTCTGAAATAACAGGTGTCAATTGCAGCCCTTATTTAAGGAAGGAAGGAGCAAATGTGCATGCTGGTTATAGTGCATTTCTCTCTGATAATCTGAGTAAAATGGCTCATTCCAGACATTGTTCAGAAGAACAGCGTACTTTGATTAAAAAGTGGATTGGAGATGGGAAAACATATAAAGAAATGCAGAAAATGATAGGCTGCTCAGCTAAATTGATCTAAAATTCTTTAAAATGACAACCAAACCTGAAAGACACGGAAGAATAGGCAAAATGATCATTGGAATGGATAGAAGAATTACCAAAATGGCAAAGACTCGGCCAGTGATCAGCTCCAGGAAGATCAAAGAAGGTGTAAAGTTACCTGTGATACAGTTACAATTAGAAGACTCCTATGTGAAGCCAAGCTATCGGCAAGAAGCCCCCTCACTGTCCCATTGTTGCAAACAAGACGTGCTGAAGAGCTTACTGTTGCCAACACACTGACTGGCCTAAAGAGAAACCGCAAAACATTTTGTGGACTGATGAGAGCAAGATTGTTCTTTTTGGGTCTAGGGGCCGCAGACAGTTTGTCAGACGACCCCCAAACACAATTCAAGTAACAGAACAGTGTGAAGCCGTACAAGACAACAACCCCAAACACACCAGTAAATGAGCAACATCTTGGTTCCACACCAACAAGACTGAGGAATGGGCTGGTCACTCCATAACGTCAGACATTAATCCAATAGAAAACTTGTGGGGTGAAATAAAAAATGGAGTTTGTGAGGCAAAAGCAAGAAATGCAGAAGAATTGTGGAATGTAACAGGTGCCAGAAGTTGGTGGACTCCATACAACACAGATGTGCAGCACTTCTCACAAACACGGATTATTCAACTTAATATTCAATGGAAAGCGACATCTTGAAACGTGTTTGTTTATACAGTGAATGTTTGCGTTTGTAAAGAAGAATGCGGACACTGCTATTTTTTTGTAATCTCCCCATCAGTTTCTGTAAAGGGATAACACAAATTTGATCAATTTTTCATGTTTTGATTTTGGAATAGAATGTGCAGTGTTCCCTATGAATGTATGGAAATAAAACGCTATTATAGGGTTTCGAGCTTTATTCACTTTTTTTTTAAAAACACTGCTGCTGTTATTCTGAACACAACTGTACATGTTAATAATAGTGGCATCACATGGGCCTATCCCTACCAGTTTGTACCCATTTATGGACATTCTACTGAGCAAGGGTTCCGACTGTGTAATAGAGCCCAGTGCTGCTTCTCCATTCTCTATTTTGGATAGTTACATAGTTAATAATTGACACTGGCAGATAAACAACAGGTTTAGTGACACAGCAACAGGGGCAAAATTCTAATAAATATCATATCCCGACATTAGCTTAAGATGTGTGCATAGTGTACTTGGAAGGATTGTGCTGTGTAATGTGATCCACTCATGCTGGCATCACTATTGAGATAATGCCACATTTCCATTAGCATGCATTTAATACCTGCCTTTTTTTTCTTCACAGAGTATTAAAACCCCCTGGAGGTGGTTCAAGCTGTATTTTTGGTGGTTCAGAAGAAACTTCTGCTCCCAGCAGGCAGCACAAGATGGCTTCCAGCATATTTGGGTCACAAGCTGAACCTGAGACCGTATCTAAGAGATCCAATCCTCCAGGTTAGTTCAAGAGACCACCCCTTTAACCAGTGCACCCTGCGGCGCTTAAAAGGGTGGTTCACCTTTGAGAACTTTTAGTATGATGTAGAGAGTGCTATTCTGAGACAATTTGCAATTGGTTTTTATTTGTGGTTTTTGACTTATTTAGCTTTTTATTCAGCAGTTCTGCAGCCTCCGCAATCTGTTTGCCAGGGTCCAAATTACCCTAGCAACCATGCATTGCTATGATTAGAGGCAGGTATGTGAATAGGAGAGGCCTGAATAGAAAGATGAGTGATACGAAGTAGCAATATCAGTGGCTAGGCCCGCCTGATAGGGAACTGACAATTACTGTATAATGAGACGACTGTGTAATCGTCAAGATAAATGTGTACATACACCTCTGTAAAATCTGTAAAGATAATATGGCTCATTTGCAAACATAATTGCTACAGAGAATCAGTGCAGTTCCACATAGCAACCAATCAGAAATAAGATTTTAGCAGTCTACCACCAGTTGCAAATGGAATGCTCTGATCTGCAGTGGTGCTATTTTGCCCCCATATCTTAGTGAATCTGCCCCAATATGTCCAACTACCTTTAGTGCCCTGTAGGAAGCTGCATATGAGTCCTCCTGCAATGATGCTGGCCGCTGACTCCACATTTGTTCTTTATATTGCTTATCTTTCTTGTCAGGCCTTTATTTATATCATCGATATGACCGTAGTCTTAAAATATTTGTAGGAGGTTATATTTAACCCATATGAATGGGTGACTAGGGACCAAACAAACCTATGTACTCTCGTGTGTTTACTTAGCTTGTGTGTATAATCAGTATCTTCACTGTGCTTAAAGGACCAGTAACATATAAAAACATTTGTTAGTATACTATGAAAAAAAAAAAAAAACTCCCACCAACACATATTATACTTTAAAATCGCACGGTCTTTAAGAAATAACTTGCCAAAGCTCCTCTTCGGAAGAATAGATTCACAGCACCATCCATGGATTAATGTTAAAGCCTTTATTGTTAACCTGGCTCAGCATTCTTGCAAAAACGACGTTTCAGGCATTTCACAGCCTTTTTTTTTCAACTTGGGGAAAAAAAGTGCTTTAGGTACTTTACTACTTCCTTTAGGTAGCCCTGTTAGCCATCATTTCCTCTAAAAACCACTGGCTTTAAAACAAATTTTTAGGCGAAGTCCATGTACTTGTGTGTGAGTTAGAGACCTTTGCTGTGAAGTCTAGTTGGTTTCCACATGCCACTGCTCTTGCTATAAATCTCTTTGCCCCTAATGTACACACTGCATAGTTTATGGCTGACATCAGCTCTGGAATGCAAACAAGCAAATGGACCACAATCTCCCACAGATGTGCCTAGAAGGGGCCTGAGTTTTATAATATTGGGTGAGAGGTTATTAAGTTTATGGACCATATGTTAAGATTTTGTTGCGTGGCTATAAACCTGGTAACTAGGGAAATCATTAAAAGAGGGACTCTTCTCTTCTTTATGGAAGGGGGTATCCTGTATTTTGGAACTAGGTTTTCCCAAGCATTGATATCTCGAAGGCAAATTTTTTTTTTTTTTTTTTTATGTCTGACTCCAGTATTTTGATAAGCTTAAGCCCCTGCCCTTAGCTCATAATAATAATAATAAGGTAACCTATACATACAATCCAGATCAGGTCTACATAATATACATAGATATACACGGTATGACCTCCCTGCGATCGTTCTCCAAATTCCAAGAATGCAAAGTAGCACCTACCTACAAACTTCATGCTAACGGGCCCTTAGGATAATTTTGTAGTCGTGCATAACTATGCAATACTTGTATGCCCAATATCATTCGCTGGGGTACTGTAAGGCCCGAAGGCTCCGGAAGTGTGTGCGGACCAAGGAGGAAACACCAGTCCGAAAACAGTTCAAGGTACAGACAAGGTTCAAGACGAAATCGTGGTCAGGGTCCAGGCAGAAGATCGGTCCAGGCAGCGAAGAGTCAATAGTCAAATGAACAGGCAAGGTCATACACAGGAAACACAGGAATTCGTAGAGAAAAGGCGCACCCAGGAACAAGGCTAGCTTGACCTATAATCGGGCACTAGTCCAGCATCCAGAACTTCCTTAAATAGTCCCAAATTGGCGCCAAACGGACGCCAGCGTGATGGCGTCAAGACGCACGCACGCGTACGTCACTTCCGGCGCGCCAACTTTGACGCGCACCGACTTTGACGCGCGCCGATTGGAATTAACAGGCACCCTGACGGGTACCCTGTGCAGTTTTAGTTTTTAGGCAGTGCTGTGTGTGTAGCATGATAGATGCAAATACCTTTTCTTGGCAGAAAACTTTACACTTACTTTAAAACACTGTTAAGCTGTACATCTGCTTAGTTATTGCCTTATACCAATTAGGTATTGCATAAAGACTTTCTTAAAAGGGAACGATCTCGAAAATGAATATTTAATAAAAGCTTCAGCATACTGAATAAATAAAATCCATTAAAAATTCTGTATCGTTTCTGAAATAATCAAGTTTTTCTTCACTATCCCTCTCTCAGCATCTGTTTCTCATCATTCTCACTTCATTCAGGAGTTGGGCGTCAGATGAATGATCCAATGCATCTTATAGGGAGGTTTCCTTTTGCCTAGAAGATGTATTAGAGCTCACTCTATTAAAATCACCAGACATCATGTCTCTCTACATGCAGGATTTGTGCAAAAGGCAGTTATTTTGTTAGATTTTGTTTGTAGTGGAATCAGTTATTTGAGTGAGCTCTAATACATCTGCTAGGAAAGGAAGCCCCCCCTATAAGATATATTTGATCTAACTGTCAATGATTATCTGACACCCTACTGCTTCATTCAGGGGTTGGGTGTCAGATGAATAATCCAATATATCTTATAAGTAGGCTCCTTTTGCCTAGAACAGGGATCCCCCCAACCTTTTTTACTCGTGAGCCACATTCAAATGTAAAAAGTTGGGGAGCAACACAAGCATTAAAAAGTTTCTTGGGGTGCAAAATAAGTGCTGTGATTGACTGGTTGGGGATCACTGGCCTAGAAGATGTATTAGAGCTCCCTCTATTAAAATCACCAGACATCATGTCTCTCTACATGCAGGATTTGTGCAAAAGGCAGTGATTTTGTTAGATTTTGTTTGTGCTGGAATCCGTTATTTGAGGGAGCTCTAATACATCTTTATGGAAAGGAAGCCCCCCTATAAGATAAATTGGATCTAACTGTCAATGAATATCTGACACCCAACTGCTGCATGAAGACAGAATGAAGAGAAACAGATGCTGAGAGAGGGACAGTGAACAAAAACTTGATTATTTCAGAAATGATGCCGAATTTTTAAATGGGTGTCTTTAGAAAGTTTATTTCAGTATGCCGAAGCTTATATTAAATTAAAATTCGTGATAGTTCCCTTTTACTATTATCTGGTTTGCCTCAAGGCCAAATAGGCAGATTGGAACTGAATTTGTATATTGGCTGTGTAACCCGCTTGAGAAAGGGCCAGATAGGCCCGAAACATTGCCTCTTTGTATGATGTGGGCTTAATAAATTTTTGTTTGTGCACTTCTATTTGTATATCCGCTGTGTAGCTCAAATATGTGCATTGTGGATCATATTGTAATTTTTGCTGTCCATTTTAAGCAGTTTTTTTACAAAACAGGTGCAGTTTGGTGACCCCATGAGATCGCTACAACACCAGCTTTATTGACCAATCTATATTTTACTCTGTGCGGCACCCTGAGTGTTCCTATCTGCAAATAAATTTATATGTATTTTTCCTTTGTAGGTGGAAAGCCCAGTGGTATATTCCAGGAACCAAATCCTGTGCAAGCAACGTCTCGACCGAATCCTCCAGGAGGAAAGGGCAGTGGTATCTTTGGGAATGCGAAACTTCCAACAAGCCCTAAAGCCCATCCCAACAAACCCAAGGTACTGATCTGAGACCTGGCAAACATTGTCACTTCTTCATAGTGTATAACCGAGTTAATATTGCAAAACAAACCCTCTGAATTTTTTTATTTTGCTGATCCTCTGGATCACCAAATTAAGAAACAATTATAGATCAGGCGCAAGCATTTCAACATTGCATTGACTTTGCACTACTGTTTGGGATTAACTTAAAGGGGTACTATCGTGAAAATACGTATAGAAAAGTTAGTTCTAATGCATCATGGATTGGTGCTATCGTCACCCAGTTAATGTATCTGTGCTGTCTATCAAAAAAGAGAACTTGGGTATAAAGAGAGGTGAATAGTGAAGATCCATTTTTATTTTTTTTCTGAAACCACAAGTTGTAATTCTATATAGAAAGCTTTTCATTTAAAAAAGATAAAGCTTATATTAATTTTGTGGCTGATGGTTGTGCCTTAAAACACTAATTTGCTTTGTTATTGCACCATATAAAGATAATTACCCAACATTTGTCACTGCAAAGTTCAAGTAGCTCTACAATAGTTGCAGCCCTGGAGCATATTTAATAGGCAGAAGGCATATATATATATATATATATATATATATATATATATATATATCTCAAAAAAGTTTTTTTTATCAAGCAAGTAATAACAATATACAATAATGCATTTACTGAAATCACATCCTTTTTAAAGCCAAGTATGAGCCACACCCATATATGGGATGTGTATTAGTATTGCTATATATAGTAAGTCTCTTCCCACTATGGGGCTGGGGAAATCTTTCACCCGTTAATAGGCACATAGTCCTGTGTATTGGACTGTGTGATTTATTGTATTAGTCAGGGTGGGCTTTATTATATAGGGAAATGTATAACTCCTTTTCGTATCTGGATAAACAATCCTAGATCTTCGATACACACGGCCCCTATCTACGGGGGAAAACGGAGATCCCACTGGCCCAACATTTCTTGTTGTATAAACATTCAGTACCATCTCTGAGAGCGATACTCATTGACAGTGTTCCACCACTACCGAGAGGCGGAGATAGAGACATGGTTTTACTACAAAGAGAGGCCCGGTGGATCCGGAGTCTGGATACAATTGTCCCGAAAGAACTAAATGAAATCCTTTCTCTGGCCTGCTACCTATGAATGTGGGGTTTTAACAGCATTTTTATAATAAAAAGAAAGAACTCGATTGAGTAGAGGGGAAGGAATGAGACCCTCAACTGACTGTTTATTCATAGGGACGATCTTTGATGTGTTTATACATGGACAATTCCTGCTGTGATGAATATTTACTGAACCTTGCGGGTGTCTGATTCTGTAAATGAAGGGTGCAGAGTAGCGTATGTTATACTGGAATGGATTCTTAAATGCTACTAATGACTCTTGCCCTGATGAGACAAGGACTATGAAGTGTGATTAGAATAGTACTGATGATCGACATGGTTGTTTTTGATGTGGTGATGGTGCTTTTCGCGCCGTTTTTTAGTGTTCTTACAAGCTGTGTATTTGTCACAGTTTTTTACATGAATTAGGGGATTTCACTTTACCCACTTAAATATATTAATCACTGGGTCACCACTTTACCCACTTAAATATATTAATCACTGGGTCACCACTATATGGGGGTTTATCACTGAAAACGTATGGGATTTTATGATGCTTGATGAGGAAGTTGACAAATGAAGGTGGGGATGTATGAGTGATTACACTAAGGGTGATTTGGTTTCATAATTCTTGCTAAACACACAGCGACCAATATTAGCGGTAAGGACTGTATTAAAAGGGTAGATGTAGTGACCCAACACTATCCGGACAATATCGGGATAGAAGACCCATAAAAGCGGACTATAAAAATTCATAAAGTGAGAGAAATTGATAAAAAGAAAAGAGTTCCAAGTGGATCAATACGGGAACCGATTTCAATTGATTAGAGTTAAAATTAATAAGTAGTTAATAGGAGTGCTTACAATTAATGTAAGTGACTATATTGTTTAGTATGGATCAATAGGAAGGGCTAAATGGAATTTGTAATTTACACTAGATACAAAAAAAAAATTTCAACACCTGGGACAACAATATTTTGAATAATAAAAATAGAAATGCACAAATATAAAGAATTAATATTTACAGTAATATCAGAGTACAATTTTAAATAAAGTCTTCAAATAAGTGTAGTTACACATAGAAATAGATTATAAATAATTGTGGTGCATATTGAATCTAGAATGATAGACTGCAGGGGTAGAGTTGAGTTTTTAAGCCCTGGCGTTTTTAGCAGGCGACAATCTCCCTGAATTACCTTCTCCCTGTCTGTCCCCAGCCTGAATTAATAAGATTGAGGTTGCGACCAGTCGCTTGAAAACAATCACTTGAATAGTGCACTGGAGAGAGTCTTTGGAATAGAGTCGAAGGAATCAACTACACTTATTAGTGGATATAGAATAACCCTTGTTTTAATACTGGGCACGTTACACATGGATGCGCACAGGTTAATTTAACACTTGGTGAGGTAAGAGCTGATTCTTACAGTGATTGGTGGTAATGGTGTTAAATGGGTAATCGCACTTCTGTGTCTACCTCCTGATGACAAACTATTCAAATTGCATTTAAAATCTATCGACACGTTTCGATTTAGAATAAAGTATATATTTTTACTTCTACGCTAATGTGAGCAACATGCCCTGGGGTCTTTCTGACTGGGACTTGTATAAAAGGTTGGACTGGATGGACGTGTCAACCTAACTTACTATGTGTGACTGTGTTAGTTAGTTAATGCATTAAAACGTATTCTATCCTATTGTATCTCCTAGGATAACATCAATATATTTGAAACTGAAGCTCCAAAGAACAGCCCTCCAGGTAGGTGCCAGAATAAGCAGGACAATCACTTTGAGACCATGATCCCAGATTATAATATTTTCAAATCTGTATATATAGAACGGGATGGGGAATACTCCAAGGAAGTCCAAACTAGATATCTCCAAATAACGGGGGCACCATTCGTGTCACGGATTGTAAATCCCTGCTGTAAACCTGCATGTAGTGAGGTTGTTGGGATGGTATAGATAATGCAATGTGTCATTCCCATGAACTTTACGCCTCTTACAAAGACAGAACTGAACAGAGGCATCTGTTTCCAGTTATTCCCGCGTTTAAGCCTTGGAATGATGGAATGCTGCAAATTGGATGATGCCTGGGTGCAGACACACACATGGTTCACATAACAAGATTTTTAACTTCTCCGTAGTTCTGCTCAAGGCTGGAAGTTTTATGTCGATCATAAGCTTTCAGTTTACTCTTCAGTGAATATACACAGGCCCAGATTTGTGGGGGCAGGATGCCGTCCCAGTACTCCGATGTGTAAACCATTGCAAACAAAAAAAGATCAGATATGTTGCTGCCTAGTCTCCAGTGCAGTTCCCATGTTTGTGATACCCTGGGTATGTTCCTGCTTAGCTACCCATCTGCTGGCATCTTCTCTGACAAAGAATGTTCAGCACACTGATAGTAAGCACACGTGTCCAGTTGATGAGATGTATGTATTGTTAAAAACAAGAGATGCGTTGCCTAATATGCTCTTTCTTATTGACTTTCAGTTAAAGCTCAAGCCTCACCTGCGAAACCTCAGGAAGCTGCCAAGGAGCAGAGAGTTGTAGCTCCGGATCCAGCTCTTGCTGCACATGAGCCCCACTTGGGCCCTCTACCCAGGTCACATAACAGAGTGCTGAACCCCCCCGGGGGCAAGTCCAGCGTCACCTTTTATTAACGCCTCCGCTTAAAGACACTGTCTCTCGGCGCATGTAGATGACTGACAGGCCTGTTGTGTTTATCTGTGTGCAGGCCTCTCTCTCATCTATGGTGATTATAGCTGCATTATCACTCAGCGCTAAATTTAAACTGCATTTAGAAAAAAAAAACAAATACCCTACAATGCAGTTCATATTGGAAGCGAAACTGGATTCTTTCAGAACTTCATTTTCCTCTTGTACAAACTGGGTAAAAAAAGTGTGGTGTCCATCTATGGTTATCATTCAAGAAATTATACTGTTTAAGTACGGTTATAATGCTGGTGCTCATGGCTGTGTGTGTTGGTCGGAGTTACTTACATTTTATTTGAATAAATAGAAGGTGCTAATGAAATCTGATGTGTCATACAGCTTACATGCAAACAATAAGAAGACAGGAGAGGTAAAAAAAAAAAAAAATTTGGGGCGTTAGTGTATAATGAACTGTTTAATAAGCCCAAGATAAAAGTGAAGGTATGATGTCTTATACTTTTCCAGGATAGCCATCAGGAGTTTACAGAAACCAACGTTTTATGCTTTTACATGATGCTGATCAAACTCTGTACCTTCTCCTTTATCATATACAGTTGTACTCATACCCTGGCAGAATTTATGATTTCTTAACCATTTTTCAGAGAATATGAATGAGAACACAAAAACTTTTCTTTCACTCATGGTTAGTGGTTGGCTGAAGCCATTTATTGTCAGACAACTGTGTTTACTCTTTTTAAATCATAATCACTAGACAAACTACCCAAATGTCCCTGATCAAAAGTTTACATACCCCAGTTCTTAATACCGTGTATTGTCCCCTTTAACATCAATGGCAGCTTGAAGTCTTTTGTGGCAGTTGTGGATGAGGCTCTTTATCTTCTCAGACTTGGGTAAAGCTGCCCATTCTTCCTGGCAAAAAGCCTCCAGTTCCTGTAAATTCTTGGGTGTCTGTCTTGTATGAACTGCACGTTTGAGGTCTCCCCAGAGTCGGTGATATTGAGACTGTCAGGAGACTGAGAGGCCACTCCAGAACCTTCACTTTATTTTGCTGTAGCCAATGACAGGTCAACTTGGCCTTGCGTTTTGGATCATTGTCATGTTGGAATGTCCAAGTACGTCTCATGCGCAGCTTCCGGGCTGATGATGCAAATTTTCCTCCAGTATTTTTTGTAATTCATACAAAGTTATTTGTGAGTTTTTCCTTGCATCCCAAACAATTTTTCTGCCAGTTGTTGCTGAAATTTTAGTTTATTTGGTTTCAACAATTTTTTTCCGCAAATTTCCCTCTTCTTTAATTAGAGTTTGAACACTGGCTTTCTCAATTCCTTTGATATCTTCTTATTTCCCTTTCCTGTTTTATAGAGTTAAAGGGGTGGTTCACCTTCAAGTTAACTTTTAGTATATTGTAGAAGGGCCAATTCTAAGAAACTTTTCAATTGGTCTTCATTATTTATTTTTCATAGTTTTTTAATGATTTGCAATTTTCTTCTGTTTCTTTGCAGCTTTCAAATGGGGGTCACTGACACCATCTAAAAACAAATGCTCTGTAAGGCTACAAATGTATTGTTATTATTACTTTTTATTACTTATCTTTCTATTCAGTCCATCTCCTATTCATATTCCTGTCTCTTATTCAAATCAATGCAGGGTTGCTAGGGTAATTTGTACCGTAGAAACCAAATTGCTGACACTGCAAACTAGAGAGCTGCTGAATAAAAAGCTAAATAACTATAAAACCACAAACCATAAAAAATGAAAACCAATTGCAAATTGTCTCAGAATATTAATCTCTACATTATACTAAAAGTTAAACTCAAAAGTGAACAACCCCTTTAAGCTACCCTTTCCCGCAGATCCTTTGACAATTCTTTTGCTTTCCCCATGACTTAGAATCCAATAAAAAACGAGTGCAGCACTGGATGAAAGATGCAAGGGTCTGTCAGGAGTCCAGAAAGTCATTGACCTTTTATACACACCCACTAATTACAAGCAAACAGATCACAGGTGAAGATGGTTACCTTTAATAGCCATTCTAAGCCTTTTGTGTCAAGTTGTGTGCATGTTATCAGGCCACTAACCACAACCACTAACCATGAGTGAAGAAAAGTTTTTGTGTTATCATTCATATTCTCTGAAAAACGATTAAGAAAACATAAATTCTGCCAGGGTATGTAAACTTCTGAGTACAACTGTATTTCACTCTAGTAACCAGGCCTTCATGACTGGTACCCTAATGTTTCCTTGGAATCTCCGCCTTCTTTGTGATTAAGACCAGGCTGTTCTTCATGCTACACACCTTTGTTTTCCTTTTCTTGTAATAGTCCATACACTTTCTTCTCCCGATTTCGGTTGCATATCATAAGCAGCGTTCCTGCCCTCAATGCTTCACTTTAGGCCCCTAATGAATGTACAGAAGGGGGGGGGGGGTCACGCCTTTTCTTGGCTTAAAGAACTGGAATGTAAGTGTTTAAACGTGGGGGGAAGGGGTATTTCCTGTTGAAATTGTGTAGAAATATAAATCCTGGCAGGCTAGCTGAAATGAGAGACATTATGTCCCAGGTGTAACCTAAACCCCAGTAGAGTGTGCTGCATTGGTTTCCCAGTAAGGGGAGAGGCAATGTTATGAGTTGTAAATGTCAATTTCAAAGACTGTTTCTTAGTAAATATTTTGGTAGTTACCAAAAACTGAAATGTTTAGCTTTAAAGTGCAAGAAGCCACCATTATATAAATCACACTCTACTCCGCTGATCTTTTGAAAATGTATAGTTGGTCGTTTAAGGCCACCGTACTCTCAACTTCATTGTCCCCTTGTTAGTTTTCATATATACATTGAGATGGTGTGATACTGTGTGATAATGGTGATGCATCGCTGGAATTTTCTACTAAATCTAGAGAAGCATTTAGCTTAGTCTTATAGAATGGATGGAGAACTGTTGGATAAAGAGTTCCAGTGGAGCAGTTCTTATACTTGGGTCCGGTGCAGCATGTGGTGGGACAAACTGTTAACAGTCTTAGATAATGTCCTACCTGTCTTTAGGCGCCCGTTATTTGTATATTAATGTTCAGTAGGTGATACAAAGGTGGGGATTTCAAGTGGGTCCATGGACTTGATGTATATTTCTTTGTGATTGGATTCTGGTTACATATTGCTTTAAGACTTTATCTATGGAATGGTTTCATTTTAGGGGACTTCCTGTACCTATATCGGCCTTTTTGTTTATATATCCAAGGATGAGCCCTTTCCATCTCAAGTTGTGCCACACCCCTTTACTTAGGTGCTAAGCCAGGGGTGGCCAAACTGCGGCCCGAGGGCCAAATGCGGCCCAGGATGGATGTGAATGCGGCCCAGGATGGCTATGAATGCGGCCCAGGATGGATGTGAATGCGGCCCAGGATGGATATGAATGCGGCCCCGCGTGAAACGCTCAGTTCTTGAGAAAAGGTCATGTTGCTAAGGATATAGGAGGAGGGGGACTCTTCCTATTGCCCAGTTAGTAATAATAATAATATAATAATAAGTCTATTTAATATCCAGGTGTCCCTTATTCCAGTGTATAGCTCCATCTGGTTATCCAGCTGGTATTTAGTTTTTTTTATTTTGTGTATTTTCTTTACTTTTACAAATCAAAGGACAATTTTTCTTCTAATGTGGCCCTCAAAGCCAAAAGTTTGGACACCCCTGTGCTAAGCAATGATGAGGGCAATGGCAGACAATTAGGGATTTCAAGCAAATCAAAGTGCTCTACTTGCCACTAGCAAGGACCCAGTTCTTGCCAGTGTTTCCCATTGACGTTGAATGGGGATTGATTTTGATCAGTCACCTTATCCTGGTATTCTTTTCACATTGTTGGGTTTGTGCTGCACAGCCCTGATTATTGACTGATGGAAGAAGTAGGGAAATGGATAACTGTTACATTGAAGAACATATTGTACAATGATGAAGGAAAGCTGATAGGGGTACGAAAATCTCTTTTATACTGAATGGAAATCTCAACTGCTCTTTTGTTAAAGGAACAATAACACCAAAAGCTAAAAAGTGTTTTAAAGGAATAAAAATATAATGTAGTTTTTACCTACACTGGTAAAACTGGTGTGTTTGCTTCAGAAGCTCTACTATAGCCATTCAAGCGCAGCATACACAGTAGATAACAGATAAGTACTACTATAGTTTATATAAACAAGCTGCTGTGTAGCCATGGGGGCAGCCATTCAAGCACAGGATACACAGTAGATAACAGATAAGTACTACTATAGTTTATATAAACAAGCTGCTGTGTAGCCATGGGAGCAGCCATTCAAGCACAGGATACACTGTAGATAACAGATAAGTACTACTATAGTTTATATAAACAAGCTGCTGTGTAGCCGTGGGGGCAGCCATTCAAGCGCAGGATAAACAGTAGATAACAGATATGAAGAATCCCATCGTATACTACAGAGCTTATCTGTTGTGTATCTGTATCCTGTGCCTTTTTTCCTTTTTCAGCTTTGAGTGGCTGCCCCCATGGCTACACAGCAGCTTGTTTATATAAACTGTAATAGTTTCTGAAGCAAACACACCAGTTTTACCAGCGCAAGTTAACCGTACATTAGATTTCATTACTTGAAAATGCTTTCAATTTTCAGTGTTGCTGATCCTTTAAGAGTTGTCTTTAAACAGTATTGTGTTTACTTTTATGACGCCTGTTGCCAGGAATGCAGAATCTGTAGCTTGGGCTCTATGGTTCTTTTATGCTGATGCCTCAGAGTCTAAATTCTACAGCACCAGAGGGATAAAGAGCAACTAAAGCTCAAGTGCCTGCTCCTGTAGCATAAAGAACCTTTATTTGGAAACCCTGAGACTTCCAGATTATAGATCCTTACCTGTACTTGAATGCAGCAGAAATAGTGACATTTTTTTTTTTTCTTCTGTAGAAGTCAATATGGCAACTCCCTAGAAATCATTGCAGGGTAACATGCCTATAGGGTTTGTCAATTGGAAATCTCTTTCCTTAATTTTTTTCTGCCGATTTTGGTAAATATTTGATGTGGTTATATGATATAACACTTTCCTGTGGGAGCAGGTGCATTCTGCATTTTTCCTACTTGGGGCAGAGTTCTAACTGCTGCTGCCCCCTGGTTTTTTTGTGCATCAGATTTTTTTGGGCTGCTAAGTGCATGTTGTCAGTCTATTGATTCTAGTGGCTTACTACTTAGGCCAGGCCAACGCTCCTCTCTTAAACATGCTCTGGTCCTGGGAACTTTTTCCTGTGAGCAGCAAACCACAAGGTTTGTTCTGTACTTTATATGCTCTAAGCAAGGGTGGCCCAGAGCATGCCTGGGGATAATATAAAGGCATGGCTCTCACATGAAAAATACCCCAGGGAGGTGCATTTCTAGAAGAGGAACACTGGCCTGGGGTAGAAATGAAACCATTAGAATCACTGGGGTTACCCAACAACTATCCCCTCCCCCAGTGATTCTACCTTTTCTTTTACATGGGACATTAAGGGGCAGATTTACTATTGTTCACCTGTTCGAGGGCTAAAATTCGGGCGAAATTCGTTAAGCATTCGGCTATTGAATGCTTATTGAATAGTTGTAGGCTATTTTTACCTCGATGTTTGATGAAATTGTACGATCGAATACCGATCATTTCGATTTCACGAAAAAAAAGCGTAAATTCCTCCGACCGCTTGAAAAATTTGTACGAATGGTATTCGGTAGGTTCGATCTGGCGAAGTAGGCAGTCGAATAAAATTTTAAAATCAAACTACATCGATCATCGAATGGTCAAATTATCGAATATCCGATTATTCGATACGGTTGAATTTTGGGTATTCGATGATCGAAGTGGCCAAGTTTGCATATTCGAATATCCGATAAAATCGTACAATCGGAAATTCGGTCGAACTTCGATCTATTCACGTGAATTTCCTAAATCTATATAAGCATTGCCTTCACTGGATGAGCACAATCCATATTGCCCCAATGCACTTCTAATGCATTTGATTTTAATACTAATACATTTGAAAATCCATTTTCAAAATACAGTGCAGAAGATAACTTTTGGGACAGAAGTAACTTGTTAAAAGCCCTGGGGTGGAGCAGCGGGAATTGATGGTCTTCTACGATGCCAAATAACCCCCTGCCCCCCTGCTCCCTCGGTTTTACCAAACCTCCCAACACTTTGGAAATAAAAAGAGGGACAAAAAAGTTGGCTCACTTTAGCGCGGCAACATTTCTTTGACCACACCCCCTTATTACCATGTTAATTTTACAAACATTTGGCAGGTTATGAAAGTTTGAAAAAAATAAATAAATAAACAGAAATATGTTCAGTTATTAGTTTTGCCAATGAAGTTGAATTGCCCTTTAAGCTGTGAGTCTAACTTTTCCCAAGGGACTGTTTATCTTATCTTGTTACAATTACTTATTTGCTTATCTAGAAATTGTTCCAAAAGTACCTTATTTTCTGCAGTGGCTGTTCTGGGCTCTCTGCCAAAAGCCAATTAAGTTAGAAACTTTGTTTCTTTTTCCGGCTGTTCAGTGCAGAGAAAAACAGGACCTTCCAGTACAAATGAGGGACTGTGGGTTGATCTGTAGACGGACTCTCCCTCTAAAAACGGGACAGTTGGGAGGTATGGCTTTACGGACACATCCACTTGCTCCAGTGAGCTGGAGACAAAAGGGGTTTTTATGCACTTTTTTTTTTCTCCAATGTATGTACCATTTCTCTTCTGTGTTTCCTGAGCTGCTCTGACCTGTAATCAACTGAGGCCTTAGACCCATGACCCTGGCATGTAAAGTGTAAATACTAAATGTACTGGTCACAAGTCAGTCCCTGTAGCGGCAGCAGCAGCTCTTGTTGTCCCTCCTGCGTTTACAAAATCGATGCATTTTTACAGTTATCACACTGCATAATAAACAATGTATTTTGGTTAATCATCATGGCTGGTGGGTATTTATTGAGCAAGCAGAGAATGCCTTTTATTCTGTAATATGGTGCATGCAGAACCCTGCTCTTAGGCCTTCACCCAACAATAAGAATTGTTCTTTAGATCTCGAGATTCTGGGCCACTCTAGGCTCCGGACCTATGAGCACGCCCTCTGCTGGTGAACTGCATGAGCTTGACATCACTTTTGCTGAAGCCTTCTGGATACCCAGGTACCCTGCATCCCCACCGTCAAATTTAAATATTAAGTCTCTGGCAGAGGCTGGGACCAGGTATTTAATTTTTTTTTTCTTTAAAGGAACAGTTCAGTGCAAAAAAATTTTAAAAACTGGGTAAATGGGTAGGCTGTGCAAAATATGATGTTGTGCAATGTTAATAAAATTGCCCTTTTTATCATGAAATACAGTTGCACAAAGGAGAATGCTGTTGGGTGATTTAGTGCGCAGGAAAATGTTGTAAAATGAACAAAAGTTAAAGGAACAGTTCAGTATAAAAAAAAAATATAGTTAGTAAGGCAAAATATAATGTATAAAGGCTGGAGTGACTGTATGTCTAACATAATTGCCAGAACACTACTTCCTTATTTGCTACTATCTAACTCTGAGTTAGTCAGCGACTTGAAGGGGGGCCACATGGGACATAACTGTTCAGTGAGTTTGCAATTGATCCTCAGCATTCAGCTCAGATTCAAAAGCAATAGTTATGACCCATGTGCCCCCCTCAAGTCTCTGATTGGTTACTGCCTGGTCACCAATCAGTTGAAACCAAGAGAGCTGAAAAGCAGGAAGTAGTGTTCTGGCTATTATGTTACACATCCAGTCACTCCAGTCTTTATACATTACATTTTTGGCTAACTAACTGTATTAGAATCATATTTTACCCAGTTTTTATACTGAACAATTCATTTAAAAAAAAGTATCCTTTTTATATAGGAATCCTTAAGTCTGTCACCCTAGGCACATTTCCTCAGAAGCTTATAAATACAGTTATGTTCAGAAAAAAAAATAAAGCTTGAAGTCCTTACAGTAGCTTTTATTTCCATACAGACAAATGCATTGGGAACTCTGCACATTCTATTTCAAATCAAAACCTGAAAAATGGACCAGATTTGTGTTATTCCTTTAGAGAAAGTGAAGAAAAGGGAATATTAGGCTTCTCCAAATAATAGCATTTGTTTGCATTCTTCTTTACACACTCATTCACTGTATAAACTGAAAATGTTACAAGCTGTTGCTTTCCTTTGAATGACTGAACTAATATTTAGTTGTATAATGAGTGTTTGTGAGAAGTGCTGCACATCTGTGTTGTATAGAGTCCACCAACTTCTGGCACCTGTTACATTCCACAATTCTTCTGCATTTCTTGCTTTTGCCTCACAAACACCATTTTTTATTTCACCCCACAAGTTTTCTATTGGATTAAGGTCCAAGGATTGGGCTGGTCCCTCCATAATGTCAGTCTTGTTGGTGTGGAACCAAGATGTTGCTCATTTACTGGAGTGTTTGGGGTCGTTCACTTGTCAAATTAGGATTTGGTTCGGCCGGGCAAAAGGATTGGGACAAATCCTGCTGGAAAAGGCAGAATCCTGGATTTGGTGCATCTCTAACTGAAAACCCTGTTTCACTGGACACATAAAGGGAAAACCTGTGTAACTCCTCATGGAGTGGGATTATTCAGCAAAGCTGTACCTTACCCTCTGTTTACAAAATCTGAAAAACATTTGGCCAGACCGGCAGCAGCAGCAGCCCAGACAATTCTACAGCCTCTCCATCTGTAACTTTAGTAAACCAAGGACTGGTTATAAATGAACAAATAGGGAACACAATTCAGGAACATTTTTAAACACATGGCTTATGTACTGTGCGTATCCTCCATCCCACACCCACTCCAACACCTTACGATTCATACATTTTAACTCTCCACATGGTATGACACAGAAATCTTAAAATAACACCTGGAAGCCTCTCAAAATATAAAACACGTCTGAAATGTGGACAATGAGACCTCTCACCCCCCAGGGGTCACCGTGTATACAGATTATTGGCCGCACATCTGCATTGATATTCCACGTCTCTGCAAGGCATTTTTAGAATTGGATAGTGCTTTAAGTTGTGAATGTTGCTGTTCATTTTATGAATAAAAATGTATAAAAAAAAAAAAATATATCAATGACATTTCCTCTTTGGCATAAGGCAACATGACCTCTTCATGTATTTGATGTATTGATACTGATCCATGATCCCTGGTATGAGATAAATAGACCCAACACCATAGTATGAGACACATCCCCATATCATGATGCTTGTGCCACCAGCTTCACTGACTTCACTCTATGCTGTGATTTGAATTCAGTGTTTGGGGGTCGTCTGACAAACTGTGGTTCCTAGACCCCAATAGAACAATCTTGCTTTTATCTGTCCACAAAATGTTGTGCTGTTTCTCTTTAGGCCAGTCAATGTGTTCTTTGGCAAACAGTAAGCTCTTCAGCATGTCTTTTTTAACCAACAACTGGACATTGCGGGAGCTTCTTGCCCATAGCTTGGCTTCACATAGGAGTCTTCTAATTGTAACTGTATCACAGGTAACTTTACACCTTCTTTGATCTTCCAGGAGCTGATCATTGGCTGAGTCTTTGCCATTTTGGTTCTTCTTCTATCCATTCCAATGATCGTTTTCCCTATGCTTCGTCTATCATTTAGAAGCATTTGAGATTATTTTATCTGAGCAGCCTATAATTTTCTGCACTTTTTTAAATGTTTCCCCTCTCCAATCAACTTTTTAATCAAAGTACTGTATTCTTCTTCTGAACAATGTCTGGAACGAGCCATTATCAAGTTGTGTGAATGTTCTCAGGCCAAATCACCAGGGTATGTAAACTTTTGATCAGAGTGATTTGGGTAGTTTGTGTAGTGACTATGATTTAAAAAGAGTAAACACAGTTGTCTGACAATAAATGGCTTCAGACAACCACTAACTATGAGTGAAAGAAAAGTGTTTGTGTTATCATTCATATTCTCTGAAAAATGGTGAAGAAATCATCAATTCTGCCAGGGTATGTAAACTTATGAGTACAACTGTATATGGCCCTATCCTTGTGTAATAACCCAGTGCACAACACGTTGGCGAGTAAACCCCCTGTTGTCTGTATGATCTTCATGGACATAAGTGTTTTCTCAAGAAGTCAGTCCGTATGCAGGTTCTTTTCTGGCAGCCGGATACAGCTCTCCAACAAGTACTGAGTTGCTTAGATGCAGCACAAAGCCCTTTATCTTACTGTGCACTCTGGGCATGTCTCTTTAAGTTCACATCAGGAGCAGTCACTAATTAGGCTGCTTATAATGAAACCACTTATAGAAACAAATGAAAAAAAGTCCCAGTAATCCGTATACTGCTTCTCAACAACCGCACACTCCGTGTCAGTGTGTAAAATTCCTAGTAATTCAAAATTAGTTGGAGAGCAAAATTTCTCTTTATAGCAATTTCATTTTATTATGCAGAAAAGTCCTGCACGACATGTTTCGGCTACAACAGCCTTCATCAGGTGTTTCTGCATAATAAAATGAAATTGCTATAAAGAGAAATTTTGCTCTCCAACTAATTTTGAATCACTTATGGAAACACAAACCCCTCCCCGTCTTTTTAATTGCTGCCCCTCACTGCCCAACTAAACCAGATAAACCTAGCCCTAGATTTGTGCCCTGTTCCCCCATAAGTGCCTGACAAATATGGCTCTGTGTAGTGGGAAGGCTTGCCAGGGTGCATTCTCCTGCTGTGTCTTTGGCAATATATTTTACATTACAGAAACTGAGAAGGCACTGCTTTGGAGGCAGCTCCTGACAATTGCCAGACTCTGCATGGCAACCCCAAACTTGGGAGCGTTGTGGACACATTGCCCTGTCACGAGTCAAGGTTGGAAGGAATGGCTTTGCCTTTACAGATGTAAATATGAGCCAACCTTTGACCAAACCAAGGTCAGAAGCAGTGCCTGTGAACTACAAATCCCATTATAGCTGAAGTTTTGTAGTTAGTGAGCTGAATATTAGTTAACTTCAGGCTGCAAAAATGTGAGTCTAGATCCCCAACTCTGGTTGACTGTGGGGTTTAATCTTCTCTCTTTCCCCTCTATCAGCCCCCTTCAACCAGGGATGGGCATTTAGACTCAATTATTGCAGCCCAAAGTTAACTATGTACCCAGGGGCTCTGCTGCCATCTAGTCTCAGGTGGAAACAGCCCGCGGGTTAGCAAGGGCAGCAAAAAGGCCGCTCCTTTTAACTTAGGAGTCAAAATTCAGATTTTTAAAGGGGAATCCAACCCCCCGGCACTAACCCCTCACCCTGGGGGGTTGGATTCCACTTTAAATTGGAATTTTGGCTCTGCTAATGCAAATTGCACTCTCTGCACTGGCGATGTAGCCTCCCCACGTATCCACTCAGGCATTGGAAAGGCTGCCTCAGGGTAAGTAGGGTTGCCACCAGGTTACTGAAGTAACCGTGATCCCCAGGTGGGCCAGCATATAACATATAAATAAATTATAATAACGATAATGAAGAGCTCTTCCAGATGACTAAAATAAGAGGTCCATACATGATAATCAACTGCAGCACAAAACTCTGTAGGTATTGCAGGAGTCAGACAGTAATGCAGCACACAAGGGGTCAGGCCTTTATATGGTGAGACTTGAGGCACATGATGATTCAGCATGGCATATCAGGGGTTACTGCAGGGTTTATTAGGATATGGGAAAACATGATAACCGCACATTAGGGCATAAAGCAGGGCCCAGCCAAGGTTGTTTGGCACCCTAGGCAAGGGGTACAATCAGCGCCCCCCCCACCCCACACTAAGTCTGTAACTGTGTCTGTACCTGTTCCACAAGTCTGTGCCACCAGCAAAAATATTGCCCCAGATCTGTGCCAGGCAAAGGGCAAGTAAGAGGGAGGTGGGGACTGAAGTAGAGCAGAACACTGCTGCTGGAGACAGGGGCGAAGTTAAAAATTAAAGAAATAAAAAAAACATTATTTCCCTTCAAAAGTGTGCCTCCCCTATGACTGCACCCTAGGGGGCCGCTTACTCTGCCTACCCCTAGTTCTGGCCCTGGCATAAAGGGTAGTGGTGTAACTAGATATTACTGGGCCCCAGAGCAAATTCAGGTTGACCTTTTTTATCAATATGTATAGAAACTGGACCTCATGGGGCCCCCTGCAGCCGCAGGGTCTGCTTCCTCTGTAGTTACGCCCCTGACAAAGGGGGTGCAGTAGGTCTCAGTAAGGCAGGAGCCCAAAGAAATCCCAGCACCACATATTCAGAATCACAGGGAGCACAGCAGGGAGCTTGTACATTGTTCATTTGTTGTTTGTACATGTCTGAGACACACAGCAAAACCCTGATCCGGTTAGATCCCAACATAGAACTCTCAGAACACTGGGACACAGGGGAAAAGAGGGGTTATTGCTGGAGAACTAGCATGTATGGAGGGTGCAGTAAAGCAATTGGGCCCCAAGCTGTGAAACAGGTATTCTTGCCTGTGGGAAACAGACAGAAAACCACACTGGGGGCAATGCTTAATAGCTCTCCTGGAAACCCAACTTGAAAGTCAGTTTGAGTGAGATGAAGAAGAAGGTCTAGACCAGCAGCCCCCAACCCCTTTTCACTCGTGAGCCAATGTAAAAAGAGTTGGGGAGCAACACAAGCATGATCTAGTAGGAACAAAAGATACTTGCGCTCGCACACCCTGGCCGTCCAGGAACGTGAGCCCTGGTGCTCGGAGAATAGAGGCGAAGGCAACCTCTGAGAAGAAAGGATTCACCGGCACAACAGGTTCTTTCGAGTAGGGGGACCCCTTACTCGTTTAATTGCGGATGCAACGTTTCGGGGCGTAACCCCTTTGTCCAGCTTGACAAAGGGGTTACGCCCCGAAACGTTGCATCCGCAATTAAACGAGTAAGGGATCCCTGATCTAGACCAATGGGAAACATAAAAGAGAGAAAATAATAATATTAATAATAAAGATAATAAATACCACAGTGTAGTATTTTAGATTCCAATTTCAAATGTATGCTCCAAAATGCCAGTAATACTGTGATAGCTTATAGCTCCACCTAGTGTTCAAAAAGTGACTAGTTCTTATAATAAATACACACGGGTGCAAAAAGAATCTGAGTGGGAGTTAGAATGTTGCACCTCGGTGTTACTGCACTCACACACCTTAGACCTCACACAGACGGCTTGGGCCAATGGAAGAGAGGTAGGACAGTGTGGTATCAGCCATCCTGGGAGTTATAAGCACCATGTACCTTCACCATTGTGAGTGCAGCGCAAAACATTCAGTGATATGTCCTTCTGATTTTATCTTTTATCTGGAATCATCACTGTAGCCAGAAAGATGTGAATGTGTCATATCACAATGTTTGTTAAATGCATTTCTGTCTGTTGTATACAAAGCTAGAGCTACAGGGAAATCTGCAGGGGGCTGGGCCCTGCTGGAAAAGGTGAAAAAAAAGAATCTTTATGCTAAGGCTCTATGTACTTAATAACAAGTTACATAAGTTACGTAAACCATCTTAAAAGAGCTTTAAATTGGACTTGTCACCCAGACACACAAATCTGTATAATAAAAGTCCTTTTCAAATTAAAGGGCAAGGAAAGGCAAAGAAATAAAATCCCATTTTTACTTTCTTTAATGAAAAAGAAATCTATCTCCAATATACTTTAATTAAAAAATGTGTACCATTTTTATAAGAAACCTGACTGTATGCAGTGAAATTCTCCCTTCATTTAGTGCTGTGGATAGGAATTGTCAGACGGTCCCTAACTTCTGGCAGGGAAACAATCATACTTATGAACAGCAGGGCGAGCCCCTGCCTTACTTACCAGCCATGCAGAACTCAAGCAGCTTTGTTTTTTTATCATTTATGACGATCCCTAAGAAGCCCAGATCACACTGAGCATGTGTATGTAGTCTAGTCTTGCAAAGATGTATAACAAAGTTACAAGATGACAGCCCCCTGTGGCCAACTTTGAAAGCATAAATCATTTGTTTGATTAGGCTTGTGGTGCAGTAAGTTCATGTTTATGTTTAGTATACAAAATACAGCATTTCTAGCCTTATTCTATTTTACACTTTCCGTGCTCTTTAACCATGAAATCCAATTTCTATTTTTTATTAAAGCATTCATAGCTGCTGTACGCTCATTTAAAAATATCAGCTGTCAATCAAATATTGTCTGCCCCTCCTCTATGCCAGTGGCTAATGCGATAAAATAGGATTGTGAATATTTCTTTTGTGTGACGGGTCCCCTTTAAAAAGGATATGGCTGGAAATGCTGTATTTTTCCTGTACACTTAGGGGCAGATTTATCAAATTCAGATGAATGATTCGAATAACTTTTTTGGGTACTTCAACCATCGAATTTAAAAAAAATTTGATCGATTCGAATGATTTGAATAAAAATGTATTCGATCGTTCGACCATTCGAAGTACTTACCCTTTAAAAAATCATTTGATTGCCTAGTGGGGAGGTCCCATAGGGTTATTTCAGCATTTTAAGATCGAATAAAAAAAATTTGCTCAATCGAATTTCGTTGTAACCCTTCAAATTCAATATTCGAATTTGAAGGGTTTAAATTCGATCAAATTTCGACCAAAACTCGATGGTCGAATTTGCGGGTTAATTAACCCTCGAATTCGACCCTTAGTAAATCTGCCCATTACTGTACAAGTGCAGTAAAGGTTTTCAAAGTTGTCCATAGCAGCTGATCTTGTTGCCATCTTTTAAGTGTCAGTGGCACTGCACATGCTCAGTGTGCTCTGGGCCTCTGTTGAATAGCCTGTAACGTAGGGTATCCAAAAACCCAGAACTAACACCAAGGCCTCAGTCACTGCTCACGGTTCCACCTATTACATCCACCTTCAGGAGAAGCCCTCTACTTGGATGCTGTCAGGTCTCATAGTGAGAGGACCAAGGGCAGGTAAAGGGAACTGAACATGTACTGGAAGGATCAAGAAACATAGTCGAGGGACAGGCCGAGGTCAATACCAATCTAGTAGTGCAGTGTAGAATCAGTAGTCAGAGGGGAAGTTGAGGTCACAGTCTGAGGTCAAACCAATCAGAAATGTGGTACAGTTATAAGATCTGATAGAATGGTCAAAGAACAGGCAGAGGTCGATACAGACAGCAGAACAGCAAGAATCAGGGACAGGCAGTGGTCAACAACAGGTACAGACAGGAATAACACTCCCAGGAACTATGGAACATAGACCTACCAGGGCAGGGAGTTATTGCCTGCAGCCCCTTTAAATCATTTTGCACCAAAGTGATGATGTAAGACGAAGCGTGTAGATTGGTATGTGACGGAAATGGCATGCTCTTAGAATTGTCCAAGTCCAATTCATGCTGAAAAAGATTTGACCAAATCCTAGATTTAGTGCATCCCTTAAATGTCACGGTCGGCACCCAAAAACCAGAAAAAGTGCCAAGCACCATGGTCTCGGCTCGTGCTTCACCAGTAGTGTGACCGCCTTTGGCTTTGGGAGGAGCCCTCAGCTACTGAGATGCCACCTGGACTTAAACGAGAGGTGCAGAGCAGGAGTTCTGGCCAGCAATGGGGCACGACTGTAGATAAAGTCGGTCAGGCCGAAGATCACAGTACAATTGGATAAGGCAAAGGCGTAGTCAGACAGGCTGGGTCGAGACAGGCAGAAAACTAGGTTTCGTCAGGCAGGCAAGGGTCAAATCTGGGTAATCAATCAGATGGGAAAAGGCAGAATCGGAGTCAATAACAGGCAGGGGTCAAACCAGAATGTCAATCAGGAGGGTTAAGCAAAATCAAGGTCGGTTTCAGGCAAGGGTCAGGTTCCAGAGATCAGAGTAGTCAAAAACAGCCAGGCAGGGTCAAACACAGGTATCAGACAGATCAGAAGCTTTACAGCACAAGTACAAGGCACCAGGAACAAAACCTATCACGGGCAATGATAAAAGAAAAAATGTCCCTTTAAATCCATTTGAATTTCGCGCCATTGCGCGCTGACGTCATCACGCCAGCGCGCATGCGTCTATATAAACTGGAAGTGCGCGCGTCCCCGCCGATGGCACGGCAGGCGTCCCCGCTGCGCCACCGCTAGACCACCAGGGTGAGTCCTCACATTAAATCGGGGGTCCCCAACCTTTTCTACCCTTGAGTAACATTCAGATGTAACGGAGTTGGGAAGCAACACAAGCATGAAAAATGTTCCTGGAGGAAGGGCTGTCATTGACCATTTAGTAGCCATTTAGTAGCCTCCATTAAGACTGGCAGTCTTCAGGAGACTCTGTTTGGCAGTACCTATGGTTTTTATGCAACCGAAACTTGCCTCCAAACCGGGAATTGTTCTTTCACTGCAGAGACGTCTTTGTCCCTCCCATCTCCCCCACCAATCTGCACATTTCCCTGTCTACTATCCTGCCCCAGCCATCATTTTCCACCCAGTAATTTTACCACCTCTATGTCATAACCCCATATGATGTCATGGCCAGCCCCCCCAACCTTAAGGCCAGTATCAGTGAAGAAAAAAGGTGGAAACCCTAAGTGTAATGCAGTCCCTCCCTCACTTTGTTCCATTATTAGGGGTTTTATTTATCAAAGGTTGAATTTGAATTTATGTGAATATTTTTTACTTTAATAAATTCTAATGTACTCACAACTCGAATGGGAGGTTAGTAGGAAAAACGCTGACGTCAAATATATACGATTGAATAGTCCCGGCCCAAAACTTCTAATCGAATTCGAGCTTTCCCTCTGAAAAGATTCAAACGTCAGGAATGCAATTACATTATTCAAATGGTTCAACGGACCTCTGCCATTGACTTGTAAATGAACTCGGCAGGTTTTTGGTGGCGAATTTTCGGATTAGAACTGTATCCATGGTCGAGGTGTCATAAATCTCACATTCAAATTTACATGCAAATTGGTGCTTTTAAATTCAAATTTGTGAGTTTTGACACAATAATAAATTGAATTTTACCATTCGAACCTTAGTAAATGTTGAACTCTGGAACTTTCTTTCTAATTTGGGTGGTGCACAGACGGAAAGCACAGAATCTATCATTTCACAATGGAACAAGGTCAGGGAGGGATTGAATGGCACATGAGCTTAAAGGAGAACCAAATCCTTTGTATTAAAATCCCCTACTCCCTACCCTACAT
>CM044448.1:99184969-99204907 GCA_024363595.1 Xenopus borealis | reverse complement strand
CTGTGCTGACTATGCATTGAGGGGTAATTAAAGACCTGTGCTGGGTGGGTAATAGGGAGGGGGGAATATGGAGGGTAGGGGGTTTTCATTAGTTGAATTCTCCTTTAAGCAGAGCTGATTTGAGGGTGGCTTATCTTTACCTATACCTGGATATGGATGGCTTCTTGCCAAGAATATGTCATAGAAATACATATGGAATGTCTATTTGGGAATCTATGCAGCTTTGCACCTATTGATTTAATTGGTGTTTCTTAGGTCGAAGGCTTTGTTATAAAGGTATATTGCCTCTTCTCTTTAGGCAGCAGATGTCCTATTAAGATGACTATTGTATGCAGGTCTCATGTTTCCTTTTCTAAAGGCTTACATCTCTACCCCTCCATGTTTTGTACTGAGCTCACGTAGATAACAGATGGTGCTCCCAGCACCCTTATCCAGAACAATGAGTTTTACATCAGCCACCTGTTTGATACCACCAGGATGTCCCCCTACAACTGATCTAATTGGCTGCATTCAAACTGCTGGAGGCTGGAAGGACAACGGCTTGACATCATTGCCTTATCCTGATATGTATATTTTCACAAACCTGTTTCTTCTATATTTAATAGGGGTTATATAAGACTGACCGTCATGCATGGGTTGAACCAAAAAACACCGGATTCTTATTAAAATGTCCTGAGTTTGTTTTTGATCGCCCGACGCCAGAAAAAAAAGATACAAAATTTCTGAAACTTAATTAAATAAGAGGCTTTTTGGCAGAGAGCCCAGAATACTCGGCATATGCACTTAGATATATTTGTAACAATTTAAGATATGAAAAGATGCAATAGTAACTATTTATAGGCAGGTCTCTTGGGAGGGCAATATTCACCTTCATTAGCAAAACTGTTATAAGGGTTGGGACAGACCGGCGGATTCGGCGAGATTTAGTCGCCTGGCGACTAATTGCCTCTTCTGCGGAGCAACAATCTCCCTGAACTGCCTTCCGTCTGCTTGAATGAAGAATCGCCTGCGCTAATGCGGCACTTCAATTTCTGAAGTCGCCAGAAGTTGCCTTACACATCTCCCCGAATCTGCTCGTCTGCCCCTACCCTAACACATAAAACACGTCCCTACAAATCCCAGAAATCCTTCCTGACTCCAAAAAGGCAATCGGACTAGTCCCTGGATCAATTTGTATAATGAGCTATCTTCCATAACCCTGTATTCCCTCACTTGCTAAAAAGCCATCCAACCCCTTCTTAAAGCTATCTAATGTATCAGCCTGTACAACCAATTCAGGGAGAGAATTCCACATCTTCACAGCTCTCACTGTAAAAAAACCCTTCCGAATATTTAGGTGGAACCTTCTTTCTTCTAATCAGAATGGGTGACCTTGTGTCAGCTGGAAAGTCCTACTGGTGAATAAAGCATTAGAGAGATTATTATATGACCCCCTTATATACATAGTTATCATATCACCCCTTAAGCGCCTCTTCTCCAGCGTGAACATCCCCAATTTGGCCAGTCTTTCCTCATAGCTAAGATTTTCCATACCATTTACCAGCTTAGTTGCCCTTCTCTTTACCCTCTCTAATACAATAATGTCCTGTTTGAGTGAGGGAGACCAAAACTGTACGGCATATTCTAGATGTGGCCTTACAAGTGCTCTATAAAGTGGAAGAATGACCCCCTCCTCCCGTGACTCAATGCCCCTTTTAATACAGCTCAAGACCTTATTGGCCCTTGATGCTGCTGACTGGCATTGCTTGCTACAGCCAAGTTTATCATCTATAAGGACTCCAAGGTCCTTTTCCATAATGGATTTGCCTAGTGCAGTCCCATTAAGGGTATAAGTGGCTTGAATATTTTTACATCCCAGGTGCATGACTTTACATTTATCAATATTGAATCTCATTTGCCACTTAGCTGCCCAGATTGCCAGTTTGTCAAGATCCTGTTGCCATCCTTATGTGATTTATGGGGTTATTTGTTCATGGAATTTCCACTGAGTCAACCTACTATGAATTCTGGGGGTATTTGTACATGGAATTGCCTCTGTGCCATCTGACTATGAATTTTGGGGATATTTATACATGAAATTGCCTGTGTCCCCTGCTATGGGTTCTGGGGTATTTATACAGGAAATTGCCAATATTTCTCTGTGGGTGGAGCTTCACATGAAACACCTAGGGTTGCCACCTGGCTGGTATTTTTGATGGTTGATCCCAATGTTATTAATAGAAAAAAATATAAATATATTGGAAGGCCGGTATTTTTTTCAAGAAAAGTTGGCAACCCTAGCCACACCCCATCCCCTTAACCTTGTTATTCCCAATTAGAGCACTGCCTGTTCTGGTGGACTATATACTTGTGTTCCTGTTCCTGTGGGACTGTACAAAACTGTAATAACTGGAAAAAAAAACCACAGAAATCAGTTCAAACTTTCATAACCTGCCAAATTTTGTAAAATGAACATGGTAATTAGTCAGTGTGGCCACAAAATGGTCGTGGCACGACAACTTTTTTTAATCCTCTTTCTGTTTCCAAAATGTTGAGAGGTATTTGCTAGCAAAGCAGTGCTTCTTTTACAGCTGTAACTTTTGGTGGTCCAGGTGGGGTGGGGGCAGAAGCACTAGGGTCCTGTTTAGTCTTAATCTGGCTCTGCGTACAGGGACCCATTATATCTGATGGTGGCCCTGTATATGACACAGATTCTACTGGGGTTGGCTCAGATATTTTTCTTGTAGTAAAAAATACATATTGATCCCCAGTAAAAAATAAAATCGCCTTATGTGAATCTCCTAGATGTGATATGAGTAATAGAACAGGATGAGTAATAGAATGATCAGAAAGAGAATGACTCATTTCATAGATGACTCATATTATATCTACAACATACAAGAATACACGATCGAGGTGAACTCCATATAATGAACTGTATTTAACAATATTATATGTTAACTAAACACAAAACAGATTGTGCAACTGCTTAGGGACCCAGGAGGCTTAGGAGACCCGGGGGAAGGGGGCAACAACTGTCAAGCAATCGCAGAATATAATTATGAAAAATACCTCATGCAAAAAGGGCCCTAAGCTGAATTGTTGGTTGGGCCCCATCGTCATTTTCAATACAAAACATCAAAAATTTAAAGGAAAAGGAACTCCAGCAGATTAACTGCAAAACATTTATTCTAGGTTGTGGCAATGTTTTGGGTCAGAACTCTTTATCAATTGTGTTTGTTTTATTCTGGAAAAAAATACCTATATCCTATATAAAGTATTTATGTTTTTTCCTGATTAATAACATTGGGGTCAACCATCATTTTTACCAGCCAGGCCTGTAAAATACCAGCCAGGTGGCAACCCTAGCTGCCACACAGAGCAACTAGAATTGCTATGTGCAGATCACCAACGTTAAGCTGGCCATAGATGCAAAGATCCGCTCGTTTGGCCACATCGCCAAACAAGTGGATCTTTCCCCGATATGCCACTAACTGGCAGAGCTATAACGGGGTAATCCGAACGTTCGGCCCTATGGTCAAACGATCGGATTACAAGAAGAACCATGGACTTCCGATGGGTCGGTCGGAAGAAAATCCTTCCCAATCGATATTGTGTGGCGAAATCGGTCGGGAAGACCCGTCTGAAGCCCCCATACACGGGGAGATAAGCTGTCAAATCAGTGTAAACATCCAATATCAGCAGCTTTATCTGCCCGTGTATGGCCAGCTTTATTTTCTGCTTTGCATGTCGTTTTCAATACAGATTTGTTAGAGCTGAATCATCAGGTATACAGGTAGAAGCAATAGAATTCTACCTTTATCTGACAGACTAGCCAACCAATATCCAAGTCTTCTGCCGATATCAGTTGTCTCGTCTCCCACCATTCGTTTACTACTATATTATGTCTGCGTCTATAACCCCCCGTGATTCTACCTTTCCTTTGTTTCAAAAGAAGCACAATGACCAACCTATAATATAATAAGCTGTCTTTTTGGGTAATCTGGCTCTACTTGTGAAGCTGATCACTGACACAAAGCATTATTATTATTTACTATTATTGTTTATAACCTATAGAGGCAGAAGTATGTAGAACCCGTAGAAGTCACCAATTATTTTCATAAATTGTCAGGATTCAAGTCCTTTAATAACACGTTTGCTTGCTTTGCAGCAGTTTGGGTACTATTTACCTTTAAAATTCCTCCTACCTCTTGTTTAACATTCTGACACAAGATAATATAGGAAGTGATAAGAAAACACAGAGGGCGGTTTTATCAAAGGCCAGATTCTATCTCCTGTCAAAACTGCATTTTTCATGCTTTTTCCATGAAAAATGATCCCAATATTGTAAAAACCATTGAAAGCATTTTGCCACTTCTCCAGAAAGTGCTCTACATCTTGAGCAGTTGAAATTTATAACGGCCATAAGGTCTGTAGTGTGTGATCTGCCTCCTTTGACTCAAAGCTAATATTCACATGACCAAATTGTGCCATAAAACAGTAATCAAAACAATCACTCGCAGTGTAGGACTGGCCCACCGGGATACCAGGAAAAGTCCCGGTGGGCCCAGGGGTCAGTGGGCCCTCATGCTGCTAATTTGGCCAAGTTCATGGCCATTCCCTATTTCTAGAGGCTAAATAGATGTAATAATATATTATAGTATGTAAAGAAAATACACTAGGAGAATAGAGGTTGAATGAGTAGAGGAAGAATAATAGTACTGAGAGTGGGCACCTGGTCTAAAGATTTTTGGTGGGCCCCTAGTGTAAGGTTTTTGGGTGGGCCCCTGATGTCCCAGTCCGACACTGATCACTCGGACAACATAAATAGTTTTGGCAAATAAAGGGGAGGTCATATTTATTAAAAATATAGTAAATAAGTTTCCAATAAAAAATGTGCCCCCCCCCAAATCCTTCTCATTTAAAGGATGACACACTTAGCATCATTGCAAATGGGCAGGCCCACCACCAGTTGTCATAATACACATGTAGGGGCTTCTCCTGTAGGGAAACCCTGAGGTTGTGTGGTTGCCATTAAAATGGGCTTCACCTGTTTTACCCCCGAGGCCTGAAAGCAAAATCCAGTGGTTGCCACACCATTCCAGGGCCTGCCACCTGGGGCCCACATTGCCGCTGCACCATTGAAAAATAGATCGGCATTCCCATTTAAGGGATAACCCTCTTTGCACAGTTGCAAATGGCCAGGCTCACCACCAGTTACCATATTAGCCATCTAGACTTTTTAGGGCTTCTCCTGTAGGTGTACTCCTTGACCCAAAAGCAAAACTAGTGTTAGTGAGCACCTCAGTGGTTGCCATTAGAATGGGCTTTGCCTGGTTTACCCACAAGGCCGAAAAGCAGAATCACAAGTACCCTTGTTATCCTAATCCCACCCCCAGAGGTTCCCTCTGCTTTAGCAGCCTATTGTTTTCGAACAGAAAAAACCCCCAGACTGGTTTCACCACCTCCCCCGGCAGCCAGCCCATTGCTTACAAACAAGAAACCCCCAGACTGAATTTCATTACCTTTTCCAGCAGCCCATTGTTTCCACAAACTCACTCAGACTGGTGTCATCTGATATGTTACTACACACAGCCCTTATTGGGCTTCGCTTGTAGTTAGGGTTGCCACCTGGCCGGTATTTTACAGGCCTGGCCGGTATTTTTGATGGTTGATCCCAATGTTATTAATAGGAAAAGAAGATAAATAAATAGGAAGGCCGGTATTTTTTTCAAGAAAAGGTGGCAACCCTACGTGTAGTCACTGCACTCAGTCTCTTATTTACTTGACTGTGGGAAAACATTTTTGCCTTGAAATCATCACAGTGCAAGTTTGTAGGAACATTCTACAATACATTTCTAAGAACAAATGCTAAAGGCAAGAGTGGCAAACGCTTTGGCTTTCACCTGATGTTAAACTACAGTTAATGGAATTTGATCCCTTAGGAAAGACGCAATTTAACAAACTCTGCAAATCTCTGACGTATTTGTTGAGCCTTTATTGTGTTCAGTGCTGGTGGAAGCTCATGGAAAAATAACCAGAGTATCAAATGATGAGTGAACTAACACACGCGGACCAGAGCCTCGGAGCCTCATTGATGCCTAGACATGGACCATCTAGCTCTGTCCATAACTGCTTGCGGCTGTTGATTGAATACATTCTGGCTACCTAGTATTCCAAAGTGTGACTACAGAATCTCCTCCAGTCAAAGAGACAAATACCACCAGAATCCTATTAATTAGGCCGCTACCTTTGGTAGGTGGATGCTGCAGATGGGTTGGGTTGGGGCGATAATGTTTAGGGGCAGGAGTAGGATTATGACTCATCAGCCTGTGATTGGTCTAATTTTTTAACAATCAGAGCAGGGTCCAGTCTAGGGTTACCACCTGTTCTGCTTTGACCTAAATGGTTTGGGGTTTTCTAAGGCCTATTCGGGTCTCGACTTTCTGTTGCAAATCAATCAAAAATAAGAAATAGTTTTTCTAAATTAGCATTGCTGTATTCCAGAGCTTTTTGGATAACTCATTTCTATATACAAGATCTCATACCTGTAATTATAAAGGATTGGGCTTGCTCATCAGGCAAAATATAGATAATGAGATAGGGTTGTCACCCATGTAGTTTTGAATTGGGAATCTCAGATTTTCAAAAAGCTGTCCATTTAAAACTTTCTGCCCAACTTAAATCATTGAAAAAACTGGACAACAATAAAGTTGCTGTGAAAGTGGTGCAATTACCCCACCCCAGCGTTATAACTCCACCACATCATTATGTCTGCCTCTGATGTCATCATGACCCTGCCTCTGATGTCATCATGTCCACCCCAACATCACTGCCCCACCTCCAAGACAATCTGCTTTGCCCTTTTTATTCGGGTTTAACAGCTGGCAAAGGTGGCAACCCTAGTCCTGTCTGGGTTTCAGATTTTAGAAATCCAGACAGTTTTCAACTGGCAGCCTGTGTGAGATCTGAAATGACCAGTCTAAAGCCAGACAGGTGCCAACACCAGACAGGCTGCCACTAGGGTTGCCATTTACTTTTTTTCCTATTAATAACATAGGTATCAACCATTAAAAATACCGGCCAGGCCCTAGCTGCCACCTGGCTTATATTTTACTGGTGTCCCAGTCCGACACTGGCCAGTATTTTTGATGCTTGATCCCAATGTTATTAATAGGAAAAACAGATAAATATATAGGAAGGCCTATATAAGAATATATAGGATTTTTTTTCAAGAAAAGGTGGCAACCCTAACCACCCATCAAAATATTAGACAGTGTAAGGGACCCATATGATAATATATCACAAGGACTCTAATGAGCTGTACAAGTCTCCAATTCTTTCTTCTCCTTTTCCTATGAAGAACCAAATTGAAAGCGGTTGTTCACCTTTGCAATAACTTTTAGTATGTTGTAGAGCAGGGATCCCCAACCTTTTGAGGCCGTGAGCAACACTCAGAAGGAGTTGGGGAGCAACAGTAGTATGAAAAATGTTCTTGGGTTGCCAAATAAGGGCTGTGATTGGCCATTTGGTAGCCCCTATGTGGATTGTAAGCCTTAATGAGGCTCTGTATGGCAGTGCACCTGGTTTTTATACAACCAACACTTTAACTGTTAAAAGAAAAATGCTGATTATTAAAAAATATATATTAAAAATGACCAATTGAAAAGTTGCTTAGAACTGGCCATTCCATAACATATTAAAGGGCAATTTAAGGGTAAACCACCCCTAAGAAAAAAACAGCTTTCTAACCTAAAAATTGGTTTACCACTAGACGTGCATCTTGTTTCAAACACCATATCCTACTGCAAAAAATAAATTTCATATTGCTGCCTTAAAGGTGAACTACCCCCGTTCAGCGTATTACAAATTTACAAGCAGTTACATTGCCGTGGCCTTGGCAGGTGTTTTACCGGCTAGGCCAGTAAAAATACCGGCCAGGTCGCAACCCTACTTATATACAACCTTGGCATTTGGCAGGTCTTAAGGTGGCCATACATGGGCCGATATAGCTGCCGACAGACCGATTTGGCAGCTTATTGAGGTCCTCTGACAGGCTTCCCCGATCGATATCTGGCCAGATGTCGATTGGCAGGGTAAAAAATCTGTCGGATCGTGGACCACATCCAGCTCAAAGTGAGCATATAGGGTTGCCACATGCCCGGTATTTTACTGGCCTGGCCGGTAAAAATTAAGCTTGATCCCAAAGTTATAAATAGGGAAAATGCATAAAAATATAGGAAGGGCGGTATTTTTTTCAAGAAAAGGTGGCAACTCTATGGGCATATACAAAACAAGGGGGTTGTGGGAGCACTCCTAGGGCCAAGTAGAAATGTATTAAAGTATACAGTCCCCTGTCAAATAATTAATTCAGTATATAAGCAAATGCATAAGTTGAAAAAGACAGGGTTTTTTGTTACAAAGTTATGATCATACAGTTGATAAGCCACCTTACCACATCAAGGTAAACCCCACATGGTGGCCCCCAACTTATTTACCTCTGGTCATAGTATAAAGGTCTAGTGCCTCTCTGCATAATAGCATGAATTGAAGTAGATTTCTCCTAAAGTAAATGACTCCTGAACCTTAGTTTAGTATGAGGGCTAGATCCTCCCCCGCCACTGACTAGTGGCTTTTAAGAGAGAGCTATTGCCCTAACCAACGCCCAGTTTTAGAAATGTGAAACAATAGTAAAGACAAAGTAAAATTGAATGTATAAGTGAATATGAATCAATATTTAGAAACAGTGTACATTTGTGTGGTTATAGGTAAGAGTAAAGGTGAAAATATAGGTGTAAGCAAAAAGAAACAAATTAAGCTAAATATAGTGGAGTGATAGGTGTAGTAAGTGCAATAAATGCAGAAGTGTTACTACGTGCAATTAAAAACATAGGGCCACCATTAGTTGAATGGGAGGGTATGGGGTGCTACAAACCACATGAAGCTCTATGGGCATGTCAGTGAGAGATCTGCTCATTTGGAATATCTATGTGTATGGCCAACTTGAGATGCAGACTTTTTGCAGCCTTGGGTGGGGTTGCTTTACCAGCTGTGGGGGAGATAGCAGGAACAAAAGAGGTGTCCCTTGATGCAAAAGGGGTGGAGCCCCATAACGTGATGGGCAGAAGGCCAAAAAAAAAGTAAATTGGGGGCAGGCCAAGTGTTTTTTTGTAAAGGGTATTACAAATTTACCGGCAAACGTTGCTCGTAGGGTTGCTGAAAAAAATACCTTCCTTCTTATATGTTTAACTCTTTCCCTAATGATAACATTGGGGTCAAACATAATTTTTACTGTCCAGGCGGCTGGAAAATACCAGCCGGGTGGCAACCGTGATTGCCATTAAATTTGTAATAGTGGCCCTGGCCTTGGCATGTGTTTTACCAGCTAGTCTGGAAAAATACCAGCTGGGTGGAAACCCTAGCCTCAGGTTGCCACCTTTTCTAGAAAAAAATACCGGCCTTCCTATATATTTAAGTTTTTTCCCTATTAATAACATTGGGATCAACCATCAAAAATACCAGCCAGGTGGCAACCCTAGCCCTCAGGGTATAATACATATTGAAAAATTCCAGTTATTTTTTCCACTAAAACCTTAGATTTTCTAGTTAAAAAAAACTCGGACTTTAATAAATAACCCCCTAAATCTTCCATTCAAGCCACACTACAATTTATAAGACTCTCCACGAGCCTAAGGCCATACTTCCCAACTGTCCCTTTTTCGAAGGGACAGTCCCTCCTTTGACAGCTCAACCTGCAGTCCCTCATTTGTACTGGAAAGTCCCTATTTTCTTTGTACTGAACAGCCAGAAAAAGAAACACAATTTCTAACCTAATTGGCTTTTGGCAGAGAGTCCAGAACAGCAAACAGGTGCAAATAAGATACTTTGTAACAATTTTGAGATATGAAAATAAGTAAGAGTTTGGCCACATGGGGAGATTTCGGGGAGATTCGTTGCGGCGATTAGTCGCCAGCCGACGAATCTCCCCGAAATACCCCCGTGTGCCCTTACCCTAATTGTAACAGTTTAGATAAGGAGAAATATGTTTTAAACTTTCATAACCTGCCAAATGAACATGGTAATTAGGGGGTGTGGCCACAAAAACAGGCGTAGTCAAAAAAATGTCACTGTGCTACGTGCGGAAAATTTTTTTGTCCGTCATTTTACTTCCAAAATGGTGGGAGGTATGCTAAGCAGCGTCATATAAACGCAACACCCTAAACACAGAGAATCGAATGCCCGGATAACACTTGAACTGGGAACTGGAAATTATATGACAGTGTCACCCATTGTAATTTACAGCACTTTAAAGGGGTGGTTCACCTTCAAGTTAACTTTTAGTATATTGTAGAAGGGCCAATTCTAAGAAACTTTTCAATTGGTCTTCATTATTTATTTTTCATAGTTTTTTAATGATTTGCAATTTTCTTCTGTTTCTTTGGAGCTTTGAAATGGGGGTCACTGACACCATCTAAAAACAAATGCTCTGTAAGGCTACAAATATATTGTTATTGCTACTTTTTATTACTTATCATTCTATTCAGTCCATCTCCTATTCATATTCCAGTCTCTTATTCAAATCAATGCAGGGTTGCTAGGGTAATGTGTACCATAGAAACCAAATTGCTGACACTGCAAACTAGAGAGCTGTTGAATAAAAAGCTTAATAACTCAAAAACCACAAATAATAAAAAATGAAAACCAATTGCAAATTGTCTCAGAATGTCCCTCTCTACATTATACTAAAAGTTAACTCAATGGTGAACAACCCCTTTAATTGTACCCTCCCATTTAGACTGTAAGCCCCATGGCACAGGGTCCTCCATCCGTTTGCCTCATGTGAACTGTATTTCTAATAATGCACTTACTGTTACTTATTAATGCAGCGAACCCTTGTTTGTTACTACTAATTTATTGTTTTGCTGTACAGTGCTTTGCCCTCAAGGAGCGCTATATAAATAAAAATATACATACACCCCCTTCCATGCTATAACCTTTCCTTTCTACGCTCACATGATAGAACGGCAAGCTCGGGTCACGTGACCTCCTCCCCGGAAGCAGCTGGGAACTGTTGTTCTTCGGTGACGTCATTGGTTGTCTCAATCCCTGCGAGACAGATCCTGCAGCAGCAGAAGGAGCAGCAGCAGCACCAAAGAGACAGCTGAATCTCTGACACCGAGAGACACACACTGAGCTGGGAACCTTTAACAAGAGGCTGTGGCACCGGCTGAGAGGAATATTGGGAGACAGCAGCACATAGAGACAGTGAGGGGGAGACAGGGGGATCGCTAGTGATACAGAATAAACAAATTCCACTTTATTTGCTGCCTACAGATATCTTTATTATAGCAAGAAACCGGGAGTTCTAATGAATTCTGCAGAAAGGTGGTCGATTCAGCTTTAACCAACAGAAACTGTTACAAGGTTCCAGTTCCCTGGGGAGCGACATGTGAAAAAGAAGAACCCCCGTCATCTGCCTACAAACCTACAAAACAAAAGGCAAAGAGCATCTGCCGGGAGACTGCAGTATTTACACTGCCACGTCCTGTAGAAGCAGCAGGATCAGCAGAGAGAGAGTGAGGGATCGTGTGTGAGAGCCTGTAGAAGCAGCAGGATCAGCAGAGAGAGAGTGAGGGATCGTGTGTGAGAGCCTGTAGAAGCAGCAGGATCAGCAGAGAGAGAGTGAGGGATCGTGTGTGAGAGCCTGTAGAAGGAATGAAATCCTCCATACATTAACACCGACTAACAGTCTCCACGGAAAGGGGGAAACGTGTACAGTGTGTTGTAAAGGCAGCGGGAGGAACACTGGAACAGGTCCAAATGAGAGGATCTGCCCCGCAGGAAACCACAAATCCATGATCTCATAACCTCGGTGTGGCCGGACCGACCGATTTAAGCAGGTAATGTCTCAAGCAATAACTGAAACGAACAAATACATGGGATCACAGAGAAGAAGCTTCTTAATGATTGATTCAGTCTGGGAAAAAAAAAAGATTCTTGTTCTTACCCAAAATAACATAAAAATTTTTTTCCCCCAACGAAAGACAACGCCAATAAAATTTGGGAAAGAGTGAATATATATAGTGAATAAAGTACCCCCTCTTGTAAAATATAAGGTTATTATAAGATACAGAGGAGTTTCATGACCATATAAAAACACGAGGCCGAAGGTAACTATCCTCATATTTTGCAACTGGGGGTATTTTATTTATTATAATACACAAGTTTGAGTGAGTCATGTGACAAATGACATCAGAACTCACCGTTTATAAGGATATAATTTACAAGATATTCACAGCTTTTGTGTTTTATATATATATATATATATATATATTAAAGGAGAACTAAACCCTAAATTGAATATGGCTAAAAATGCCATATTTTATATAATGAACTGATTGCACCAGCCTAAAGTCTCAGCTTGTCAATAGCAGCAATGATCCAGGACTTCAAACTTGTCACAGGGGGTCACCATCTTGGAAAGTGTCTGTGACACTCACATGCTCAGTGGGCTCTGAGCAGCTGTTGAGAAGCTAAGCTTAGGGGTCGTCACTAATTATCCAGCAGAAAATGAGGTTCCCCTGTAATATAAGCTGATGCTAGTTGCACTGGTTTCTGTGCTGCCATGTAGTAATTATCTGTATTAATGACTAATCAGCCTTATATTGTGACTATATTTCTATGACACTATCAGGTGTATATTGTGAGTGGGTCCCTAAGCTCAGTAAGTGACAGCAGCACAGAGCATGTGAATCAGTGAATCAGTGAATCAGAAAAGAAGATGGGGAGCTACTGGGGCATCTACTGGGGAGACACAGATCTTTACTGCTAAAGGGCTGTGGTTGCCTTGGGCTGGTACACAAGCACAAAACATCATGTACAACATTTATACACACTTCTTTAGTTTCCTTGCCCTTTAAAGGAAATCGTTTTTTCTAGAGGCACTGATTGTACATTTGTAAAGGTGAGCGGTTGTAAAATCAGATCTCACCTTGTAGGAGATAGATGAACACAGGCCTTATGAGACGTTATCTTAATCTTTATGGCACTAAAAGGCCTTTGACCACTGACAGATTGTTTTCGAAAGTGGTTGTTTGAATGTATAATTTTTGCACTTTCTTATGGCCATACAGATATAAGGGGGCATTTACAGAGCTATTTCGGTTTACTGTCAGCACTCTGCACTTTACTGCAATTTCCCCTAGTTTGAGTCAGGGTGTCGGCCATGTTTGAAGTGGCAGAGAAGACCCTTTCAGATATATAACACTTTATAGTGTACCCCAGTGTGTGTCTGCTGCAAGGTGTGACCTATAGTTTGTTGACCTCGCATTCCATCCCCTTTTTTTTGTGCCGCAACCCTATACATGCTTCTTTGTATTTGCATGGTATGAGGGAATAATTATTTTGGACATGAATGGAAGAAAGGGAGAAGTTTCCTACTTTCATTGTAAATACGACCTTAGTGATGGCTCGGCGCTGATCATTGGTGTTTCGCTTAAAATGTCTAGTTACATCACTACTGTCAAACAGATGCTTGAGATAATTATTATGAGCAGCTAATACTTAAGAGCTTGCAAGTATGTCATGGCTGTAATGATGCCTTAGGCATGTGGGTGTTACAAGTCAAATACACTGTGTACTCTAAATGTACATGAGCTGAATAAAATTAAAATTATGTTTAAAGGACCAGTAACATCAAAACATTTAAAAAAAAAAAGCTGTTAGTATAGGAAATGATGTTTTCCTAGAAAGGGAATTAAGACTTTGGAGGTCAAAACACATGGTCTAAAGATCTAAGGGGGAAATTCACTAGAGCACGAAGCATTTAACGCTAGCGCTAATTCGCCAGTGTGACGTCAAATCGTAACTTTGCAAATTCACTAACACCGACTCTGGAGAATTTTCGCTACCGAAGTAGATAGACTAGCGCAACTTCGCACCCTTAAGCCAGGCAAAAATTGCGCACTGACGAAGGATCGTAATTATGCAAATTCACTAAGATGACCATTTTACTGAACGTTACCACTTAAGCTAGATGCTAGATGTTACTTACTTACTTAAGTTCAATACAATAGATAGGAGTTTGAAAAAGTCACAAAATAACGCTGGCGTGTTTTACTTTTTTAGGGTGATAGTCTGAAAAAGAGCGAAATATTTTTTGGGTGGGGTTACCCTCCTTCCCCCCTACATTTCCTAACATATGGCAACACAACTATACAGGGGGCACATGTAGGGCAATAGGACAACTTTATTTTATTTATTAAAGGTTTCCTGGGCTTATGTAGTGGCTGGAACATATACTTCTATTATACTTTGAAATTCGCGCCTTATGCAAATTAGGCATCGCTAGCGTAAATGCACCTTGCCTGGCGAAGTAACACTAGCGCAACTACGCTACTGTTCGCCGTCCTGAGAGCGTAGAGCGTAGCACTGGCGAATGTTAGCGAAGGCAACGCTAGCGTTTTTTCGCCGCTTAGTGAATTTGCCCCTTAGTGTCCTGATGTGGTTGGTTCCGACATTGTGCTAACGGGAAAATCTAGCAGGATTGTTTGTGTACGGAGAGATGCGCTAATGATTGCACTTACCAAACGGTGGAAAGGAGGCGTCTTAGGCAATCTATCGGCAGTCAGGGTAATGAAGTTCCTTTGTCAAGAGGTGGTTTCAGACAATGGAAGATTATCCCGTGCCGGCTAGAAGAAATGTGGGAGATTGGTAGTCAAGCTGTGTAAGCACCGGTAAATGGTGCCATTGAATGGGGATGCAGAGGTCCCCATAATGCGGCTTTGCGGCATGTAGGGTTGCCACCTGGCCGGTATTTTACCGGCCTGGCCGGTATTTTTGGTTGTTGATCCCAATGTTATTAATAGGAAAAAAAGATAAATATATAGGAAGGCCAGTATTTTTTTCAAGAAAAGGTGGCAACCCTAGCGGCATGCCATCCCTAATTTTTTACCGCCCTATTCCCGGGCCTATGTAGCCTAGCCACAAATCCGGGTCTGTTGGTAGTTAGGATACCGACGCTGTTGTGTTTGGTAGCTGAGGATGAGCAGAGTATAACAGTGCTTTATTAGCAGGTTCATGCAGCCATTACATAACAGCAGTAAGTCTTACTTTCACTTTCAATCTGTACAGAAAGTCCTGTGTATGCACAGTGCCACCTGCAGGCCATTCGTATAAACACCACAGATGCCGTTTCTGTTCTTTCTCCTGTAGTAACCTACTCTTCAGAGTTTAGTACTAGTCAGCGCTACGAAACAAGTTTGCGCTATAGAAATACATGTTAATAATAATAATAATAATAGTCACTGTGTTTCTTTTATTTACCCCACTGCTTCCTGGACATACATTTATAGTGTTCACAGCGTTAAAACAAAAAAAAAAAAAAATAGTTAATAGAAGCAGAAAATCTGAGCCTATTGGCTCTGTAACTTCTGAGGAATATATACCCCTGACAAAGGTCTCAAGGAAGACTGAAACTTTGGAATAATAAAAACTTTTTTTTTACCATATTTTAAAGTCCTGTGAGTGCCTCGCTTTACATGATATTCTATATCAGGGGCCACATTTTTTTTTTCAAGGCCTGGCGGAGGTTGGGAGGGGGTCAGTGGAGGTTGGGAGGGGTCGGCCTCCGATTCTGGCACGCTGGCGTCCAATTTGAAGCACCTTGTTAATTCATGGCCCAGTTCAGGACTGTCCCCGACCCGGTTCTGGATAGGGTTGCCACCTGGCCGGTATTTTACCGGCCTGGCCGGTATTTTACCGGCCTGGCCGGTATTTTTGCTGGTTGATCCCAATGTTATGAATAGGAAAAAAAGCTAAATATATAGGAAGGCCGGTATTTTTTTCCTAAAAAGGTGGCAACCCTAGTTCTGGATGGGGATCCCGTTCTATATGACTTTTCTACGCTGTGCACCCAGGCATTTTCTCCAATAAATGAGCGCAGATATTTTCTCTCTCTCTCTCTCTGTGTAAACATGATAACCCATATTGCAACACCCTCTGTGGAACAAAAAACAAGTTGTATTCTTTTTTAAACAATCTCGATGTCTCTTAATAGGTTCAACTCACGCCACAGACAAGGCACATTGGGAGATCTGAATGCCATGTTTTATACTTAAGCAACAGATAGTATATGAAATTAAGTGGCATATTAAAGAATTTTATCAAATTGTGATCTATATATATATACATATATATATATATATATATGTGTGTGTGTGTTTAAGTAAATATTGCACTTTTATATCTTGCCTTGAACCACCATTTCACGATGGTCTGTGTGCTGCCTCAGAGATCACCTGACCAGAAATACTGCAGCTCTAACAGGAAGAAGTGTTAATTGGCTCATGTGACCTAACATGTATGAGTTGTTTGTGTGCACTGTGAATAATACGATCCCAGTGGGGCAGCCCTTATTTTTTTTAATTGTAATTTTCTATTTAGGATCCCCCAATGGCCCGTTGCGTATTATGCAGCTGCCAAACCGTCTAAAGAACGCTGGTATAAACGATTGTAATGAACCACCAGTTATTTTACATAGTGCTGCATCTGGCGTTAGTAAGTGAGCTCTGTTGTCACCAACATTGGAATAGCCCATCAGTCAGATGTATTGTCAAGCCAATGAACAGCTGCTGGGTCTGCTGTGGCTATTGCTACACCCAAAGGCAGGAAAAAATGACACTGCCCATCAGGTCCGGACTGAGAAAATAGGCCCTGGCATTTCAGGTAAACAGAGGCCCAATCAGCCCACACAGAGGCCCAAACAGCCCCCACCAGCCCACTAAATACTGACTTTCTATGGCACCTTATAGCAGATCTGTCGGCCCATTGCAAACCTTGTGGGAAATATAATAGTTTACTGGGTCAGATCCTATCTCTCCGTTTGCATTAGGGAGCAAGGGCAGGTGTTAGTGCTCATGGAAGAGGCCTATATTGGTCTATATGGGTTATACTAACTGTGCTTCAGACGAGTAGCGTTGAGTAATGATTAATAGCAAATGAAATGCTTTGTAAACGTCTGGGTGTAGTCCAGTGAAATTCCATGCTAGGGCCAGAGCTTAAGGAAGAATAGAAATTCAGGTCTCAGTTAAACAGTTCTACTGACAATTTACAAAACTAAAAAAAAACTTTATTGACATCTATATCGAGATGTCATGAGTTAAAGAAAATAAAGGCAGAAAAATAATTTATACAGTTTGGTATACGTATGCAATACAGCCTTTTGACCTGAATTTGGGAAGGGTTGAAGAAATCCGGTTGGCAGGACTGGCAACAATAGAGATACAGGTATGGGACCTGTTATCCTGAACGCTCAGGACCTGGGGGTTTACGTGTCTATTTGAAACTAATTTAAATATTGATTAAAGGGGTTGTTCACCTTTGCGTTATCTTTTAGTATAATGTAGAGAGTGATATTCTGAGACAATTTGCAACTGGTTTTCATTTTTTATTGTTTGTGGTTTTATAGTTATTTAGCTTTTTATTCAGCAGCTCTCTAGTTTGCCGTGTCAGCAATTTGGTTTCTAGGGTACAAATTACCCTGGCAACCCTGCATTGATTTGAATAAGAGACTGGAATATGAATAGGAGAGGGACTGAATAGAATGATAAGTAATAAAAAATGGCAATAACAATACATTTGTAGCCTTACAGAGCATTTGTTTTTAGATGGTGTCAGTGACCCCCATTTGAAAGCTGCAAAGAAAAAGAAGAGAATTGCAAATCATTAAAAAAGTATGAAAAATAAATAATGAAGACCAATTGAAAAGTTTCTTAGAATTGTCCCTTTAACAATATACCAAAAGTTATCTTGAAGGTGAACCACCCCTTTAAACCCCAATGGGCTGTTTCTATTACAAGGCACTGTTTCATTACTACAAGGAAAAAGGAAATAATTTTTTTAAATGTAATTATTTGATCATAATGGATTCTATGGGAAATGGCCTTTCCTTACTTAGATACTTACCAGCATGACGGTGAAGTCTTGGGTTTGATTCTAGCCAGAGATCAAACTCACCATAGAATGTGTTACTTTGATAGAGACTTATATACTTTTATGATGTGTCTGATGTATAATCTTTATAAAGTGCTGAATAATATATAATTTCTGTATAATTATTTATAGAGGTATGGGATACTTTATCCGGAAACCAGTTATCCAGAAAGCGCCGAATTACGGAAAGCCCGTCTCCCATTATAATCAAATAATCTCAATTTTTCAAAATGATTTCCTTTTTCTCTGTAATAATAAATCAGTAGCTTGTACTTGATCCCAACTAATATATAATTAATCCTTGTTGGATTAAAAAAAAAGCCTTTTGGGTTTATGTAATGCTTAAATGATTTTCTAGTAGATTTAAGGCATAAAGATCCAAATTACGGAATTATCCATTATCCAGAAAGTCCCAGGTCCTGAGCATTCTGGATAACAGGTCCCATACCTGTAGCAATAATAATAATTATAATGCAATATAAAGGTGTATTACTACAACTTCTAACTCTCTCAACTTCAAAAGAGCTGAAGTGCAATGAATTTGCAAACCCCTCACTAAACATTCCTTCCTCGTTGCACCTTCCTATAGAATGTACTACAGTAAGTAGGTGGGCCTTGTTGATTCCTTGCATATTAGCCAATCATGATGTAATACCTGGAGTGCCTGTGATTGATAGCAGACTGGCCTATCAAAATGTACAGTGGGGTATTGTATGGAGGTTTGGTGTAGTACTTTTCTGGGATGATTGACAGAAGGCTGGGCAATCTGCTTTGGTCTTGGGCATGATTTAGAGACTGGGATATAGAGTTGATAGGTCAGTGTATGTACAAGAGACGTAGAAGAAGCTGTCGTGCTGGAGGTGAGTACTGGATGACTTAAGTTATGTTTCCCTGCAGGCTGTTTGCATTAGAAATATTTGCTAAAGCTCTGCAGAACATTTCAGCTTTAAACAGAAACATAAATAATAAGTTGTTTATGGGTGAGAGTAATGCTGCTTTTTCTATTTCAACAATGAATCAGGTCTTACTATGCCTTCTTATCTCTATAATAATAATAATATACTTCCATGTGATTAATACAGGGAGACACCATTCCTGTCCAATTTCCAAAACATCAATGGGTTTTTCCATAGCTCGAAGTAGAATTTGGAGCTTTTTTCATTTCAGCCTATGGAAAGGAGTGAGACTGCCAACTGTTTACTGACAGTTTAGTAGCATCAGCTCAGGTAACACGAACAGTGGGTTAATAGTATACTCCCAGCTGATTAATACACAGAGGCACCATTTCCAAAACATCAATGGTTTTTCCATAGCTCCAAATAAAATTTTGAGTTTTTTCATTACAACCAATGAAAGGAGTGAGACTGCCAACTGTTTACTGACAGTTTAGCAGCATCAGCTCAGGCAACATGAACAGTGGGTTAATGGTATACCCCCAGCAGATTAATACGCGGATGCACCATTTCCAAAACAGCAATGGTTTTTCCATAGCTCTGAGTAAAATTAGGACCTTTTTTTCATTACAGCATATGGAAAGGAGTGAGACTGTTTACTGACAGTTTAGCAGCATCAGCACAGGTAACATGAACAGTGGATTAATAGTATACTTCCAGCTGATAAATACATGGATGCACCATTTCCAAAACAGCAATGGTTTTTCCATAGCTCAAAGTAGAATTTGAAGCTTTTTTTAGTATGGGAAGGAGTAAGACTGACAGCTATTTACTGACAGTTTAGTAGCATCAGCACAGGTAACATGAGCAGTAGGGTATCAGGGGTGAATGCAGGAGCTTCTGGCTACTGAACGTGGTGAAGTGATCAGAGGATGTTATGGGAGACCAGCTTTGCTGAAGTTCTGTCTGCCAACATGAGTGGATGCACAATATTCAACACTGAAACTTAGAACCAGCGTCATATATTTTAAACCAGAGTTTCTTAAAGGACAATAAAAGTCTTCATTTACTGGGG
>CM044448.1:99143033-99184727 GCA_024363595.1 Xenopus borealis | reverse complement strand
GGTAACAGGTGTATGAGCTATTTGCACATGCTTAGTGTGAAACTCTACGGCAAAGTCACCAAGTTGCTAAAGGGAAATGGTATAATCCGGGTCTGATGCCTAGGGCTGCAATAACAGCTGTATTTCCCAGGGATACTTTATATTCTACACTTGTACACAGTAACATTTTATACATTCCCTGTGCTGGTGCATTTATTCCGAATGGAAATTCTGAGTCTGCTTCTCTACCCAAAACATTGTTTTGAGTTCTTTATGCACATTATTTTAATTACGATTGCCTGGTGGATCATACTAGGGTAAAAGGCCCTGATCCCACCCTAAACAGCGTTTGGATTCCAACACATTCGTTAAGTATCACTTTTCCAATATTACTCTACTGTGTAATTACCATTCACAAATGTATATTGGAAAACTATATAGACTGTCCCTTTCTGCAGAGTATTGGGTCTGCAATGTCTCTCCTTACATTTCTTAGCATTACTTGAAAGCCCATTAAGTGGCAGCACCTTGTATTGTGGCACCCAGACGTTGCAACATTGCTAATCTGCGTTACCCCCGAATAAAAGTGCCCCCACCCACCCTACAAGGTAAACCTCTAGGACACTTAAGAGAGAGAGAAGTGCTGACTCAATGTGTGCAGAAATCAAGCACCTCCAGGATTTCTTAAACAAACATCAAAGATAAAGACAAACTTCTGGGCCATTAGAGGATGAAGCAATCTTGGGTTTGGGGGATGAACGAGAGACCTGTTATTGTTAGAGCAGCTAAAGAACATTTCACACACAAAGTGGGACCCTTAGGGGATTTATACAACCTTGACTTAACGCGTTTCACAAGTGCAGAATGGCCAATTCTGAGTAACATTTCAATAGTTCACCATTATTTTTATTTTATAGTTTTTGAGTTATTTGTCTATTTCTTCTGACTCTTTCCAGCTTTCAAATGAGGGGTCATTGACCCCATCTAAAAAACAAATACTGTATTGTTACAAATGTGGGGTCCAAACAATTCTTATAAATAGTCTGACCAAATCCCCACAGATTTTTTTCCCCTTCCAAACATTTTTCCGAAAATTTCCTGCGCATAGAAAAAAACTCCATAAAATCATGAAAAAAATTGAATATAATGTTGCCCGAAAACTTAGATTTTTTTTTGATTATAGCCCGAAAACCACAAAATCTTTGGATTATTGCTTGAAAACCAGCACAGATCAAGGTATCTTCAGGACTTCTCCCATTGACTTCTACAATAACTCTGCAGGTCTGAGTTGGAGTACTTTTTTATTCAGACTTTTAACACCCTCAGGGTTTAATAAATTCTGAAAAATTTTCTGAGTTTTTTTTCCACGGAAACTTCAGATTTTATAGTAAAAAAACTCGAACTTCTTGCTGATCTGACTTTTATTACTTATGTTTATATTCATGGCTGCTCCTCCTATTTCTAAACCAGTCTGTTATTCAGATCAACGCATGGTTCCTAAGGTAATTTGCACCCTAAGCAACCAAACTGCTGAAACTGCAAAACTGGAGAGCTGTTGAATAAAAATCGTAATAATTAAAAAAACACAAATAATACAAAATTAAAACCAATTGCAAATTGTCTCTACAACATGTTAAACATGAATGCAAAGGTCAGCGACCCCTTTAATTTCTAGTTTTATTGTTTTTGTATTTTTTTAAGTCCATCAAAAGCCACAGAAATCTGTTTTTGTTTGGCTGGAGTGGGGTAAAAAAATGGCAGTTTTATTTTCATTGAAATTGCATTGAAACAGATATAATAAAATCCCAGGCCAATCTTGAGTAAATATGTATAGTATGGTAAATGTGAATAAGATAGTAAAGTAAGCTGGTGCCAGTTACACCTTTATTAACAATCCATTGTGCAGCTGTTGTTGATGTTGTCCTTGTAGTTCAGCTGCACAAAGGATTGTAAACAATAGTGCCCTCAGTCACACCCCTGCAAAGAATATAGGGGTGCTTTGCTTTTTTCTTCCTAAATGGCCCCTCATATGTTTATGTCCATGTGAATGTGTTTGACAAAGTTGCTGCATGTATTCTCTGTTGTGTATCTCATAAAACTGCTCTTCCAGATAAGAAGAGAAGCTTACTCTTAAATAGTGTTTCATTTTCGCTGTTGCCCAAAAATGTTTTTGTAGCACCAATGTAAATTCAGAAATGCCTTTGTAGAAATGCCTCTGTTTTTATTGACTGGTCCCAGCTGGGTAGAAGACTTTTTTGGGGATAGTCTAGCATCAGATGATGGCTGCCCGGCTGTGTCTTCTCTCCTCCTCCCAAACAGTGGCGTAAACTACCAGGGGTGTAGATGGTGCGACTGTACCAGAGTCCGTGCCTCAATCAGACAGAGACATAATTCATAACTATTTAGGAATGTGTAAAGTTTTGTATAAAAACAGTGAGGTATTTCCTGAGGCTGAACATCAGTTCGACCTGAATTATTTTTCATTTTAAAACAAAAGGTGAAATGATTTGTTGATGTGATCTTGGATTTTCTCTTTGCCCTTTCTCTTACAGGAATTATCAGACTGAAAATAAATAGACATAGTGAGTTTTGGATAATAAGTACTCTCCTTCTTCTCCTTACTGCCTGGGCCTCAGGCTTATCTGTAAAGCTGGCCATAGACGCAAAGATCCGATCGTACGAATTGAGGATTTGCACAATTTTTCGGACAGTGTGTGGACTGTTCCGACTCTTGTCTTGGTATGGCAATCAATCAATATTTCTGTCAGCTGCCGATCATATCTCTGCATGTATTGTCAATCTGACGATTTTCACTGGGAGACTGTCACCAGCTTTGTCGGACATAAACTTCCGTACAATTGCTGTAGGGTGAGAACATCGGCTGATCTGTTCTTTTACTACTTTATTTGATCTGAATGGTTAGTGTCAGGTCGGGAGATGGGGACATCTGATCATCCGTCCGATATTTCAGGTAGATCTTTGCGTCTATGGCCAGCTTTAGGAGTATGTTGTACATGTTGTTTAACCAGGAGGGACCGCATGACTGTATGTGATGCTACACAGCATTATATGACTAAACCATCTTGCCACGGGTAGCACGGCATGAGGTCTGAAGGTCTCTCCAAACTGAAGGCCAGTGGTTCTACTTCTGAGCGTAGAAGTTGCACAAAAAATCCATTTATACAGCATCTGCAGCGGGGTCCAATGCCCACTGGGGCTGTCACCTCAGACCCCCTGCCCCAGCCAAATACCCCCTTTGCCCCGCATTCCTTATTTTCCCTTCTTGCAGCTATAATCATGGCCAGGGAGGAAGTAAGGGTCCAGCACCCATGGTTTCAGGTGGGGAGTGGGTCTAGTTTGGTGGGTCCCAAAATGGCTGAGTTTTTCCTGTTGTCCTGCCAGCCCAGTCCAACTCTGGATTTGTCACTTGTCTACCTCAAGGAGGGAGGCAGTTCTGCTATTCTCTTGGATATCTCTAAGGTTGTCCTGCATGTGGATATTCTGCCCCCAACCAGTGTTGGACTGGCTCACTGAGATACCAGGAAAACTCCTGGTGGGCTCAGGTGTGAGTGAGCCATCCTGCTTCTAAACATTTGGCCTATTTCATGGTCATTCCCTATTTCTATGAGAACAAAGAGACTAAATACTGTAGATGGAATAATAGATTATAGTATGTAAAGAAAAAAGACTAGTAGAACAGAGGTTGAGTGAGGAGAAGAAGAAAATAGTAGTGAGAGTGGGCCCCTGGTCTAAAGTATTTTGGTGGGCCCCTGGTCTAGGAGTTTTTGGTACAAAAAGGGGGGTTGTGAATGTACTCCTACGGCTAAGTAAAGTATATAAGTATAATGGAAGTGCTACTGACTTGGCACATTTAATCAGAGCACATTACTGTTCTCAGTAATTCAGTTTAAATGCAAGTGCATATGTTTACAAAAACAAGGGTTTTTAGCTACAAAGTTATGATCATAAAGTTGATAAGCCCCCATACCACGTCAAGGTAAACCCCATACGGTGGTCCCTAACTTGTTTACCTCTGGTCATAGTAAAAAAGGTTTAGTACCCCTCTGCATAGTAACATTGAAGTAGATGTGTCCTGAACCTTGGTTTGTCTGAGGGCTAGATCCTCCCCTGCCACTAACTAGCAGCTTTTAAGAGAGAGAGATTGCCCAAACCAACGCCAATTGCCCCTCTCTATTCAATCAATCAAAATCATCTGATCATCTACTGGTAGGACATGTGCATAGTTGGTCCTTTATGAACATCTGTGCAGGTGTATATCCAAAGGGTAAGAACTGGAAAATGGAGAAACAGATAGGTTCCCATGTTCTCCCCAACATCAGTATGTGAAAGCTTCACTTCAATTTGTTTCAAATGTTCCGTCACTGAAACTGAATAGGTTGCAATGATACTAGACTACCTCACTGATACTGGGCTGCAGTGATACAAGGGCTTCCTTGATTGATACAAGGCTACCCTGATACTGGGCTGCACTGACTGATATTGGGCTGCCCTAACTGATACTGGGCTGCCCTGTCTGATATGGCCTGTCCTGACTGAGATTGGGCTACCCTGATATTGGGCTACCCTGAAACTGGCTGCCCTGTTAACATATTTATTTCAGCTTTTGCTTTTATCTATTGCAGCTATCCCAGTTTCTGGGGTCCACTTGCAAGATGGCTGTGTTTAGACAACTGGGGCTTCTTCTGTGGAAGAATTACATCCTGCAGGTAAAAAGTTATGGCAATGTGGGACTATGGGTATGTTTGGCCATTAGTGCCTGTCCAGGCAAATAAAGTGATGCAGGAATGTAGTGTATAAATATTATTGATGGAGGGATGCACAGACTGGATAGTAGAGGGAATTTTGAGGTGGGTGCATGGACCTCTACCTTCTGTCTCTCTTCCAGGAGTGGGCACTGCTAAATGCATTATTCCTAAAGCTTTCTGTCCCCAGATGTTGTCGGACTACCATCATTTATACATTGAATCAATCAAGGCATGCTAGAACTTGTAGTTCTGCAATAGGTGGGGACCCAAGGTGATGAAAGAAAGTACTGTGATCATCCTTCACTTTCGTTTGAATTTCTAGTGGCAGAAGTATAACAATTATGGGTTCAATATACAGCTCTCTGTGCTTTGAGCAATTATCAGCTTCTTGCAGCAGTCCACTGTGTTAACAATTAGAAGCTGGAATAACCCTGAATTCATTTAGCTACAGTAAAACACTCATGTGTCTTCAGCCACATGACACTCATTAGCATTAATCTAATCATAATGAAGACAAATAAGCTAAAACAGCAAGAGCAACAAAGCTGTAGCCTTCAGTCTGTTTGGGTTCAAGTCAACCCCATCTTTATGTAAAAGTGGCGCATGAAAACATAGCTGGAGGTGTTAGGGCAGAGACACACGGGCAGATTTGGGGAGATTAGTTGCCCGGTGACAAATCTACTCTTCTTCATGGAGCAACTAATGTCCCTGAACTGCCACCCCTGCCTTCATGAATGCACTCTGGGACCCTTTAACAGTTAGTTGCCCTTCATTATACTTTAATATCATTAGAATCCCATTTGAGTACTGGAAACCAAAACAGCATTTTGTAGATTGGCACATAGCAATGGTTAGTGTGTTGGAAGAATAGCTTTCTCCTCCTGAGGAATCTGTACCCATTTTAATAAATGAAAGCTTGATGACCCCTCCAGCTGCTCGCTGGCACATAAGAAATAATGTTGGTTTACAAAAAAGTTCCATGGTCATGATTGGGCGTATCCAGCCTGTTGGTCTCCAGTTAGATAAATCTACACTATAGAATAATCACTTCCCTCCAAGTGTCCTGCAGTCCTATCCAGTCTATTGAGCTCCCCTAGGGGGTCCAAGTCACAGAACTGAAGTGCTCAAACAAAAGGTGACAACCAGGTTCTGGTGTCTGGTGCTGAACTGGAAAACCACAGCCTGCCCCGTGGTCAATAATGTATCTAGAGAAGTTACCAGCAGCAGCACACAAAGTCATTTGTGTCAAAAAAGTGATTTATTTAGCCCAAAAAAACATACACACTGGGTAAATTTTCTGGCCCCCTCCAGCCCTAACATTTGGGAAGAACTAAGCTAGGGGTATAAAATACCAGTCTAGCAAGACCCCCATCTGGAAGGGAGACAATGATGTAGAACAAATGAGTGGTTATGTAGGTAAGAATTAAAATATTGATGCATAATTTAAAAAATAATGTTGTTTTCATGTATCTTCCTCTGTGCCACAGAAGCGACAAATCCTTGTGACAGTGATTGAGCTGGCTCTGCCCCTCCTGTTTTCTGCCATCTTAATTGCACTTCGACACAGAGTCCAGTCTGTTACATACCCCAATGCCACCCTGTATAAAGAAATGTCTTTCCCGTACCTACCGTTTATCCCAGGCCCAAGACCTTGGGAGCTGGCGTATGTGCCTTCTCATAGCAAAGCCGCCCGCGAAATTGTCACAGAGGTAGGGCAGAGGCTTTCCCTCTATAGTGTTGGTAAGTAATGTCCAGCTGAATGTGTATGGGCAGCTTTTCATCCATAAGAACATTTGATCTACCCATTCTTTGCTTTTAACTGTTCAGCTCGGGGATTTCCCACAGAAGAGGATTTTGAAGACTACATCCAGCACAACAACCATTCAAGCAAAATCCTGGCAGCCGTGGTGTTTGAACACCATTTTAATGACAGTCAGGACCCTTTGCCACTGCAGGTAACTCGCCTAGACTTTGCATTAAACATTTAAAGGTGAAGGAAAGGCTAAAACTAAATAAGCTTTATCAGAAAGGTCTATATGAAGACACCAGTAAACCCTCAAAGTAATGCTGCTCTGCAGGGCCGATCTGGGCATGAGGCAAGGTGAGAATCTTGTCTCAGGCGGCACGGATCGGCCAGTTACCAGGGGCGGCAAAAAGCCACCTCTGGTAACTTTAAGAGCCGAATTTCCGTTTTTTAAAATGGAAATTCGGCTCTTCTAGTGCAGCGAGTGCACTCGCGTTCCCTCATCCACCCGCTCCAACGCTACAAATTAGAAGCGTGGAGCGGGGGGGGGGGTTGCGGCATTGGGGCTGCTGCTAGGGTTGCCACCCGGCTGGTATTTTACCGGCCTAGCCGGTAAAACACCAGCCAAGGCCGGGGCCGGTATTACAAATTTACTGGCAATGTAGCTGCCGGTAAATTTGTAATACCCCTTAAAAATGGCCCTTGCCTTGCCTTAAATCCAATGAAAAACTTACCTTTCTCGCGTCTTCAGCAGATCGCTCGCATGGCTCCGCCCCCTTTGCCGTCACGTCCCACCCCTTTTGACGTCACGTCACTCCCCCTTTTAGCCCCGCCCGCCGGTAAGGAAATTTTCAAAAGGTGGCAACCCTAGCTGCTGCCTTAGGCGGCAGTAGCCCCTGAAACACCCGTGCTGTTCTGAGTTCTCTGTCAAAAGAAACAGCATTCCTTCTATTGTGTACACATGGGCTTCTGTATCAGACTTACTGTTTTCAGCTTAAACCCCAGGGCGAGGGTTTGAGCATGCTCAGTTTGCGCCTCTCCTCCCTGCTGTAATCTGAGCCCAGAGCTATGAGGGAGCAGGAAGATACTCAGTCAGAAAGTGATGTCACACCCAGCTAATATGGCAGCTGATATTCTAAACAAATTTCTAGAGCTGTTTACTCAGGTGTGGTAAAGCGTTCTGCAGAATGAATATAGTGTTATAGCTTGCACTATTGTGGCTAATCTATTGGCAACAAACTGCTTCAGTAGTTTTTCTTCTCCTTTAATGACTTTTATCATTGCCAACAGGTGCAGCATTGGTTTGACATATCTGCTATCCACTAGCACTTTTTGATATATTCTTATTACTGACACAGGTCCGCTACAGGCTGCGGTTCAAATACAGCCCACGAAATGCCCCCATGAGTGAACAGACAGGACTGAACCCCAATGTGGACCGGAACTGGCACACCCGATATCTATACCCACTTTTCCAGATGCCTGGGCCACGTGAGGCTGGAGACAAGACTGGAGGCACACCAGGTGCTTTTTTTTTTTTTATTAAAAGTTGTTATGGTCTCTAATACCTGTACATACAGGATCACTCACAGTCAAGTGTGCAGCAGTACAGTCCACACAATACCACTTGATGTTGATAGTATGCATTAAAGGAAAACTATACCCCCAAAATGAATACTTGAGGAAGAGATACTTTATATCAAATTAAATGGCATATTAAAGAATCTTACCAACCTGTCCAGAAATACAGCAGCTCTAACTGTAACAGGAAGAAGTGTGGAAGCAAAAGACACAACTCTCTTTGTTAATTGACCTAACATGTTTGGTTTGTTTGTGTGCACCAGGAATCATACGATCGCAGAGGGTAGCCCTTATTTTTTAAAATGGCAATTTTCCATTTACGCTCATACTACTAAAAAAGTATATTATTATGAAAATGGTTTATTTACATGAAGCAGGGTTTTACATATGAGCTGTTTTATGCAATATCTTTTTATAGAGACCTACATTGTTCAGGGGGCAGGGCCGTATTTATATATAGGCACCCGAGGGCCTGTTCCTAGGGTGGCAGAATTGTGGGGGCGGCCCTCGGGTGCCTTAACTAGTGTTGCGTTTTCTAAAATAAAATAAAACTCCCTCACCCCCCCGGCACAGATTTCCTATTGAAATCCAGTGACGGAGCTTGGGGGGTGAGGGGTAGAGGGGCCAAGTCAGTGCCGAAGTGACTTCCGCAATGGGGGCAAACTTGGTGAACAGAAGTGATTTCCTATTGAAATCCGGTGACGGAGCTAGGGAGGTGAGGGGTGGGGGGAAGAGTCGGTGCTGAAGTGACATCATGCACATGACTAGGGATGGCGCGAACAGTTCGCCGGCGAACTTGTTCGCGCGAACATCCGCTGTTCGCGCTCGCCGGAAGTTCGCGAACGTCGCGTGACGTTCGCATTTTGGGTTCGCGTCAATTTGGCGCATTTTTTTTGCCGCATTTTTTTGCCCTCTCACCCCAGACCAGCAGATACATGGCAGCCAATCAGGAAGATCTCCCTGGACCACCCCCACACACCCCCTGGACTAAAAAAAAAAAAATGTGCATACCTCCCGAGTCCCAACTGTCCCTCTTTTGCGAGCTCAACCCTCTGTCCCTCATTTGTACTGGAAAGACCCTCTTTTTGGAGGACCCTCTTTCACTGGAAAGACCCTCACTGAACAGCCAGAAAAAGAAGCAAAGATTTGAACTTGGCTTTTGGCAGAGAGTCCAGAACAGCTAACAGGTGCAGGTAAGATACTTTGTAACACTTTTGACATAAGAAAATAATGGATTTTTCTTTTCCCTTGATCCCCCTCTGGCATGCCACTGTCCAGGTCGTTGCACCCTTTAAACAACTTTAAAATCATTTTTCTGGCCAGAAATGTCTTTTTTAGCTTTTAAAGTTCGCCTTCCCATTGAAGTCTATGGGGTTCGCGACGTTCGTGAACTGTTCGCGCGTTTGTCGCAAGTTCGCGAACGCGTCCGCGAACTTTTTTGCGGCGGTTCGCGCCATCCCTACACATGACACGGTGACATCACGTGCATGGCGCTCTGACGTCACTTCTGCAATGGGGGCAAACTTAGTGAGCAGAAGTGACATCAAGTGCACGGCGCGCTGACGTCACTTCCGCAACGTAGGGGGCGTATTTGGGTCCAATGCCTAGGGCAGCATCGGACCTAAATACAATTTAGTTTTCCTTTAATATGTACTATGGATCAGACGTTGCATCTTTTGCTTTAATACACGGAGATAGAATTAACAGTGGGTTATTAAATCCTCTCCTAGTAGAAGAGCAATGGGCTGATTTTCTGATGCCAGTAGTTGTTGTTATTGTGTATTTATCTAATTAACGTGCTGTTTTTGTATTCAGGGTACCAGCGGGAGGGCTTCCTGGCCATGCAGCATGCAGTTGATTGTGCCATTATGTGGTATCATGCTAACGAGAGCGGCCGCTCGCTATTGGACAGCATTGATGTTGCCATACGGCGCTTTCCCTATCCACCCTATGTTAATGACCTCTTCATCCTGGCTATCCAGAACCAACTTCCCTTGCTTCTTATGCTCAGCTTCACCTACACCTCGTTGAGCATTGTGCGTGCGCTGGTAATAGAGAAGGAGAGAAAATTAAAGGTAAACCCTGACTGCTGCATGGGGAAAGCTGAGTGGTGCTCATTGCTTTTGTGAGAAGCAGTTGGTTATAACAGACACATTTGGCATTCCTATCATCAGTTGTACACGTATAGAATCCTTTATCCGGAAATATGTTATCCAGAATTCTCTGAATTATGGAAAGGTTGTCTCCCATAGACTCCATTTAAACTAGGGATGCACCGAATCCACTATTTTGGTTTTTGCCGAACCCCTGAATCCTTTGCAAAACATTCGGCCGAATACCAAACCGAAGCCATATGCAAATTAGGGGTGGGAAGGAGAAAGCATTTTTACTTCCTTGTTTTATGACAGAAAGTCACGCAATTTCCCTCCTGCCCCTAATTTTCAATGCAAATTAGGATTCGGTTCTGCCTGCTGAAAAAGGCTGATTCCCAAATCAAATCCTGTATTCGATGCATCCCTGATTTTATCCAAATTTTTAAAATGATTTCCTTTTTCTCTGCAATAATAAAAAAAGCTTGTACTTGATCCAAACTAAGATATAATTAATCCTTATTGGAAGCAAAACCAGCCTATTGGGTTTATTTAATGTTTACATGATTTTCTAGTAGACTTTCCAAACTACAGAAAGATCCATTATCCGGAAAGCCCTAGGTCCCTAGTATTCTGGATAATAGGTCCCATACCTGTAGATGCATTGCACCAACTGTCAGTTTGGCTTTGTTGTGGATGCTTGACCATTTTGTTGCTTATTCTTTGTGATTATTCCCTTATCATTTGTTATGTACTTTTTTCCTTTTCTATCACTTCCTGTATTCATTGTCTTATGTACTTTATGTTGTGTTTATTAATGTAATGATGTATGATTCTGAACAACCTGAGAGAGTTGTAAGTATGTTTCTGACATGCCCATTTCTCACACACAGGAGTACATGCGGGTCATGGGACTCAGCTCTTGGCTTCACTCAACTGCCTGGTTCATCCATTTCTTTCTTCTACTCCTGGTGTCTGTCTTCTTTGTCACTTTGCTGCTGTGTATCCAGGTTTGTATCAATAGGTTGTCCTTGATAGTATCAACTGGATTCAAGCAGAGTGTGTTCCTGCAATTAAGCCTGCTACATTTGTAAATAGATAGTGTGTTTAATGTTATATAGCCAGCTCATATGAAGGCTTATGTATTGATGGAGCATGCAAGCATTTGCTCCAGTATTCAATACACATAGAATTTGTGCCTGTGCAGAGCAGCTTTGCCTTGCTCCAGTTCTGCCTTTAGTGTAAAGTGCAGTGCATAAAGGTGCAAGGTAGCACTGTACTTAAAGGAGAATTCAACCCTCAATTTAAAAAAACCCTACCCCAATTTTAAGCAGCAGCCTGGCTGCTACCCCGGGTAAATACTCTTAAGTCTTTACTTACCCCTTGGTGCAGATTCAGGGCATCATAGCCATCTGCCAGCTCTTCGGTAATATTCGTGTATTCTTCCTTCACGTCTGCAATTACCGTGACTTTCGGTGCATGCGCAGTTGTCGCAAGCACGGAAACTGCTCCAACTCTACATGCGCTGATACGTCTCTCTGATTCCGAAAGATTCCCGAAGACCAGGAAGATGGCTGCCGTGAACTCTGATGCCCTAAATCTCCACAAAGGGGTGAGTAAAGACTTAGGGGCATTTGCCCAGGGTAGCAGCTAGGCTGGGGTGGAGGGAGGTCTATGTAGTGTAGGGGGGTTTAGTTCTCCTTTAAAGAAATTGTTCAGTGTAAAAATAAAAACTAGGTAAATAGACAGGCAAAGGCTGGAGTGATTACATTTCTAACATAATAGCCATAAAACAACTTGTTCCGACTGATTACCAGGCAGTAACCAATCAACTTGAGGGGGGGGGGCACATGGGTCATAACTGTTGCCTTTGAATCTGAACTGAATGCTGAGGATCAATTGCAAACTCACTGAACAGTTATGGCCCATGCGGCTCCTCTTAAAGGAAAATTCAACCTGTAGGGAAGAAAACCCGTACCCCCCACCCCAGGTAGACCCCCCTCCCTCCTCTCCCCATGCTAACTACCCCCTCCCCCCCCCGGGGAGATGCCCCATACTCCCTACTTACCCCTCACCACAGATTGTTCCACCAGAGCAGTCATCTTCTGCAATCTCTGTACGCATGCGCAGAAATGCCAATCTCCCAGTCAGCTTACAGAGATTGCAGAAGTTTGCTGCATGCAACTTCACTGGAAGAATCTGTGGTGAGGGGTAGGTATGGAGTATGGGGCATCTCCCCAGGGGGGTAGTTAGCCTGGGGTGAGGAGGAAGGGGGGGTCTACCTGGGGTGGGGGGTATGTGTTTTTTTCACCCACAGGTTGAATTCTCCTTTAAGGTCGTTGACTAACTCGGAGTTAGAGAGCTGAAAAGCAGGAAGTAGTATTCTGGCTATTATGTTACACATCCAGTAACTCCAGCCTTTATACATTACATTTTTGGCTAACTAACTATATTAGAAACATTTTTTATTTTGCACTGCCTATATATTTACCCAGTTTTTATTTTTATACTGAACTGTTCCTTTAATGCCTACCCAAAACAGGTGTTCAAGACCCTGCAGGAATGGCCTTTAAGGGGATGTCGATGTCCCCACCCTATGTGCCTTTCCTATTGTATACAGAGCTGCTGGGTGCAGGTGCTTTGCACTGTTTTTTTCTTCCATTCACAACCAGTGATATATGAGTGCTATGGTGTTTTTTTCCCCATACGCTTCATCAGCCTGTGTTTATTTGTTATCCTCGGGTAGATGTGGATTATCAGTTTTGGAACCCTGTCCTACGTAACTAGTGTAGCCTTTATCCTTATATACGTAGTAAGTGTTCCCCATCTGTATTTGTAAATGTGTGACGATCCCAGGTCTTGTGATTTTCTTATGCATGTGACTTAGCATAGTGATTAATTTAATTAGAGAGAGCGCATCCGTGGTAAATAATGGGATATGCAATCACAAGACATTGCGCAGCATTAAGTCCTAGTTTGTTTTTGGGATAACAGGGCATGTTAAAGGGGGTGTTCACCTTTAAAACTTTTTTTTTTAGTTAAGTTGGTTTCAGATAGATCACCAGAAATAAAGACTTTTTCCAATCACTTTCTATTTGTGTTTTTCTAATATTGAAGAGTAAAGTTTAGTTTTTCACCCTCTAAAGCAGATCGGGGGGGGGGGGGTCGCCGACTCTTTAACTGTTGATACATTTCTTACCTTTGTCCCTGCTGAGCAGAATCTCTGGGTTTCGTTACAGGCAGCTGTTAGACTTGATACAATAGTTGCTAATACTACACAGAAACGGATCAACTAATTGTATCAACTAAATGTAGCAAATTGGAACAGTTCAGATTCTGCTCCTGGATCACTGAGCTGCCAGACTCAAACACCAGAGACACCGACATTCAACTTTATATTTCTGTTTTGGGGAAATGGTTAAAAATGAAAGATGGGAAGCAATTGTTTATATTGAACAATCTGAAAACAACTCAACTTGTTTGGAAGGTGGACAACCCCTTTAAATGGTAGACGTAATGAAAGCAGCTGTTAAAGGAGAATTCAACCTGTTAGTTAAAAAAAACCCATACCCCTCACACCACATAGACCCCCTCCCTCCTCCCCCAGCCAAATTGCTCCCCCCCTGGGAAATGCCCCAAACTTTTTACTTACCCCTCGGCGCATATTCTGTCCTCGGGGTTCACAGGTGCCATCTTCTTTCTCCGTCAATCTTCGGAAGGAAACTGGCGTTTTCGGCGCATGTGCAGTTGTTCGAGATTCTCCAACTGCGAATGCGCCTAATCTCCACTCTGCTTGCAAGTAAGCAAGTAAAAAATTTGGTGCATTTCCCCGGGGGTTGCTGCTGGTTTAATATTACTTATTTTTGTGGGGATGTGTGGGTTGAGGCAAAAAGAACAAGGTGGTGAGGATACAAATAGATAAAAAAAAAAAACCTAAACTCTATACAGACAAACGTATGGCGCGCTGAGCTGCTATAAGGAACAAATACATCTATGTGCTTCTGCATATTCCATGTCAGATCATTCATTTCCCTATTGACCAGCTGAGGAAAAAAAAAGACCAGGGGAAAGCTATTCTGTAACATGGACAATTACTTCTCACTCTTACTGCTTATATCACTCATTTTCAGAGCACTGCAGCAGGATTGCAGAAACCTCACTGTAGAAGTAGGAAACCTTTTATCATCATCATCCTGAATATGGATCAATACAACAACTGCTCTGCGTTTCCTTAGAGGACTGATGTGGTTTATGAACTGCATTTGCCTTTTTTCATGCATTGAAATATATATATTTATTTGTGTTCATTAACACACAGGCATATAATCAAGGGCAAAGAAACGACATCACTTATTATGGGATAAGGTTTGGAGATCTAACCTAACAGAGGAATACCACAGCTGACAACTGGAATGTTATTGTTCTTGTAAGAAATGCAGTTAGACAGCAGTGAGGTATTTTTTTGAGTAGAAAGTCAGTAGCAGAGGCGATAACATCCACAACATTATCTTTACCCAGAATTCTGTATATCAGCTTCAGCTTGAACACTCTGCTTGGGTTTCACTCTCCCTGTCTTCTGCTTAACATATCTAGAATGTAGCTGATATCATGTGACATTAAAGGGACAGACAGGGAGATTCGGGGAGATTCTGTCGTTTTTAGCAGGCGACAGAATCTCCCCGAATCTCCCTGTCTGTCCCTACCCTAAAATTGAACACCAGTGTTGGGCTGAAATCATTTATAGGAATAATAAATAAAACAACCTATATATATAGATATATAGATAGGAATCTTATCACATAGATATACTTATTTTTTTTGTGTAACTAGTTTACCTTTTTTCACTTTTCAGCAGTGAGTACAGTTTGATGTTTGATTACACTTATTTCACACAGGTCAGCAGTGAAGGTGCGGTCCTTACCAGGAGTGACCCCTCATTAGTGTTTGTCTATATCTTGTCCTTCTCAGTCTCCACCATCAGCTTTAGCTTCATGATCAGCAGTTTCTTCTCTAGAGGTAAAGACCTGTATAACTCCTGCGATAAAATCACCATTTCCTTTATCTGTCTTCATTAAGTCAAGTTCCTGCTAAATGTATATTCCTTGTAGGATCTCATGTAGGCAAATGGCCTTTATTTTACAGCAAACATGGCAGCTGCAGCAGGAGGCTTTCTGTATTTCCTCTCCTACATTCCATACTTTTTCATCTCCCCATGGTATGATGAGTTGAATCATGGTGCAAAAGTGTCATCCTGTCTTCTCTCTAATGTGGGCATGGCAATGGGGGCTCAACTCATCGGGATGTTTGAAGGCAAAGGTAAGCATTTAATGACCCTGTAAAACTAGCAGCGTTTAACATAGTAACACAGTAGGTTGTAAAAAGACACACGTCTATCAAGTTCAACCTGTTTCCAACGTTTTAGTTTATACTGTATATAACCTGCCTAACTGAGTATAGATAAGTATTTTGTTCATAATGTGGATGTATTTGGCAAGTTCCCATATATTTGTTGTTTTTCTGTAATCATAACATTGATGCTGAAAGTGTTCTCTTTGTTGTCCTTGCAGGTACAGGAGCTCAGTGGTGCAACCTCTTTACGCCTGTCAGTGTGGATGATAATTTCACATTGGGTCAGGTCTTACAGATGTTACTGTTTGACTCTGTTTTCTATTTCCTGGTTGGGTGGTACGTGGAGTCCGTCATGCCTGGAGATTATGGAGTACCCCAGCCTTGGTACTTCTGCTTCTTGGTGAGAACCACTTCCAAAGCTTATTGTATATGTTTATAAACGCCGAACATGTCAGACAGTGGTTCTGTACAGTTTACAGAAACAACTCACGAAATGCTCCTTTTTCAGTGCTGTGTTGACTATTCCATGGGTTTCTTTTTCTCATACTAAAATTAATTGAAAATAGAAAAAATGGGTACATAGACATTTTAGGGAAAGCAGAAGGATGCTCATTATGAACAAAAGTCTTTAAATAGCAATGGAGCGGGAAGCCCAGAAGGATCAGCAAATCCCCCCTTTTCCCTTTGTCCAGTCTATAAGACCAATTAAAAGATGCAAATTGCAGTATATCAGTATAAGGATTCAAGATTGTGTGCTTTGACATTAGTAAAGTTTAAGGACCCATGGAAGCATTGCCAGGTACCCTTAAGGTGGCCATACTCGGGGTGATAAAATCTGCCGGCAGACTAAGTCAGCAGCTTATTGGCCCATGTATGGGGCCCTCCGACAGGCTTTACCAATCGTTATCTGGCCAAATGGCGGTCAGCTGTCAATCGGACAGGACTAAAAATCCCATCGGATCGCGGCTGCATCTGTTCATTGATCCAACCGCCCTAGGGCCCACGATTGGATCACCCCGATATCACCCATGTCAAGGTAGGCATATCGGGGAGAGATCCGCTTGTTTGGTGACATCACCAAACGAGCGGATCTCTCCGTGTATGGCCACCCTAACTCATTGGTCTGACCAATGGCATTGTAATTGACCATGACTAAGGAGGTATTACTGTTTATGAAGCCTTAAAGCATTGGTTCACTTTTAATATGTTCTAAAATGGCCAATTTTAAGCTACTTTTCAATTGGTTTTCGTTATTTATTTTTTGTCTTTTTTTATTATTTGGCTATTTCCAATCTTTTTTAGCCGTGAGCCTTCAAGCAAGGAATTAGCACCTGCTTTGAGACCGCTGGTAGCAACATCCAATGGGTTGCTGAACAACATGTTGCTCTCGACTCACTGGCTGGGGATCACTGGTTTAGAACACGTTGGCTACATTTACAAACACAAATGAATCATTTTTGAAGACGTAATAGTTTTGTAAAGGGACAGTTTTTCTAGCTAGAAATCGGGGATTTTCCCAATGTGTCTTCCGCTACTTTGGCCGTGTTTGTGTTCTGAGTGTATGTTTTTAAACTCTATGCAGCCTTCCTACTGGTGTGGAAAACCACGGCTAGTGGAGGGTCTTGAAAAGGAGGATGACGAGGATCCCGAAAAGGCGCTGAAAGGAGAATATTTAGAGGAAGAGCCATCAGATTTGGTACCAGGAATACGCATCAAGCACTTGACTAAGGTGAGTATTTTACAAAGTTTCTACATGGAATACCTTGTTACATGATACTTCTGGATCTGTCTGATACTTGTTTGGGTGGCGCAACTGTATGTGCGATTTTCTATGTAGCCACTCATAATGATTTGATCCTTGCTTAGCTGGTCAGTGTCCAATTATATGATATTTGCTAGTCAAACAAGTGGAAGGGAGTACCTGTAGTGAATAGATCCTCGTCCCCTTGACTTTTGTTATTCTTTTTCTCCCAGGTATATCGTGTGAGCGGTAAGAAGCGTATAGCTGTGCGAGATCTCACTCTTAATATGTATGAAGGGCAAGTCACAGTTTTATTGGGACACAATGGTGCCGGAAAGAGCACCACACTTTCCATGTTGACAGGTAATGATTAGGTGGAAGATTGGCCTAGCATCATTGTGACATCCTTGCTCTGTTGTTTTTTTATTCCTTGCTCTAGTTGTTGTTTATTTATTTATTTTGATCTGATAATGCCTTGTGTTACTTAAAGGGATACTGTCATGGGAAAATAATTTTTTTTTTCAAAATGCATCAGTTAATAGTGCTGAAATCAATTTCTCAAAAGAGCAAACAGATTATTTTATATTTCATTTTGAAATCTGACATGGGGCTAGACGTATTGTCGATTTCCCAGCTGCCCAAAGTCATGTCACTTTTGCTCTGATAAACTTCAATCACTCTTTACTGCTGTACTGCAAGTTGGAGTATCACCCCCTCCCTTTCCCCCACCCAGCAGCCTAACAACAGAACAACGGGAAGGTAACCAGATAACAGCTCCCTAACACAAGATAACAGCTGCCTGGTAGATCTAAGAACAGCACTCAATAGTAAAACCCATGTCCCACTCCGTATTATTCAGTTACATTGAGAAGGAAAAACAACAGCCTGCCAGAAAGCAGTTCCCTCTTAAAGTGCTGGTACAAGTCACATGACTGGGGTAGTTGGGAAACTGACAAAATGTCTAGCCCCATGTCAGATTTCAAAATTGAATATAACAAAATCTGTTTGCTCTTTTGAGAAATGGATTTCAGTGCAGAAGTCTACTGGAGCAGCAGTATTAATTGATGTGTTTTGAAAAAAACACGTTTTCCCATGACAGGATCCCTTTAACCTATGGTACTATGAGTGTGGCCCAGTGTCTTCCATGCAGCAAATATTGCCTCACTGGCTTAGATATAAATGGTTGTTTACCATAACACATAGATTTCTTACAGTAACACCCTGTGAAACAGTCTTAAGATCTTAAGTCCTAGTGTTGCATGTGCCTTCCATGCCTTCTTTTCTTCTTTTTCCCCAGGACTCTCTCCCCCGTCATCGGGTGAATGTTATATTGGAGGCTATGAGATTTCCCGAGACACAGCTCTGATCCGTCGCAGCCTGGGACTGTGCCCCCAACATGATGTCCTGTTCCAAGGTCTTACTGTTGAGGAACACCTCTATTTTTATGCAGGGGTGAGGGAAATTTCAATAATTCAGGTCTAGACAATATAAACATAAAAAAAGGCAATATCTTGATGTTTTTGTAGTTCTTAAATGGTGATTTAAATGGTCACTAACTCATAGTTGTCTTTTTAATCAGTATCCTGATTTTCCTTCCTTGGCATTATCAGTTAAAGGGATGTCCACGCTGGTGCTGTCCAGAAGAGGTGGAGAAGATTCTCCAAATCCTGCGCCTGGAGGAGAAGCGCAATGCGCTTAGCACTCAGCTCTCCGGGGGGACATGTCGTAAACTGTCCATTGGCATTGCACTGATTGGAGGATCCAAGGTCAGAAAACTGAAGGGTGTGATGTTACAGTTTTTGCAAGATGGGGTTAAAGCTATGGCAGAGTGTTAATGTTGCTACTGCATAATGAGCATATATTCTTCTTCATAGATGAATAAACTATGACCACTGGGCGCTGTCGTTAGAACGTCATTGTTGATGCAGCCACGTAACATAAAGGCTTGATAAAGGGTCCTGTGAGGCCTGAAACGTTGCCACTCAAATGTTTTGAGCCAATAAAATCGCTTTGCTGAAAAGCTACTCATTCAACTGTGTGCTGCATTATATTGGACTTTGTATATCATTTTTCTGACCCGTGACAGGTTGGATTAATTACAGCTTTAGCACCTGATCCTAAGGGATTTCGCATGAAGTTTTAGCACTCCATCATTGTGCCAAATAACAAAAGGACATTTTGCCTTTACAGGTTGTGATGTTGGACGAGCCCACCTCAGGAATGGACCCAGCTTCCCGCAGGGATACGTGGGAACTCTTGCAGCAGCACAAACGTGATCGTACTCTGCTGCTCACCACCCACTTCATGGATGAGGCAGATATTTTAGGAGACAGGATTGCCATATTGGCTCAGGGTCAGCTCCAGTGCTGTGGGTCTCCACTCTTCCTGAAAAGCAAATATGGTAAGGGGGAAAGTTAATCACATGAGCACATCCACAAAATACTGGTATACCGTAGTAGTGAGCAAGAAAACACATGGCAGTTATGATGGGCGAATTTATTCGCCTAGCTCGAATTTGCGTCGAATCCCCGCGATTCACAAAATGGGCATGAAAATTCACCAGAGAAAATTCGCCGGCATCAATTTCCGATTTTCACGAATTTTTTGTGAAATCATTCAAAATTCACGAATTTTTCGTGAAAACGTTTGAATTGCACGAATTTAGTGAAATAGTTAAAAATTCACAAATTTATAGTGAAATTGCTTGAAATTCATGAATTTATAGTGAAGTAGTTCGAATTTCACGATTTTTTGTGAACTTTCTGATTTTGCTATTTTCATGAATTTTTGCAGAAGGGAAACGCCCCAGATTCGCCCATTACTACATGGCAGACGTTAGTCAATACGTTTACACTACCATTCCCTTTGGACTCTATGGAAAACTAGCAGTCACTATTCTGTTCTATCTAAGCCTACATAATATATGGGTAATGGGCCCCACAACTACATAATAAAAATCTAATACTGACACATAATAGATGTTAAACGTTCTCATAGCCGAACCCAGATAATATCATAGTACAGATATGCCAGAATATAAATAATGTTCTACACCTGTAATTTTTGAGGCAGTGGGACATGCTTTGTCTCGTGACAATGGCCCTTTCACGTGTGACCTACTTGATTTGCAGGTGCCGGATACCACATGGTCATGGTGAAGGAGCCACACTGCCAGGTGGAAGACATTACGGATCTTATTACCAGCTATGTGCCCAATGCCACCCTGGAGAGCAATGCAGGAGCAGAACTGTCCTACATTCTTCCCAAGGAGAGTACCCATAGGTAAAAGAATCACACAACACATTAGTCAGCTGATTTTAGTCATCCCATGCAGGGGTTATAAGGAAGTCCCCTAGGAAAGGGAGCTGACCTTTGCAAAATCCGACTTCCCTTCCTAGAAGAGGACATTTCTCTTTTGACTGGGCTTTAAATTTTTTATTTATTTATTTTTTCTCCTGGGATGGATCAGTGGGTTTTTGATATATGGATTCTTTCTTGCCCAGTCAATCAGTACTTGGTCTTTTCCCCCTCAAAGGTTTGAACCTCTCTTCTCGGAGCTGGAACTCCGTCGTGAAGAACTGGGAATAGCCAGCTATGGGGCCTCTGTTACCACAATGGAAGAAGTATTCCTACGGTAAGCACTGCCCGCTGGTGGCATTTCATACTGTTGTCTACCACACAGAATGCTTTGCTAGAGTGTGTGATATATTTGTTGTTGCCTCTAACAGTGTTGGGAAGCTTGTAGACACCAGCTTGGACATTCAGGCTATCCAGCTGCCTCCTCTTCAGTACCAGCATGAGAGACGCGCAAATGACTGGGGAGCTGAAGAATCCTGTTCTATGAGCGACTGCACAGAGGACAGCGGGACCCTCATCACTGAGGATTGCTCCAACATCAAGCTTAATGGGAAGGTGAGAGGCAAGGCATAGGGGAAAAGAAGATGTTATGGTGGCACCATGCCACCAAGGGGACAATAGAAGGTTCCAGTTTGAAGTGAACTTTAAAGGAACAGTAACATCAAAAAATGATAGTGTTTTAAAGTAATAAAATATATAATACAGTAGTAAAACTGGTGTGTTTGCTTAAGAAGCACTACTATAGTTTATATAAATAAGCTGCTGTGTAGCAACGGCCATTCAAAGGAGAAAAGGCTCAGGTTACACAGCAGATAGCAGATAAACTCTGTAGAACATAATGGTGTTATCTGGTATCCACAATCAGGGTCTATCCTGCCCATTTTGCCGCCTGAGGCGGCCTTCATTTTGCCTTCCCCCTGCCACTCACCTTTAGCGTTTGACGGGGTTTGGGGGGTCCACGTTGCTCATGCAGGGAGCCCAATTGCACTCTCTGCACTAGAAGAGACAAATTCCCAGGTTGAAAAACGGAAATTCGACACTTAAAGTTACCAGGAGCTGTATTTTTGCCACCCCTGGCAACCAGGGGGGGTGCTGCCCCCTGAGGTGAGTGCTTCAACTTGCCTCAATGGCAGAGCACCCCTGTCCACTATTTAACCTATATACACACACACACACACACACATATATATACACATATAGCCTTTTTCAATTTCCGCCATTGCTACATATAGTTATATGAACTATAGTAGTGTTTTCTGGAGCAAAAAGTTTTACCAGTACAGGGCAACAGTACATTATTTTTTCATTACTTTAAAACACTTTCTTTTTTTGGTTTTACTGTTCCTTTAAGTCTTCCCCTATTCTGAGGTACTGGTAATTGACTGAATAGTTGTGTTTGTCTGGGAAGTAGAGTAGGGGAACACAGTGTGTTGAAGAAGCTGATTGAAAGGAATGCCAAGCAGCATGTTTATCAGCCTTGTTTAAGGCAGTATTGTTGAAAACCTTCATGTTAAATGTGTATAGTAGTAGTCTGACCATGTTTCCTCTCACCCTGCATTTTTTGTGTCCTTTTCTTCCAGTGCACCCTTTGGTGCCAGCAGTTTTATGCCCTGTTTTTGAAGAGAGCTGCTTATAGTTGGCGAAACTGGAAGATGGTGGTGGGTCAGTTTCTGGTTCCACTTGTCTTCACTTCGTTAGCATTAGTAGTGGGCAAGACGTTCCCTGGTCCACAGGACTCCCCACCATTGGACCTAAGCCTGGAGCCCTATGGGCATATAATAGTGCCATATTCTCTTCCCCCTAATGCCTCCACCTTGCTTCAGAGCTTGGCTGATAACTTCAGAGATCAGTTTTCTGGACAGCAGACAGAGCCGCTGGAGGTGTTAGGTGAGTGCTGAACATTTGCTGTGGGAATATAGGGATGGTCTAGTCAATAATGCTACAGCAGCATTGATTTCTGGCATTTGTGTTCTTTCTGTCAGCTCTAAGGGGCAAATTCACTAAGATCTGAAAATTCGTTGGCTTCGCTAGCGTTCGCCGCATTTCGCCAGGTGAATTTTCGCCAGCGCTGCAAAAATTTACTAAGGCGCGAATTTACGTTTAGGTCGGCGAACGGTAGCGTAGTTGCGCTAGTGTTACTTCGCTAGGCAGAGCACAGTTACGCTAGCGAAGCCTAATTTGCATACGGCGGGAACTTAAACGTATAATAGAAGTAAATGTTCCAGCCACTACATTCCACTACACAAGCCCAGGAAACCTTTAATAAATAAAATAAAGTTGTCCTATTGCCCTAAACATGTGCCCCCTGTATAGTTGTGTTGCCATATGTTAGGAAATGTAGAGGGGAAGGAGAGTAACCCCCCCCCAAAAAAAATCGATCTTTTTCAGACTATCACCCTACAGTGGTAAAATACGCCAGCGTTTTTTTGGGACTTTGATTTTTTTTTTTTTCAACCTCCTATACATTGTATTGAACTTCGCCTGGTCTGACCAGGCGAAGTAAAGTCTAACGTAAGTGCTAACGTTCAGGAAAATGTTAGTGAATTTACGAAATTACGATCCTTCGTCAGTGCACAACTTCGCCTGGTGTAAGGGTGCGAAGTTGCGCAAGTCTATCTATTTCGCTAGCGAAAATTCGCCAGAGCCAGTGTTAGTGAATTTCCGAAGTTACGGATTGATGTCACGCTGGCGAATTAGCGCTAGCGTTAGACGCTTCGCTCTTTAATGAATTTCTGACTAAATGTTCTGATACTGTCCACATTATATTTACATTTCTGAAGGTATGGCTTACTGAACCAGTGAAAGTCCAGGAATGCCTCTAATAACCATCAAGTTCTGTTTCTTTAGACAATCTTGACAACTACCTGTTGACCAAGGCTTCAGAAGAAGGAGCACTGTTTGCCGAGCATTGTCTTTGTGCTGCCGACATTCAGACTCATGGCTCTAGGGTTAAAGTGACGGCTCGTTTCAATAACCAGGCTTTCCATGCGGTCGCCTCGGCGCTTGTCCTGGTCGATAATGCGCTCTTCAAGTTGATCGCTGGGCCGGAGGCTTCCATTTCTGTAACCAACTATCCTCAACCACGAAACACCACAGAGACCGCCCAAGATCAGCTACAAGAGTAAGGAAATGTAACGGCATATCAAAGGTTAAAATGTACATAGTGGCAGCCAGTTGCCTTGTTGTCTGAGGCTTTCCTATCAGTGTTAATAGGCAGTAGATAACAATAATAAGTGTTAATGGTTTGCTTTCCCAATTGACTCACAGGATTTAGGAGGGGTAGGGTTTATAGGGAAAATATTTTTAAGGGCAGTAGCACAAGGGAAGATTTGTCTCCTGCAAATTCTTTGATTCAACCGTGGGCAAAAATATCCCACAAAAGTCTCTCCATTGCTGGTAACTGAAATTATTGGCAGTATGTCCAACGTATTGCTATATTGCCCAAATTTGCATTCAGAGGAAACTTCGGGCGATTTATAGATACGTTGGACCTACTGCCTGCGATTTCAATTACCGGCAGTGGAGAGGAATTTGTCGTATGCACCCATATAAACAAATGAAAAATCTTCCCATGGGCCACTGCCCAAAAGGGGTTGTTCAACTAAATGCATCAACAGTTACAGAGTCGGCGGCCCTCCACTACCAGAGATGCTTCAGCAAGAATGTGGAAATGAACCTTTAAACTTCAATATTAGAAAAACAGTTGCAACTAGAAAATAGAAAGTAATTGTTTATGGAGAACAATCTTTTGAACAATTGAACTGAAAAAAAGTGTTTGGAAGGTGAACAACCCCTTTAATTGACCCGATAGACCATAAGAAAACAGTGAGTTTAAATGTACTAAGTGGCTAAGTTTAGGCTATTTCCATACATCACTGAAAGGAACTGTGGGTAAGGGGTCGTCCAGTTGGGCGGGTTTCATGGTAATGCTTTGTGTTTAATTGCAGGGGACAGGCTGGCTTTGCCATATCCATTAACCTTCTATATGGGATGGCGTCTCTTGCAAGTACCTTCTCTCTCTTGTTGGTTGGAGAGAGAGCAGTGAAGTCCAAGCACGTCCAGTTTGTCAGTGGAGCCTCTGCTCTAAGCTATTGGCTGTCTGCTCTAACCTGGGACTTGCTCAACTTTATGATTCCTTGCATCTTCATGCTGGTGAGTTAGAGCTTATTCCAGAAACTATCCATCTACTGATTTACTCTTATTTTCTTCTCTTAACTCTCAAGTTCCATCTTGGGTTCATGCCTTCCCTGGTCCTATGACCCTTCTCTGGTCTTATTTTTGCTACTACTGTACTATTTGTTGTCCCGTCCCTCCTGTTTGAACAATGTATTCCCTCTTTATAGGCAGTGTTCCAGGCATTTGATGTGCGTGCTTACACGGAAGAGCATCACCTTGTGGATGTGATGCTGATGTTGCTCCTGTATGGTTGGGCTGTGATCCCCCTAATGTATTTATTTAGTTTTCTGTTCACCTCAACGGCCACTGCCTACACTAGGCTCACCATCTTCAACATCTTTTCTGGCACTGCCAGCTTCCTCTCTGTTACCATCATGAGCATTCCAGGTGAGAATATCTATGAAGTTTTTCTAGACTTCCTTTAGACCTCCCTTTATTTATTGCAGGGGTCCCCAACCTCTTTTGTTTCAGGGACAGTATTGAGGCAAAAATGTTTTCAAGGACCGGGGGGGGGGGGCTCCGGGGGTTGAGGGGGGTCAGCAGGGTCGGGAGGGGTGTAGGTGTCCAATTCCAATTTGTCGCCCCTGCGTCCATTGTGTCGCACCTTGTAAAGGCTCCACGGCCAACTCCAGCACTACCCTCGGCCCAGTGGTTGGGGACCCCTGATTTATTGCATGCTATGGAGTCGGGAGGGGAGTAGGCGTCCAATTCCAATTTGTCGTGCCTCCGTCCATTTTGTTGCACCTTGTAAGGGCTCCGCGGCCAGCTCCAGGACTGCCCTCGGCCTGGTGGTTGGGGAGCCCTGATTTATTGCATGCTATGAAGTGCTCTGTAATGTTCCGTGCTTTTAGGGTTGCCACCTGGCTGGTATTTTACCAGTCCGGCCGGTAAAAATTATGATTGATCAAATGTTATTAAAAGGAAGAAAAAATAAATATATAGGAAGGCCAGTATCTTTTTCCAAAAAGGTGGCATCCCTATGTGCTTTTAAAGGAACAGCTCAGTGTAACTGGATGTCTAACAGAACAGAACACTACTTCCTGCTTTTCAGCTCTCTAACTCTGAGTTAGTCAGTGACTTGAAGAGGGACCACATACTTGCTCACTGAGTTTGCAATTGATCCTCAGCATTCAGCCCAGATTCAAAAGCAACAAATATGACCCATGTGGCCCCCCTCAAGTCTCTGATTGGTTACTGCCTGGTGACCAATTAGTGGAAAACAAGAGAGCTGCAATGCAGGAAGTAGTGTTCTGGCTATTATGTTAGACATCCAGTCACTCCAGCCTTTATACATTACATTTTTGCCTAACTAACTATATTAGAAACATTTTTATTTTGCACAGCCTATCTATTTACCCAGTTTAAATTTTTATACTGAACAATTCCTTTAATCTGTTCTCTAATGTGCATTTGTCCGTCGCAGCCCTTGGCCTGGTGGATCTGTCTCACATACTAGATGGCGTTTTCCTGGTCCTGCCAAATTATTGCTTGGGACGTTCGTTCAGTGACTTCTACCAGAATTATCACTTATTAAAGTTCTGCCATTCGTCTCCCCTTTCAGTGTTCATCTGTAAAGAATTCAGTGAGTAACAGAAGGCTGTGAATTCAGCCACTCTTGAATATATGAATATACAGTTTGATGAAGCTATATTTGAAGTGACCAGTGATAAAATTGGTTTTCATGTTTCTTACAGATATCACCTATCAGGACAACTACTTTTCGTGGTCTTCACCAGGGGTGGGCCGGTATTTGACCTCGATGGCTGTTCAGGGCTTCACTTTCCTTTGCCTCCTGTTTATAATTGAGAGCCAGATATTCTGCCGTTTGTATAATCTGTGTAGGACCTACAAAGAACACCACTGGGTAAGGAGGCTGGATGAGAGTACTGTGGGTTGGTGGACCAATAAATTGTGTAGCCTCATTTTTGGCATTTCAAGGTTCACCCACGCATATTTTATATATATATATATATATATATATATATATATATATAATATATCCTCCACATTCATTTTGTCTTGTACCATTGGCTGTTTCCCATGCAAACTTTCATGTCGTCGTAAGTACTTACACAAATTCTTTTTTCCCCAGGCTTCGCTCCCAGAGTCCCCTGTTTCTCCCCCAGAGGATCGAGATGTGGCAGATGAGAGAAAAAAAATTCTGGAATCACCCTTGGAGCAGCTGTCAGCACTTAGCAGCCCCCTGGTCATCCGTGAGCTTAGCAAGGTGAGCTGTGTTAATTGTACCCTATGCAATTCACTGGAGCCTGAACTGAATACTGATTTATTTATTAATAGTGGGGGTTATGACTAAATCATTAGGTCTGTGCTCTCTGAAACAGTGAAAAGTTACAGTTCCCAAAAGAATATGGTTCTTTAAATATAGTCAGAGGTAAGTCCTACAGTGTAAGGGCGAAGACACACACATTGAAATTCGTCGCCACAACTCGCGTCCGGTGTTGTGCATTTTAACGTTGGGAAGGGGCCCCCTGGGACTGCCGGGAGGTCCCTTGTTATGCGGCCCTTGTAGGTCCCTAAGGGCAGAGACACACAGACAGATTTTCGGAGATTAGTTGTCCGGCGACACATCTCCTCTTCTTCGGGCGACTAATCTCCCCGAACTGCCTTCCTGCTGCCAAGAATGTAAATTGCCGATGGGATGGCACTCGGAGCACTTCAGGCCACTTTGTAAAACAAAGCACTCCTGGTGCTATCCTGCCTGGCGATTTACATTGTAGCCACCGGGAAGGCAGGGGAAGGCAATTCAGGGATATTAGTCACCCCCGAGAAGAGGAGATTTGTCGCCGGGTGACTAATCTTCCAAAATCTGCCTGTGTGTCTCTGCCCTTAGGCTCCAGTCGAACCCTGTGAGTACCTAACTTGAAAGTGCATTAGTTTTCTATTATTATTATTAGTATTATTATTATTAGTATTATTATTAACCTAGCAACCCTGCACTGATATGAATAATAAACTTGGAATATGACTAGGAGAGGGCCTGAAAGGAATGATAAGTAATAAAAAGTAGCAATAACAATGCATTTGTAGCCTTACAGAGCATTTGTGTTTTTAGATGGGGTCAGTGACCCCCCCCATTTTAACGTTGGAAAGAGTCAGATGTAGAAGGCAAATAATTCAGAATTATTCCTGTGTTTTGGCATATTCTTTAAAAGTTAATTTAAAGGTGAACTGCCCCTTAAAGACAAACAAATAAATAAATAAATATCAATATATAAATAAATAAATACAGGTATGGAATCCATTATCCAGAAACCCATTATCCAGAAAGCTCAAAATTACGGAAAGGCCATCTCCATAGACTTCCTTTAATCCAAATAATCCAAATTTTTACAAATAGTTTCCTTTTTTCTGTGTAATAATAAAACAGTTGCTTGTACTTGATACCAACTAAGCTATAATGATTCCTTATTGGAAGCAAAACCAGCCTATTGGGTTTATTTCATGTTTACATGATTTTCTAGTGGATATAAGTAATGAAGATCCAAATTATGGAAAGATCCATTTTCCAGAAAGCCCCAGGTCCCAAGCATTCTGGATAACAGGTCCAATACCTGAATAAATATATAGATAGATAGATATAAAACATTTTTTTTTATGTTTGTTTATATCAGGTGGTTAAACCTAGAGCAGAATAGAGAACAATGAAGTTGGAAAGAGCAGTAGTTGGTATCCATCACTTTGTTTTTATATATAATAGGTGTACGGGCGCCGTGCCTTGGTCCTAGCAGTAGACCGTATATCATTAGCAGTTGGACGAGGCGAGTGTTTTGGCCTACTGGGGTTCAATGGAGCTGGCAAGACCACCACATTCCGCATGCTAACGGGAGATGAAACTGTCAGCTCTGGAGACGCTTACATTGATGGGTACAGCATCCTGCGCAGCATCAAGAAGGTAACGCAAAGTATCTGAGTCTGCTTGCCCCATAGAGAATGCTGTGTGTATTGACTGCATGGTTTTCTAAACTCGTTCACTCATATCCCAAGGTTCAGCAGCGAATCGGGTACTGCCCACAGTTTGACCCTCTGCTGGACCACATGACCGGGCGTGAGACACTCTGCATGTATGCCCGTTTGCGGGGGGTGCCTGAGGGATACATTAACAGCTGCGTAGAGAACATGCTGCGTGGATTGCTCCTCGAAGCCCATGCCAACAAGCTGGTGCGGACTTACAGGTAAACTAAAACTACTTACCATACATAAAATTAAAAGGACTTCAGGGTATATTTATCAAAGAGTGAAGTTAAGAGTGAAATTCCACCACTCTCCATTCATTCCTTTGGGATTTTTAAAGGCATATTTATCAAAGGTTGAAATTTCACTTTCACCCATTGATAAATTCTCCTTTCAAAATCCCATAGGAATGAATGGATAGAGGCGGAATTTCCCTCTAGTGGCGGAACTTCACTCTTTGATAAATTTACCCCTTCTTCTTCACTAGCAACACTTGTGTTTAATTCACATCCCAAGTTGTGTCTTCCTTTACCTTTTCCAGTGGGTCTCCTCCTTCTTCACTCTGTATTTAGCGATTATTCCTTCCCCACATTTCTGAAAGTTCCCTTTATGATTCTTCTCTCTTCCTTTTCTCTTTCCTTTTCTCTCTTCCTCTTCATTTCAGCGGAGGAAACAAGAGGAAACTCAGTGCTGGAATCGCTCTGATTGGAGGGCCTTCCGTGATCTTCATGGACGAGCCATCTACTGGAATGGATCCGGTTGCCCGAAGACTGTTGTGGGATGCAGTGACGAGAACACGGGAGAGTGGAAAGGCTGTGGTCATTACATCTCACAGGTAAGGCAGGGAGGAGTGCAAATAAAGGCATAATGGAGCCCTCTGATAGGGTAGAATGTAATTAAGATTGTTTTGCAAGACATATTGAGATAGCTAAGTACAAGTATGGAATCTGTTACAGGTATGGGACCATTATCCAGAATGCTTGCGACCTGGGTTTTTCCAGTATAATCTGTTCAGTATTTTTATACCTTAAGTCTACTAGAGAATCATGTTAACATGAAATAGGCTGCTTTTGCTTCCAATAAGGATTCATTATATCTTAGTTGGGATCAAGTACAAGCTACTGTTTTATTATTATAGAGAAAAAGGAAATCATTTTTGAAAAGTTGTATTATTTGGATAAAGTGGAGTCTATGGGAGACTGCCTTTTTCAGTAATTCGGATGTTTCTGGATAGCGGGTTTCCGAATATGGAATGCCTGACACCTGCAGTTTTATGGATAAAGGGTTTGCCTGATTTGGATATGTGAAGTAATATGGAGCAAAGTTATCCTGTGGTGGTAACTTTATGTTTAATATTCTAACCTCTGTTAATTGTGGATTGACTGATGTTGTTTTACTGCACTGGGGAGAACCAGTCCCATTTGACTTTGCAACAGTAACAAAAACAAATGGTTTAATGTGTCACTTGCTAACATCCCTTTGCTTTTCTCTTGCCCCAACCAGCATGGAGGAATGTGAAGCTCTATGCACACGTCTCGCCATCATGGTGAATGGACAACTAAAGTGCCTCGGAAGTCCCCAGCACCTAAAGAACAAATTCGGGAGTGGCTACACGTTGCTGGCAAAGACCACCAGAGGGGCTGAAGATCTGATGGCTTTTAAGGATTTCATTGAAACAATATTCCCAGGTCAGTTTGGATAAAGCATATTTAAAGGGCAAGGAAAGCCAAAGAAATCTATCTCCAATATACTTTAATTAAAAAACGTGTACTGTTTTTATAAGAAACATCTGTATGTAGTGAAATTCTCCCTTCATTTACTTCTGTGCATAGGAATTGCTCGACGGCCCCTAACTTCTGGCAGGGAAACAATCATACTTATGAACAGCAGGGGGAGCCCCCGCCTTACTTACCAGCCAAGCAGCTTTGTTTTTTGATAATTTATGACGATCCCTAAGAAGCCCAGACCACACTGAGCATGTGTATGTAGTCTAGTCTTACAAAGATGTATAACAAAGTTACAAGATGACAGCCCCCTGTGGCCAACTTTGAAAGCATAAATCATTTGTTTGATTAGGCTTGTGGTGCAGTAAGTTCATGTTTATGTTTAGTATACAAAATACAGCATTTCTAGCCTTATTCTATTTTACACTTTCCTTGCCCTTTTTAATAGTAAAATCCTCATGTCTGCATTAAAAATACCTTAGGAATCATAACATTGTACTGAGGTTTATGGAGAATATGAAGCATCCCTAGTATGCGATGAGGAAAAATATTAATAATGAATTAGAATGCTTAACAATAAACATGCAAATGGCAATTTTCCAAGCATCTTCTGTCTCCCCTGCAGGCAGTATACTGAAACACGAGCATCAGGGTATGGTGCATTACCATATAACCAGCCAAGAGTTGAGTTGGGCACAGGTATGAGAAGAGATTGACCTCACATCACTTTTATATGCATGTGTGTGTAGTGCAAGTTAACAGAGCCCTGTACTAAATGTAATAAAAAAGATCAATACACATGGAATACAGCTCCTTATAATTGTTTAGTTATATTGTGCCAATGCTTTGTATGAAATTAATATAAACCAGTATCGTACAATAATTTGCTGAAAACGGAATCATTAATGGAAATCTGTATGCGGGGTGGGGTAAAGCTTAGCATTCTAACACATTTTTTTTTCTTTGTAGGTGTTTGGGACTTTGGAAAAGGCCAAGGAGAAGTTTGATCTGGAGGATTATTGTGTCAGTCAGATCTCACTGGAACAAGTCTTTCTGAGCTTCAGTCACTTCCAGCAGTCGCCAGTGGGTGGCGTAGTATAAAAGGCATCTGCTGTTGTGTGCCAAGCACAGCACAGTCAGCTCCGTCCGAACTCCATGAAGAATAAAGGAACTCACTTGGGTTCAGACTGTTTGCCTAATTGGAATAGAGAGAGCCACTGACATTGTATCTGTCCAAAACCGATGCTCCTACATATGCAGTTAGGCCCCTTCTGTGTGTCCATCCAGAATCTCCCCTTCTGCATGTCTGTCTGGTGCCGTCTCACAGCGATTGGTTTAATGTGTACCTCCAAGGTGTCCATCCAGACCTTACCTTTCTGTGTGCTATTTAATTTATTTTGTCCTTCTGGGACTATTTGATCTTATTCCCCTTATGCCACCAGCTGGCTTATCCACAGGACAACCTGTCTCTTTAATAACAGTGAGGTCCCTCTGATCAGATCTGCTTTTTGATGGTTATGGCTCCCTCTGGCCCATTCCAGTAACTGTCTCAGAACAGCACTATCTCACTTGGACTGGATCTTTGCCTGGTGCTGTGGTAGCCAGAGATTGGCCTGTAAGCAGGATCATCTGACATTTCACTCCTTCCCTCCTGTTTGATTTATTTTTATACCACGTCCACTACATACTGCACTTTGGATCGCACTCCCTTTCATTCGACTCCTGAGGGACCTGCACCCCACCACCCACCCACCCCTTCTACAGCAGTGACTTTTGTGACCCTTAATTATTGGCATCCATACTTATGCCTCTGAGAGTTCTTGATTCGTTAATTCCTAATCACAAGGCTGGAAACATGCCTACAGTTCATTTGATTTAAAAAAAATAATAATAATAATAATATGAAAGATTTTACAATGGTCTCTTTTGGCAAAGAAGGAGTTAAAATTAGGAAGGGACTTGGTAGAACACAACGTGAACTGGGTGAATGCTTTCATTCGGCCCTGCTGGTCTCATATCACAGGTGGCAGTTGCCCAACTCCCCGCGGTGCCTTACTGCTTCACCAGGTTGCCCCAGAAGAAGGTGCTGGGAGTGTTACAGCTGCATTCAGGGAGTGGAAACAACATTTCACCCTTTTGCTACCAAAGGAGCCTACTGTTACTGCCAGTGCAATGCAAATGTTCCATAGCAAAGTGCACATCCAATATAATGAGTGAGAATCCCTTAGGCTCTAGGCTTGGTGAGGCATATTGTAATGCTCTGTGTGTTTTTGTCAGCACAACCGTGTTGGAGAGAAATATTCTGCAAGGTCCCTTCTGTCTTTGTCCTGTGAACACAACACTGACTGCTCCAAGCAGGAACTTGATTGTATAAACCTAATAAAAATTATTTATGCTGCTTTTTTGACAGCTCTGTCTCCCTGTTGTTTATTCTGTGATACCTTGGTACAGCGGGGACTGAAGAGGTGACATTCATACAGCAATTACAGTTAGGGGAGTATTTTGTGAGCACCTCCTTCAGCGGCTCAGACCTGGCGAAGTTCAATACAACAGATAGGAGTTTGAAAAAAAAATTAAATTTTTTCTAAGTCCCAAAAAAACACTGGCGTCTTTTACCTTTTGTAGGGTGATAGTCTGAAAAATAGTGTAATTTTTTGGGGGGTTACCCTACTTCCCCCCTACATTTCCTAACATATGGCAACACAACTATACAGGGGGCACATGTTGGGCAATAGGACAACTTTATTTTATTTATTAAAGGTTTCCTGGGCTTGTGTAGTGGAATGTAGTGGCTGTAACATATACTTCTATTATATGTTTAACTTTGCGCCGTATGCAAATTAGGCATTGCTAGCGCAAATGCACTTTGCCTGGCGAAGTAACAATAGCGCAACTTCGCTAACGTTCGCTGCCCTGGGCGGGTTGGTGACAATTAGCCTGGCGAAGTGCATTTTCGGTGCCTAGTGAATTTGCCCCAATGTATATTCCTCTGAGTTACCTTTACTTGTACACACAGCATTGAAAAGAAACAGGGCCGGATTTACCTAGCAGGCGCCCCTAGGCCCGCTTTAATTTGTTACCCCTGTCCCCTCCCTTTTATATGCTCAAATTTTCATCATTGGGATGGAGCAATGGGGACAGGCACATGGGAAATTTAAATTTCTGAACCAATGTGGGTGTGGTTGGGCAGCATGCCGCCCTCTAAAATCCTGCCTCTGACATTGTTACAAAAATATCCAGGGCATGGAAGAACCTAAAATTGGCTTCCAGGTGATTTTATGGGAGCAAATGGCATTCTCCCTCAATCTGCTTAACTGGTCTTCAGGCTGGGCCCCCATGACCAAGGTTGTGACCCCCTCTTTCCCTTCAGTTTGGGAACCACTGCCTTAAAGGAGCAGTTAACCCTTCCTTAAACCCCCCCCTCATAGACCCCACTCCCCCAATACTCACCCCTCACTGCAAATTCAGGTGTCCGAGGTCACGGCATCTTCTTTGGTAATATTTGTGTCTTCTTTCGACTCTTCTGCGATTCCCGAGATTTTTGGAGCATACGCAGTTGTCCGGAACTGGGAAATTGCTCCAACTGCGCATGTGCTGAAACTCCACGGAATACAAGAAGATTACTGATGAGAAGGAGAAGGCTGCCTTGAACTCCGACACCTGAATCTGCCGCGACGGGTAAGTTAGGGATTTTTCTTTATTTAGAAATAAAACAGAACATGAAAATAACAAACAGAATAACAGATAACTAACAAAACAAAACTAACAGAAAACTAATTATTGAGACTTATCCCCCAGATTCCTGAGGTCATGATGAGACCTTCACCAAACCCACCCACATCATTCCATCAGAGAAGAGGCATCTCTTAAAATCCATTCCTTTGTTCATAATGGCCTCCAATCCACCTTCTGGAAGACACACCATATGCCAACTCTCAGGAACGGGGGAAAAAAATAATGCCTGGGAAACCTGCATGAGCACATTCTCTGCCAGAGGGCACTGCCTAAGAAAATGCTCTTGGGATTCCTCCACACCACATTGCCAAGGGCAATCCGTGCCTACAACAGACAGAGACTTAAAGTTTCCTCTGACAAAGAGTTTTCCCTGCAGAGAGAGCTTTGCCAGATCAAAAAATTTAGGGGGCAGTTGCTTGCTGGTTAAATTGCACAGGCTCCCAGCCAAGGTCCCCCCACAATCCTTCAGAGCTAGTGGAACAGCAAAATAACAAATAAAAAAAATAAAACCAATTGCAAACTGACTCTGAATATCAATCTTTTCATCATACAAAAAGCTAACTTAAAGGTAAACAACCCCTTTTGCCCAGTTAATATAGAGAGCATTTTCCTTGGCTGCTGAATTTCTGGAGCACCCAGTAAGTATTATGATGGCCAACATCCACTAGGATTCCTTTTGCTGTTGCTGCTCTGTAGACATAGTGGGTGGCACTTGATGGGGTACGTGTGTGATTCTGCATATTTCTAGGGAAAGTCATTTGCTCACCCTGCAATTATAAATATGTATTAACTGGAATGAAAATATCCATTAGCTGCTCTTACAGCAATGTCTTAGTGCATTGTACTGAGCAGCATCAAACTGCTGCAGAATTCTATCTGAGCTGCAAAGGGCGCACATAAAGGCACAGAATAACTGAAAGTTTCACCTCCGACTTTTGCCACAAATCTCATACCTGGAAAACAAGGGCCTTCCCTTTCATCTTTCTGTGAGAGACGCTGAACCAAAGCCAATGACTTCACATAACCAGACATTCAGGTTTTAAAGTGAAAGCTTTATATTTAAGCAAGGGAGTGGGTGTGGGTGGTATCAGGCAATCTACTGGTGGGTGCAACTCTCCATATGGCCACAATTCACTGGGATTCTAGGGCAAATAGCTATATTGTTGGTTTAAAAAAAAAAAAAGTGTTAATTTCAGTGGAATAACTAATGCGCCGGGCTCCTCTGAAGATTTTATTGCAGGAGCCCGGCACACACTAGTTATGTCACTGGTTAATGTAATGCATCTGATATTGCATCAGATAGCTGCAACACAAAATGTACATTAATGACCCTTAATGTGTGGATATTTTTTTTTAATGAAGCCCAAATGTGCTTCATCCACCCAAGAGCAAAAAGGTGCAGCAAGGGTGCAGTGACTAGCATTCAATTTTAGGCCTTGGCTGCTAGGCATGACTGGATACAGTGCAGTCCTGTAGAAACAGACATCAGGCTGGTGCCAGAGCATTTAATCTACGGCTCACCTGCTCCATGGCCCACCAAGTTTAATATGCAATGAGCTTCAAACTGCATAAGGATTACATTAGTAAGTTCCTAGTGCAAGGCTCATTTGTCAGCCTTTGCACACACACAACATAAAGCTGGAGTGGCACGTGAAAGTTAATGAGCAGCTTTAGTCCCTCCTTCCAAATAAATGCTCCGACGCTCCATTGTATGTCTCCAAGGGCTCACAGGAATAGACACAAGCAATTCTTTTCAATGGAGGCTATACTCACACAAGCGCATGTAGGTGCTGAACGCAGGTTGAGAAACAACATGCATTTTTCCTGTGCTCCCGCGCGGCTGAACGCAGCAAAACGGAACGCAGGGAAAAAACGCTCATGAGTAAGAGCCCTTCGTAAAGCTACTGATGGACTGCACATGATGACAATGCCCTCCATCATACCAAATCTGGGCAGTTCCACTGGAATTTGATGGATTCAGGCCCGGACTGGCAATCTGTGGGTTAGGGCAAATGCCAGAGGGGCTGCTATAAGGTGCCATAGAAAGTCAGTATTTAGTGGGCTGGTGGGGACTGTTTGGGCCTCTATGTGGGCTGATTGGGCCTCTGTGTACCTGAAATGCCAGGGCCTATTTTGATTCTCAGTCCAGTCCTGGATGGATTGCTTCAAGGCACCAAAGACTTCTTTATGCCGTTTAATGCAGTTTGCCCCCGATTATATGTTATGTTGGATAGCAGAAGGAAAGCAGGTGTTTCCCAGATTCCCCCTCAGAAATGACATATTACTCACCGTCTTCCTAAAGCAAATAAAGCAGCTCCCTTCCTTTACCCCAGCAGCCTAAATACTGTCAAGATATGATATAACCACAAAAGTGCCCTTATATACTTCTGGCTGATTTAATACTGCCTAACCATGGGCACACATATAGAGCCCTGTCATGCAGTGTGTTTAGCTATTGCCAGTACACATCAGAAAACCTGGATTGTTTGTTAACACCCCCTGCCCCAATCTCTACATCTCGATGGCATAACTCAGTTATTGCAGACTGTAAGGCAAAACCCAACTTTATTTAAAAAAATAGACATTTCCCACTCTGTACAGAACCTCCCATAAAAAAGGGGGGATGGAAGGAGTATTTCCTGGACTTCATTTGAATCTAATTTCTTCTTGCTCAAGCCAGAAAACTACCTGACATGGGGCAATATTGGTTTGGCTGCGGCACACACCGAGTTAGAGATATGGGTCTCTTCATCTTGGGAATAGGAGAGAGCAGCGCCACATGTGGGTGCATTAGTTCTGGTAGCAAACAATGCACCCCTGCATCACTGCTGCTTAGTGCTCTGGAGTCCTTTGCATAAAGGCAGGGTATCCTGCTGCCAATGGGTCACAATCCAGGACTGTTGGTGGGAAAATCAGAGCACCATATTTTATTTGGGCGTCCACGATGGTAACCAGTACCAAGTCATGCTGTGCAATGTCAGTCAATCAATAGTAATCCAGGCTCCTGAGACTGAAAATTGCCACTGTGGATTGAGTGCCAGCACACAATGGGTTTGGCATCTCCTCATCTGCTTATACAGACTGGAGAAATCCTCAGCAGTACCAGGAGAGGGGTAAATGTCACTGTAGTGCCTTCTTCTTCTGAGCACAGCTTAGCCTTCCCGCAAAGGGGGGGAAGTGCAAGGAGTCTGTGAGCAATGACACAATCACCCTATAGGAGGGAGACGAGCTTTTGCGTATCCCACTACAGGAAAAGAAATGGCTGTCAAGCACAGTTCTCAATGTTGGCTAAGAAACGCTCTGCCCACCATTCATCCAGATCAATTGGAACAAAGTCTGCAGAGAAAAGACAAAAAAAAAAAAAAAAAAAAAAAAAAAAAAAAAAAAAAAAAAAAAAGTGAGTGAAGATTTTATTTACGCTACGCAGTTGCATATTTTAAATATTTCCAAATTGTTTTGTCCCTTTATTCATGGCTGGTGCAAAATTTATAATTTTGCCCAATTAAAATACACATACCGTATTTAAAGGAGAATGAAAGCATGTTATAAAATAGAGGGGCTTAGCACTGGCCCCTTCCCCCAAAGCAGCCCCACTAGACTCCTGAAATGCACCCTGCTTTTATTGCCCCAAATGTAGAGTTGCACCATTGTTTAATGCCTCCATGTTTGGTCACATCCCATCCTGTCAGAGCTTTCACTGTTGTAATGCATATACAATAGTAATGTGCAGGTTAACAAATAAATCCAACCCACTCCTGACCCTAACCAGCCCAATCCCAACTGGCACCTCCATTTATAGACCTGCACCCAAATGGTCCATATCGGATGTCATGAAAAAGGGGATGGGGCGGGTGTGTATCCATAGCCAAAAGCAGCAGAATAAGGTCAAGGGTGGGAAGAGCAGAAGAGGAGTTCAACCCGGAACTGCCTGCAACCTGCAATATGTGTGTGTTAAAGGGAAACAGTCATGGTAAAACATATTTAATGCATCAGTTAATAGTGCTGTTCCAGTAGACTTCTGCACTGAAATGCATTTCATTTATTTCAAAAGGGCAAACAGATTTTTTTAATATTCAGTTTTGAAATCTGACATGGGGCTAGCCATTTTGTCAATTTCCCAGCTGCCCCTGGTCATGTGACTTGTGCCAGCACTTTAGGAGGGAACTGCTTCCTGGCAGGCTTTTGTTTTTCCTTCTCAATGTAACTGAATGTGTCACAGTGGGACATGAGTTTTTACTATTGAGTGCTTTCCTAAGATCTACCAGGCAGCTGTTATCTTGTGTTAGGGAGCGGTTATCTGGTTACCTTCTCATTGTTCTGTTGTTGGGCTGCTGGGTGGGGGAAAGGGAGGGGTGATATCACTCCAACTTGCAGTACAGCAGTAAAGAGTGATTGAAGTTTATCAGAGCATAAGTCACATGACTGGGAAATTGACAATATGTCTAGCCCCATGTCAGATTTCAAAATGAAATATAAAAAAAAAAAAATCTGTTTGCTCTTTTGAGAAATGGATTTCAGTGCAGAATTCTTCTGGAACAGCACTATTAACTGATGTGTTTTGAAAATTTTTTTCCCATGACAGGATCCCTTTAAGGCCATACACAGCGAGATCCGCTCGTTTTGGCAATGTTGACAAATGAACGTATCTCTCCCCGATATGCCCACCTTGAGGTGCCCGATATCGGGTTGATCTGATTGTGGGCCCTAGAGCCCAACGGAGGAGTTATGGGCGGCTGGATCATAGGACCGCAGATGCGGCTGTGATCCGACGGGATTTTTAGTCCTGTCCGATTGACAGCTGGCCGTCTTTTTTATTGGTCCGTGTATGGCCACCTTAAGTTGACCCAAACCTGCCTGATCCGAGGGCCAGCCCACCCATCACTGATGTATAATGAAAGCGGACCTAGTCCTGTATTCAGGGTGTATAAGCTTGGTGGGAATTAAAGCAGTAGAAGCTGTAACAGGATGTGATATGACCAGACATCAAAGCTGCCTACCACTATGCAGCGTAACATTTCGGACAAAAGCTCCTAAGAAAGGTGGCCCAAGCATCTTTTTAAGTCACCTTTAAAACCACAAGCTGCATATCCAATTAGTAACAAAGCAGACTACGCTGATTTCTGTGCAGCCATGGCAGTTCCAGGCACATTCGTGGCATTTAGTAAGCCAAACCTAGAAACCCCCCTCATTTAAAACATCTCCTCTTTGTTCAACAAGATTATCCAGTTCTGGCATTTTAAAACCTTAAGCTCATTTTGGAAATGCAGAACCGGATGACGTTTGTACTGGAATTCACCGACGTCTCAGTTTATGATGGTTAATGAGTAGGCTTAGCGAGTCTTACTTTTGAGGTGGGCGTCAGGGTTCTGATCTTGATATTGCTGGGGGGTACATCCGTTCTGCAATGGCTCCTCCATCTGATGTTTTACGTCTTGCCAAGCTGAGAGAGCAGCAGCAGCAGGGGAGGGAAAACAAGACATCAGGGGATTTAACAATAAAGATGGCAAAGTATGACAGTTCTAGATTGCACGTACAGGGGTGTCTGAAAATGTGTCATCAAAAAATAGATCTTTTCTGATTCAAAAGAAGATTTTAGGACAACGCCACGAAAACAAGTGCTTGAGCATTAAATGAACAGTTCAGTGTAAAAAATAATAACTGGGTAAAATAAAAAATATTTGTAATATAGTTAGTCAAAAATGATCAGAACACCACTTCCTGTTTTTCATCTCTCTAACTCTGAGTTAGTCAGTGACTATAAGGGGGGCCACATGGGACATAACTGTTCAGTGAGTTTGCAATTGATCCTCAGCATTCAGCTCAGATTCAAAAGCAACAGTTATGACCAATGTGCCCCCCTCAAGTCTCTGGTTACTGCCTGGTAACCAATCAATGGAAACCAAGAGAGCTGCAAAACAGGAAGCAGTGTTTTGGCCAGTGTCGGACTGGAACACCAGGAGCCCACCATAAAACCTTAGACCAGGGGCCCACTCTCAGTACGAATATTCTTTATCTCCTCAAACTGTATTCTCCTAGTTTGTTTTCTTTACATAATCAATTACTCCATCTATTTAGCTTCTTTGTTCTCATATAAATAGGGAATGGCCATGAAATAGGCCAAAAGTTTAGCAGCATGAGGGCCACTGACACCTTGGCCCACCGGGAGTTTCCTGGTATTCTGCTGGGCCAGTCCCACACTGGTTCTGGCTATTATGTTAAAACATGCAGTCACTCCAGCCTTTATACATTACATTTTTGCCTAACTAACTATATTAGAAAGCAGGGTTGGACTGACGCTGCAAAGAACAAAGTTTCGGTGCTGCACCGTTTGTGCGTGCGTGCAGGGCAGCTTCTCTTGCGCATGTGCGTGGCTCCGCTTGCGTGTGGGGTCAGGACCCTGCTATAAACTTTATTTTGCACAGCCTATTTACCCAGTTTTTATTTTTACACTGAGCAATTCCTTTAAGGAGCATTAAATTGTGCCCCTTTGGGCCCATGGAGGGAGCATTCGTTTGTACAAGCCAGTTGCTGCACCTTGCACGCCAGAGATGTTCCAGGTGATGCCCTCGTACTGCCCACCCTGTATACAGAGTCAAGTGCAAAGAATATTATTTTAGTAGTGTGCACTGTAAAAAGAGGGCAATTCTCCTTGCGCTGTATTTCATAAACGAGGGCCTTTGTCCTGACACAGACAGACTGACTTATCAGCATGGGCCGTTTTCATTAACCAGTGTCACAAGCCATCATAGTGACACATGGCCCAGATTCATGCCTAGAGAGAAAGCGACTGGTAGTAGCCACTCATGTATCATGTATCAGTTCTCATCCGCCTGGGTGCAGTGCAAAACACAAGGGAGACTCTAGAATAAACCACTATTTTTCTGCTCACCTTGATATATGAATCTGACGTTCTCTTCATGAGCCAGCGTGTACACTTCTCTTTCTAGTTCAGGGCCTGGCGTCTGGGTCCTCTTACCATTTACACGGTTAAATACGAGCTTTGGAGGTGCACTGCTGGGGTCAGAAATGAGAATCAAATAAAACGGCTTGCAAAATTGTATGTACCTGCAAATCCAGGCAATTTAAAAAACAAGAAAATTAATTTAAAGAAGAAAGAAAAGGGTTACTTGGTGTGTCACCAGCCGTTTGTCAGCAAACTAAAGCTTATATATAATTAAATGATTTATATGAACCAGTAAAAAGAGGGACAAAAACAATTTTTGCATGTAGGGCGGCAAAATTGCTTGGCCACACCACCCCTCCCCCAACCACCATGTTCATTTTACAAATTTGGCTGGTTATGAAAGTTTGAACATATTTCTCCTTATCTAAACTGTTAGAATTACTTATTTTCTTATCTCAGAACTGTCACAAAGTATCTTATTTGCACCTGTTAGCTGTTTCTGCCAAAAGCCAATTCAGTTAGAAACTTTTGTTTCTTTTTCTGGCTGTTCAGTGCAGAGAAAAGAGGGACTTTCCA
>CM044448.1:99089131-99118753 GCA_024363595.1 Xenopus borealis | reverse complement strand
ATATATATATATTGCAATATATGGACAAACAATCCCTGTTGTTTAAAGGGTAAGGCATTTGTAACTTAAGACAAAATGTGTCAATGCCCTAGATATATTGATAATGGGTTGAGTGCAGAGGACCTCTTGTATTTGTCTAAACAGCAGAGTGTGACATTAGCCTAAGAACTTTATCTCATAGTTATCTTTTTTTTAAAGAAATTTTATTGTATTAAATGTATACAAAACTATTGCCCCCTCTCCCCATGCTAGTCTTTACATCAGCAATATAGCCAACAGAAAGAATGTAAACTTATAAAGCATACTGAGAGAATCAGAAAACTACCTGCATGGACCAAGGACTATGTGATGAATGTATATATTGCTTTAAGATACATACTGTTTAATTTTTACTGTTTATTATATCTGTCCAAATGCTTTCCTACTATAGGGAGAATATATGGTGTTTATACAAATGTCCTGCAGGTGGCACTGTGCATACACAGTACTTTCTGTACAGCTTGAAAGTGAAAGTAGGAAGTACTGCAGTTGTGTAATGGCTGCATGAACCTGCTAATAAAGCATTGTTATACCCTCCTCATCCTCTGCTACCAAACACAACATAATATAAATGCAAGTTATACACTAAATGTCAGTGTGTTGGGAGTTTCCTTAAGTGAGGAGGATCTTGGGGTTTTTATAGATAACAAGTTGTCTAATTCTGGGCAGTGTCATTCTGTAGCTACTAAAGCAAATAAAGTTCTGTCCTGCATAAAAAAGGGCATAAACTCAAGGGATGAAAACATAATTATACCTCTTTATAGATCCCTAGTAAGGCCTCATCTGGAGTATGCAGTGCAGTTTTGGACTCCAGTCCTTAGGAGGGATGTAAATGAGTTGGAGAGAGTGCAGAGACTAAGGGGCCGATTTACAAAATTCACCTGAATAGATCGAAGTTCGATCGAATACAAATCATACACATTTTTCGTGATATCGAATATGCAAATTTGGCCTCTTCGACCATGGAATATCGAATAGATGGAACGATGATAATAAATGATAGCCTAAAACAATTTGATAAGCATTCGATGGTCGAATACTTATCGAATTGCGAATTTGGTCGAGCTAATTTTGGGGAATAATAGTAAATTTGCCCCAATATCTTGCGTGCACCCCTGAAAGAATTTGGCATGCAAAGCGCCACTGCACCAGTAACTTTTGTTTTGCTTGTGCACACGTGTAGATGAACATACAAACAGAAAATGCCCAGCTCAATTTCAATATTTTTAGACAAGCATACATAGGTGTCATTTCATTGCCCTAAGCCCCTGGTCCCATTGCCAACCTGGCCAAAAGTCAAATACAATGCTAACAACCAACTGGTGCTTCATTGTGGGAGTGGGATTCAGTCCTTATTACCAGGTGATGGTCTTGACTGATAGAATGGTGCGCAGTATTCAAACACTGTGTTATCTACAGGACAGACAGGGAGATTCGGGGAGATTCTGTCGCCTGCTAAAAAAGAATCTCCCTGTCTGTCCCCAGCCTAAGAGTAATGCAGATATTTCAAATGTATGTTTTATTTTTTTGTGTAAATTTGTAAAGACACTTTATACTGTGATCTGTACCACTCATGGTATGATCAAGTTCAGCAATGCGCTGCCCATATCAAGGCTTGAAAACGACAGTATTCCGGTCACTTCACTTTACAAAAGTTCCATTTTAAACATTCCAAAATCAGGGAGTGTTGCCTCCATTAGTTCACTGGTCCCATAACTGCTAAAGTTTGGTGTAGCCTTGACTGTTAATGTGGCTCCCAATTGCTGAATTTGCTGCAGCAGCTCCTGATGGTTGTTCTGTTGCTGCCTGTGTTGTTCTTGTTCCCAGTGATTCTGCTGGTCCATTAGGGTCTGTACAGCCTGAGTCAGTCTTTGAATGTCCCCTCTAACAGAGTCCAGTTGCTCTGCACTCACTGTTGGCCTTGGGGGAGGAAATGATAATGCTGTCTGTACGCTGGCATCCTTCACCTGAATTAGATCAGATTAAAAAGCAGTAATATTAAAGCAATTCAATACCAGCGATGCCCCCCCCCCCAGGGGCCTCAGTTGGTTCGTTAACCACAAACAGTGTTGTTGGTAACTAACCAAAAGCATGTGCTCATGGTCTTTTCAGCTATTCATAGTATTTTCATCTACACAAGACTTCAGCTGCACCAAGGGTAGACACACACACACACTCTCTCTCTCTCTAGGGAGCTGAATCCCTACTTGCTACAACCTAAGGCTTAGTCCAGACGGGGAGATTCGGGGGTGATCCGTCGCCTGGCGACTTCTCGCCGCAACGGATCGCCCCCGAATAGCTAGGCACCGCTGCGCACCGGCGAGGCTTATAAACGCCGGGGCGTGTTCACACGGACCGGCGCGATTTTAAAAATCGCTCCAAATTACCTGGCGAGGCAATTTGGAGCGATTTTAAAAATCGCGCTGCTCCGTGTGAATAAGCGTAGGCATTTTTAAGCCTCGCCGGTGCGCAGCGGTGCCTAGCTATTCGGGGAGATTCAGGGGGCCATCCGTCACGGCGAGAAGTCGCCAGGCGACGGATCGCCCCCGAATCTCACCGTCTGGACTAATCCTAAAGCTTAGCAGGAAAGTCAGTTGAACACTCTCTTGCTGGTCTAGATATTATACAGGTATGGAAACCGGAAACCCAGTATTCAAAAAAGTTCCGAATTACGGAAAGGCAGGCTCCTATAGACTCCATTATAATCAGAATTTTTCAAAACGATTAACTTTTTCTCTGCGTATCATAAAACAGTAGCTTGTACTTGATCCAAACTAAGATATAATTAACCCTTATTGGAAGCAAAAGCAGCCTACTGGGTTTATTTAATGTTTACATGATTTTATAGTCGATAAGATCCAAATTACAGAAAGATCTGTTATCAGGAAAACGCCTGGTCCTGAGCATTCTGGATATCAGGTTCCATACGTTGCATATATGACTGAATTACTGCATTAGCGATGCTTCCATAGATCTCCAACATGGTATTAATTAGTGAAGCCGGAACAAATATGAAAACGCTGCACAGTGCCTGCAGCAACATGGTGGAGTGTGCTGAACAAATTCCTTCTGCCTTAATGCTTTTCCAACATCTCAGCTGCTGCTGCTGCAATAAGTCATTAGTGTTCAGTACTAGTGAAGTTCATACAGAAGGACTGCAAATATTGCTGGAAGCTGTGGGCGCCTGCACAAAAGGCGTGCATCATTTAAACTTTGCATTGCCGAGCAAAAAAGAAAGGTGTAAGGATATGGTCAAAAGAAATGAGGAAATTAGGTTCACCTACCTGGTTGGAAGGTGCAGAGATTGTTCTTATATTGGGGGGATGACTGGCAGCAATGCTACCGACTGGGTAATGCGTTCCATTAATAATCATTTGGGCTCCATTCTGAACATTAACCTGGTAACATATAATTTACAAATAGCAATTGATTTCGTTTTCCTTTAGAGTTTCTGCATTCTCAGCACATTTGCATTTACTCAAATATAAATGTGAGCTGCAATAATGCTCAGTGAAGCAGGACGGTACTAAAAGATTTTTTTTTTAACCTGTGTGGTTTCCTTGAGTGCCTACCACATTTTTGATGTGTGCTGGAAGCAGAGAAAGGCCTCAATATTCTCTATAGTTAACAGTACAAACTGCAACCAAAACAAACAAGCCTACTGTACTCCGCATTATGTGATCCAACACCTGAGATAAATTAGGCTGGCAACTCAGCTACAAATGCAATCCATGTGAATCGCAGCTTAGAACGCTCAATTTAGCAACCCTATTATAATCACAATCATTTGATCCGGTAGATCAAATGATTGGTAGTAGAGTCCTGCGCGGGTCCATTTTTTGGGACCCGACCCGTACCCGCAACCCGCATTTTTACCCGCTTGGACCCGCGACCCGAACCGTACCCGCAACCCGTGATCCGCAACCCGGACCCGCGACCCGCTGACCATCAAGAATCAGGAAGTGCTGTCATCATAAACAGGAAGTGACATCATCAGAAAAAGGAGTAAAACAGGAAGTGCTGTCATTGTAAACCGGATGTGACATCATCAGTAGTGGAAATGCTCAGAAAAAGGAGTAAAAATCCCTATAGCGAGGATCCGCGACCCGACCCTCAACCCGCCAACCTGCAGGACCACCGGCCCGCTTCTATACCCGCACCCAGAAATTCTACGAGTAACCCGCAGGGTACCGCGGGATTTTGCGGGTAACCCGCGGGTACCCGACCCGCTGCAGGACTCTAATTGGTAGACCTGCTATATGCACCACTTATGTGATCTACTGCCTTAGAATGACCAAATACTACACGTGCCATCATGCAATCTTTAGATGGCATCCTTATTATATGCACCCAACATCTGATCAGGAACTTTAGGTTTGAAAACCTTCTATATGCACCAAGTGATCCGACGTCTTAGGAGAAATGAGGGTGGCATGTCTACTATAAGCACCATTTTTTGATTCAGCACCCCAGGAAGCTCAGGACAGCAGCCCAACTTCAAACACCCATGAAATGATCAGCCTAGGCAAATGTTTTGCTGGTATCCCTATAAGCACCCACCAAGCTTGGGAAGCTCCGTTCAGCAACACTACTAAAAGTTTCACCATGAGTTGTGTTACCTTTTTCTGAAGGTTAATAGCTCGATCCACTATCTTCTTGGTTATGAGCAAAGCCGGATTCCTGGGGGCAGGGATGGGAGTTCTTGCTCTTCCATGAAGCTGCGGAGGAGCCACCGGCAGGCATTGTGCTGGTCGTGGTCCATTAACTGTGAAATGAACACACGATCAATTGTCAACTCCACATTCTCTTGGTCTGAATAAGTATATCTGTTCTGCACTGTGCTACTTGGGGAAAGTGAAGCATAAACATCGCTAGCTAAGTGAATCCCTGCAGAAGGATTCTCATCATTATAATAGAGCCACTAGAGGTTTTCCTGTATTCTATGGATAATACCTCATCAGTGTAAGTAGGATGTAATGTATATCCTATACTGAACGTTTTAACGAATAATAATGCTAACATGGAGGTCCTGTATAGTGATCTCATTTCACTACGTGATAGTAGAAATGTATGCATCAATTATTAGTTATCCACTAAATCCAGGATTCGGTTCAGGATTTTACCTTTTTCAGCAGGATTCAGCCGAATCCTTCTCTCTGGCCAAACCGTATCTGCATATGCAAATTAGGGACAGGGAGGGAAATCACGTGACTTTTTGTCACAAAACAAGGAAGTAAAAAATGTTTCCCCCTTCCGACCACTAATTTGCATATGCAAATTAGATTCAGACAAACCTTTCACGAAAGATTTGGGAGTTCGGCCGAATCCAAAATAGCGGATTCGGTGCATCCCTATAAATTATATATCCGTTTGGCCTAAACTGGGCCAGATCACTTATGCAATTAGCATTATACTATGCCAAGAAAGTGGTAGTCATGAACTGGATGGGCAATGGAGCCCCAACAGTTGCTCAATTAGTCAATTAGTCATCCCCTTCCCTGAAAATCTAAATAAATAAAAACTTAAAAAACAAACAATAACGCAAACATACAATTAATGTTGTGCTCACATGATAAACCACAGCAGCCAAAGCAGAAACAACCTTACTAGCTACTGCAGAGATATTGCACTCACATTTTTCTGCCGCAGTCTGCCCTTGGGACATCAGTCTCTGGTTGCTGGAAGGCGACTGAAAGGCATGGTTACATTTGGACAGAGAGGTCACACTCACTATTTTGATGCCTTCTTCTTGGATGGCCACTGGTGGTGGCCGGTGTCCTGCGCTGAGTTTATTCTCCATACTGGTTGGCTTCTGCCCAGTCTCCTGACAGGGAGCCCAAGGCTGCCGTTCTATCCATGCCTGTGCTCTTGGGGGAAATGTTTTGGACTGGGGGGCAGGTGATGACTTATCGGGCTCAATTTTCTTTCTTTTAAGGAACAGATAGATGGCTTGTGGCGTCACCTTAATGTTATCCAGTTCAAGAACTTTCTTTATCTTACGGAAGCTTAATCCGGCTTTCCTCAAGATCACAATTCTGTGCTTGGCTTGCTCATCTAATCTCCCCATATTTATTGCATTCACCAGATCTTATGGGCTGAAATAAATATTTAAACTGCACCCGCCGCAATGTTAAGGGATTTATAGATGGTCATTCAAATGCCCCAATCCACTGATCTCCTGTGGTTTCTTTAGAACGTGATGTATAAAATCACTGTATGTGCAGAATCATTGGAAAGAAAATCCTCAGTTAAAATCCACCCACAATCCAGGTTCAAATGTGAATGGAAAATGTTGCTTTAAAAACCAGTGGTGCTCAGTGTGGGGTCTGAACCCAATGGTGGCTACAAACTGTTTTTCTTTAATAGACCAGTCAATAGATTCTGTTTGGTGGAAGCGGACACAGTTATATTTCACCATGACCTTCAACTGGTTCCTTGTAGTATTTTGTATCAGACGTTCTGAGATATTCCAACTGATAAACAGATATGTTAATTTGCCCCGTCTAATGATCTGAATAAACAAGAAATTGTTAGACTCATGAATAAGGCAAATATAATTCCCCACTCCATACACCAACCAGCCAATGAAATAACTCTTACCCCTAACAATGTTAAAACTGCTCAGTCCTTACTTATATGAAGGATACAGATCTCTCACCAATGCCTTGCTCACAGGAAAACAAAGGGGCTCCTACCTTGCACCTCCCTCTAATATAGACAGACGTCTCAGCCCAACTTATAAAAAAGAGGTCAGGGCATCATTTAAAGTGATACTGAATCCCATGAGTCGGGTAGGTCTGTAACTGAAGGAATTCCTTCACATACTAAACTTAAGGATGCTTTAGGCAACTCAAGTAAAACTTGTGGGTGCCCTTGACTACTCTTACCCCTTTGCCTGAGTTGCCTAGGTCATCCCTAAGTTTAGTATGAGTAGTCAAGGACAACCATAACTTTAGGAATGCCCTAGGCAACTCAAGCAAAGCTTATAGGTGCCCTTGACTACGGATACTTACCTTATGGATGCCTTAAGCAACTCAGGCAAGGTTTGTGGGTGCCCTGGACTACTCATACTAATCTGAGGGATGCCCTAGGCAACTCAGGTAAGAATTATAGATGCCCTTGACTACTCGTATCCCTTGCTTGACTTGCTATGGCATCTGTAAGATGAGTTTGAGTGATCAAGGGCAAACAATAACTTTAGTGAGACTCAAAGGCTTACGGGGCTCTTTAGTGATGTGTGGCCCGGTACCCGTGGGTTGGGCTTGCTCGTGGGCCACTTCTGACTGCTCTCCCCATCCTAAAGCACAGGCACAAGTCACATGACTGGGGGCAGCTGGGAAACTGACTGTCTAGCCCCATGTCAGATTTCAAAATTAAATATAAAAAAACCTGTTTGCTCTTTTGAGAAATGGAGTGCAGAAGTCTGCTGGAGCAGCACTATTAACTGATGTGTTTTGAGTAAAACATGTTTTCCCATGACAGTATTTGCAGTAGACAAAAACATACCTCACAAGTGTCCCGTTTTTAGCTGGACAGTACCGCTTTTGACAGCTCAAGGCACTATCTCAGGCCTTATCTCTCTGCACTGAACAGGGAAAGTCCCTATTTCTCTGCACAGTCAAAAGAGATACAATGTTTCTAACTTAATTGACTCTTGGCAGAGAGCCCAGAATAGATACTTGATACATTTGAAACAGTTGTGTCACTTGGGAGAAGAAGAGTCACAGCTTAAAAGGCAATTCACCTTCATTAGCAAAACTGTAATAAAACATAAAAACTACAGAAATGTGTTCAACTTTTCAGAACCTGGCAAAATGGGCATAGTTAATTAAGGGGTGTGGCTACAAAAAGGGCATGGTTGAAACGGCCCCTCTTTCCATTTCCAAAATGTTGTGAGGTATGCAAAAATACTTTACCCAACATGCACTGGGAGCTGCAGGCTTAAATGGCACCTACTGCCAAAAAATGTTATCTCCAACCAAAGGTGTGTGCTGATAGAGCCTGCGTTCCAGTTGGGGAGAACAGTAGCATTTTTTTTTTTTTTTTTTTTAAATGCCCCCTGCCAGAACTAGCCTATTCACACCGGGAAGGAGCTCCCGGTGGGAGCTGCCATGTCAGTTCAAGTGCATAATGAAAAGCGTCCACGAAATTGTGGCTGCTTTTCATTATGCACATGACGCCACAATTTCAGTGTGCGCATGCTCGATCTGACATGTGGGCTCACACCGGGAGCTTATAGTGTGCGCATGCGCTTGATCTTACATGTCGGCTCGCACCGGGAGCTTGTAGTGTGCGCATGCGCTTGATCCGACATGTCGGCTCGCACCGGGAGCTTAATAGCCCGATTTGACTGGAGAACCGCCAGCCTGTCAGCACTTCTAACAATGACCCAAAGCAAACACTTGCCTTTTATACCTTTAGCAGAACTGGCCGCATCTCCCACTTCTCTCTACAACGGCGCCTGTATGCTCCTTTTCTCGCCATCCGCACCGAATCTGTACTACTACTTTTGGCTCCACTTCCTCAAACCATATCGCACTGTGTTTGTTTACAGAGCTAAAAAGGAAGCAGCGCACGTTTCCGGTACGTGCTACGGACACGCAAACACATATTAACCCCGTCACTCCCAAAACAATGACTACGATATATCGCTAGTAAGGTTCTTGTAGTTAATCGCTATCGAACTTGCTTTAAAAGGCGGAAACGTTTGCATGTCACAGCTGTTGTGCCGCGCCCACGCGTTCCGATGTGCGACGTCATCTCAAAGGCGACCAGATTCGCTTTATTGTTTCAAGATGGCTGCGACACGTCACAGCGAGCGCGACGGCTTATCCGATCTTAAGAAGGACAGGCAACGAAAGAGCGGCAAAATGTAAGGGGAGCTCCGTAATCTCTTTCCATCCTACAGCGCGGCTCTCTGTACGAGCTGAATGGTGAAGTGACGGTACTGAGGGAAGGATGGCAGGGTTTTTCTCGGATGTATTGATTGGGGGGAGAGCAGGGCGGCGTTTGGGATTGGACCTGAGCGTAGTACCGAGGATTACTGAGTGTTTAGGCCTCGGCTGATCGGCTGCTCGTATCTCTGAGTCTGTACAGTCCTGGGGGGTGATTTCTTGTGCACACGGTATCTTGTCTGCAGTGGATCGGCCGATCTCTGCTTTATGTATAAAGATTTATTTCTGTCTGTGCAGTGATTACATCTCCGTGTTTATGTAAAGCCACAACAAACATGGCCGCCTCTGTTTAGCTGACCCCCTATGGGGGAGGAAGGCTGGCTCGAAACTCCCTATGTGTCTATATGTGATCATATGTATTCTGCCGGTTATTGGATCTCATTCATTCATTCCTATGTGCTGCTGCCCCTTGTGTTGCACTGGGACATGGTTGTTATTATTAGTGACTCGTATACAAGTCTTCTCTTGTCCCCACAAATCTGTGTTTATAATAGAACACCCACATATTCCCTAGTGCTCTACAGACACATTCATTCTAAATACATAAACACTATAGTGACCTGGCTGGAATTGAACCCCAGTGCTGCCATGTTCTCCAAACAATAAGTATTAAAGGGGGGGGGGGGTTGACCTTTCAATTAACTTGTATTATAATGGTGATAGTTAGTGCAATTTTTTTTAATTTGTGGGTTTTGCATTCTTTTTATTCAGCAGCTCTCTGGTTTGCAACGTCAGCGATCTGGTTGCTAGGGTCCAAGTTACCCCTAAAAGTAATGTGTTTTGTGCCTGTTGGGGGCACTTACTCATATGTCTATGCGTAAGTGACCCAACAGGCACAAAACGCGTCTCCTGTATGTCCCGATAAATGGATTGAACTTTTAAAGGGATACTGTAATGGAAAAGTTTTTTTTTTTTTTTTTCAAAACATCTCAGTTGATAGTGCTGAAGACTTCAGTACTGATATTCAATTTATTTGTGTGTGGTTGCTAGGGTCATTTGGACCCTACCAACCAGATTGCTGAAATTGGAAAACCTGAAAGCTGCTGAATAAAATATGAAGATCAATTGCAAATTCTCAGAATATCCCTCTCTGCATCGTACTAACGGTTAATTTAAAGTTGAAACAACCCCCCCCCACCCCCTTGTAAGAGGTGTCTGCAATTGCAGTTTTAATTTACTGTTGTATATAAATATGGTGGAGGGATATTAAGGTGATGCATATTGACAGTGTGTCTGTGTATCTGTATGTCTCTCCCTCTCAAGAATGACCATTACTCCAGACTTTTACTTACTCCTCCAGTGGGTTCATGGTCCGTTATTCATATAATCACAGGGTTTTATTTCACATTCTGTTCCTTTATAAAGGTCCCAAGAGGGGCTGAAACATCACATACATCATGTAACATAGAAGTACAACTTCAAGGTGGGGAGAGATCTGCTCTTTTGGCAACATCGCCCAACGAGTGGACCACTCTGTGTATGGCAGTTTATCTGCAGGTGTATGATGTGATCCCCAATAGATAATTGATATCTGACTGATGAAGTCTGCCAGATATCTAGAAGCAGGTTTAAAGGTGGCTATACACGAGCTGATTTAAGCTGCTGATTCAGATTGTTTGTATGGGGCCCTCCTGCAGGCTTCCTGGGACCGATTCGGCAACTTATCTGTGTGTGGGTGCTTCAAACAGGTCTCCCCGATCAATATCAGGCCAGATATCAATCAGGGAGCTTTGATTTCTTTTTGGCATTTGAGGATCACATCAGCTAGTTGATTCAGTCCTGTCACCCATTCTTTGTTTTAATCCCATTGTTTGGATTAACCCAATATTGCTCTGCCATTTGTGGGCATATCGAGGAAAGATCTGCTCGTTCGGCGACGTCACTACACATGGTTAAACATTTCGCAGGTCTCAATCAGACAGGCTTGAGTTTTCTGTAACGGTTGCCATAAAACTGCCATTATCGGTCCTGTAGACTGATTAAGCATCTTGTACGCTTTTTTTTTTATTTTTGGTGATCAAGGATGGAATCTGCTTGGTGCCCGTTCTCTTTGTTGTAATTTGGATTAATCAAATATCGCCCTGCTGTTGGTAGGCATATCAGAGGAAAGAGCAAACGAGCAGATCTTATTGTGTATGGTCACCTGAAGATAGAGGACAACACTGGCTCGTTGATGTAGTCCTCGCTCCGACTTTTCATATCCTTTTCTATGTAATACGTTTGTTTGACCCTAGGGCCAAATCATTGCATTCCCACAATATCGGCCACCCAACGGGGAACTGTCTGGGGAAAGATTCACTAGTTTGAGTGAATCTTACACTTTATGGCCACCTTAAGAACCTTGTCTGTGCAAGGACTGGATTGGCTTGTTGGTGCTGTCCCCTCCCAACAGCCTTTATAGGCACATATGAGCCAAGGGCCAAATGATCAGATCAGCCCAATATGGACCAGCAAATAGAGCTGCTTTGGGCTTACTAACTGGAGTTGGTTGGTTTATACAGTTCATTTTTTGCCTACCATTAAATACTTCTCACAGCCAGCAGCCCTGAACCACTGATTCCAGCCCTATAATAAAATAAAAATAAATTTTCCAGCCTGGCCACCCTGCTCTTAATTCAGCAAGTACAGGGTGCTCAATGCCCAAGCAAAGTTTGGAGAGCAATACGTTTGTCATTAGTCTGAAGGTGCTTAAAGGGCACCTATGGGGCTAAAAAGATTCCCCAAACCGAAGGTGCGTGCTGATAGAGCCCGCATTCCAGTTTGGGGTTCTAGCAGTTAAAAAAAAAAAAAAAAATTCCCCTGCCTGCGCTGGCTTACTCGCACCGGGAGGGAGCTCCCAGTTTGAGCCGCCATGTGTGCCCATGCGTAGAATGAAAAGCTGCCTGAACTTGTGGCAGCTTTTCATTCGGCTTATGCGCGTGACGTCACATTTGCACACTGCACATTGACTGACTGTGGCTGTCAGACTCCTTCATTGCATTGTGGGACTTGTAGTTCCTTAACAGCTGGAGGCACAAGGTTGAAAATCACTACTGTAGACACCATTGTTGTTACATTGTTGCATACACATGTACTTGTTTACATTTTATTCAGCATTTTGCCACTATATCTTTAAAGACCTGCGTCTGAGAGCACATAGTGGTCCTAAGAATGCAGGTCTGGGTTTAAAAAATTGGAGCTGCGCATGAAGCTGTACATGGGCTTGCTGTGCGGTCCAAGTGTTTTGGCCAAGATCAGCTTGATTGGGACTAGCATTTGGGTTGACAAATCCAAGGAAAGCTCTGCTGCTTTGAATTGCCAGATAAAAAGATCTTTGCCATTTTGCCCTTGGGCTTATCTGCATATGGTTGGCTTTGGGCTTTATCATTGGGTGTTTTTATTGTGTGTATAAACAGAGTGGCTTTAAAGGAGATGTCCAGTGATCTGTTGTTAAATTCTTATAGCCAGGAATTGATGATAATGCTGCTAAGCCACAATACTCACCTCAAGGTAGGACCACTTTTACCCTGTATGCTGGCCATCACCCAACAAATATAGTCAAATATGTTGGTACAGTGTTCCTAACTTTGTCCTACGTGTCTCAGGACTCTTTCACCCAGCAAGAGGAAGGAACGCTCCGAAGACCGGGCAAAAGAAAGAGGCAAAGAAAAAGCAGCAGGGAAAGAATCGGCGGATAAAGATCGCGGGCGAGATAAAGCGAAGAAGAGGCGCAGCGGCTCAAGTGGCAGTAGCAGCAGCAGGTATGTGACAAAGGAGGTATCCTAATGTATATTTAAAGCCACAGTGCGTGGTAGCTGTGTGTGTTCTTTGATTAATACCAGCTACCCTAGTAATCCCTTCTATTAAACATGGTCTGACTAGAAGCAATTTTAAAGCTGCAGTTGATGTTTCTTACAGACTAATCATGCTTTTTCTCTCCAGCCGTTCCCGCTCTAGTTCATCCTCCAGCTCCTCGTCGGGTTCCAGTTCCGGATCCAGCTCTGGTTCCAGTTCTTCGTCTGCTTCCAGCCGTTCAGGAAGTTCCAGTTCCTCTCGCAGCTCGAGTTCCAGCAGCTCCTCTGGTTCTCCGAGTCCATCTCGCCGCCGCCATGATAACAGGAGGCGCTCTCGTTCCAAGTGAGTTTCTGTTCGTAGGGGTTATTTTTAATTCGGGATAATGTCTTGTTGGCTAGCACTGCACACAGTACTTGCGGTGCTACTGGCGGTTTGCCTAAAGAGATGCAATGCCTGGGTACCAGTTATGGTTCATTTTTTGCTCGCATTTCTTTTTCCAAGGCCAGTTACAATGAGCTTTAGTATGAACACTTTTTCTGCCCAGGATATTGGCTTTGATGGACCCTAACCAAATCAACTTGGAAGAGGTGAAAGCCAGTGTATTTGAGCCTTCAGTGATTGATTGGGCTCTATTAACGTATTTGGTTGTCCATGTGGCCCGGGGGTACTGATGCTGCTCAGGATAAACTTGTTTTTGGACTTTATCCTTTTTTTAAAAAAAATCTGTATATATTTCTTTAAGATCCAAACAGCCAAAACGTGACGAAAAAGAGAGAAAACGGAGGAGCCCAAGTCCTCGACCCACAAAAGTTCACATTGGGAGGCTGACCAGAAATGTAACTAAGGTTGGTCTGGCTTGCACTAACCTTGTTTTGCTTTATATGCACAGACTCTGTATTTTCCAAAGAATGGTTCTTGTGTAGAATAAAAAACCCATCCAGAAAGCTTTAAAGGGCACCAATCATTACTAAAAGTATTTACTAAGTAAATACACTATGTGAAAGTTGAAGAAATCCGATTTTTAAAACAGTGAGAATTGTTTGTATAATATAAATCATCAGCTCACTATACCTTCTGCAAAATCTCCCCTATCTCCACTGCAGTTCTAGCTGAGGCAGACATCTTGGATTTCCCTGACTCCTCCTACCTATATCTTCACAGCCAACTGCAGCTCTGAAATCTCGCACATGCTCAGTTGAAATTTCTTGCTTGTCTAATAAACCTTCTAAGCTATTTTGAAATCTGCCAAACTGTGTTAGTGCTGCCACCTTGTGGAAGTTGCTGTGGGCACTTCTCTTGATACTTCTAGAGTTTACTAAAGCTAGGCATTCTGGGTAGAATACTCAGGGCAGTGCTACAATCTGAGCATGCTCGTGAACTCATTTGCATGTTGTAGTCACAGTATGGACTCCCTCTGTGAGAGAACCCATTTGACAAAGTATGGGAATTTTTAAAAACTGCTTTTTTTTTTTTTTCCAAAAAACTGTATATGTAGTTTGATTAAACATGTTTAGGTTGTACTGGTCAGATTGTTTGATTTTGGCTGTGATTGGTGCCTTTAATGTATTTTAAAATAACTATTGGTGTTTTTAAAGAACTATACCCCCTCCACTGCTCAATTCACTGCCCCCACTCCCCTCAGTTGTTATTCTTTTTAGATGTCCCTTCTGCTGACCTGCTATAAATTTGCAGAGTTCAAAGGGGCCATCGTATCTCTTATGTTCTCACCCTCTTCTGTAGAGCAGCGCCACAGATCTTGCAGAAACCTGCACAGTTAAATCTTCTTGATTCTGCTTGTACTGTGCATGCTCCCACAGCTCTGCAAATTTATAGCAGGTCAGCAGAAGGGAAACCTCTAAAAAGAATAAATACTGCGAGCAGGGAGCTTGGGTAGTGAAGTGAGCAATAGAGGGAGGCTGGAGGAGGTCAAGGGTTTAGTTCTCCTTTGACAATGGCGTGCAAAGGATTGTTGTTAAAGGGATCCTGCATGGGAAAAAATTTTTTTTTCAAAATGCATCAGTTAATAGTGCTGTTCCAAAAGAATTCTGCATTGAAATCCATTTCTCAAAAGAGCAAACAGATTTTTTCGTATTTCATTTTGAAATCTGACATGGGGCTAGACATATTGTCAGTTTCCCAGCTGCCCCCAGTCATGTGACTTGTGCCTGTGCTTTTGGATGGGGAGAGCAGTCAGAAGCAGCCCACGAGCAAGCCCAACCCATGGGTATCGGGCCACACATCACTAAAGAGCCCCATAAGCCTTTGAGTCTCACTAAAGTTATTATGTTTGCCCTTGATCACTCAAACTCATCTTACAGATGCCATAGCAAGTAATTTCCCAGCTGCCCCAATTCATGTAACTTGTGCTCTGATAAACTTCAATCACTCTTTACTGCTGTACTGCAAGTTGGAGTGATATCACCCCCCTCCCTTTCCCCCACCCAGCAGCCTAACAACAGAACAATGGGAAGGTAACCAGATAACCGCTCCCTAACACAAGATAACAGCTGCCTGGTAGATCTGAGAACAGCACTCAATAGTAAAAACCCATGTCCCACTGTGTTCCATTCAGTTACATTGAGTAGGAGAAACAACAGCCTGCCAGAAAGCAGTTCCCTCCTAAAGTGCTGGCACAAGTCACGTGACATGGGGCAGCTGGGAAATTGACAAAATGGCTATTTCAAAACTGAATATAAAAAAATCTGTTTGCTCTTTTGAGAAATGGATTTCAGTGCAGAAGTCTACTGGAGCAGCACTATTAACTGATGTGTTTAACAAAAAACATGACTTGGATGATCAAGGTAGCAGGATTTTGCTGCCTTCCATTCAAACTGCCTGATTTTTTTCCCTCTGTTTCTGTGGAGGGTTTTTGTTTAGGTAGTGGCCATTCTTTCCTGCTGAAAAATTTAATTCTGGAACATGGTTATGATATCCTATAGAATTTAGATATATTCTTAAATGTTACTTTTTTTTCTAGCAGTTTGAATAAACTGAAATCTTTGTGCCTTCCTCTACTCCCCCCAGGACCATATTCTAGAAATCTTCTCCACATATGGCAAAATAAAGATGATCGATATGCCTGTTGATCGCTACCACCCGCACCTGTCCAAGGGTTATGCCTATGTTGAGTTTGAAGCTCCTGAAGAAGCTGAGAAAGCCTTAAAACACATGGATGGAGGTAAGAGGGGTTTCCCTAGATGTGGTATTAATATTTACATGGTTTGAGGTCTATGGCATTACAGGGTGTATTGATTACTGATGGTTGGAGATCACTCGATCATTAAAGGGCACCTGTTGGCTGCAAATATTTTCCACAATCAAAGGTGCAGCCTAATGGAGCCTGCACTCCAGTTTGGTTTACAGGTTTTTGCTTTGGTGGGTTTTTTTTAAATTTTTTGTTTTATTGGACATTACCCAGCTGCCAGTGGGAGTGGGAGGACTTGAGTTTGAGCTATTATGTTGAGGCACATGCATGTACATAATGATTGAAGGCAGCAATTTGCTCATTATTCTCATGCGCTTGATGTCAGAAGCTCATTATACGATCTGCACAACATGACCGCTTGCAGAAGTAGCTACCCCCCCCCCCCAACGTGAGTGTCCTAACAATCAGATTTTTCTTTTTTTAAAGACCTTTGGTTGGGGAAAATATTTTCGGCCAATAGGTGCCCTTTAAGACTTTTGCTGAATAACACAGGCTAGTGCCAAATAAAATTCCTTATTTGTCTCTGGTTCATTGCATTTGTTTCCAGCCAAGGCTTATGTAGAAGTCTCCTCTTCATTTGCCCCTAAATAGCTTTGAATAATCTACCGTACAGACTGAGGGAAAAATGTAAAAAATAAAGCTGCTTGCCAATGTTTTTCCTTTGATCTTCTCAGGACAGATTGATGGTCAAGAGATCACCGCTTCCGCTGTTCTGACGCCGTGGCCTATGCGGCCAATGCCCAGAAGGTTCAGCCCCCCACGACGGATGTTGCCTCCTCCCCCAATGTGGCGCCGGTCTCCACCACGTATGAGGAGAAGGTAGGTATTGCCTCTTTTCAAAGCCTTTTGCATAAAGTCCTCTGTGTAGTGTAAATGGTTGTACCTGTAACAAATTCCTCCTACCTCTGCAGGTCACGTTCACCTCGAAGACGCTCCCCAGTAAGACGCCGTTCCCGGTCACCTGCACGTCGCCGCCATCGCAGCCGTTCCAGTTCAAACTCATCGCGGTGAACCGGTCATCCTTTTGTGCACCTTCCCTCCCACACCCATTGAATTCTCATACCATAAATCCTTCTTGGCACCATTGGCCCAGAGTATCTTCTTTTTTTTTTTTTTTTTTTTCTTCTGAAACTTTCTTTTAGCAGAATTCAGCATAAGGTGTAAAAAAAAAAAAAAAAAAAGGGCAACAATAAGTTAAAGTAACCTTGGCTGTCAGGGGTCCTCCACATGGTAACCCGACCTCCCAGAATCCCACTGTCTTTAGCATGTTTGCAGCCATAAACATCAAGAGGCTTGAAATGCATGATCTCTAGTGTGGAGCTGACCCTGTTTGGCTGCTTGTCTCAATTGGTTTATTTTAGAGCAGAGTAATAGGATCAGCAATAAATACCGTGTAGCCTGCTCTGTGGTTGCTGACCCTATAATGCAGATTGATCTGTTGGCTGGTTCCAGAATTCATCATCAGTTTCCTTGTATTCTAAATAAGACATGGTTTTTTTTATTCTTTACTCTGCCTTTGAGGTCTAATGGCAAATAAAGTGGCTTTGAGGTATTTTACAAGCTGCATTTGTTTTGGCATCTTATGCGAACCGGAACCCCCAGTTTCTGCCTAATGCGATTTATTTTAACAATATTTCCATAACCAGCAATGTACAGGAAGGGGGTGACTAGAGAAGATTCTGTACTGCCTTTTTAAATAGGGAAGTCAAAACACCCTGTAAAGCTCATGTCATGTTTGGTTTTTATTTAAAAATAAAAAAAAATCCTAAAATGTATTGTATTTTTTTTTTTTTTTTTTTTAGAAACCGCTGTTTTTATTTACGTGACTCGCAAACCTGACCTTGGCTTTATGCCATCCCATGAATATTTTCTGTATGCCCACGAAGCAGCAGTTTTTACTGGGTATGGCCTCACATCCTACAACCTTTGTTTATCTGAGTTCACCAAAAATACACCTTGTAGGGCAAGGCAGAGGCAATAGTTTGTAATTGATACGGAGACAGGAGGCCTCACTTTATACCTGGGAGTTGTAGTTTTGCAGATAATTGAGTTTTCTGCCTTTTACAGCCAATTACAGTGGGGTTTAGTGCTCTGTAAACATTCTTATAAATGGAGGTGGGAAATGAAACTTGTACTTTTTTTTATGTTTGTTTTAGAATACCTATTCCATGTCTGTACAAAATAAATGGATAGAATTTTTTTTTTTCTTTTTAATTCTCTCCATCCTTTTCCCCCTCGCTGAATTTGCTGTTTATATTGTATTGTCGCCTAGAATTTCCATTGCTTTTGGAAGGGTTATTGATCGTGCTGTATTCTGTATAAGGCGGTAGTTTGAAATCCTATGCAGTTCTATAAGCAAGTCCTTCCAGAAAGAAAGCCACCCTATGCAGAAATAAAAAAAAAAAGTAAAATTTCCACTTCTGACTTTTCAATGTGCCTTCTAAAGCTGGGCCTTTGAGAAATGTAAGAAGAGTTGGGGAACAACACAAACCTGGATGATGCTATATTACAGCTGTGATTGGCTGTTTCGTAACCCCCTATGTGGACAGGCAGCCTATAGGAGGCTCTGGATGTACATCTGGTTTTCCTGCAATGAAAACTTGCCTCGAAGAATGGAACTCAAGAATAATCCCCTGCTTTGGGGCCATTGAGCGTAAAGGTGGCCATACACGAAGAGATCCGCTTGTTTGGTGATGTTGCCAAACGAGCGGATCTCTCCCCGACATGCCCACCTTGAGGTGGGCGATATCGGGCTGATCCGATCGTGGGCCCTAGGGCCCAACGTTCGGATCAGTACGGGCGGTCGGATTGCAGGTCCGCATCAACGAACAGATGCGGCCGCGATCCAATGGGATTTTTAATCCTGCCCGATCGACATCTGGCCGACTTTCGGCCAGATATCGATCGGGAAAGCCCGTCGGAGGGCCCCCCACACGGGCAGATAAACTGCCGACACAGTCTGTCGGCAGCTTTTATCTGCCCGTGTATGGCAAACTTAACATACTGGTTGGATTTTATTCCTCTAGGTTCATGCTGGTGACCCAAAGGCTTCCCTTGAGCTTTGTAGATAGACATTGCAAAGGCAGAATGGACTGTAAAAGGCATGCCTATAGGCTCCATTAGTATTCCATGCAATGAATAAATCTCCTCTGGCACAGCCTGACTATTGTGGACTAAGGGCAGAACTACACGGATGATTCTCGGATGCGGATCTGTTTTTGCGCATTGCGTCTGGCGAAAACCGACGTGAATCATCCGTGTAGTTCTGCCCTGTTTGTCCTAGTTTTACACACTAAACCTGTTTCTGTCTTTGCCTAAACTCCCCTGCAGTGTATTTTTCCAAGTATAACGAAAAGGTGGTGGTGTTGGTCACATGGTCTGTACCAATCAGTGCCATGAAAATTGACCATGTGACCAAGGTCGGAACCCTTGAAACACCTGGTTAGGTTTTCTTCTCTGCTAAAGTGTTGTGTGAAGTTGGTCACTGATGCTTTTCAATGGAAAGAGGAGGCCGGCGCTTTGAGCGGCACATTTAATGGACTACGTCACCTGTCAGCAGTTGACCAATCTACAACCCCCCCTCAATAAAAGTAATTGAGCTCCTCCCAGAGAAGAGGCTGATCCCTGGGATGTAATTTTGCATTTGCTACTGTTGTACAGAAGGTCAGTGGAGGCAGGGATTGATGTTTTATTTATAAAAAAAAAAGCTGATCTTCTGCATGAGAGGACAGACCATGTTGGACAATAACATGAAGTGGGGCAATTGCAGCTGGGGATGATGATCAAAGCTACAAACAGACCTAATGTGTGCATCTATAAGGACTCGCAGGACTTCAATCTTCTAAACGTTTATTTTGCTCAATGTTTCGGTCACGCACAAGGACCTTGGTCAGGAATCGAACCGTGCAACTGTGTGAATCTATAGATAGAGTAGTCTGATATATAACTGCACAGGCTACAATTGAATTTATAGACACTGCTGTTTGCTTGGCTTAGTATCCTTGTAATCATCTGAACAAGAGCTTTATGGCAATATCTAAGCCATTAGAGGGTGGTTCACCTTCACTTTTCGTATGTTATAGAGTAGGGATGCACCGAATCCACTGTTTTAGATTCGGTCGAACCCCCAAATCCTTCCTGAAAGATTTGGCTGAATCCGAACCCTAATTTGCATATGCAAATTATGGGTGGCAAGGGGAAACATTTTTTACTTGTTTTGTGCCAAAAAGTCACATGATTTCCCTCCTTGGCCCTAATTTACATATGCAAATTAGGATTTGATTCGGCCAGGCAGAAGGATTCCTCCGAATCCTGCTAAAAAAAAGGCCGAATCCTGGATTCGGTGCATCCCTATTATAGAGTTGCCAATTCTAAGAAACCTTTTCATTGGTCTTTATTGTTTATTTTTGAATTCTTTCCCTTCTGACTCTTTTCACGAGGAGTGTCCAAAGTGCGGCCCAGCTTGAAATGCTCGGTCCCTGAGGAAACGTCATTTCACAAAGGTTATAGGAGAAGGGGGGACTCTGCCCATTGCCCAGTTAGTAATAATAATAATATAATAATAAAATCTATTTAAAGGGGACATTTTGCATAACATTTTGCCTGATTTTTTTCTTTAGTTTTAGATAAAAATGCCAGATTAAAACTATTTGTCGCACCCTAGATTTCAGGGCTTCAGATATATTAATTTATCTTCAGTATTGTTTTTCCTAATTAATTACGAATGAGGGCAACACACGAGGTGATAAGGGCAAATATATTGTACCCTCCATAGCCCCACACAGCGGATTAACAGCAGCATGCCAATGAAATAATAATAATGGTTGAAAGAATATCAGGCTAAGGGCTGAACTCCACTGAGGCATGTGTTTTTGCTCAGCGCGTCGGATGGTGCACAAATCGACCATGGAGTTCAGCCCTGAATGGTCGGCCCACACACATTTTCACCTCACCAAATCCAGCCCTCTTTACAAACCCCTGGTTTACAGCAAATACACAGTAACACTACATATTTATACTTCTGCTACTTTCTCTTATGTCATGGGGGGGGCACAGGAACCATGGGGCAAAGGGCCCCTCCCATCAGGAGGCAGGACAATGTCAAGGCTGTAGCTCCTCCCTCTCACCTTTTACCCCCTTGCTCAATCAACTTTATTCAGTTTTTTTGCTACTTTTTATTACTCCTCTTTCTATTCAGGCCTCTCCTATTCATATCCCAGTCTTTTATTCAATTTATTACGTGGTTTGTTGTGTCATTTGGACCCTAGCAACCAGACTGCTCAAATTACAAACTGGAAAGCTGCTGAATAAAAAGCCAAATAACTAAAAAAAAACACAAATAATAAAACATGAATACCAACTGCAAATGGTCTCAGGATATCACTCTCCACAATATACAAAAAAAAGGGGAACAACCCCATTTAAGGCCACCCAGCATATACTTTGGTGTTTCTTACTTACAAACCACTCTACCCATTTTCTTTATGTACAAAAGTATATTCAACTTTATTTTTATTTTTTTTTAAATCTGCAAACTTCTTCAAAATTCTTAAATTCCATATAAAAAGTATACTGTAAAACATGGCTTTTGGAACAGTTGCAATGTAAGGGGTGAAAGCTGCCTTGTCCCTGTGTGGCACCATTAGAACATTTAGTACTAGGGGGAAATTCTGTAAGTTCCAATGCTGAAAAGCTTGCCTTAAGGTGGCCACACACGGGCAGATAAGGATGCCGACATCAGTCCTTTAGACCAAATTGACAGCTTATCTGCCTGTGTGCGGGGGCTTCCGAAGGGTCTTCCCGATCGTTATCTGGCCACAATATAGATCAGGAAGGTTTAATTTTTCAGACAACCCTTAGGAATGGATTGATTCCTGGTTGTAATCTGATTGTTTGGCCCTAGCCACTAGTGGGCATATTGTGGGAAGATCTTATAGTGCAGGGGTCCTCAACTGCCGGGCAAAGGCCAGTCCTGAACTGGGCCACGAGCCTAGCACCAAATGAACCCGGCGTGTCAAATTGGATGCCAGAGCACCAGAAATGCTGACTCCCCGGTCGTTGTAAAAAGTGTTGGCACTACACCGGTCTGGGGCCAAAAAAGGTTGGGTGGATTCTTGCCCATTGGGAGCAACCACAGTTGGATCACACAGTAGGGTGTGTTGTCTGCCATTGGTTCCTTCCACTCCAATGAGGTTCTTGGCTTGAAGGATTCCATTATCTAACACAAGCACATATAGTTTTCAGCCCATACTCAGTCCTATAGAGCTGTCTCAAATGAGATCGTGCTGAGCATCTTCACACAGGATTGTCTTCAAGTTTTGAAGGTAAAATAAAAAGCCATAGCAAAAGAACCAAGTGATGACATACAACATGAATAAAATCAGAACAGACTGTATAACATGAGAGACCTACAAAATTGCTTGTTTTGATACATGGTTTCGATGTGGCAAAATAAAACATTGGATATTAATGCTGGTTAGGAAAGCTGCCAGAAAAACATTTTGCTTAGGTATTTGTTTTACCTTTTAGTTGACCTAAAGTTCACCAGAAAATTCACTTGTATTGCCGGGCAAGCAGCACAGCGACAGATTTTGCTTCCTTAAAATTGTGCGAAATCAGGCATTTAAGTGTTTTCTTCATAGCCATCAGCATTTAAAGGAACAGTAACATCAACAAATTTAAGGGTTTTAAAGTAATGATAATATCATATAGTGTTGCCCTGCGCTGATAAAACTGATCAGTTTGCTTCAGAAACACTACTATAGTTCATATAAACAAGCTGCTGTAGAGCAATGGCGGAAATTGAAAAACGGCTATATGGCACAGGTTAACTAATGGATAACAGATAACACCATTAGACAGACAGAGCTTATCTGCTGTGTAACTTGAGCTTTTTCTCCATTGCATGGCTGCCCCCATTGCTACACAGCAGCTTATTTATATAAACAATAGTAGTGTTTCTGAAGCAAACACAGCAGTTTTACCAGAGCAGGGCAACACTACATTATATTGTCATTACTTTAAAAAACATTTATTTTTTGATGTTGCTGTTCCTTTAAAAGGGCCCCAATCACAGGGTCACATTGAACCTCATACACAAGTCAATAGGATACTGAATCTATAGTCATTGACTTTGCCGGTGTCCAGAAAAATCTGTAATTATTTTAGTAAACATATCAGTCTGAAGCTCAAGCCTCACACTCGCAAAGCAGCCAAAGCATAGATTTGCACTTTTACTTTTGACTTGGATTTTTTTCCAGTAGCATTTAATACAGAAAACCATAGAATGAGACTCTGCTGGGATTTTCATTGAATATTTACCGTTAAAAATGAAATGGTCTTCTCTATAAGCAAAGTGGAATGAATGGGAATGAACATTTCCGAAGTGCACAAGTGCTTTGTAATGGCCTGGTCCCTTACTTCAACCAAAGGCACTATTAGGCATTGAGACAGTCCCTAGGGTTGTCACCTGGCAGGTATTTAAAAGGCCTGGCTGGTAAAAATGATGGTTGAACCCAATGTTATTAACAGTGGCGTAACTACCATGGGTGCAGAGGGTGAAATTGCACCAGGGCCCCCACCCCCTTGGGGCCCATCGAAGCCACGAAAATGGTTATGGAAGGCAGTTATCTAGGGGGAGATTTTACAGCACACATGTCATCAACACTCCAGCATGGGATTTATAGAGGTAAGGGCCCCAACAGGGGCCCAGGTGTCCATCCGGTACCGGGGCCCACCAGGGAGTAGTTACGCCACTGGTTATTAATAGGGAATAAATATATAGGATGGCCGGTATTTTTTGGCAACCCTAACCGTCCCCTATAGCAGCCCTGCTCTCCAATCAACACCACTTTAGCCAAAAAGCTGCTGTGAATCAGCATGTCAAGCACTGATTATAACCTGAATATTTCAACAGTTTCCCTTTGCAATAGTGCATTTCACAACAAAACACAATGAAGTCACTGTCATTGCTAGGGGATTTGATCTCTTGCAGAATCTTCCATCTTTTAGCCGCCTCTTGTATCTCTTAGTATTCACGTGTGAGTTCTAAGTGGGGATTCATTTCAATGCTGGTGTAATTCTGAGGGCGCCTGGTGGGGGAAAGAGAGACTTAGGTCAAGAAAAATCCAACATAAGACAGTCGAGGAACTGTCAGTTCACTTGTAGGATACATCTAAGACAAGACAAATCTTTGTGACACCTGCCTCCCAAACAGGTACAGCTGCATTCAAACAAAAACATTTAATGTAAATAACAAAATGAAGACAAATACCAAGTATTCGTCTTAGGAAGCCACTTAACAGGTCATGCAAAAAGTTTGTTTAAAAGCAAAAGATTTATAAACATACCTTTTCCTCAAGAAAAGTATAAGCCCAACTGCTCCAAATAATAGCAGGAGAAAGAGCACAATGAGAAGGGAAATGTGCCATACCTTGAAGGATCCTACACGAGAAACAAAGACCAGGTTGATTATTGAATATTCTAGTTGTTACTGACCAGTTCCCCTTCCTGGTGGTTTAATAGAACATTTTGTGTATGCAGATTAGTCTACAAAGCCCCCCTGACTTGGATGGTTTCTATAAGTGAACTTTGCTGGTTCCCAGTCTGGCCTTGAAGACAGAATCACCCAATCACCAGAAAGAGCAGTTTCTAATCTAGAAGTTTGTTTTTGTGTGTTTTGAACTTGTTGTACTTGCTGTGCATTTCTTTCTGAGAAAAGTCTATATAAACTCTAAACTGTTTTTTTTGCTCGGGGTTCAGGATCTACGGAGCTTTTTTCAAACATCTTTAACCTGAAGTGCTCCCCAGTATGTATATTTCTCCCAAGATGACACCTGAACAAGACAGAACTGGCTGTTTTAAGGGTAGGGACAGACAGGGAGATTCGGGGAGATTCTGTCGCCTGGCGTTTTTAGCAGGCGACAATCTCCCCGAATTTCCTTCTCCCTGTCTGCCGCTAGTAAAAGGGACAAAGTGCCAGCGCCTGTGCACACGCTGCGCGGCGATTCCCGGAATCGCCCGAAGTTTCCTCACGAGGTATCTTCGGGCGATTCCGGAAATCGCCACGCAGCGTGTGCACAGGCGCTGGCGCTTTGTCACTTATACTAAAGGCAGACAGGGAGAAGGAAATTCGGGGAGATTGTCGCCTGCTAAAAACGCCAGGCGACAGAATCTCCCCGAATCTCCCTGTCTGTCCCTACCCTAAAGGTACAGAAATCCTTGACTGTCCTCCTTTTTTGCCTTAGTTCAGTTTAAGGACTGGGAGTGCTGTAAATTAGCCTGACCTGAGGAGATCACTCAGGGTAACTGTGTTTTGTCCTAGCCAAGCATCCAGTAAGAAAGTGTGTGTATGAGGGCTATGATATCACTCCACAGCCCAGAAAAACAAAGAACTGCTCTTACAGCCAAACGGGTGGCTCTGCACTCAAGGCCAGTGATAGTGACCAAAGCTAGCTTGAGTGCAGAATCCATCCAAGTCAGAATTGTATTTTCTTTCACCACCAATCTGCCAAGTGTTCTAGTTCCACAGCTGGCTTCCAAGTTCAGTACTAACCAAACCTAAGGTACCACACAACCCTGTCTGTTAAATTGCCAGTAGTTAGGACAATGCTTTGTGCTTATATGGGCATGGAACTTTCTTGTGACATAATATATTTATATTTTACAATTAGGGGTACATTATTCACTATAAATAAATATATATATATAATGTTCTTTACCTCGCATCTTCTCTGCTACTAGGCAAGTGTTGAGAGGCTCTAGAGATCTCTCTTGCAATGTGAATGACTGGGGATGAGCGAGAAGGTCAGCGTTCCAGCTCTCAATGCAATGCTTGTCACTGCGATAAGTGAGAATGTTGCCCGAAATAGACAGCTGGTTCTTTGTGCAAGTGAGATGCATTTCTATGAGGAGAAACATGGGTTCAGAGAAGTGTTAAATGAAGTAAAAGTAGAGAGCATGATATTAATGTATTCAGCAAGTGCTAAATTATCTGTCAGACAATCCCTACAAAGATTTGGTGGGTATTTTACCAGAACTATCATTGAGGGGTTCAGTTAAGGGTGGCTGTGTAGCACCTTGCGTATATATTGGACCCTAGCAAAGCAGCACATGTAAGTAGTAAGGAGTACTTTATATCAGTATTGCACTACTTTGGCCTTTCAACCATTGCTGAAGTTCAACCTCCAATATCCATTTACAAGCAATGGCTGAAAGCTGTAGCTTGGAGAGGCAAACATTAGCCCAGCAGAAGAAAGGACATAATGCTTTATAGTAAGCAAGTTTAATATTTTTGGTTACTTTCTGAAATAAAAAACCCTGCCTGTGCTCCAATCTATTATAACCATAAGAATGGAGTCTACATTTTCTTTATGTGAGTGTCCTAAAGTGTTTATAGAAGGAGCAACCTAATATAGGGGAAGAGGTAGGGCTATGGCTACTGTTTCGTTGGTTTCCATAGCCCCCACTATCCTCACTCACTTACTGAATAATGATCATGATGACATGAAACCAAGTGTAGTTTTTTTTATATATATATAGAATGCAGAAGGAGAATCAAGGGTATGACTAGTTAAAAGAGAAACAGAGGTCCAGTTTGAAGGGAGATTTGCAGAATTTGGCACCCTAGTCACACAGTTTTGCAGGGTCAGTTTCTTGTGAATATGGCTCCCAATAAAGTCCCTGGTAACCCTGCAGAACAGGCAGGTTTTGGAGACTTGCCCACGCATCCAACATTTTTGTATTTGTTTGGCCAATTCTGCAGGCAACATTAATTCCACAGGTGGGTCAGTACCTTGTATGTAGGCTGGATGAGTGAAGCCAGAACAGTGGTGTTTCATGGACAGACTCAGGGCGGTCTTTAGGCTGTTCATTGTCTTCTGCTCTGCTGGATCCAACTCTGAACAATCTGTAGACAAATCAACATGAGCTGTCAATGGAGATGTGGGCACATGCTGGCACATACTTCTGCTTATATACACAATCAGCATTTCTGCCACTGACCTTACATCTGACGGACAAAAGACTTTACAAAGAATGGGGGATAACCCTCAAACTATCCAGAGGAGTTGCTGTATTTTGATGTATGCAAGTTCAAATTACTGGCAGTGGGTGTCAGACCTGTGTGGATGACTAGGTGAGTCAGGATGACTTCCCAAAAAAAATGGGTGAGCTGGCTATTAAATGTATGGGAGACAGCAGTGGTGGTTTTGGTAACTTCTCTGCCCGTTTGGCATAGCCCGAGTAGGAATTAATGGGACTAGTGGCACCTAGATATGGTCCTTGCTTGATGGGCCTATGTAGACCCCAGTGCAGAGGTGCACAAAAGGTAGATTGGGATCTAAAGTAGACCTTCAGCTGGTGAAAAGTTGATCTCAAGACTCAACAAACGGCTTGACTAAATTACCTTCCTATTGCATGTTTTTCTTCAGATATTTATTATGTTATGGTTACATAAGAAATTGTTGTTTTTGTAAATATAGCAAAGTACACTTTCTTATAAATTATAAGTAATATTTTCCATGGAACAGAATGCCAACAATTATGGATGTAGATCATAATAGGACAACATCACTTAAAGTAGACCTCGCATTAGCAAAGTATGGGCACTCCTGCCCCAGTGTATGATATAATTATTGGGCCAAGCCAACAATTGGATCAGCCTGATTTGTGCATTGGTGGTCAAAATGGGTTAATAACCAAGCACCAGGGGACAGACATAGGTCTAGGAAAAATGTGATAAATGCAGCCAGTAATAATTGCAGAATGATCTGGCAGAATTCTCATTGGAGGATGCTCATACATTAAGTAGGCATTTAGCCCTGGAGCTCCCTTAAGCTGCAGTTGTATCTTATACTATGTGACCATAGAAACATGGAGAAAGCTTCATTAAAAGAAAATGATCCTTGATACTGCTGCAAGACTATTACTGCCAACTTGATAAAATAACGTATGGACAACAGTGATTTAACAGCTATGTTTATGCCCTTCCCTTTACTTACTTAGACTGGAGTCCTTCATGCACAAATCCAGTTGCAAGGAGGCGATGCTGGGGGGACACGTGTTCTCAGTGCCTGGGCTGGGGTGTGGAACCGGAAGCAGCAATGATATGTTGGACCGTTTACCATAAGAACACCGACTGACAGAAAACAACCTACGAGAAAAATATAAATTTGATTCGGGAACTCAATCATTAAATAAATAACTAAATACAAAGGTGCTTATTCCATTCTATCAGAATTTACCTTTGCAAGACTACCTGTGATTGGAGGTTTAGGTCTGAGAGCACTAGTACAATGCAGCATATTTGCTAGTGAATCAGACAATATCTATTGAACAACTGATGAAAGACTAGTGAAAGTATATAGCAGTGTGTGGCTATTTTATACCCACCTTTGATCCCCATGTAATGTTATTCTGTCTTTGCTCAAGTCCCTCAGAGTTTCAGCATCTGCACCATCTTCCCAAGAGTGGACAACTGCACCCAGAAGGTCTTTTTGGGTCACACTGCTGCCCACTGGGAAACTGTCCAGGGTGCCCCTATATAAAGCCAAGGCTTGTGTGCTGAAAGAGTTGGGATGAGACAGCTGGAGAAGCTGATCTGTGAGTAGAAAGAAGAGTTGGGAACTTCTGTTAGTGACATTCTCACTGTGTGAAATCACAAAATATGTTAGAGCATTATCAGTCAAACTTTTTCAGCTCAAGCACCCCTTGAATGTCCAATCATTGACCTGTGTTCCCTTTGAAGGTCCGACTTAGTCGGGCCCCCTTAGTTCATGAAATGGTAAAATATAATAGTAAAATATAATAATCAGTCATATATATTCCTCCAAAACCTTCAAGCTCAGCCTTCAGATGTATGTATCTAGGAGAGCAAATGACCATTCTCCCCAATTCTCACTATAACTGATTTTCACAACAAGCCATTTTCTATTGCTCCTCCTCAAGGGGGAGCTTGGACCCTACATAGGGCCAGAACAAATACTTCCTGATCTTATTTTGAATGATCAGTCAGACCTGGCAGAAAAGTCTGTTGGACAAGGATTGCATTGGGTTGTGGATATGGTCAAGCAGACCAAAGGTTCTCCATAGTCATTGTTGCAACCTGATTTCTGGCCCACTAACACAATGACCTGGCCATATAAAGAGATCTATCTGTTTATGATCAACCCTGACTTGGTTTAAACATTGAAAGTAAATCTCAGTAATATACGTACCACTGTATGTGCTATTTGTGCCAATCACATAGATTCCGCTCATACCCAGCATGCCTTGCAACATAAAACGATCATATACCTTCCCATCCGTGCCATACAGGACCATAATATGTTCATGCAGTTTGCCTCCCGGTGGCCCTTTTAGCTCAATGAAGTTGTACAGTTCTGGACCACGGGACAAGCCAACCTCATTAATCACAATGGAAACTGGATGTATGGAAGGAACTGGGTGAGACGACACAGGCCTGGTAGAAGTCACAGAGGGAAGGGTGGAAGTAGCTGTTTTTGGACAGTCATTATCTGCTAGAGGAGTAATCTTGGTGACCTTAAAAAGAGCAGAACAAATATTTATCAAACTGTGTCCTTGTTATAATGCTTTCTTAATAATTATACAGTATATATATATATATATATATATATATATATATATATATAT
>CM044448.1:99061642-99086110 GCA_024363595.1 Xenopus borealis | reverse complement strand
TATGTATATATATATATATATATATATACATATGGGCTGATGTCCTTGTGTTTTTGTATGAGTGGAGTGCCATTCCCAATTAGGTCTACACACTGTATCATATAGTATAACAAATAAGCTCCATGTGAAATCTGGCCACATATGTGGGTACCATGTTATATGGATCTATTCATTAAACCTACAAGAGAAGCAGAAACAAGGCATGTCCCCAGTCATTTTAAGAACCACCAATGACCTCCCAAGTGATCAGTAGGAAATATCTAATAAGATTTTATTGGTGAATAGGCCAGGTGAAATATGATTGGACTTCACTGGTCTGTGCAATGGAGCACATTGTAGATAGTGAAGTAGTCCAAATGTTTGCTATGTAGAGTCCTGCCGAGAAAGTTCTCAGAAATATACTTCTGCTTAGTTCTGGCTTGTTCTCTATACTAAATAAATCCAGTTTTCACAGAATTACTCTTTTAAACAGCTGTGGTGTACAACATGGCCTTGCTAAGCCTTCCTATCTCATTAACTCCAATCACAGTTATGCTCAGTTGTTTGTTAGTGTCTTGTTTTCCACTGTACTATTGGCTGTTCCAGTTAATAGAGAACAGTGGTATCATCTGGTCCTCACTTACCTGGAAGCTGGATTGGTCCTTTAAATTCAGTCCGTGGCATCGGCTCAGAGACTCATCTTGAAGAATAAACTTTTCATCCTCATGGACTGCTTTCTGTCCTGGGGCTAGGACTTTTAATAATTTCTTGGCATCATCACCCACATTAGACACATAGACAATAGCATCCACCAGTCCCTCAGCCGTCACCTCCATATTCATCTTGTATCTTTTTGTTGGGTGGTAATACAAGGCCACTGCATCGGCTCCATTCTGAATGGTGTTGAAGGGTAACAAGATGTGTGGAACAGGTTTTAACTTACTGCTACCAACCAGGAAGTAGCCATGCATATTGGTTTGGTTGCCTTTAAGGTCTAGAGCAAGATAAGCCAAGTTGTTCTTCCCATTGTAGAGTACAAGCCAGTAGCCATCCAGACTGACGGAGCCACCCCCTGGGTGATAAAGCTCAATATATTCCATATCTTCAGCTGCACCTGGTGTATTGGGGTTCACCTCACTGATTAACAAGCCTGTGGCCTCTAAAGTAGCATGAACTCCAGTTGTAGGATCTGAATGAAGCAATATCAAAGATAATTAACCTTGAGATCTATTATGTAACGTGATGTATAATTTCCTACTTTGGATTATATAATTAAATTGTTCTACTTTCCCTCCTACCCTGGGACTGCTGAAGGAATTCAGCAGTTCTCTGTTGTCTTATGGTGTAGACTCTGGAAGGGGTACTCCACTTTCTAATATGAAAAAAATCAAAGTACCTCCCAAACATGGAGCGTGTCCTTCCTTACCCAAGCTATGAAAGACCCCCTTCCCAAAAAAAGGAAGAAAATGTAAAACAGGGGATATAGAAGAACCACATATCTACAAATTCAAAAATTATAAACAGGAAGGACCAAGATTCAGCAAAAGTCAAAATTAAAAAATGGTTAGTTGTTGACATGTGTCAGAGAGGAAATTGTTAGAGGAGGAAGAGCAGACAAACCACAAAACTTTATATTAAATATATATATGTGTATGTAAAGAGATTTCTTTTGTTACTGAAAGTAAGAAACTTATTCAAACCTGGGTTTTGAATAAATGATAATAAATTGAGGACAAGAGGATTCCCTTAGCAGCCCTGTCCCCTGATGTCATCAACAAACGCCCTGACATCATGAATCCAACCTAAATGTTATAGTTCTACCAACTCTGTCCACTTATTGTGTCAGGAGAGTCCACCACCACTAGAAATTGGCAATCCTATTTTATTTCTATGAAATAGTGTTTTATATGGTGTATTTTTTTTTATAAAGACCTGCAATCTCCAGGGGTATAATTAGCGCCATGCCTCTCAGCCACCCAAAAGAATAGATTAAGGGGCAGATTTACTAAATTTGAAGTTCGATCGAATGAGATCGAATACCGATCGTACGTTTTTTTCGGATATTCGAATATGCAAATTTGGCCTCTTCGATCACCGAATACTGAATTATCGAATAGACCGCATGATCGGATATTCAATAATTTGATCATTCGATTAAAATTTTTAAATCCTTCAAATGCCCACTTTGCCAGATTGAACCTACCGAATACCAATAGAAGCCTAAGGGAAAGTCCTCCTCAAATACCATTCGTACGATTGAATGCCTCAATCGTACGAATTTTCCGGATGCTCAACGGCAAAAGTACGATTTTTACGTGAAATCGAACGATCGGTATCCGATTGTACAATTTCATTGAGAAATCGAATATCGAGCAAAATGATAGCCTAAAACTATTTGATAAGCATTCTATAATCGAATGCTTATCGAATATCGAGGGAATTCGAGGGTTTTTTGGGAATTTTAGTAAATTTGCCCCATAGTTATTAAGTAATTAATTAAAAAGGATTAAGTAATTAATCCTTTTGACAATAACACAGGGAAAGGGAGAAACTTGTACACTATGTAATGAAGGTCATTTTTTTTATTCTTTCTTAGTTACACGTATTACTATAAGGTTATAGATATATGCATTTTGTACAGGTGTATGTAAATCTATTGTGCCTGGTTAATTCTATTTACCTGTAGCCGGGGGTGATGTTGAAGAGGCAATAAGTGGAAAACATAATGGTAGCACTGTGGCATATCTGTTACCAACAGTAAATGTGTCTCCTGAGGTCACAAAATGTTGCTGAAGTTCTTCAAAATCCACCTTCTGGGGGGTCGGCGAGGTGCTTAGTTGAGTGTGAAGCAAAAGGAAAGTAGACTTGCAGGTAAGGCGTGCATCTGTGTATAAAATCAAAGGCCCATTCAGCAAAGCACTTTTTCCAAAGGCACAACCCATAATTCGATGAGACACTCTTGATACGGTATGGCTAATGTGTTTATATGATATAAAATGCATTGTTTTACATTCGATAAAACTAATTTCATGTTTGAACTTCCTTTTTTCACTGTTTGCAGAGGAGCAGTTAGTAAAACAAAATTTCCAGCCCACAGATAAACCTGCTTTATAATGAGCTGCTCCTTTTCTCAAAGCATAATAAAATTGTTTATATGTAGAGTATTAAAGACATTTTCCCCTTTAACTAATGCAATCAGAATTAATATATAAGGGTCTGTATCAGGGGGAGTGGACATCAGTACTGACAGCAGGAAAAACAATGCTAGACCTGCATACACATAGGCACAGATCACACATTGTAGCTGAGCAATGACAAGGTGGATTTCTCTGTATTTGGGGGAGGTTTCTCTTACCTGTGAAGGAGCTGGTGGATACATTACACTGGCAGAGAGATTGCAGTGACTGAGCCAACTCAGCCAGGAATTCAGACACAATATTTTGCCCCTCCCAAACGGCACAATCTGAAATGAAACCGTCACAGTTAATAAAACAGAGCAAAACCAAGTTCTGCTGAATGCAGTATAGTCCAGGAATAGGTGGCAAAACCTGAGCAATAAGGAATACTCTGGCCATGCCCAAACCTACCCACGATGAGCCTAGAATCCACCCACGATGAGCCTAAAATCCACCCATCATTTGATTAAAATGCATTCCTTTCATGGCAGTCTGGTTTTCCTTACTTTACTTACTTATTGGGCACTTTTCAGGTATCCTGCCTGTTCCCCCGATAATGACTAGAGCATAGGTACATAGTTACATATTTAGAAAAAAGTTGAAAAAGGACTAAAGTCCATCAAGTCTAAACCCTCCAAATGAAACCCAGCATTCATACACACACAATGACCCCTCCATACACTCACATAAATTATATATACTCAAACACTAACTATAGATTTTAGTATAAAAATAGACTTGGATAGTATGCTTGTCCAAGAAATCATCCAAGCCACTTTTAAAGGCATCACTACAATTAGTAAACCTTTACAATATTCCTAGATCTGAAAACAACAAATATCTTATCATACATAAATTTTCATCTAAAAATCCCCCAAATCCAATAAATTTACCTCCCCAGATAAATAGACTGCTTAAATCTGAAAAAAATTATCAAAAAGGAACTTCAGTTTTATATAGAGCATTATTATCATTAAAAGGTGACACACCTAAATGGCAATTGAAAAAGTGGCAAGAAACTTTACAAACTGACATCTCACAAGAAGATTGGGAATTAGCCCTAAAATCCTTAAAGAAAGCATCCCATTGTGTTTCACATCATGAGAACTGGATCAAAATGGTTTGGCAATGGTATATGACACCTGAAAAAATATCTAAATTTGATAGCAGAACAACACCTTTGTGCTGGAGGAACTGTGGCCAAACAGGCTCATTGGACCATATTTTCTGGCACTGCCCTAAAATCACACCAATATGGGAAGAAATATAAAAAGTTTTACAAAAATTACCAGTTAACCTTACTAATATCCCCCCAGGTATGGCTTTATTACACTTGGGAATCAGGGACTTGCCCAAGAGAGAGAGGCTCATATTCCATCATATATTTGTATCCACAAGACTTCTAATTGTTGATAACTGGAAATCTCCATATGTTCCAAAAATTACTGAAATTCTGAAAAAAGTGGATTTCAACTTGACAGCTGAGAAGTCTTGGGCTGTTAAATGTGGAAATCTACAGTGCTTTCTTGACAGGGCGAGTCTTTGGTTGTCAGTGTATCCTGCATCCAAATTATTTGAATTTTAGATCTCTCACTTGCTAAATTTACTTTGATCCTGCAATACTTAAACAAATGGTCATTATAGCTAATTCTCCTATCCATATACTCAGTGACATGTCCCGTTAGACAATCCCTGTTCATTTGTTTATTATTTGATTACTTATGATTATCGATATAAATGAGTAAACTATAGAACTTCACATTAGTTTCCCTTAATTTAGTAGACATATCTACAAATAAAATAATACGTAAAGTTTATTAGATACAAGGACTCAAATGCACTGCATATATCCTTAAAGGAAGCAAATATTTCATAAGATTGTTTTATTTCATAAGAATGTTTTAATGTATAATTACAGCTATTAATCAATTCTTTATGCATTAGTTCTGACCTGGGACGTTTTTCTGTTTTTATCTTGTGATGTAAACATTTTACTGTTATTAACAAGATATGTCATATTTATGACTGTATGTTCTAAAATTTCAATAAAAAATATTGAAACCTTAAAGGCATCACTACAGCCGGCAGTGCATCCCACAACCTCACTGCCCTCACTGTGAAGAACCACCTACGCTGCTTCAATTGAAATTCCTTTTCTTCTAGTCTGAAGGGGAGGCCTCTGGTGATCCTCTTTATGGGTAAAAAGGTTCCCTGCTATTTTTGCTACATTTGCTACAATGTCCTCAAATGTACTTGTGAAGTGTAATCATGTCCCCTCGCAAGCGCCTTTTTTCCATAGAAAACAACCCCAACCTTGACAATCTACCATCATAATTTAAGTCTTCCATCCCTCTAATCAGTTTAGTTTCATGTCTTTGTACTCTCTCCAGCTCATTTATATCCCTCTTAAGGACTGGAGCCCAAAACTGCACCACATACCGCAGGTGAGGCCATACCATGGCCCTATAAAGAGGTATAATTGTGTTTTTATCCCTTGAGTTAATACTCTTTCTCATGCAAGGACTTTATTTGCTTTAGTGGTCACAGAATGAAACTGCCTGGAATGTGACAAATTGTTATCCACAAAAACCCCAAGATCCTTCTCAGTTAAGGAAACTCACACAACACACTGCCATTTAGTGTATAACTTGCATTTGTGTGGATAAAGTCTATTTATCATCATTGAATCTCATTTTCCAGTTTGCTGACCAATTTTCGAATTTAGTCAAATCGCTCTGCAAAGTGGCACCATCCTACATGGAACCTATAGTTCTGCACAACTTTATATCATCAGCAAAAATATAAACAGTACTTTCAATGCCCACATCCAGGTCAAGTTGAAAAGCAAGGGACCCAGTACAGAGCCCTGCGGTACCCCACTAACAACACTGGTCCAATTAGAAAATGTTCCATTTACCACCACTCTTTGTAGTCTATCTTTTAGCCAGTTCTCTATCCAGTTACAAATACTATGTTCCAGGCCAACATTCCTTAATTTAACCAGTATCATTCTATTTGCCACTTTATCAAATGCTTTAGGAAAGTCTAAGTAAATCACATCCACTGCCATCCCAGAATCAAGGTCCCTGCTCACCTTCTCATAAAAGGAAATTAAAATAGTCTGGCAAGATCTATTACGCATAATGCTGGCGCAAACTCATAGCATTTTTATTTGTTATGAAGTCCAGTATCTTACTCTTAATACCCCTTTGAAAAGCTTTCCTACCACTGATGTCCGACTAACCGGCTTATAGTTTTGAGGCTGAGAATGGGATCCCCTCTTGAATAATGGCACCACAGTCTCTCAGCACCATGCCAGACCTCAATCATTCCAGAAAAACTAAGTAAAACGCTTTGCCAATCACAGAGCTAATTACTCTGGGATGAATACCATCCGGCCCTGTAACTTTGTTTATCTTAACATGTTCTAGTCTCTTTTGAATTTCCTCATGCGTTAATCATGAGGCATTAGTTGTATTACTAGGATTCGGATTATTAAGAAGGAAACCTTCATTAACTGGTTCCTCATTTGTGTAGACAGACAATATTTCCACACGATTCATATACTTGCCTTGACCTTTGAATGATACCATAAACATCACATACAGACCAGTGTGTATAAAGGCAATGTCTGTGTTTCAGATGATTTATATAAAGTGGTGACAGAAAGACACCATGCTTAAGCAAATGTTTTTGCACTGAGGTCCATGGAGCATACTGCTTGGCAGTTGCTGGGCTATAACTATAAAACTGAACAGCTAAATGTAATGGGGATACAAGATTCCCCAGCTTGTGCTTGAGTTATGAATTACCTGATGTCCTAAAACACAGCCGGATATCACCAGGGAGGCTTTCTGGCCTGCAGTCGTTGGTCTGACCCAGAGTGTTGTTTGTAAGCAGAAATGTAGAATGTTTGCCTTCTGACCCATTGCAGCGGCTTGCAGAAATGTTGATATTTCTACCCATGCGAAAAGAAAGAAAGGAGGGATCAGCACAAGTAAATACTGTAGACATTCCTTCACTATCCTGTATTTATATTATACAATTTCACTTAAAGGAACAGTAACACCAAAAACTGAAAGTGTCTTAAATGAATGACAATATAATGTACTTTTGTGCTGCATTGGTAAAACTGGCGTGTTTGCTTCAGAAACACAACTAAAGTTTATATTAACAAGCTACTGTGTAGCTATGGAGGGTAGCCATTCAAAGCTTAAGGGTAGGGGCACACAAAGCTACTGGGGGTGATTAGTTGCCCAGCAACAAATCGCCTCTTCTTCAGGTGACTAAATCTCCCCCAAATGCCTTCCCTCCAGCTAGAATGTAAATCCAGGATGGCACTCAAAACGCTTTGTTTTCCGAAGTCACCTGAAGTTGCCTCACAAGGAAACTTCGGGCGACTTTGGAAACCAAATCGTACCGAGTGCCATCGGTTTACACTCTAGCCGGCAGGAAGGCATTTGGGGAAGATTAGGCGCCCTAAGAAGAAGAAGTAGCTTTGTGTGCCCCTGCCCTTAAAATGAGAAAAGGCACAGGATACACAGCAGATAACAGATACATTCTTTAGTATACAATGGGATTCTTCAGAGCTTATCTGTTATCTACTGTGTATCCTGTGTCTTATCTCCTTTTTAAGCTTTGGATGGCTGCCCAGATGGCTACACAGTAGCTTGTTTATCTAAACTATAGTTATTTTTCTGAAGCAAACACAACAATTTTGTCAGTGCATTGTCCCACTAAATTATATTGTCTTTCTTTTAAAACACTGTTTACTGGTGTTACTGTTCCTTTAACATTATAAAGGCATTTCATTGCCTTGCAAACTCTTCCCTATGTTGTAGTAAGTCGCCCTAACAGATACTTTGGCTTTTATTTTAATATATAGCACTTGGATACTGGGCACAATTGTAGCTCCCAGGCTTGCCACCTGGCCAGTATTTTACCGTCCTGACCAGTAAAAATGATGCTTGCCCCAATGTTCTTACAGTAATATGGAAAAAATCTAAATATACAGGAAGGCCGGTATTTTTTTCCAAAAAAAGGTGGCAACCCTAGCTGCCACCTGAAGCACCCTAACATTCATTTCTTACCCGCTCTGCGAGAATATGATGGGTTGCCCCGCATTCAGCTTTTGGAGGGACTGAGAAACTGAACCTTTATCATCAGTATACACCAAGGCATCAATCAGACCACTGGTAGGAAAGGGAGTCTTGGGTAGAATCCGACTACTCTTCCCCAGGTAGAGGGCCACAGCACCCACACCCTTAGTGATTAGGCGCACAGTATCAGGCAGTGTCTGCTGGGCTAAACAAGAAACATACAAAACTGTCAGACCTATCCTGCAATTGTCATTTCAACAACAGATGAAAATAACTGATGCACAGTATACTGTATATTGATGATATCTAACAAATATTTTTTGTACATTTAGATCAACCCATCCTCAAGAGGCCAGTGTGATACAGACAGACATTCCTTCCTTGTCCTAAATTACAACTAGATCTGTTTACAGTTATAAAATTGTACAACCATTACCCCAGTGAGAACCTTTGACCCCTTTCCCCCACTCAGGGTTGATGGAGGTACAGGGCCAGTGATATCAAGTTACACCACTGTGTAAAATGGGTGTGGCACCAACGAAACCCATTTGTTCCTGCCTGGGCATCATGATTAGGGAAACCTGGATTCAGTGCATCTCTAGTCACCAGTGCCCTTAAATAAGAGCTTTGGGCACTTGCTGCTACTGATTATTTCGTTAGGGAAAAGAAAGTCCACTTACCCCGATTTCCATGTTTTTCACCTTCAAGCAAATACAGTCCATTACGACCGGTCAGACCTCTAATGTCAGTGGAGTAGTAGATCTCATTGGACTCTCCACTGATAAAGGCCAGCACCAAGCCAGAGAGCAGAGTGGATGGGGGTCCCTTGATCTCTATGTACAGACCCTTTGCAAAGGGAGAGGGCACCTCATTGATCATGATTTCTGGGAAGCCTTTGCAAAGGTTCGGACTGCAAGGAGACACGTGTGTCATTTTAAAAGTCCACTGACCATCCAGCTCCAAGCAGCGCCCGATGGACTCATCCGAGGGGTGAAAGTTAGCGTCCTCCAGAAATGCCTCTGCTCCAGGGGTGAGAACTTTCTGCAGAACATCAGCCTGATCTGTGCCCTTGGCCTTATGTACCAGGGCATCCACTAAACCTTCATTGGTCACCTTCATGTTCTCCTTGTAGGGCCCCTTCCCCAAATAAACAGCAATGGCATCAGGCCCGTTCTGGATTGTGTTAGAGGGTAGAATAATGGCAGGCTTTGGGCTCACGCCAATGGATCCAATTAAGAAAAATCCCCTCTTGTCTGTGGATTGTCCGGACAGACTTAAAACTTTATACGCCGTGTTGGTTTTACCATTGTAAAAAACTAATGTGTAGTTATCAAGAGAGATGCTTTGCCCGCTGGTGTGATAGAGCTCTAAGAATTCAGCAGTGTCGTGCCCAGGGTTATCTGAATTCACCTCACTGATTAGTAGTTGCCCGCCCAGCTTCTGCTCCTTGGTGTTCTTAATCAGGTTCTGAGCGTCCACCATCAGGATCCATGAGAGGAGTAGTACTAGCAGCGCTCTATAAGCTTCCATGTCTCCACATACACTTCTTCTGATTCCCAGCATGCAATCAGTCCTGTAGAACTGTACCAAGCAAGAGACATGCTGTGAACTGCACACAAGAAAAAATGCACTTTATTCAGATGTTACTGGGCCACAAATCCAGGCATTGAAGGACCAGTAACCTCAAAAATTGAATTTGTTTTAAAGTAATAAAAATACAAAGCAGTGTTGCCCTGCACTGGTAAAACTGCAGTCTTTGCTTCAGAAACACTACTATTGTTTATGTAAATAAGCTGTTGTGTAGCCATGGGGGCAACTAGTCAAAAGAGAAAAGGCTCAAGTTACACAGTAGATAAGCTCTGTAGATTTGTAGAACATATTGTTATCTGTTATCCATTACTTATCCTGTGACGTATAGCCGGTTATCCATTTCTGCCATTGCTACTTAGCAGCTTGTTTATATGAACTATAGTAGTGTTTCTGAAGCAAGCTGATTTTATTTACAGCGCAGGGCACGTGGCTGGCGTCCCCACCGGCCCACTAGACCCCCAGGATGAGCCGCTATAGAAAAAAACTGAACTGAAAAAGTATTTGGAAGGTGAACAACCCCTTTAATATGCAAACCAACCCTGTAATGAGAATCCCTACAGATCTGTGTAAATCTGGCTCCATGTTCTTTGGTACTGCATTTGGAATTGGAAGAAATAAACACAGTTTCCCCAGCACTGAACGTATCAGTCTCCCCTTTATCTCCGTGTCTGATTCCAGTGTAGTATAAAGTCAAAAGAACTCAATCACTGCATGTTATAAGATAAGAGCAAGATGACTGACATAGTGCTAGGAATTAGTGATGGGCTAATTTATTCGTCAGGGGCGAATTCGCGGCGAATTCCCGCGATTCGCCGCTGGCGAATAAATTCGCGAAACGGCAGGAAAAATTCGCCGCCAAAAATTCGCAGCCAAAAACGAGTCACGCGTCGTTTTTGACGCGACGCGCCGATTCGCCAATTCGCGAATTTCTCTGGAAAGTCGCGAATTTTTTGGCGGAGCGAAATGCGCCTGTTTCGCCCATCACTACTAGGAATCAGCAGTCTCACTGATTAATTATCTTGCATCTATAATTTTGTTTTTTTGGGCAAGTGATAATAAAAGGACCCATAAAGGGATTCTTTTCCTCATTGTTCCAGTTACATATATTATTTTCTCTGGAAACTCACCAGCCCAGCAGGATACCCCTGGATGTATTCTTCTCTGTAGCTTCAGATTCAGAGACTGCTCCTGTTTCCCCAGGGCTTTGGTGCTAGTGAGGAGCCTCTTCCTGACGTAGTCAGACTTGAAGGGATTTGATCATCTAATGGAAAATATGTAAAAATTTTGTAGATGTTACGCCAGCAGAAGAGCCCGAGATGACTCCATTGTGTATGTGACTCACAGGATATTTGCTAAATTTGCCCAATATTAGCAGATTACAGACACTTTCCTTGAAAACCACGTGAAAGCCAGTAGGAAGGAAGGATTATGAAAGAGGTTTGGTTAAAGGAGCAAGAACTTCATCTGAACTAAAAACAATGTTCTAAAATAGGGTCGTCCGCCTGACTTTAAAACAAAACATCATTGCTTTTTAAGCAACTAGGATTAATTCCAATTCCTGGGACTGAACTGGTTATATTTATAGAATGGGCAAATCATCATGACAAGGTTTGAATAAGCAGACAAGTCATTTTTCTTTCCACTATTTAAAACCACAAATATATTGATAGATGCGGTTCACATTTTACTATATCCGTTTATAGAATGGCTAATTCTAAGCAACTTTATTTTGTATAGTTTCTGCATTATTTGCCTCCTTCTTTCCAGATTTAAAATGGGAATCACTGACCCCCATCTAGAAAGAAAATGCTCTGTAAGTGTACAAATTTCTTGCTATTGCTTTTTATTAGTCATCTTTCTATGCAGACCCAATCCTGTTCTGTTCTCTTATCCAGGTCAATGGGTGGTCCCTACGATAATTTCAACTCAAATAAAAACCACAAATATTAGAATATGAATTTGTCTCGGAATATCACTCTTTACATTACATTAAACATTAATTTAAAGGTGAACGACACCTTTAATTAATGTATAATGGGAAGGTTCTTAGAATATCAGCACTGCACAATATGTTGGTGCTCTACAAATACATGTTATTGGTAATAATGTGCTATTTAGATGAGATTGCAGCTAGGGTTGCCACCTTTTCCTGAAAAAAATACCGGCCTTCCTATATATTTATCTTTTTTTCCTATTAATAGCATTGGGATCAACCATCAAAAATACTGGCCAGGCCGGTAAAATATCGACCAGGTGGCAACCCTAATTGCAGCTTCAGTTGCAGGAACTAGGAGAATGGATGCTATGAATACTGGGTTTTCATTTGGAGGGGTTGAACTTGATGGACTTTGTCTTTTTTCAACCCGATTTAACTGTGTAATTATGTAGAATGGAGCAAGACTTATGCTGGCCATAGATGTGCCAGTAAAATTATTTTGTACAATTATAAACACATATATAGTGCCCCTAAGTACAGCCAATACTATTCTTAAAAGTCAAAAGTTAGGCAGGTTAAAAAATTTAATCTGCAGTGATCATGTTAATTTGATAATCCCCTTTTGCTGGACAAGGCTGCCATCAAGCACCATGGCCCAGAAGCTGCAGACTAGTGATGGGCGAAACTCCCGCGTTTCGCTTCGCCGAAAAATTCGTGAATTTCCAGAGAAATTAGCGAATTGGCTCGTTTTTGTTGGCGAATTTTTCGGCAGCGAATTTTTGCTGCCGTTTCGCGAATTTATTCGCCAGCGGCAAATCGCGGGAATTCGCCCCTGGCGAATAAATTCGCCCATCACTACTGCAGACCTTTTCGATGGTGTGGACTCACAGACACCAGGGTCGACTGGCCCAGCAGGGCCAGGGGGTTTGGAGGGGGCCCTGGACAGCAGTCACAGTGGACCCGGGCACCCCAGTCCGACCCTGACAGACACTGAAATAGGTAGGTGTTACCAGGAGTGGGAGGTATTTGGAATAGATCCAGATGTTTGGTTGAGAGACATCTATCTGATTTTTTGGGGCCTTATCATTTGTTATTGGCAAATGCCAGAGATGCTGCTGTAAATTACCATAGACCAGTGATCCCCAACCAGTGGTTTGTGAGCAACTTATTGCTCACCAACCCCTTGGATGTTGCTCCCAGTGACCTCAAAGCCTCTTATTTTTTTAATTCCAGGCTTGGAGGCAAGTTTTGGTTGCATAAAACAAGGTGAACTTCCAAATAGAGCCTCCTATTGGCTGCCAGTCCACATAGGGGCTACCAAGTAGCCAATCACAGTCCTTATTTTGTGTCACACACAGTTTACAAGCCCCGCTCACTTTCTAGCACAGAACACTGAATTTGCACAATATCTCCTAGTCTGGCATGCAATGAAATATTCGATTGCAATGAAATATCTGAAGTATCTTCGGAAAAATACTAGATACTCTGGCCAGGGGGCGAAGCTTCATGAAAGTCCGGGGTATTGTGCCCCCTATGGGGATGCCTGACTGACGATTTGGTCAAACACATGAGCACAATGCACTTTTAAGCTTTTATGTTGCTTTTAAGCTTCGCTCTGGCACTTTAGCACGTATTACACTTTAGCACTTTTACACACAGCACTTATTTATGTTTTTTTATGTGTGTCTGTTTCACTGCGGGGGTGCAGTAACTCCTTTGTGGCTCAGCTCCAGGTTTCGGTGCTCTGGGGGGAGCTTTGGCAGAACCCAGGGTTAAATGATTTCTCCCTAGCTATGAGGCGAAGGAGAGTCTGCCCCCCGCCTGTGCCTTTTGTGCTATGGGGGTTGGGGATTTTGGGACTTACCCTAGCCATTGGGAAGGCCCAGACTAGCAATCTGTGGGTTCTGGCAAATGCTAGAGGGGCTGCTATAAGGTGCAATAGAAAGTCAGTATTTAGTGGGCTGGTGGAGGCTGTTTTGGCCTCTGTGTACCTGAAATGTCCTATTTTAATTCTTAGTCCAGACCTGCCTTTGGGCAAAGGTAGTCCATTGATTCTGGTCATCTTCAGTGCTTTTTGGCCTGGGGCTTCAGGATTTTTGGAGCCCATGCAATTTTTGATATGACTCCCTGGGGCACCCACATTTTATGCACTTGGGTGTAAGAAAGCACAATCCCAGGCTTTCAAAAATAGTGGGGACCTGAAGTTGGGGGGGGGTCAGGGGCCTGGAGAGGGTATGTCGCAATCCCTGATGTGGCATCCCACGTGGGCCTGGACCCCCCGGTCCAACACTGCTTGGAGAGCTGAGGCAAAGTCTTATTGAGCAATATTGCTTTAAAAATACAACTCTGATATTGCTGGACTACAGCCAGGGCTGCTCCTGCCATGAGGCACGGTAAGGATTTCCGGCAGCAGCGAGTGGCCAGTTACAAGGGACAGCAAAAAGCCACCTCTTGTAATGTTAAGAGCCACAATTCTGGGTTTTAACAAAGAAATTCAGCTCCGCTAGTGCAATGAGTGCTATTGTGCTAATTGCATTAAAGATGCGGCTCCCCTCTGACAGATGATCCACTCTGACAGATGTTTTAATGTTGCTGAGCTAGTACGCTGGGATTTGTAGTCCAGCAACATGTAAGAACTGAAGCGTATGGTTGAGCAACAGTGAGCAATAGCGTTTACATCCTCTTTAAGCAAACCGGTTGAGTAATAAAACAGATACAAAACATGAATCTATGGCACTAAGTTGTTATAGCTACTAATAAATTGCTAAGAATGTAATATAATGAATAGCACACAATGCATACACACATGACTGAACTTTATATAGAGAGAATTTTGGAATGATGCAACACTGTCATGATGACTTGAGTCACAGGAAACCCATCCAACTTATTATCTCTACCAGGAAAAATCTAATGATGTTTGTTGATGCGTTCAGCCCCAGACTCATTTAGGGTTTACGGCAGCAGATAAGGGTGGGTGTTTGATGACACAAATCCTGTTGTGATGAGCCTTTTATGGGCAATTTCTATTAATGAAAATATTATAATGTATTAATGTATCTATTTAGCAACAGCACATTCTGCAGTGTTTTTGTAGAGATTATAATTCAATCAATTGTTACAATTGTTTCTTGCTTATCTTAAATTGTTACAAAAGTATCCAAGTATCCCTGTCACATATTCTGAGCTCTCTGCAAAAGCCAATTAACTTTGTATCTTTATCTGGCTGTTCATTGCAGGAGATGATTTTAAAGGACACCTATTGGCAAAAAACATTATCCCCAACCAATGGTGCAGGCTGATAGATCCCGTATTCCGTTTGGGGATAACAACCTAGCCTACAAAAAGAAAAAAAAAACATTGGCACCAGGGCCCATTGGATCCTATTTGGTCAAATACAAGATCCTCTGCACTCAACCCATTATCAATATATTTAAGACATTGAGACATTTTGTGCATACAGCTACTAAAAAATGCCTTACCCTTTAAACAACAGGGATTGTTTGTCCATAAATTGCAATATATTTAAGCTGGCCAACTACGTCAAAGTCATCCCATATCTGGCCAGTCCTACTCTCAATTTTCATCTGATTCTTTAAGAATTCTGTCCTTTATACATTTTACAAAGGGACTAAGTTTTACCTTCTATTTTACTTTGAGTAAGTTGCAGGTAAAACTTAGTCCCTTTGTAAAATGTATAATGAGGCAATAGAATTCTTAAAAAGAAATTCTTTTTCTAAATTACCATTGCTGTATTTCAGAAATTTCTGGATAGCTATCTATAATAGATACCTTACCTGTAATTAAAGGCAGGGACAGGCTGAGCCAGCTGGGCACCCTAGGCAACCCAGCCGCCCCCCTCACCCACCTCCTCTACTACCTACACCAACACTCGTGTAAATGCTACAGGAATAGCCAGTGAGAGGATTAGAGGGTAGTACTGGCCCTTATGCCCTCTTCTGCCTGCCCCTAGTTGTGGCTCTGATTAATGGATTGGGCAGAATATAGATAGAGACAGCATTGCCACCCTGTGTGGTTTTGAACAGGATAGTTCAGTATTTCAAAGTGCTGCTTATTCAAAACTTTCTGCCTAGTTTGACACATTGAGAAAATCGGTCAGAAATCCAGCCAGTTGTGTCTCAGCGATGCAATAACCCCGTGCTGGTATCATAACTCCATGGATATCATTGTGCCTGTCTCTGATGTCATCATACACACCCCTGCAGACGTTTTGGTCAGCTCCGTTTTCACCTTTTCATTTCAGAAGAAAATTTGTCCAGTGCAGGTGCAATCAATGACCACCCTCCATTCATATACTGTAGAAAACTTTAAGCACAGCACCGGCAGGGCCGGACTGGGAGGAAAAAGCAGCCCTGGCAAAAGTATCAAAGCAGCCCATGTATTCACGTACATGCAAAGCATGATATATATTTCCAACCCCAAGGTTTACTAGAACTAGTGTTAATTAACAGATATTTTAAGAGTCCATTACCATATAATTCCCAGCAATATTATACACACTATGTGCTGGAACTTGCCCGAACCCACAGATCGTCAGTCCAGGCCTGAGCACCGGTATATGTAAAAAGCCTTTATTCCATCCATGTGGCAACGATCTAGATACAGCGACATTTCAGGCCCATCTGGCCCTTTCTCAAGCTTCAGAGAACGGGCCAGATGGGCCTGAAACATCGCTGTATCTAGATCGTTGCCATATGGATGGAATAAAGGCTTTTTACCGGTACCGGTGCTGTGCTTAAAGTTTTCTATCATACACACCCCAACATCACTGCCCCACCCCCAATTTTATCTGTCCCACCCCCTTTTTTGGGTTTAGCTTCTGGCAAAGGTGGCAACCATAAATACAACTCTGATGTTGCTGGACTACAACTCCCAGCATAAATTAATATGTAAAGTATGCTGGGGTTTGTAGCCGAGCAACAGTTACACAGCGCAGAAGTACAGGGGGCTTGTATAAGAGCAGAGCACACAGCCCTTAAACCCTCCAGGTTTCCCTTTAATGAAAGAAGAACATTTACAGAAAGAAGCAGCAAAGGAATGTCGCTGTTGGAATAAAAATGTAGTGAAGCCAAAGCCTTGCACACTTACCTGTGCCTCGTCCTCTCTCAGCAGAGCACATTGCTTATATATTCAGTGCCTGGGATTTATACATATAAAACCTCCATCCTGTGAGCTCCACTGCATGTCTGCCCCAATCCCAGCCGCTGCTGCTGCTGCTGCTGCAAATCACTTCCCAGTTCCTTCTTCTCCTCCCTCTTTCACTGCTTTTCCCAGAAATCTGGGATTTACTCCTTCACTGTGAAATCTGAAACCTCTTTAATATACAAGGAGCTCTGAGTCCCTGGGATCTTTTTTAGGAGCAGCATCAACTGGGGTTAAGGATTAGGGGGGGGGGGGTTAGGAAGATTAATTCCAGATGCTGCAGATGGGAGATTCATCCTCACAATACCAGATGCACCTTTATAAGACTCCCAGCAGAAACATAGACCAGCCCCCAGTATAAATGCAACAGATTCAAATACATTTGGCAGATGTAAAAATCATTAAACAACAAATTCACAATAGTCTGAATGACAGTTCTTTTTTTATTGAAGCTGCCCTGTGCATAAATGTATTTTGGAGGAACGCAATTTTACTGGTTTAACACCATCTCAATGCTGTCAACATGCCTCTAACAAACTTATAGCAACTTCATGTCGGGTCGGGTACCAGTAGGGTTGCCACCTGGCCGGTATTTTACTGGCCTGGCCGGTATTTTTGATAGTTGATCCCAATGTTATTAATAGGACAAAAAGATAAATATAAAGGAAGGTCGGTATTTTTTTCAAGAAAAGGTGGCAACCCTAGGTACCAGTAAAAACCTGCAGTACCCTGTGGGTAGAAGTTCTGGGCGTGGGTATAGAAGCGGGTCGGTGGTTCTGCGGGTTTGTGGGCTGGGCCACGGATCTTCTCAATAGTGATTTTTACTAATTTTTTCTGATTGCAATGACAGCATTTCCTGATGCTTGATGGTCAGCGGGTAGCGGATAATGTACTTGCAGGTCTGAGTCGGGTAGCGGGTCCAGGCAGGTAAGAATGTTTGTTGCTGATTGCAGGTTGTGGGTACATATTAAGAAATAACTTACCGAAACTCTGCTTGCGCTCCTCATCCATCCTGCGGCGCTCCTCCCTTCCTCTCCTATAAGGAAGCCAGGGAGGAGAAATTGAGCCCCACGCGATGGATCGCAGGATCACCTTTTCTGAAGAGGAGCGCAAGCAGAGTTTTGGTAAGTCATTTCTTAATAAAGACTTAGAAATTAAAAATTTTAATATGTGTTGGTATTTTTTAAAAAAAAAATAATTTTTTGGATGCTACTGGTCCTTTAAATTGGAGCTTTCAAGAATCTACTGTTCTTTAACTCAAGTCCAATAATATTTCTTACTCTAATGTTTTATTCCACTGTGCCCAATTTAAAGAAAAAAATGTACTGAAATCGACTTTTTATTTTCGCAATAAAAAAATTAGATGTTTTAGTGAAATTGAGGCGTTTTTATCCATATTTTTTTTTATATACATATTTATAGGCATAGGTTCTCCCTTAGTCTCTGATAATGACTTCAGTATACTGATCATTATGATACTTTAACATGATTTTTATTTCTGCTGTAGAGTGAACTGGTTTTTGAGCTGCCGGGTAGTGACAATGTGAATCTCGTGACAGGACTTCCTTTTTAGGGTTTTTTTTTTTTTACAGTTGCTGTTTTTAGATGTTTTAGAGATGGGCGAATTTATTCACCTGGTGCAAATTCGCTCTAAAAATTCCCGCGATTGTCTGCCGGCGAATACATTTGCGAAATACCTGCAAAAATTTTCCTGGTGAAAATTCGCCAGCATCGGAAATAACAGACGCCAGCGTCCAAAACGAGATGCCCGCGTCCAAAACGAGACGCTGGCAGCGTTTCTTTGTGAATTTTTTGCCATTTAAATTCTCAAAAAATTTGGCGACATGAAATTCCCCAGAATTACCCATCACTAGTATATTTATTTAATTAAAGGGACAGTACTAATCCCCACTGGCTTCCAATCCTTCCACTCCACCACTCCATGGGGTGACAGTGCTCAGTGGGTAGTACCATAAATACCAAAAGGTGTCGTTCACCTTAAAATGCACTGATTTGAATGAGAGACTGGAATATGAATAGGAGAGGCCTGAATAGAAAGAGGAGCTGTAAGAAGTAGAAATAACAATAAATGTGTAGCCTTACAGAGCATTTGTTTTTAGATGTGGTCAGTGACCCCCATTTGAAAGCTGGAAAGAGTCAGAAGAAGAAGACAATTAAAAAAACTATATAAAAAAAAATATGAAGGTGAATTGAAACGTTGCTTAGCCATTCTATAACATACTAAAAGTTAACTTAAAGGTGAACCACCCCTTTGCAGGTGCTCCTACTTGACTGTATAGCAAAGGAATATCATGCCCTGAACTAAAATAATATATTTATATAGTATATATAGTATATAGGCATTGGGGCTATATGAAGAAATAGACTTTTCCTCCATTATTACTGTTAGTATGGGGCAGACTTCACCACTGGCATCCAAACCATCCACACTCCATTACGTGTTTTCTCAGTACCAGGGCCGATCCTTGGGAACGGAGATTTGGCTCTTAAAGGTACTGGGATAGGCTTTTTGCCGCCCCTGGAAACCTCTGTGGTGCTGCCACCTGAGGTGTGTTTCTCAACTCGTCTCATTGGCAGGAGCGCCCCTGCTCAGTACAAGCACAGAATTAGGGGTAGGCAGAGTACCGCCTAGTATACAATCTAGGGAGGGGGCACACTTTTAAGGGGATTTTTTTCTTTTTAAACCTTAGTTTGCTTGGCCTTTAATCGTTTTTCAATTTTATAAACTGCCTATTCCAACCCCCTCTAGCCCATGATTCATACTGCGGGCAGAAGCAATTCCCACCTTCCTTTTGGCAGCTGCTGGCACAGGCAAATTTGTGTGGACAATATCGATTGCAATATGATGGATTTTTGACTACTGCTGGCACAGGTACTAATTTGGGGGTAATCAGGGGCGCTCAGCCAATGAGACAAGTTGAGAAACTCCCCTCAGGCAGCAGCGACCCACTGGGTACAAGGGGCAGCAAAAATGCCGCTCCTTGTACTTTAAAGGGCAAGGAAAGTGTAAAATAGAATAAGGCTAGAATTGCTGTATTTTGTATACTAAACATAAACATGAACTTACTGCACCACAAGCCTAATCAAACAAATGATTTGTGCTTTCAAAGTTGGCCCCAGGGGGCTGTCATCTTGTAACTTTGTTATACATCTCTGCAAGACTAGACTACATGCACATGCTCAGTATGGTCTGGGCTTCTTAGGGATCGTCATAAATGATCAAAAAACCAAGCTGCTTGAGTTCTGCATGGCTGCTAAGTAAGGAAGGGGCTCCCCCTGCTGTTCATAAGTATGATTCTTTCCCTGCCAGAAGTTAGGGACCGTCTGACAATTCCTATCCACAGCAGTAAATGAAGGGAGCATTTCACTGCATACAGTCAGGTTTCTTATAAAAACGGTACACAGTTTTTAATTGAAGTATATTGGAGATAGATTCTTTAATGAAAGAGAAATCTATCTCCAATATACTTCAATTAAAAAATGTGTACCGTTTTTATAAGAAACCTCACTGTATGCAGTGAAATGCTCCCTTCATTTACTGCTGTGGATAGGAATTGTCAGACGGTCCCTAACTTCTGGCAGGGAAACAATCATACTTATGAACAGCAGGGGGAGCCCCTTCCTTACTTACCAGCCATGCAGAACTCAAGCAGCTTTGTTTTTTTATCATTTATGATGATCCCTAAGAAGCCCAGACCACAGTGAGCATGTGTATGTAGTCTAGTCTTGCAAAGATGTATAACAAAGTTACAAGATGACAGCCCCCTGTGGCCAACTTTGAAAGCATAAATCATTTGTTTAATTAGACTTGTGGTGCAGTAAGTTCATGTTTATGTTTAGTATACAAAATACAGCATTTCTAGCCTTATTCTATTTTAGACTTTCCTTGCCCTTTAAGAGCTAAATCCAGTGTTCAAACTGGAAATTCCTCTCTCCTAGCACAGAAAGCTCAATTATGCACGCTGCGCTAGCGTCCTAGCCCTCTCCACCGCCCTTGTGGACCCCCCAACCCTCTCTTGCGCAAAAAGTTGAGCGCATGGGGGGGCGGTAGCAACAGCAAGCTTTCTAAGGCGGCAGGGGGGCCAGGATCACCCCTGGGGGTAATATGATGGATTTTTGACTCCTGTTGGAACAGGTACAAATTAGGGGCAATATGATGGATTTTGGCTGCTGCTAGAACAGGTGCAGATTGGGGGATGAGAGCAATCTGAGGGATTGACTGCTGTTGGCACAGGTACAAATTGGGGCAATATCATAGGTTGTGGCGCAGGTACATGGGGCAATCCAATGGCTGCTGGCACAGGTACAGGGGGTAATATGAATGTACACTACATATTTTAAAGACCAATGAAAATGTTTAATTAATGTACACTGGTGATGTTGCTTAGAAAGACAATTCTTCTTATTATTATATTTATTATATACATTGAATGGGGGTTTTATGTTGGTGAATTTGGTGATATTCAAGGATATATACGGTTTGGTGATTGTGAAGTGTTCTTAGAGCAATAACACTGGAGGTTAATTAACCACTAATTGAAATGTGTGAAGTGTAACCCACTTAGTGCTAAAACTAAGTCACTAAGGGTGTAAAAAAAGAAAATAATTATTGCACACATTACTACACTATATAAATATTTCTTCTGTTTCCCCTACTCAAAAAACTTTTCGTTTTTGGAGGAATACAGCAGACCTTTTTGAAGAAGAAGTTTTCCATTGGGCAGAGGAGAGCCTAAAGACTTGCTGGACTTTGGGTCACACCATTTATTCCTGGGACTCTAAACCATTGTTAACACTTCTTACCTTCCTGTATCTGTATTATATATAGCTTTTCGTGTATTTCTAATGGAATAAATGGATGCACCGAATACATGATATTGGCAGGGATTTTGACCTATTAGAAAGTAAAACGGTTTGGAAAGAATTTGAGGATTCAATCAGTGCACACTGGGGTCTTTAATCCATATTATGTCACAGTCGCAAGGCAAGAAATCCCTGTGTCGGTGGGTTTCAATCATCAAGCAGCCATGGTGGGATCTTTCATGCTGGATTTTGATTGGCTGTTGTCGCCAGTTGAGCACCTAGATATGTCTGTCTATGAGAATAAGGAAAGAAAGAGAAGGCCTGATTATTTCTCCATGAGTGAGAACCTTAGGAATCCATATTTCAGCTGTGGAAAGTAAACACCCCCAACAAATATACATGACCAGACCACAGAGCTCATGCAGCTCTTTAGACTAGAGGTTGGGTTATTCTCCTGAAAGTCACAAGCCACAACCACCACCACCCCAGTGCTGCTGAATTTGTATGGGCACCTGAGGGCCTGTGCTTAGGGCAGCATCATACCTATATGGCAATAAAATGATTGCAAAAACAAAAACATTTGCCATATCCATTTTAGGAATTTTAGGCGGAATCTCATTCTCAATCTCAAATCCTTTGTGAAAGAGTTGGCCGAATGCCGAACTGAATACAAACCCTAATTTGCATATGTATAGTAGGGAAATGAGGCAAAAGGAGAAAAAAAAAAGACTTTGTGTGATTTTTGGATTCGGATTCAGTTCAGCCAGACACTTGGATTCATCCAAATCCAATCTTGGCCGAATACTGAACCTAAACCTGGATTCTGTGCATCACTAAGGAAAAGGAAATGCTACCCACATCTAATAGTAATCCCATGAGAAGGTATACGTGTTTTAGGTCGTTTAGTTAAAACAAAAATGCTGAATTGTGTAATGTAAACTCACCCAAACAATGGAGCATCTCACATGCTGTCGGTTTCAGTTCTGCCAGTCAGCTCAGACCTGCCAAGTACAATTATGCTCATCACACAGCTATCTGAATATTCATTTCATTTTAATCATTTTTTGGGCATGGGTGTAACTATAGATAGGGTTGCTACCTTTGAAAACGTTTTTTTTTACCTGTTGGCTGGGGGGCGGTGAAAAAGGTTGGCTGGTTATGATATAATTGGGGGCTAGAGAAAAGGAAGGAAAAAGGTACGATTGGGACAGGTTGAGGGGTTAAGTGGGCACGGGCCAAATTTAAGGATATTACAAATTTACTGGCTCTACCCGGTGTTTTACCGGCCAGGTGGAAACCCTAACTACAGAAGCTGCGAAGCGCCAGCGCCAATGCACATGCTTCGTGGCGATTTTTTGAATCGCCCGAAGTTTCCTCACGAAACAACTTTGTGTGATTCCGGAAATCGCTGCGCCGCGTGTGTGCATTGCTGCTGGAGCTTTTTTACTTAAACAGGCGCCGGACAGGAAGAAGGCAGTTCGCAGAATCGCCAGGCGACAGAAACTCCCCGAATCTCCCTGTCTGCACCAGCCCTTATACAACAAGTAATCCCTGCAAGCCCCAGGGGGTCTTCCTGCTGCAGTCACATGCCCTTCCCCCTGGTAATTACACCTTAAACAATTAAACATTTTTGCTGTGGGGTCCAGTGACTTCTGGATTCATAGCCAACAACTAGATGCTGCTTGGGACATTTAGGGAGTGAGTTATCAAGGGTGAAATTGAAAATTGGTCAAAACTGTCAAATTTGAATAGCGAGTTATGTGACTTCGATTCCACTTTTTGAAAAAATGAGATTTTCCAATATCTATAGTACTCTGGCCCAAGTATTCAAATTTGACTATGCGCCACCTAAAACGTGACTAATTACCGTTTAAGTCAATGGGAGAGGTGCATGGTCAATCTGGAGATGTTTGCAGCCTTCCTGACATTCGGAGGAAAAACACGAATCAAATTTAATTTGAATTTTTTTGGGTCGTTTAAATTTGTCCAAGTAAAAATTTTTTTTTATTTTATTAATAAGTTTCAACTAGTCGAATTTCCAAGTTATGGGATTTACAAAAAAAAAAAAAACATGAATTTGAAATTCAACCCTCAATCAATGTTCCTCTAAACGTACAATAATAGCAAATGTATGTGTGTATATTTTTATTTATATAGAGCTACTTGTGTACGTAGCACTGTACAGCACAGCAATACATTAATAGAACAAACAGGGTCATTCCAATAATAAATACAGAAAAATATAAAGTACAGTTAAAGATTAAGCGCTAAGTGTTAGAGATACATGAGGAAGGAGGTCCCTGCCTTATAGAGCTTGTCCTTAAATGGCAGGGCCAGAACTAGGGACAGGCAGGGTAGGCAAGTGCCTGGGGTGCAAAGCTTGGGGGGGCACCAGGCACGTACCTTCTCTGCCTCTCCTACCCCCTAGTCCGGTGCCTGGTTTCAGCTCCGGCCGGCGCGTTCGCTTATCTTCGAACATGTTTGCTGTGCCATTGACCTCTTTCTTTGTTCGGGCATGCATGGTTATTCGCACAAGCGCAATCTCTTTATGCACCTGTGATGGCGCTACAACTTTTCAGGCTGCCTGGCCAGGCCGGCCCAGCACTGCTAAATGGCCTAAAGTAAGAGGGACAAATGAATGTACAATCGAGCTCTATCAATAGCTAAAGAACAGTACTTTTCTTCTTTAATCTCCACTCTG
>CM044448.1:99008921-99059231 GCA_024363595.1 Xenopus borealis | reverse complement strand
CGTATTCAATGTACCTTAAATAATCAATCACTGCTGTATCATAAATCACAAATTGTGTCTACTGTGTGACTACTGCCTTCAAAACATGGCCCCCCAAATAAGCCTTAGTCACATGTCTCTGCTGCCTACACATTGCCCTGGCACTACTCCCACAGCAGGACAGGTACTGGATAAGGGGAATAAGGAGCAGCTTAGCATGTCACTGTAAGATGCAGATAATGCAGCTATTCACTAAGATAAATGAAACAATATATAGATATGTACCACTGCCTTCCACGAGAGCCAGCTTGGTGCTGCCGGCGCCTGGTATAGTAATCTGGCTCCACCGTCTCTTGCACGGCTTGTTCTAGAAAAAAAAAAAAGTAAAATAGCAAATAATAATATGATTTCCTACAACAAAGCAACTTATCCTTGCCCAGAGGTATATCACAGGGATATAAAGTAAATCAGCGGTTCACAATCTTTTTTCCCCTAGGGAAACAGACATTGACATTGGCCCAAGAACAGACATTGGCCCAAGGCCTACCAGGATACTACGGCCATTTGATCAACAATAACAACAACAATTTCTTGTATGGCTGTTATTGTTATTGTTGATCAAATGGCCGTAGTATCCTGGTAGGCCTTGGGCCAATGTCTGTTTATGACATATATTAAAGGATTACTATACCCTAAAGTAAAAAAAAACCCTAAGTAGATTGCCCTCCCCCCCAGCCTAGCTGCTACCCAAGCAAGTGCCACTAAGTCTTTACTTACCCCTTGGTGCAGATTCATGGATCGGAGTTCGCTACAGCCATCTTAAAGGTCTTCGGTAATCATTGTGTCTTCTTCCAGCGATTCAGCAATTTTTGTCAATTTTACTACATGCACAGTTGTCCCAAACTGGGAAATTGCTCTAACTGTGCATGCGCCAATACCCCGCTCGCATTCTCAGACAGGGTTGGACTGGGCCAGCGGGACCCTGGGAAAAAAGGAGGGGGGTCTGGGACAGAAACCCCTGTAGGCCCCGGGCCCCCCAGTCATACCCTGTTCTCAGATTACCGAAGCCCTGGAAGATGGCTAACTTTAACTCAGATCCCTGAATTTGCACCAAGGGGTAAGTAAAAACTTCATGGCATTTGCCCGGGTAATTAGGGGGTGTGGCCATAAAACGGACGTGGTCAAAGTAATATTGCCACGCTAAGCACAGCAGATCTTTTTGTCCATCTTTTCATTTTGCAAATGTTGGGAGGTATGGGAACGTATGGACGGAATGCAAACCTATAATGCAGAATCACAACCACATTTACCTTATAGTGTAAATATAACATATATATATATATATATAGATCACTATATGTCATTGATCCTTCTGAGCTATGAAGTCTGAAAAAATTAGGGGTGCACCGAATCCTGGATTCTGCCTTTTTCAGCACGATTCAGCCGAATCCTTGTGTCTGGCCAAACCTAATCTGAATCCTAATTTGCATATGTAAATTAGGGCCAGGGAGGAAAATCCCATGAAGCCCACAAAACAAGGAAGTGAAATAAAAGTCACACTTTTTCCTTTCCGCCCTTAATTTACATATGCAAACTAGGATTCGGTTCAGTATTCGGCCGAATCTTTCACAAAGGATTTGTGGGTTAGTCCAAATCCCAAATGGATTTCGGTGCATCCCTACAAAAAATCCTTCTGTAATCTCTGGCCCAGAAATACTCACCGATCTCATCCATGATATTCCCAACCCCGGCAGCTGGGGCTGATCTCTCCTAGAATAAGAAAATATAAAAGAAAATATATGTATACTGTATATGTTTACAAAATGATACAAGCTTTCATGATGGTTTCAATCAAATGTCAGCAGACGCTATGTGAGATACCGTATAAATCTGGTATAGCTATGGGACAACTGTTATCCAGAATGCGCAGGAACTGGTATATTCCGGATAACAGATCCTTCCATAATTGGATCTTCATACCTTAATTCTACTAGAAAATCATGTAAATATTAAATAGGCTGGTTTTGCCTCCAATACGGATTCATTATATCTTAGTTGGGATCAAGTACAAGCTACTGTTTTATTACTACAGAGAAAAAGGAAATCATTTTTAAAACTTTGGATTATTTGGAATCATTGGGAGACGGCCTTTCCATAATTCAGAGCTTTCTGGATGACAGTTTTCCGGATAATCAGGAGGTATAGGGGCCCTAATGATGAATAATTTCAACATGTAAATAAATATATATATATATAGTTATAAGCATCTAGTTATGTTACTGAGCACAGGCAAGTTATTGGGTTGCATCTACCATAAAGCAATGTAAGAACCAGCAGCCAAAGGCTCCACACCTGTAACTAAATGCAGAATTGAAATGTTTTTAACCAGGTATTCTGTTTTTCTGCCCACAATGAGATTCTCTGGTGCTCCATCAGGCCAGGAACTAGGGGCGCAATGGGGTGGGGGTGCAAGCTAGCAGGGGAGGAGGTAAGTGAGCAATTGGTGGCAGCTGGGGGGGGGTCTACGAGCAAGTAATTTGTGGAGACACGGGGGGTCGGCTGGGCACCATGCCTAAGGCAACAATACAGCTGCAGGCTGCAAATATCTTATATAAAGCATGTAATTAAAAATCTGTTTTTTAAACAAATTACAGCTGTAATTTTAGTATTATTACTGCACGCAATTTTTTATTTATGCCACCTAGAGAATTGTCTTAATACAGTATTAAGTATCTGGCCGGCCAATGTTTTTAAGCATTGTGAAACATTGTGTATGATTAATCAATGTATTTGCAATCTGATCCAAACTACACCATTACTTTATTTCACAACTGCAGGCTGGTGTGACCTTGTATTACATGAGAAAGTCTGCAAAATGTTTGTAAACTGGCTAAACCATACTGGTGTGACAGTAGAACAAAGGCAGTGGCTCCCAGTATCATATGGTACAGCAACGTCCAGTATTTTGCAACATTAAGGGACAACTAAAGCTCAACAAAGAATTAGTCTAGACATATGACATCATATGTTTTGGGCTTCTACCCATCCCCAAGGCCGCCATTGCCCTTTCTAATGCTCAAATCTACATGGCAGGATAGAAAGGACAGAAATTGTGCACTAGAATTAATAGCCACCCCTGTATCACCAGCGCCTATAACAGATATAATCTTGTTTTTTGCCACAATTTTGATAATTTTTGACTGCTGAGGTCCCAAACAGCAGCCCGGAGCCCACTGAGCATGTGCAGTGCCACTGACAGCTCAGTCTAATAAGATCAGGGAATACAAGGGATACATTTGAAGCCACAGATAACTGCTGTTGTAAGGCTGCTAAACCTCTGGTACAGTAAATGAGTATATTAAATGCAATATTACCAGGAATAATGTTTTTCAGGCATTAGTTAAATTGTATAGTGACAAACGCTTTATCCTTGTTTGTGTCCCTGCTGTTCTGCATTGTTCTTCCCCTTTGTTTTGCTGCTTTTGAACCTTCTATCTCTCTCCTGCACCTTCCACCCCATTCTCCCCTCATTTGCTTCCTCAGTTCTCCAACTAATCCTTCTTCATATCAAGAGAACCAAGAGAACAAGTGCAGTGTTTTAGCCGCGACTCCCAACAAAGGGACCGGGAGGTTGCAGAACAGTTTCTGGGTGCGGATCTGGGCTGGCGACAGGACTGGACTGGGATTCAAAACAGGCCCTGCCATTCCTACTACACAGAGGTCCAAACAGCCCCCACCAGCCCACTTAATACACTTTCTATGGCAACTTATAGCAGCCCCTCTGGCATTTGCCAGAACCCACAGATTGCCAGTCCGGGCCTGGCTGACGGGGGCGGGGCCCAAAAGTGCCCGGGCCCACCGGGTTTTTTCCTTCCGACCCAGTCCGACCCTGACCTCTACAGTTATTTATACCAGTTTCTGAATCCCTATACAAGTATGGGATGCATTATCTGGAATTATCCAGAAAGCTCCAAATTACAGGATGGCTGTCTCCCATAGATTCCATTTAATCCAAATAATCCAGATTTTTTTTAAAAATTCCCTTTTTTTCTGTAATAATGAAACAGTAGCTTGTACTTACCTTCCAACTATCCCTTTTTCAGAGAGACAGTCCCTCTTTAGACAGCTCAACCTGCAGTGCCTCAATTGTACTGGACAGTCCCTGTTTTCTCTGCACTGAACAGCCAGAAAAATAAACAAAGTTTCTAACTTGATTCGCTGTTGGCAGAGTGCCCAGAACAGCTAACAGCTGCAAATAGATGCACTGTAACAAGTAACAAATAAGAAAACAAGTAATTATAACAATTTATATAAGGAGGTCTCTTGGGAAAAGTTAGACTCACATCTTAAAGGGCAATTCACCTTCATTAGCAAAACTGTAATAACTGGAAAAAAAACCCACAAAATAAGATAAGATAAATTCAAACTTCCATAACCTGCCAAATTTTGTAAAATAAACAGGGTAATGAGGGGGTGTGGCTACAAGAATGGGCGTTATCTAAAAATGTTGTCCGTGCTACGTGCAGCAAATGTTTTTGTCCCTCTTTTTATTTCCAAAATGTTGGGAGGTATGGCTTGTACTTGACCCAAACTTAGATATAATGAATCCTTATTGGAAGAAAACCCAGTCTAATGGGTTTATTTGATGTTTAGATTATTTTTAAGTAGACTTAAGGTATGAAGATCCAAATTACGGAAAGATTCCAGAATACCCCAGGTCCCGAGCATTTTGGATAACAGGTTACATACCTGTACTCCATAATCATAACATATTAGAACATAATCCCTGTGAGCGTCATAACGCATAACATGAGCTAAAACATGAGCTAAAACAAATGAACTAGGAATGTAGGGTGATGGCATGAGTAACTGATCTCCATGGCATTATGATTGTCTGTGTGAGCTCCATGGCTATTGGCAGGCTCAGTTATATATGAATATTTCATTGGATGACAGCAGGGTAGTCAGTAATTCCTATGAGAGCCTGTCTGTAACTGTATCTGCCCAGCGCAGGCTTGGGTTACTGTACTAATACGGTCACTTCTCCACAAACACATTGGATCAACAACTAGTCGTCAGAATGATTTACAATATGCCAAATTAAGTAACACTGTGTTTCCCAATGGCGATGAGATGCTCAATAGGAAACATTAACTTGTAGGGGGACCCTGACCACAACTGTTTTTTTTTTATACTTTTATGGGGGCCCTGGTGCCAAAAGTTTTTTTTTTCAACTTATAGGGGGGGGGGGCTTAAAGTCATGCTGGGGCAGGGACCAGGGGGCCCAGAAAATTTTGCCGTATGGTCCCCGTGATTTCTGATGGTGGCCCAGAGTATTGATGTTGATACCCAGTGTCAGGTACCAAAGCAAGAGCCACGACTGCACCACAACTGCAAGGCAGCAAATCATTGTCAAACACCCCACTACATTAGCAATAGGGTGATTAACATGCCATGTATTTATGAAATGCTGTACAATAAATGGCTGTATACACTGAACACACAGAATACATACAAAAAAAACAAATCAATACAAGTAGTAAAGAGCGCCCAGCCCAAAAGTGCTGACAATCTTAAAAGCATCTTATATACAGTTAACATTGATGATCCAACAAATAAAGTGGGGAATTACTTTCCCAGCACCAGCATGGAATCTATTGTCCGGAAACCCATTATAAAGAAAGCTCAAAATTACAGAAAGGCTGCCTCTGTTTTATCCAAATAATCCAAGTTTAAAAAAAAAAATAAAAAAAAAAGATTACCTTTTTCACTGTGTTGATAAAACAGTAACTTGTACTTGATCCCAACTAAGATATAATTAATCCTTATTTGAAGCTAAACCAGCCTATTGGGTTTATTTAATGTTTACATGATTTTCTAACAGACTTAAAGGACAAGGAAAGTCTAAAATAGAAGCTAGAAATGCTGTATTTTGTATACTAAACATAAACATGAACTTACTGCACCACAAGCCTAATCAAACAAATGATTTATGCTTTCAAAGTTGGTCACAGGGGGCTGTCATCTTGTAACTTTGTTATACATCTTTGCAAGACCAAGACTGTGCACATGCTCAGTGTGATCTGGGCTAAGCTTAGGGATCATCATAAATTATCAAAACAGCACAAGTCAAATAATATCTGCCAGAAGCCGATCCAGCAAGACTGATTAATAATCAGAGTATACAGACTGCACTGGGTCCTGTGTTGTCATGTAATATATTGTGGATTTTATAGTTTTTGTATTGTTTAATACAAACTTTCTCCAACTCTGCAAAACCAGTGGCTGCAGCAAAATAATCCTCCAAATAGAATCCCAGTTTATCTGTTTAAATCTGGCTCCATGATCTTTGTCCCTGCAGCTGGAGTTGGAAACAGTAAAGGGGATGTAAAGGTAAAAATAAAATCCAATACAAATCTCTACACAGTCACTGACTGCTCTACAGAGAAACAAAGCTGCTTGAGTTCTGCATGGCTGGGAAGTAAGGTGGGGGCTCCCCCTGCTGTTCATACGTATGATTGTTTCCCTAAACAGTAGTTAGGGGCCGTCTGACAATTCATATCCACAGAAGTAAATGAAGTGAGAATTTCACTGCATACAGTCAGGTTTCTTATAAAATTGGTACACATTTGTTTATTGAAATATATTGGAGATAGATTTCTTTTTCATTAAAGAAAGTAAAAGTGGGATATTATTTTTTTGCTTTTCCTTGTCCTTTAAGATCCAAATTACCAAAAGATTTGTTTTCCAGAAAACCCCAGGTCCCAAACATTGTGGATAACAGATTCTATACCTGTACTGATACTTTTCACTGCTATCTATATGTGTCTCCTTGGTATTTGGTTGGCAGTGTCTCTATGGATGAAGAACTGGATGAAGATAGAGACGGTAATACAGTTGGTTCATTAATGTGAAATCTGGAGACAACCTTTGGTAAGAATTCAAGGACAGGCTTCAGCACTTTCTTTTTTTCATGAAAAGCTCTTTCTGAGAAGAACTGGATGAAGAACTGGATGAAGATAGAGACGGTACTACAGTTGGTTCATTGATATGAAATCTGGAGACAACCTTTGGTAAGAATTCAAGGACAGGCCTCAGTGCTACCTTCTTTTCATGAAAGGTAGTATAAGGTGGATCTATAGAAAGTGTTCTGAGCTCACTGATCAATCTTGCCAATGCAAGTACCACAAGAAAAAAAGTTTTTTAAGTTGAGATTCAGATAGGAGCATCTGTGAAAAGCTGTACCTACATAGGGAGCCCCAGATGAAGGTTGCTGGGTTGTCTTTGACTAATCTGGAGATAGAGGATTCCATAATAATAATTTTCCTCTTAAAGGACACCTTGCAAAATATATTTTTAGATGCTGTGCCAGCAAATAAAGAACGGACCCAAGGACCGAGCTGAAAGTCGTGTGAGATCCACAACTGGCTCAAGACAGAAAATTAGATGCTAAACATAAATCCTCCAGGTACTCAAATATCTTCTCTCTCAGAGTTCTATCTCGAACAGCCAATTCAAAATTTTCTGCCCAGATGGACATGGCTTTAATCAAAGACACCAGAGCTACTGCTGGTTTACAAGCTGCACCAGAGGACATGTAAAATTTTTTTTAGCTCTACTTCCATATGGCAATCCATTGGAGGCTTAAGGGCAGAGATATTATACATTTGTAAGGCTGTCTTTTTGGAAAGCTTGACCACATAAACGTCAGCTGCTGGAGGAGAATCCTAAAACTTCAAGAGCTCATCAGAAGAGGTTTACTCTTTTCAACTTTTGTTTCCACTGGTATTCTTTTAGAAATATTATTTCACACCAAAAGTACAAGATCCTTAATTTCCTTATGAACCAAAAAGGCAGGTATATTTTCTTAGAAAAAAGCAGCAAAGAGACTGGAGGCTGCTAATGGCTTTAATTAGTGGGTTCAAATGCTTTTAATCAAACACGGAAGCCATATCATTCTCATCTTCATCTGAGGAAGACTCGCTATCTGAAGAAATGACTTGCAGAGGAATAGCATCCTCTCTAGGAGATGACTATTGTCTCACAGTTAGCATTGTCTCTTTTATTGTTTGAGAAAAAGTATCTTTAATCCAGGTGAGTAGTAGTTGATGACTGGGAAGAGAGGTGGGGGTAGAAGATAAAGCCATATATTCAGGAGTACTACCTCTTAAATTAGAATAATTCAGCTCTCTAGAGATGAGCTCAGAAAAACAGGATTCACAAACTCTTATCCTTAGGCTTAGTCCAGACTGGGAAGAGAGGTGGGGGTAGAAGATAAAGCCATATATTCAGGAGTACTGAATAGTTTGAAAACGCCTGCGCTTATTCACACGGAGCGGCGCGATTTTTAAAATCGCTCCAAATTGCCTCGCCAGGCAAATTGGAGCGATTTTAAAAATCGCGCCGCTCCATGTGAACATGCGCCGGTGTTTTCAAGCTACGTCGGTGCCTAGCTATTCGGGGAGATTCGGGGGCGATCCGTCGCGGCGAGAAGTCACGGATCGCCCCCGAATCTCCCCGTCTGGACTAAGCCTAAATAGCAGGATTTGAACATGATTTACAGCGTCTCTCTGTCTTGCTCTCCTTTAAGATGACTCATCAGAAGGAGGTAAAGTCGCTGCACCGTGTTAGCCAGTAAAAATGTTACAGGGCAACACTTTTGAAAGAAAAAATAACAAAGTGGTATAAAGGTGATACCTTTATTGGCTAACTAATATAAATCATAGTAAGCTTTTAGAAAATTACAATGAAGCTGTAGTGTTCTCTGGTGTATATAAACACAACATTCAGCTCATACGTCAAATGACCAACAAAAAGGAATATCAATCTATGTGTAAGGTGTCCAAGTCATTTACGAGGGGATCTGCAAGAGACAAGCAGATAAGGAACAATATAATGTGGGTCAAATAAATTAGGGCTGAATTATTGGAGTGTAGAATCAAAGAAATTCAATATGATCTCTTAGTCCATATCCAGACATGTTGGAATTTCTGACCTGGTGAAGTCCTTTCTTAGTCCACATAATTAGCCATAAATCCAAGTCCAAGTTTATTCCCATCTCCAGAGAATTGAAAGTTTCCATTAATTTGTATTCCCACACTTTTCTATCATATTCTGTTTTAAAATTGCCCTTAATCAGCTTGAAAAAAGGAACTAAAATGTTCTGAAAGCTTGTTATGATTATATTAGTTAGACAATAAAGGTATCACCAGGCCCGGACTGGCAATATGTGGGTTAGGGCAAATGCCAGATGGGCTGCTATAAGGTCCCATAGAAAGTCAGTATTTAGTGGGCTGGTGGGGACTGTTTGGGCCTCTATGTGACCTGATTGGGCCTCTGTGTACCTGAAATGCCAGGGCCTATTTTGATTCTCAGTCCAGTCCTGGGTATCACCATTATACCACTTTGGTTTTTTTTTCATTTCAAAAGGGTTGCCCTATATCATCAGAAGGAGCAAACCCTCTATAAGAAACAACAGAAAACGTAAGCTAAATGTTAGCCACATATAGTGGGGTTACTTTTTGTGGTGTCACAGGGAAAACATAACTTCCTTGCCTTGGAAGTGGCTCTAAGAGGAGCAGTCAAATCCATATTTGCCATGCAAAAGCAGCAACTGACCGAAAATGGACTGGCGTGAAAAAACTGTCAGACTCGGACCAATAACTTGTACCACATTAACAACTCAAGCCGGAGTCGCATCAAGCAGCATGAAAGCCCTGCCGCAAGGGAGCCCTGTCCCAGCAACAAGAAAAGGGCTTCAAACAGCATAATTATAATGAAATGAAGCCAAAAATTGATGAATTTGATTGCGGGGAGAGACCAAATTACTGGGTCTTTCATTGGTTCATGTTCCAGAGAAAACGAACATTTTAGCAGGTTGAATACTGGTATACCACCCTTCTCCCTTCACACTTTATTGTGACTGTTTTAAAAGCAGGAGTCTGTTATGCAGCGGAAATATCTGAGCTCTAGTGGGGTTATGTAATAAAAGGCACAAAGTTTGCCCAGGAGCAGTAACTCATAGCAACCAATCAGCAGGTAGAATGTACCTGCCACCAGTTAAAAAGCAAGCATCTTATTGGTTGCTATGGGTTACTGCTACTGGGCAAACATAGTGCCTTTTTATCTACCTCGCAAAGACTAAACATGCAGAACATACAATGGGGAGGCTGCGGAGGCTCTATACCAGACACTGGGCTATACAGACCAGTTACCAGAGGACGTTAATCTTTCTATTGTGGTGATCTGTTTGATACACATTTTATGTGCACAGCATTCAGGCTGTAACCCTGAGTATATGGCTACGTAAGATAAACCATTGCCGTACCTGAACTTTAATAGAAGCATTGTTAATGGCATATAAGGGAAAAAACATGTTTGTTTTACTGCATTTAAATCACTGCCCTCAACATTACACACCGATTCAGACCTACACGACGCTACAGTCACAATATGGTACATATATATATATGAGATCCATTATCTAGAAAGCTCCAAATTATGAAATAGACATAGCCCGTTGACTCAATTTTAATCAAATAATGCACATTTTTAAAACATATAGACTTTTTCCCTGCAATAACAAAACAGTATCTTGTACTTGATCCAAACTAATTACAGATTCCTTATCCAGAAAACCCCAGGTCATGAGCATTCTGAACAATAGGTCCCATACCAGTGTGTGTGCATATATTTATTAGTTTTCTGGATAACAGATCTTTCCGTAATTTGGCTCTTCATGCCTAAAGTCTACTAAAACATCACATAAATAGTAGGCTAGTTTTGCTTCCAGTAAGGATTAATTATATTTTAGTTGGGATCAAGTACAAGCTACTGTTTTATTATCTCAGAGACTGTTTTATTAGATAGATAGATAGATAGATAGATATAGTGGGGTCACTCACGGGTCTAAATATTGTTGAGTTTTATTATATATATATATATATATATATATATATATATATATATATGAATTTATTTCCCAAAACTCATGAGCTGCTAAATCTAGTTTCCATTTCTGGGCCACTGCTGACTGTGTTCTATTGCATGCCTTGTCCTGTACCTGAACCCTGTGGTGGCTCAGCTGAGAGGCAGGCTGGGTATGCACTGGCTGTTTGCCCAATGACTCTTGAGTTTCATTAGTATTTTCAGCATCCCTTCTGTGAGGGTTCCTCTCTTCTGCCCTTTCCTGAGGGGCAGTTTTTCGTTTCTCCTGAGCAACTTCTTTTTTCCCAATATCGGGCTCAAACAACAAATGCGTCAGCCTCTCCATCATCTTCTCCACTTCTTCTTCACTGCACTCCAGCCGTTTCCCTCCATAGCTTAAACTTGCTGAGGGGGTCAACGCTTTACTGATGCTCTCCGGTTCTGGTTCTGCTTTGGACTTCAAAGACAGGATAAAAATAAAAAAGGCAAGCAGTGTGAGAGAGAGAGAAAGTATCCAGACCTCGTCCATTTTCCTGATGATGTTTAAGGGAATTGGAAAGGTAAGATGGTTCTTCAAAAGCTTAAAAAACAACGGATTAGAACTTGAGAGTAGAAATATCAAATTAAATTATTGTATGAAAAGATATTTATATGAAAAAAATAGTTGAAAATGGAAGATATAATTGTCCGAAGTTGCAAGTTTTCCCAAATAAATTCTTTTTTTGGAATATAAAAAACATTTGAAATTATAGTAGAATTTCCTCTTTGTTTTCTTGCTGGCCTTTCTTCTACAACTGGTTATTAATAGGGTCCTTTTGGGTCCCCACGTAGACCGTTAATTTTCCCCAGGCACCTCCTGACAAACTGAAGTCCAAATAGTTGCACACAGTAGCTTTAGACAGAAATCTCGCTGACACAAGTCGATAATGATCCAAAATCCTTCAGCCAATCACAAAACGTCTTGAGAAAATCTTGGCCATTGACACCCTTTGCTCTCTGGTTTCAAGTCCCAGTTTGCCAAGGCAGTGACCCAGCAGCTAAACACTACCCTGTGACTTCATAGGGAGAATACATATTATATAGTGTTTTGCCTGGCAGCTGCTATATACAATTCTCCTATTTAAACGGTTAACGATCAACCTTTAATTAGAGGTCTCATGCTAGAGACCATTGTTCCTTTCCCTGTGGCAACCCCTTATGACCCTGGACAAGTCACTTCTTCATCTCCTGGTGCCGTGGCATACTTCTATCTATATAATGACTATACACTGAGTACTATAATGAAAGCTATGGGAGAAAATCACTATTAGAATAAATTCAAAAGTATCAGTATAATCTCCAGTAATTTCCACCGATCAGTGAAACAATTGCAAATTTCCATAAATCTGATTAAGAAACTGTGATTGGGTTCAAACAATGGATATTTTACTCCAGCCATTTGATGGAGACTCTTTGAGAAACTAAAAATCTTATATCAAATTCCCAAATTAGAAAGTTCCAACTGACTTGAGTATGGTACAAATATGCATGCTTTTATGGCTAAAAGGGGCGTACATTCTCCTCAATTTTTAGCTCAACCTGGTCCCTAAATGTCAGTTTAAAAATCTGATGAGGGTGACCTACCAGAATACTCTTCACCCTTACGTTATATAGCATAGGGAGATTAGTGTGAAATCTGTACTTGCCAACATTGCACTGTAACACATTACAATAGCGATGTGATTACTGAGGCGCTCCTACTGGGTATATATGCGTGTGAAAAAAACATATATATATATATATATATTTATATATATAGATGGATGGATGCATAGATATGTAGACATATAGATATATTTATATACAGATACAGAGATAAAGGGGCAAATTCAAAATAAAGTGTCTAACGCTAGCGAAAATTTGCCAGCGTGACGTCATTTCATAACTTCACGAACACTGATTCTGGCGAATTTTCACTAGCAAAGTAGATAGACTAGCGCAACTTCACACCCTAACGCCAGGCGAAGTTGCGCACTGATGAAGGATTGTAATTACGCTAATTCACTAAGATGACCATTTTACTGAACGTTACCACTTATACTAGATACTGCAGAAAAGAAAAAGAATAACCCCTTGGAGCACTACTACTGTTGTTCCTATCTACTACAATTCCAGTGTTACAAAAAGGGTGCTTAATGCTTAAAGTGCTTGTGCTTAATATGCGGATTGTGAGTTGAGATTTCTTAGTGATTCTTAAACATAGCCGAGTGCCTCTGGCACAATACTAATAAATGTTACCCGTGTAAACAACGATTAATTTATCATAAGATTCGACAATCCAAATAAGAACTAATCAATTAAGTTAATTCATTAAAACAATAATTTAGTGGTTCCTGAACATAGCCGCGTGCCTCAGGCACAGTGCACTTATACTAGATGTTACTTCGCCAAGGCAGACCTGGTGACGTTCAATACAATAGATAGGAGTTTGAAAAAAAAAAACTTGAAATTTTTTCTAAGTCCCAAAAAACGCTGGCGTCTTTTACCTTTTGTAGGGTGATAGTCTGGAAAAGAGCGAAGAATTTTTTTAGGGGGTTACCCTCCTTCCCCCCTACATTTCCTAACATATGGCAACACAACTATACAGTGGGGCACTGGCGAAGTGCGACTAACGTTAACGAAGGTAACACTAGTGCAAGTGAAAAATGTAAAGCAAAAGGTAAAGCCTGGCACACTCAGGTTTGTCTACTATATAAAAAAAAAGAGAGTTTAATCAATGTTTTGGTCCTAAACCAGGACGTTTCTGCTGTTCCTGATGAAGGTCCTGGTTTAGGACAGAAACGACTGGATAAAATGTATCCTGGTCCATGGTTAGGCCAACTCCAGCCAAGAAATGTGTCTGCCAGCAGTCCAGCTTCCAATCTGTGCTTACCTTATGTATTTTGATAACCAGAAGCAGGGCCGGATTTCTTCAAACAGGGCCCCGAGGCCAGTGCCAGACGCTTGCGCCCCCTCCTGTCACCGCACGGTCCTAGTGCCGGCCTCTGTGCACACACGAGTGAGCTTTAAAATACCTGTGGCAGGGCGACATGCCACCCCTAAAATTCTGCTACCTTATTTTTAAGGTTTATTTAAACTTAGTCAACATAGAGGAATATATATACTGGCAGAAAATTAATCCATAGGTCGAATGTCTTGTCAATTGCTCATCGGTGCAGAATATATTGCTGTATGATTCTAATAATAGCTGACTTGTCTGAGATACCCCCAATTTTTGGGTGCACAATGCATTTCCTCCAGACCATTTGCAGCAATGAAATGCCCACAGACTTTGGGGTAAGTAGTTACCAGCTCTGTTCACTTTCTGGGAATATGAGAATAACATTTCAGTATAGGATTTGCTATTTAGTAAAATGAGAGAATTGCTCAGGGGTATAAATACTTTGGCAAAGCAGTATATGTGGGAACAATTGTACAATTGTAGCTTTTAAATCTATAATGTAAGGATATTAATGGGGTTGTTCGACTTAAAATTAACTGTTAGTATGATGTAGAGCTCTACATTCTGAGACAATTTGCAATTGTTTCACTTTTTATTATTTGTGCTTTCTGAGATTTTTAGCTTTTAATTCAGCAGCTCTCGACTTTGCAATTTAAGCAACTGGGTTGCTAGGGTCCAAATTAGCCTAGTAACATGGACTGATTTAAATAAGAAACTGGAATATGAATAGGAGAGGCCGGAATAGAAAGACGAGTAATAAAAAAGTAGCAATAACAACAGATGTATAGCAAATAACTAAAAAACGATAAATAAATAATGAAGACCAATTGTAAAGTTGCTTAGAACTGGGAATTCTACAACACTAAAAGTTACTGTAAAGATGAACCACCCCTTTAAATGCTGATTGAGATTGAAGCAAGAGAGCATATTGACCATGATTTTAAAAAATGAATCTGGGAACAACATCATTTTTGAGAGTGAGGACGGATCAACATGGGAAAGAGCAGCCAAAAACCAGGTCACAAAAACAGACAACCGGGGTTAGCCATATTGTCAGTTTCCCTGCTGCCCCCAGTCTTGTGACATGTGCCTGCACTTTAGGATGGAGCTGTCCACTGGCAGGCTGTTTTTACTCCTGCTTAAAGGGGAATTCAACCCCTCCCGCTCTAACCCCAGCCCCCCACACCCTGTAGGCCCCCTCCCTCCTCCCCCCGGCCTACCTCTCCCCTGGGGCAAATGCCCCTAAATCGCTACTTATCCCTCCGTACAGGTCCCCTCCAGCCAGGTTCCCGGGCACCATCTTCTACAGCGAAGTCTTCTTCCTTCCTCTGACGGCGCTCTTCGGCGCATGAGCAATAGGACGCATTTGCCAGTTTGCACTACTGTGCATGCGCCAAAAGGGGATAAAAAAACAGGATAAGGGCAATTTAAATGAGAACTGTCAATATAAATGTGTAGTCCACATATTCTTAAAAGGGGACATATACCGTGGATATCCCAGGATGCACCATGAGACAGTTCCTACACCAGAACTAAATAGCAGTGGGTGCTCAGGCTACTCATTCATGGTTATTAGCAGCATAAAAATGGCTGATGAATTAAAATAAAAAAAACAAAAATCATGTACATTGCAAAAGGTCTCAAAAGAGCGCTGACCAATTTTAAATTAGAGCATACTTAGGCTATACATGTCCTTTAACAAGATTTCTGAATAATAAGCAAATGCAGGTAAAGGGAGTCCCAGGCATTGTTACAATGCCCTTGAGTTCCAGAATAAATTGCTTTTGAATCAAGGCCTTAGGCTATGGCCAGACAGGTTGATAATTAGCCAGCTGAAATCCACAAGCTGATGTCCTCCTCTTCTTTCTTGTCAAGAACCCTGTGTCAACTCCAGTGCAAACACACCAGGCAGATTTCAGAAAAGAAACACAAGGTTGTTTTTGCCAAAATCCACCAAGATTGTTCTCGTCAGAGCTGAAACAAGGGTTCCGGATGTGAAAGAACAACAGAATATTGCTCGAGGTGGGGGGGATGAAATTTGCCTGTGGATTCCAGCAGCCTGATTTCAGCCCCATGTGGCCTAGCCTTAAAAGGATCCTGTTATGGGAAGAAAAATGTTCAAAATGCATCAGTTAATAGTGCTGCTCCAGCAGAATACTGCATTGAAATCCATTTCTCAAAAGAGCAAACATATTTTTTTATCTTTCATTTTGAAATCTGACATGGGGCTAGACATATTGTCAATGTCCCAGCTGCCCCAAGTCATGTGACTTGTGCTCTGATAAACTTCAATCACTCTTTACTGCTGTACTGCAAGTTGGAGTGATCTCACCCCCTCCCTTTTTTTTCAAAACTGGATATAAAAAAAACCTGTTTGCTCTTTTGAGAAATGGATTTCAGTGCAGAAGTCTACTGGAGCAGCACTATTAACTGATGCGTTTTGGGGGAAAAATATGTTTTCCCATGACATGATCGCTTTAAAATATAGGCTTAGGTTCTATTATCTGGAATGCTTTGAACCTTTCCAGATAAGTGGTCTTTCTATAATTTAATTCACCATACATGAAGACTGCAGAAAATCATTTAATCATTAGATAAACCCAATAGAATTGTTATGCCACCAATATGGATTCATGAAACATAGTTACCTTCAAATACAAGCTACCATTCATCATTATTACAAAGAAAAAGGACATACAGTGAAACCTTGATTTTAAGTACTCTAATTTAAAGGACAAGGAAAGTGTAAAATAGAATAAGGGTAGAAATGCTGTACTGCACCACAAGCCTAATCAAACAAATGATTTATGCTTTCAAAGTTGGCCACAGGGGGCTGTCATCTTGTAACTTTGTTATACATCTTTGCAAGACTAGACTACATACACATGCTCAGTGTAGTCTGGGCTTCTTAGGGATCGTCATAAATGATCAAAAAACAAAGCTGCTTGAGTTCTGCATGGCTGGCAAGTAAGGCGGGGGCTCCCCCTGCTGTTCATAAGTATGATTGTTTCCCTGCCAGAAGTTAGGGACCGTCTGACAATTCATATCCACAGCAATAAATGAAGGGAGAATTCCACTGCATACAGTCAGGTTTCTTATAAAAACGGTAGACATTTTTTAACTAAAGTATATTGGAGAGAGATTTCTTTTTCATTAAAGAAAGTAAAAATGGGATTTTAATTCTTTGCCCTTTAAGTTTTCCTGCATTTTACATTTTCTATATGTGGTCCCACTAATTTATAACACATTTCAATTGGTGCATTTCCCTGAATTTAAGTATTTAAGTAACATTTTCCTGAACTGTACATCAAGATTTTGTCCTGATGTTCCTAAAAAGCTTTTTTTCCCTCTTTGACTGTTATTATTTGTATGTATGTATAACTTTATTTGTAAAGCCATGTTAAGGAGCCGCAGTGCTGTTCAGTGCATAAAAGTACAATATATATATAAAAGTATACATGGGTGAGACAAATCACATAATAAATATATACAGAATCATAGGACAAAGAGGTTTAAAGTGCTATGTGGTAAGAGACTATGGGGTCCGTTCACTAAAGTGCGCTAAATTTGAATTTAAGTTTCCGCATGTTATCGCTGAGAATATTTTTCTGCCAGAATATTCGCAGCGACTGAGTTTACTAAACAACGATACGCTCAGAATTCATTGCAATCACTTGCTGTAACTACGTTAGCGAACCAGTTTACGTTAGCGGTAATTTTAGCAAGTTGCGAATTTTCTGGCGACAAATTGAGTTTTCAAATATTCATTCCAGAAAATTGTCTTGTTTTATGGCGTTAATTATGGCAATTTTTACTGTGACTTTTATGGCCAGAAATGCAAAACTTCAAAACTCATAAACTTTATTGACTCTCTTTGTATCATTTAAATGCACAGTTTAATGAGAATTAAACTCCCATTTAGAATTTTCCGGCCAAAAAATAAGTTAAAGCCACTATATAGATGGCGGTAAAATGTTACGAATATTCTGGCGTTAATTTTGTCTTTCACACATTTTGCTGTTTAGTAAGCCAGGCGTTAATGTATACGTAGCGTTATTTTTAACTAATGCAATAACTGGCGAAAACATATTCTTGTGCAAGAATATTTGCAAATTTATATTTACCGCAGGTTAATAAACTCACGAAAACATATGCTGCTTTAAATTTGTCTATATTTTGTACACAAATTTTTACAGCGTTTTAGTAAACGGACCCCATAGTGGGAAGGAGGTCCCTGCCCCGTAGAGCTTACAGTCTTTGTGAAATAAAGAAGTTTAAAATACTAACCAGATGTATATTTTGCCAAGGTTCTGCCTGTAAATGGTCAGTTCCGGTTAGTCTGCCCCTTATCCAGTCCTGCACCAATCACTTATTACTTTAGGTTGTGTATGTGACAGAGAGAGACTTACAAATGCCCCCCATAGTGTAACATTAACACTGCAATACTAACCCTTGTTATTAACACACTAAGGGGCAGGATTCAAAATTCACTAAAAATTAAAAAAAAAATTTGAATTCGAATTTCGAATATGCAAATGAGGTAATTCGACCATCGAATTTAAAAATTCAACAGATTCGAATAATTCGAATTTAATTGCATTTAAATATTCAAATATTCTATGGTCGAAGCACTTCCCCTTTAAAAAAAATTTGATAGGCCAGTTCGCCAACTTGGACCTACCGAATTGCTTTAAAACCCTATGGGAAGCTCCCATAGGTGTTTGAAAGCTTTTTTAGATCGAATAAAAAAAAATTTGATCGAAGGGTTAAAATTCCTACTTTGAACATTCCCTTCTCGTAATGCATTCTGAAAGAGATATATGGTTATCATATAATCATTCCTTTTTTAATAACCTCATTAATTAAAGGGGCTGCTCACCTTCCAAACTCTTTTTTTTCAGTTGAGATGTTTTTAGATTGTTTACCATAAATAAATACTTTTTCCAGATGATTTCCATCTTTTAATTTTTATTTTTTTCCCCAAAATCTAAGTTTAAAGTTGAATGTTAGTGTCTCTGGTGTTTCAGTCTGGTACAAATTGCTACATTTAGTTGATACATTTCTCGGCAGTATCTGGAATATTTTCAACTTTTGGTGACACCGTTTACTTCAATAAAGGGTTCCACTCCAGTAATAGCACTGCAAAAAAACATCGAATTTCAACAGTCAGCATAAATTTCATTCTGGAGAACTGTAAAAAAATTCAGTGTTTTATTTTTTTCTGAACAACGTTTCGTATCCAATGATCCTTCATTAGGTGCAACTGATGAAGGATCATTGGATCTGAAACATGTTGTGCAGAAAAAAAATAAAACAACACTGAATTTTTCGCGGTTCTCCAGAGTGAAAGTTATGTGGAATATTAGCAACTGCTGTATCAATTCTAACACCTGCCTTTAATGAAACTCAGGGATTCTGCTCAGCAGGGACAAAGATAACAAATGTATCAACTATATTTGAATTTGGCCGAACCACCTAATCCTTCGCAAAATATTCAGCAGAATACCTAACCAAATCCTAATTTACATATGCAAATTATGGGGTGGGATGGGAGAAACATTTTTTACTTCCTTGTTTTATGACAAAAAGTCATGTAATTTCCCTTCCCGACCCTAATTTGTATATACAAATGAGGATTTGGCTCAGCAAGGCAGAAGGATTCGGCCGAATCCTTGCCCAATCAAATCCTGGATTCGGTGCATCCCTAATCAATTTAGAACAGTCAGCGACCCCCCCTCGCAGAGCTGCTTTAGAAGGTGAAAAATGAAACTTTACGCTTGAATATTAGAATAACAGTCACAAGTAGAAAATAGAAAGTAACTTGCAGCAATGTACCGCATAAGCGAGCCTTTTAGATATATATAACTCGGGTTAGTCATCTATCTAATGGCTGTGGAGAAATCTACGTGTAACAAGAATATTAAAACTCTATTAGGGGAATGTAAAATATGCCGGTAACGCAAAATCTATTCGCAATGCGAAAAGTTAAGCCTTTGCGCGAACAAATTTTGCTTTGTGTGAGTACAAAATACCTTTTGCGAACCCTGGAAACTGTTTAGCGACCACTTCTGCCAGCGGAAGGCCGTTTGCGAATTATATACTTTGTGCTAATGCGCTGTCGATGTAATAAAACTTCTTACTGAAAAAGTCGCAATGTTTGCTCCAAAAGATTACGGCACCTTCAAGCACAATTATAATCCACAATGCGCAATAACAATTTGCAATCCGATATTTGCTTTCAATTCCTAACTTGTTAGCAGACTTACTGCAGATTGGTTAGTACTGGTGTATCAGTCCCCATGCCAATGTGCTGTGCCATCTTGCAAATGCAGTGTCGGACTGGGACACCAGGGGCCCATCCAAAAACCTTAGACCAGGGGCCCACCATAAAACTTAGACTAGGGGCCCATTCTCAGTACTAATATTCTTCATCTCCTCAATCAACCTCTATTCTCCTAGTTTGTTTTCTTTACATACTATAATCAATTATTCCCTCTATTTAGCTTCTTTGTTCTCATAGAAATAGGGAATGGCCATGAAATAGGCCAAAAGTTTAGCAGCATGAGGGCCCACTGACACCTTGGCCCACCGGGAGTTTTCCTGGTATTCTGGTGGGCCAGTCCGACACTGCAAACATAGTGTGTTTGATCAGGGGCCCTCTAAATGTAAGCGCAGACTATCACATAAGAATGACAAACCCACCTGCCCCTATTAATTGTGGCCTGCATGTTGAGATTTGTAGTTCACGTGAGCTACAGGAAGGTACCTATACATATTCCATGTCTTTGCTAATATCATAGCTGTCCCAGCCCAAGGTATGAAGCCAAGAAGCGATTAGGCTCTTTGTATGTAACATTTTATAGCTTTGCTCTTTATAAGTTAGTTAAGGACTGGCTTCTCATGTTTCTATCCAGTTGTCAGTTTCAATTTCCTGCTTAATGTCTTACCCCTGATCTTTGCATATAAATAACCTCTTTGCTGCTAGGCTGACCGGCAATGTTCGGACCTGCTATTTACTCCCAGGCCTTCTACAAAGGGTTTAATATCAATTCACCAGCTGGAGCGTGGTTCAACTCTTAGGAGTCTGGATATTAAAGGGCAACAGTTCCTACATGCGCGTTGCAGCTAGGGTTGCCACCTTTTCTAGAAAAAAATACCGGCCTTCCTATATATTTAAATTTTTTCCCTATTAATAACATTGGCATCAACCACCAAAAATACCGGCCAGTCCGGTAAAATACCGGCCAGGTGGCAACCCTAGTTGCAGCATACCACCTGTTAAAAAGTTACTTGCTGTTTGCAACAGGGTTCAGAATAGCTTATGAGTGTTATCGTCTAGATCAGAATTACATGGAACAGCCTGATACTAAGAATTGTTCTTATACAAATAAAAACCAGGTAAATAGATAGGCTGTTCAAAATAAAAATGTTTTCAATGAAAAATGTAATGTATAAAAGCTGGAGTGACTTACAGAATCGCCAGAACACTACTTCCTGCTTTTCAGCTCTCTTGGTTTCCACTGATTGGTTATCAGACAGTAGCCAATCAGTGACTTGAAGGGGGGCCATAACTATTGCTTTTTAATCTGAGTGAATGCTGAGGATCAATTGCAAATTCACTGAACAGTTATGACCCATGTGGCCCCCCTTAAAGTCACTGACTAACTCAGAGTTAGAGAGCTGAAAAGCAGTAAGTTGTGTTCTGTTCTGTTAGACATTCAGTCTGTTATGAATTACATTTTTGTCTAACTAACTATATTAGAAACATTTTTTTATTTTACACAGACTATCTATTTAACCAGTTTTTATGTTTACACTGAACTGTTCCTTTAATGAGTACCTTATAAAATTAATGGTAGTCATTGGGTTATCACACATTACTATGCAAAAACCACGTAGTTGGACTGTGTCATAAATAAATAGTTCTCTGTTTTTGTCACTCTTGTCCTACTGTTTCAACAGGTCAGTGGGTTCCCTGATTGTGCGGCAAGTCCCCCTATGTGGGTGAGGAACAGTTGCAAATGTGGCTCACCCTTTTGACTACTTAGTGGGACATTTAAAGAATGGCCATTAACTCTAGTTAACACCTGACAACCCAACTAGAAGGTATTTTATGATGGGATTTAAATATTTATTTGCTGCCCCACATATTGTAGCTAAAACTTAGTTATAGACTGACTGGCTAATAAATAAATGTTTTCCAACAACCTTGCTGTTTGAACATGTTCAATGATGAGCATGAACCGGAAAAATCTGACAACTACTGACAAAGATAATTTTAGATGGTCAGGAGATTCTGAAAGGAGAATGATGGGAAATCGAGTCTTGAATTGTGGGGGAGACATAATCACAATATAATACATAAAAGCCATGAATATCCTGTAAATTCTATTCTTATAAATGGCTCTAGTGATGTCATCAGTTATAAATGGAGCTTAAGGTGGCCATACATGGGGCGATAAAACTCTGCCGATTGGGTATGTTGGCAGCTTATTGGCCGTGTATGTGGGCCTCCAATGGGCTGCTCCAATCGATATCTGGACAAAAGTCGGGCAGATGTTGATCAGGCAGGATAAAAAATCCCGTTGGATCTGTTTCTTGATGCAGTCCTGCGATCCGACCTTCATTTTGACCCCATCGTTGGGCCCTATGGCCCGATATCACCCGCTTCAATGTGGGCATATTGCCAGCGGATCTCTCAGTGTATGGCCACCTTTAGCGATGTCATTTTTGTCACATGACTCACTAAAACTTGTGTATGATAATAAATAAAGTACCCCTTGTTGGAATAAATGAGGATATTAGAAGTAACCTTGGAGTTCCATGACTTGCATAAAAGGCCTTTCCGCTTTTATATAGTCATATAACTCCTCAGTGGTGTATAATATCCTTCAATGTTACAACAGGGGGTACTTTATTCACTATATTATAGCTATGATCCTATCAAAGTCAATGCAGTATGCCACCAAAAAACCAGCAAGCCATGGTTAATAACACAACCAAAGGTTCTACCAGAGACAAAATGCATTCTTGTAGGGATTCTGGTTTCCGGGACTGTGTTTACTGATCCAGGAAGGCTTTTATACCCTGTTTGTTTTGTTGTGGAATCTCTCCAGAAACATTTTATCCTGCATAGAAAGCCACAAATAGCTATTCTGCTTTGCCGACCCTGGAATAGTGCTCAACTGCATTCAGGATGATTTATACATGAAGCACATTTCAGGCAATAATATTCTATAAGGACATACTCTTAGCTGCACTGTATAAGGAAAGAATCATCCACCTGTGCTCTACACACCTTTTCTTGCAGTGGGACTCAGGTGCAGAAGCCCCTTTTCCAGCTGAGAAATGCACCATTCCAGTCCATCTTCAAACGTTCTGTTAGGAACCTGTGGACTAACAATATGTGATCTGTAGAAATCGAATGACGGAATGACATACATTAATACAGTAACATACATTTTTAGGTATGACAATATCTGGCTTATGGCCCCATGTGTCTGGTTTTTGGGAGCAAATAATAAGTCAGCAATTTCACTTTACTTCTCTAAAAAGCGTTAAAAGGGGAACCAAATTTGAAAATGTACAACTACCGCAGACGTGGCAAATAAATTCGGTCCGCTTATAGCGATTCTCCTGTCGACACACCAAGGGGCAGATTTACAAAATTCACGTGAATGGATCGAAGTTCGATCGAATTCAATGGAATTCCAAATTTGGCTTCTTCGATCATCGAATACCGAATGATCGAATACATTTAAATGATCGAATATTCGATCATTCGTTCATTCGATCATCGAAGGATTTAAAATTTAAAGGGTATTCGAATGGTTACTTCGGCAGACTGAACCTACCGAATACCAATAGAAGCCTATGGGAACCCTCCCATAGGCTTTTTAGACTAAGTCCTGCTCAAATACCATTCGTACGATCGAAGTCTTCGTTCGTTCGAATTGTACGAATTATTCGAATTATTGAATGAAATAGAATACTTCATTGAAATGATCGAATGATCAGTGTATGATCATCATCGAGGAATCGAAGATTGAAGGAAAAGGCGAAAATCGAATGCTTATCGAATATCGAGGAAAATCGAGGGAATTTTAGGGTATAATAGTAAATTTGCCCCCAACTGTTCAGCAAAATAAAAATAAACTTGGAGGAAGCAGAGAGGCAGAAATTTGCTGCAAACTTCATTTAATTAGTAATGCACCAACACTACATGTTTCAGGCCAGCATGCCCTTTGTCACTTGGCATTTATTCATACTTTTTGAAGAAACGGGTAACTGCGAGAAGTATATTTGGGGGTTCTGTGTTATGTGGGCCTCTTTATCAAATTTTGGTTTGGAACCCAGTGTTCCCCTTTAAGTCTGTTTAGAACCTGCCTAACTGCAAATTGATCCAGAGGAAGGCAACAAACCCATCTGTAGCCTCTCCAATTTCCCTCAGAGGGGGAAAAAATTCTTCCTGACTCCAAAATGGCAATCGGACTAGTCCCTGGATCAACTTGTACTATGAGTTATCTTCTATAACCCTGTATTCCCTCACTTGCTAAACACCATCCAACCCCTTCTTAAAGCTATCTAATGTATCAGCCTGTACCACTGATTCAGGGAGACAATTCCACATCTTCACAGCTCTCAATGTAAAAAAAACCCTTCCCAATATTTAGGCAGAACCTCCTTTCTTCTAATCAGAATGGGTGACCTTGTGTCAGCTGGACAATGAACAAGGGAGGGAGTAAGCACAAGGAGAGCTGTTCAAAAATCAGGCAGCAGAAATAAAAACTCAGGAAGGAGGGAGAGGGTGATAAAAGGCACAGTGAGTCCCCTAAATCAGTGGACCCAGGGCATATGCCCCATTTGACCTATTATTAAAGCAGCCCAAACCTGTACTTTTATATAACATAAAAATCATTGTTTAAAACATGAAAAACAAACAGTTAAAGGAAAACTATACCCCCAAGATGAATACTTGAGCAACAGGTAGTTTATATATTAAATAATCTTACCAAACTGGTATATATATTTAAGTAAATATTGCCCTTTTACGTCTCTTACCTTGAGCCAACATTTCATGATGGTCTGTGTGCTGCCTCAGAGATCACCTGACCAGAAATATTTCAACTCTAACTGTAACAGGAAGAAGTGTGGAAGCAAAACACAGAACTCTCTGTTAATTGGCTCATGTGACCTAACTTTATAGTTTGTTTGGTATGTTTGTGTGCAACGTTGAATCCTACAATCCCAGGAGGCTGTCCTTATTTTTTAAAATGGCTATTTTCTAGTTAGGTTGACCCAATGGCACATGCTAATAAAAAAGTATATTATTATGAAAATGGTTTATCTACATGAAGCAGGGTTTTACATATGAGTTGTTTTATGCAATATCTTTTTATAGAGACCTACATTGTCCCAGGGGTATAGTTTTCCTTTAATTGTTGTATAATGAAACATTGATTCCAACTAAAACTTGGGCCCTGGCTCTTCTGCTTTGCCTGGGGGCCATTCCATAACTCTTCCCATGGGCCACTCCATAACTCTTCCCATGCCACTCCATAACTCTTCCCATGGGCCACTCCGTAACTCTTTACCATGCCTCTCTATAACTCTTCCCATGGGCCACTCTATAACTCTTCCCATGCCACTCCATAACTCTTCCCATGCCAATCCATAACTCTTCCCATGGGCCACTCAATAACTTTTCTCATGCCACTCCATAACTCTTCCCATGCCACTCCATAACTCTTCCCATGCCACTCCATAACTCTTCCCGTGGGCCACTCCATAACTCTTCCCATGCCACTCCATAACTCCTCCAATGGGTCACTTCATAATTCCTCCCATGGGCCACTCCATACTCCTCCCATGGGCCACTTCATAACTCCTCCCATGGGCCCCTGTAATGGCGACGAGCCCTCTATCACCCCTTTGGGTCCTAATGCTGAAGCAGGGAGCTGTAGTTGTATAAAGTGGCACATGATTTTCCTCTGGCCCCTAACATTCCTCACAACAGCACATGCAGAGAAGGCAGATAATAAAAATAAAACACATTTTCACCTGGTCTCAGCACATGCACAAAGCTGTCAGTAAACAGGAAGTGTTGCCCTCCTTGCTGTTATGCCTGTCTTTGGAGGCCAGCCAGAATTGAAAAAAGAAAGCCAGAGGGATGGGAAGCAACAAGCAAGTTGCCTGTGCTATTAATTATGTGAAAGAGGCTTATGGGGCTGTCTCTGGGCAGAGTGTGAGTAGTTTGCAACCTCATCAAGATGGTGGCATAATTGTTGTGTTTGGTAGCCGAGGATGAGGAGAGCATAACAGTGCTTTATTAGCAGGTTCATGCAGCCATTACATAACAGCAGTAAGTCTTACTTTCACTTTCAAGCTGTACTGAAAGTCCTGTGTATGCACAGTGACACCTGCAGGACATTTGTATAAACACCACAATAATATGGTCATGTCACATGACAGGGGTGAAGGTTACCTAGTCATGTGATGGTTAAAGATGTCCTGTCAGCTGAGCAGAGTTCATGTGACCGGCCGACAGTAGAAAGTGTAGAAGCAGGCCCTGATTTGTGGAGAGGCCACCTAGTCCCGGGCCTAGAGCGGAAGGATTTTAGGGGGCGGCATGCTTCCCAACCACACCAACATTGGTTCACAAATTTAAATTTCCCATGAGCCAAATCCTATTGCTCCGTCCCAATGATGAAAATTTGAGCAAATAAAGGGGGACAGGGGCAACAAACGGCAGTAGTCTCTATAGGGTGTGATAGAACAGCTATACGGGGCCCTGGGATTGGGACTGAGGGGCTCCCATTAAAGGAAGCACAACAATTTCTTTGTAGCCCCCTCACTTCCCTGTTATTGTTAATTCCCAGCATCAGCTCCATGTGCTTCCCACAGCCTTCTGTACTCTTTTTACACTAACACAACCAGGGGTTAAAGGGGCTTTTATCTTTTAGTATGATATAGAGAGTGATATTCTGAGTCAATTTGCAATTGGTTTACATTTTTTTTTTAAAGATTTCTTTATTATTAAGCATTTTATTCAGCAGCTCTCCGGCTGGCAATATCAGCAGTCTGGTTGCCAGGGTCTGAATTATCCTAGCAACCACACATTGATTTTGTATAAGAGACTGGAATATGAACCTGCTTAAATGTGCAGGAAAAATAGCGATGAGCCAAATTTTTCGCCAGGTTTCGCCCATTAATTCCAATTCGTGAAAAAATTTTTCGCCCATAGACTTCAATGCATTTGGCAAATTTTTTTGCCAATCACTACTCGTAAAATATAGCCAAAGTGAAGCCTTGTTTAAGTGCTGCCCTCTAGTGTGTTACAATGATATGAATTGAATTGAAACCTTTGCTACAGAGGAGTGAGCATTAGTAAGACGTCCGTTTACAAGTAATATGGTGCCTCTTGACAGAGAAGGATTGAATCCATGTTTACCTCTGTTCCCAACCTAAGATATATCACAGATATTGTCTTTATCAGTTGTGGACCATATAATGGCACTATGTTCTGTATTTAAAGGGGTTGTTCACCTTTGAGTTAACTTTTAGTATAATGTAGAGAGTGATATTCTGAGACAATTTGCAATTGGTTTTCATTTTTTATTGTTTGTGGTTTTACAGTTATTTAGCTTTTTATTCAGCAACTCTCTAGTTTGCAGTGTCAGCAATTTGGTTTCTAGAGTACAAATTTCCCTAGCAACCTTGCATTGATTTGAATAAGAGACTGGAATATGAATAGGAGAGGGACTGAATAAAATGATAAGTAATAAAAAGTGACAATAACAATACATTTATAGCCTTACAGAGCATTTGTTTTTAGATGGTGTCAGTGACCCCCATTTCAAAGCTGCAAAGAAACATAAGAAAATTGCAAATCATTAAAAAACAATGAAAAATAAATAATGAAGACCAATTGAAAAGTTTCTTAGAATTGTCCCTTCTACAATATACTAAAAGTTAACCACCCCTTTAACTGATGCGTTTTGAAAAAAAAATGTTTTCCCATGACAGCATCCCTTTAATGGGAATGTGGTGCCCTGGCAGAAACCTGGGTGCCTGTGAGCTATTCATATGCATTCTGGCTTAAACGTGAGTATTGTGAGTATTGTGTTATAGAATGTTATTCTTCTTGCTCTTTCCAACTTTCAAATGTGGAGTCGCTGACCCCCATCTAAGAAACAAATGCTGTATAAGGCTACAATTTAGTCCTGCGGGGGTCCATTTTTGGGACCCGTACCCGACCCGTACCCGCAAACCACAAACCGCAACCCGGACCCGTGACCCGCATGCTTACCCGCTTGGACCCGCGACCCGAACCGTACCTGCAACCCGCGATCCGCAACCCGGACCCGCGACCATCAAGACTCAGGAAGTGCTGTCATTGTAAACCGGAAGTGACATCATCGGAAGTAACTGCGATCAGAAAAAAGGAGTAAAACAGGAAGTGACCCGACCCTTAAAGCGCCAACCTGCAGAACCACCGGCCCGCTTCTATACCCGCACCCAGAAATTCTACGAGTAACCCTCAGGTTACCGCGGGATTTTGCGGGTAACCCGCAAATGGCTCTCTTATATACAACAATGCAGCCTGTGCATCATCCATACCAGTTGCTGTTGTATCTAGATTATCCCATTTTTACACGTGCAGTATTGCTCCCATTTTTGCAATTGCACCACAGGCAGATAAAGAATAAAACAATTGGAAAAGGTAGTAAAGTATTACAGGAAACTAAAGAATATACTGTATGTTTGGATTACTCCTTCAAACTATTTAATTCTTTATCTGCCTGCGATATTTTAATTAATTGGCCAATTTAATGTGAGACTTAGCCAATCAGGTGGCTGACAGTCAGGGCCTGGAAACTGAATGACTGCAGGTCTGGAATAAGATTCAGAATAGGAACCTGCCATTTCAAATACAGAAAGACCCAAAGGGGGGGGGGGGGGGGGAAATTCCCAAAAGTGGTAGGTAAACTGTTGTAAAATACTTTCTCCATATTCACAAACAAAAATCCGTCTAATTTCCGACTCAATCGACATTTTTAAGTGAAAAAAAAGACAGTTTTACAGAAACTTTTATGAATTTGTCTTTCAAACTACATAAAAATGGCGCAAAAATTACATTTTAAACGACATTTTAAAAAATGGAGTAAGGGCCCTTACACAGGGGCGTTTCAAGCTGTGCTCCCCTGCGTTCTGTTTTGCTGCATTCAGCCGCTGGGGGGCTTAGGAATAGACACACTCAATTCTTTTCAATGGGGCTATACTCACACAACCGCATGTAGGCACCGAACGCAGGTAAAATGCAGCATGTTGCGTCTGAACCTGCGTCTATTGAGTGCGCCTATTCTATTAATGGCTGACTGACAGCTTTAGTAAGAGTTAAAGGCAAATTCATAAAAAATGTGGTTAAAATGTTGTGCGAAAGACAAAATCTGAAAACTGTTTAGAAGACAAATTCGCAAAAGTGGAGATAGAGGTTTGTGAATTTGGTGGGAAGCCGAAAATGTTATCTCCATTTTTATTTTGTCTCACTATCACTGCTTTTGTGGATTCCCCCCCATAGAGTTCCACGCAGGCCTGCCATCAGGGGGGGACAGGGGGGACAAGTGTCCCGGGCTGAAGGGGGGCCCGGCAGTGCTGCAATCTTCAAAGAGCCGGGCCCCCCTTACTAGCGCAGAATCGTGCGCTCCGAAGTCCTGCGGCATAATGTGGAAGTGCCCAACATATGCAAAGTCCTGAAGAGGCGGAAAGAACTGAAGTCCCGAAAGGAGCCGACGCCGAAGTCCCGAAGCGGCGAAAATATCCGGTCACGAAAACAGCTATAACTGAAGTCCTGAAGCCACGAGTTCAATTCTACTGACACCAATGTGGGTTTTTAATCCCTTGGCCACCACTGTTTATTTTAATACTATAAAGGCCCCTGACACCAATTTTATGGGGCCCCAATTTTTTTTACTTTTCGGGGGGCCCTGACCACCAACTTTTTAAAAATCCTTTTATGGGGGGACCCTGGCACCAATGTTTTTTAAAAAAATATGTTTTTTGGGACCCCAATAATTTTTTAATTTGTATGAGGGGTTCTGGCAGCAATGCTTTTCTATGGGGGGGCCCTGGCGCCAATTTTTTAACTTATAAGGGAGTCTTGGGGGGGTTACGTTTTTAGTGCTGATGTCTGTGTGGTCTTTTAACTTTGATGTGGAGTGGGCAGGGCTTGTGTGCTAGGGTGGGAAAATTTTGTTGTGCGGGGCCCAGTGATTTCTAATGGCGGTGCTGGTTCCACGTAATCTCAATATAAAGCAGTGGTTTATGGCAGGGTACAGCAGCACCACTAATGTGCTCAGCAGCACAGCTTCCAGGCTGTCTCTTCTTGCAGTAATGCAAACTAGTTGTTTTCAGATAAAAATTCACCAGAAATCAGGGCCGCCATCAGGGGGGGACAAGTGTCCTGGGCATGGGCCTGAAGGGGGGCCATCAGTGCTGCACTTTTCAAAAAGCCGGGGCCCCGTTTGAAAGCTCCGAAGCCGTGCTGCTGCTTGCGAAATCGCGAACAGGCAGAATGTGGAATTATGAAACAGAAGAAGTCCTGAAGCGGCGGAAAGACCCAAAGTCACGAATGGAGCCGACACGGAAGTCAGAAGCGATGAAAAGAATGAAAGTCATGAAAGGAGCTGGCATTGAAGTCCTGAAGCAGCGAAAAGACCCAAAGTCATGAAAACAGCTAAAATCAAAGTCCTGAAGCCACGAGTTCAATTCTACAGACACCAATGTGGGTTTTTTTTTTTTTTTTAAATCCCCTGGCGACCAATGTTTTATTTTAATACTGCCACCAATTAAAAAAAAAAATGATGGGGTCCCAATTTTTTTTTTACTTGTAAGGGGGCCCTGGAGCCAAGGTTTTTTTTTTTTTTTTTTTACAAAATATTCTTTGGGGCCCCAAATTTTTTAACTTGTAAGGAGGGCCCTGGCACCAAAGTTTTTGTAAAAAACTTTTATGGGAGGACTTGGCACCAATGTTTTGTTCTTATAGAGGGGCCCTGTCACCAATTAATTTTTAACTTGTAGGGGGGCCCTGACCACCAGTTTAAAAAAAAAAAAACTTTTATGGGGGGCCCTGGCACCACAGGGTTTTTTCTCTTATAAAGGGGCCCTGACCATCAATAGCTTTTTATAACTTGTGTATGTGTGGGGTGGGGGGGTTACCAGTGGCGTAACTACACCCTGGTGGGCCCTGGTACAGGATGGGCACCTGGGCTGGAGTGTTGATGGCATGTGTGCTGTAAAATTTCCTCCTAGATAACTGACTGCCATTACCATTTTCTTGGCTCTGATGGGCCCCAAGGGGGGTGGGGCCCTGGTGCAATTGCACCCTCTGGACTCCTGGTAGTTACACCATTGGGGGTTACCTTTTTTTAGCGCTGATGTCTGTGTGGTCTTTTAACTGAGGTGTGGAGTGGGCGGGATCACGGGTGGGGCTTGGGTGGTCAAATTTTGTTGTACGGGGCCCCGTGATTTCTAATGGTGGTCCTGCCAGAAATAATGCCTTTCTCCAATTATTTCCTATATTCTTTGTGTGACCGTTTTTCTAATACTGAAGTGTCATTTTTCACCTTGTAAAGCAGCTCTGGGAGAGGGGGGTTACCGACCCTGTAAACTGTTCTATATGTATACATTGAGTTGATCCATTTCTTCTCTTTGTACCTGCTGAGCAGAATCCCTTAGTTTCATTACAGGCTGTTGTTAGAACTGATATATTAGTTGCTTATACTCCAGAGATGCTGCTGAGAAATGCAACTCCACAAAACATAATTTAAGCTTTTTGAAACGTAGACATAATTTCAAGCAACTTTGCCATGTACACCAATTAAAAAATATGCAGACTTTTCATGTTTTTTCTAAAGGTTTCTGACAGTTCCCTAAGCCTCCTGCTCTTCTGCTCATCTGTCTGACTACTTTGCTGAGCTGGCAGACTACGGTTAAATCAGGCTTCCTGTTTTCGGCATAAACCTCTAAAGCTAGTGCTTGAGCATGCTCAGTTTGCTCCTCTTTTCATTTCCCCCTTCCCTGCTGTAATCTGAGCCCAGAGCTATGAGGGAGCAGGGAGAGACTCAGGCAGGAAGTGATGTCACACCAAGCTTATATGGCAGCTGCTATCCTAAACAAACAGAGAGCTTCTAGAGCCGTTTACTCAGGTAAAAGCATTCTGCAGAATATAGTGTTATAGCTTGCACTATTGTGGCTAATCTATTGGCAATACAATGCTTCAGCAGCTTTCATTCTCCTTTAACTCCTACAGACCCATATGCAAAATTGCCCAGGTGCTGTGACACTCTCCTTCCCCCTGGTAATTCCCCCTCTTTCTCCTTGTATGAAAGACTGACAGATCTGTGGAATAGAAATATCATATACAAGGCTGAGAGTGGAGCAGAGCTGCAGAATTCAAAGATACAAGAATAACTGAAAAAACAAGGGTTGGCCAACATTACAAGAGCATTCCAGCAAGATATGGAAAGATTCAACAATATTATAGAATATCCCTATAGGTGTCTTTTTGCAGAGGAGCTCATCAGTTATTATAATAAACTGGTAAGCTGTGCGTTCAGGAGCGGTTTTGTCCTGGTTAATGAGAGACTTCTGAAAAGTAGGAGCTTATTTATATATCTCCCTTTTGGGATCAGTTTCCCATCTGTCACATGAGTGAGGTGATTGGACATTCTTTGCAGCATCACATGTTTCTTCTCACATGCCCCCCATTATTTATGCTGGAAAGGATTCTGAAGGAATGTAGTCTTATCATGTGGAGCCTGCAGCCCAGCAGTAGGGCCCGGCTCTTGTAACCATTGGCCAAGCTAGAAAAGGCACAGACTGCTTTTAATTCAATTAGGCTGCAATTAGTGCAACTAGTGACTTGCTTTTATTTCAAGTACTAGGGTAACCTTATCCTCCTGCAGCAAATTGGATACCTGCAAAAAGAAAGTGCATTATTAGGTAAGATGCAGGCAATGCTCCCTCTAAGTAGGGATGCACCGAATCCAGGATTCGGTTCGGGATTCGGCCAGGATTCGGCCTTTATCAGCAGGATTCGGCCGAATCCTTCTGCCTGGCCGAACCGAATCCGAATTTGCATATGCAAATTAGGGCCAGGGAGCTAAATCACGTGACTTTTTGGCACAAAACAAGGAAGTAAAAAATGTTTTCCCCTTCCCACCCATAATTTGCATATGCAAATTAGGGTTCGAATTCGGTTCGGTATTCGGCCAAATCTTTCCGGAAGGATTCGGGGGTTCGTCCGAATCCAAAATAGTGGATTTGGTGCATCCCTACCTCTAAGCCAGGGATCCCCAACCTTTTAAACCCGTGAGCAACATTTAGAAGTAAAAGGAGTTGGGGAGCAACATAAGCATTAAAAATGTTCTTGGGGTGCCAAATAATGGCTGTGATTGGCCATTTGGTAGCCCCTATGTGAATTGTCAACCTACACTGAGGCTCTATTTGGCAGTACACCTGGTTTTTATACAACCAAAACTTACTTTCAAGCCTGGAATTCAAAAATAAGCTCTGATTTGAGGCCACTGGGAGCAACATCCAAAGGGTTGGAGAGCAACATGTTACTCACGAGCTAATGGTTGGGGATCTACTATTATTCCCCAAAAATAATTAGTTTCTATTCGATTAGCATTCGATTTTCCAATGTTAATCGAATAGTTCTAGGCTACCTTTTATTCGATATTCGATCATTTGACAATCGAATACAAATTTATTTAATCAGTCGAATAAATCATTCAACTGAACGAATAAATTATTTGATCACTCGAATGATTTGAACACTTTGATCGTAGGAATCCTATTCGATCGTCTCAGAAGCCTATGGGAGTGCTCCTATAGGCTTCTATTGCATTCTGTAGGTCCAATCTGCAGAAGTAGGCAATCGAATAAACTTAAAAAACAAAATCCTTCGCTGATCAAATATTCGTCCATTCTACTCTATTCGATCATTCGACCATTCCCTATTCGATGATCAAATATGCCAAAATTCACATATTCAACCAAACGAAGAAATCCTACGTTCGAAATGCGATCAAACTTCGAATCCTTCACGTGAATTTAGTACATCAGCCCCAAAGATCTCCATAATTAAAATAAGGGCAGTACTGCACGGCCGAGTTACCTGCGTTTACGGCGGATCCGACGCTCTGCGCAAAAATGGATGCGAGCAGTCCCATGCGACAGGAACAAGGTAAAGTAATAGGAAGTCGCATGGCGTCGAAAGGTTGATCCGACCCGACTGTTGGATGAAGACGCAGCCGGATCAACCCTGTGACACTGTCGGATTTCCTATTACTTTACCTTGTTTCTGTCACATAGAACTTCTCATCCGTTTTTGCAAAGAGTGTCGGATCCGCCGAAAAAAAAGCAGGTAAGTCACGTAGATCTGCCCTAAATGTATATATTCAGCATCACTCAAGGATTATAAAAATATTGCGATAACTTGCTAAGCAGTTTAAATGGGAACTCCAAAAAAAACCAAGCTGTTTGAAAAGTAAACATAATTTCAAGCAATTTACAATATACATCAATTAAATATGCAATGCATTGTGGGTTATGTAGTTCCTGCATGCCGTCTGTAAGCTGTGGAGAAGTGGTTAGAACTTGTAACAGTGTTTTAGCCCCTCTTTCCCTGCCAGGATTTCAAATGATGCAGAAAGAGAACTGATAAACGGTAGTATTTCAGCATAGAAAATTGCATTATTCAAACCGGTAACTGTGATGTATAGATGAGGGGTTTCTGTGTTGAGTGAGGCTTTATCAAATTTTGGTTTAGAAGCCAGCGTTCCCCTTTAATTAGTTAAACTAGTACAACTGCATAGTTATGGATCTCCCTACGGATGAGTGGCAATGACCTGATTTTGCAAAGTTTACATGAACTTTGCCTTAGGATGCCTGTTACTCAATCAGCAGCTAGCAGGACCTGATAGGGAACTGTGCTTGTGTGACTGCAGGGCTGTGATTGACTGTGCTTCAGGCAGGGACCATTAGGACACACCCACCCCTCATTTGAAACACAGACAGGGACCAGAGAACATCTATAAGGAGCTCCAATAAAGGGGCTATTTTTTAAAGACAATTTTTAGCACCATGTAAAAGCAACACCATATATTACAGATTATTAGAGTTTTTTCATTTATCCTATATGTCTTTCAGGCATAAAATCTGTGCTTTACGGGCATTTCTGTGAGGAAATCGATGAATGTCCCTACATGGGAAACATCTGGTGCTGCCATAGCAGTCTGCCTGGGAAAAGCAAAGCCCTGCATTAGAGATGCAACATTTTACCCCCCCGATTGTGAAAGGCTATTTACCCATCATGGGGTAGAAGGAGCTCTTGCACACCCGTACTTCATTATAAGACTTCAGTGTGGGCTGATATGGATGAACGTTCAAACCTGCACTCCAGTGTGTTCCATTTTAAAGCCGGAGGGGAGTGCATGGAATTCATTTAAAAGGGGCTTGATTTTTACAAAGGAATATGGTCATGAGAAAATGAAATCAAATTCTCAAAACCGCAAAGATTTTTTATATATTAAATTTTGAAGTCACACATGGGGCTAGACATATTGTCAGTTTCCCAGCTGCCCCCCAGTTGTGTGGCTTTCTGGCAGGCCGTTTCTCCTACTTAATATAACAATCAGTCTCAGTGGGACTTGGCTTTTATTACTGAGTGTTCTTAGATCTACCAGGCAGCTGTTATCTTGTGTTAGGGAGCTGTTATCTGGTTACCTTCCCATTGTTCTGTTAGGCTGCTGAGGGGTAAAGGGAGGGGGTGATATTACTCCAACTTGCAGTAAAGTGTGACTGAAGTTTATCAGAGCACATGTCACATGACTGGGGGCAGCTGGGAAACAGGCTATAGGTCTAGTCCCATGTCAGATTTCAAAATTGCTCTTTTGAAAAATGATCTCATTACAGAATTCTGCTGGAGCAGTCCTATCAACTGATGTTTGGGGGGGGGGGGGGGGGGAACACTTCATGACCGTATCCCTTTAAAAGTTACAGTAACACCAAAAAGCATTTACAAGTAATGGAAATATGCGCTGGTAAAACTGATCTGCTCCAGAAACACTACTATAGTTAATATAAACAAGCTGCTGTGTAGCAACGGTGGAAATTGGGGAAAAAAAGGCTATATGGCAAAGGTTAAATAATGGATAACATAACACCATTATGTTCTACAGAGCTTATCTGCATTGTAGCCCAAGCCTTTTCTCCTTTTAATGGCTGCCCCCATTGCTACACAGCAGGTTATTCATATTAACAATAGTGGCGTTTCTGAAGCAACCACAGCAATTTTACCAGTGCAGGGCAACATTAAATTTTTACTACTTTAAAGGAACAGTTCAGGGTAAAAATAAAAACTGGGTAAATAGATAGGCTGTGCAAAATAAAAAATGTTTCTAATATAGTTAGCCAAAAATGTAATGTATAAAGGCTGGAGTGAGTGGATGTCTAATATAACAGAATACAACACAAAATTCTACTTTTCAGATCTCTAAATCTGAGTTAGTCAGCGACTTGACATAACTGTTCAATGAGTTTGCAATTTATCCTCAGCATTCAGCTCAGATTCAAAAGCAACAGTTATGACCCATGTGGCCCTCCCTCAAGTCACTGATTGGTTACTGCCTGGTCACCAGTCAGTGTAAACAAGAGAGCTGAAAAGCAAGAAGCTCTGTTCTGTTCGACTTAGTCACTGCAGCCTTTATACATTACATTTTTGCCTTACTATATTTAAAACATGTTTTATTTTGCACAGCCTATCTATTTACCCACTTTTTACTTTTATACTGAACAATTTGAGGTTACTGTTCCTTTAAATCAGGGATGTCCAACCTGCGGCCCCAGGGCCTCATGCGGCAGAGTTTGAAACCCTTGGTTCCCGAGGAAACCTCATGTCGCAAAGGATATAGGAGTAGGCAGTAGGGGGGACTCTGCCCATTGCCCAGTTAGCAGTAATAATAATATAATAAGTCTATTTAATATCCAGTTGGCCAAGGGAAGCCAAAAGGTTGGACACCCCTGCTTTAAATCATCCAAAACCCGATCTCCAACACAAACATCACGTTTCATACCAAACACCGGCATCAACGGACATTTACAGGACTCCCATTAAAGAACCCTTGCAAGGATTCTAGCCACAATATTAACGGAAAGCTGGTCTTCATTGGTAGAAATGAATCCCTAGTAAGCATGATCAGCTGATGATGTTACAGGGCTGTGGCAGAAGGAAAAATAAGGGACAGCTTTGATGGATTGGAGATGTTTTATTTGGAAATCTGTAACTGAACCCCTGCAGCAGGTGTAACTTTACCATACATGTCCAGGTTTTGCATTTAAAATTTTGTTCTGGTCACCAGTTAACACAGACTGGAATTTATTGTTTTGTATTAAAACAAACAAAAAAAAAAACAAAAACAAAATTATTTAACTATAGAGACCTCACTCCAATATCAGAACAATACAGCAATCTTAATCCAAATTTTTACATCCAGGGAATTCTCAGCACTTACAAGGAAATCCCACACAGATACAGCTAAAGATTAAATATATATGCAGAAAAGAGACTGGGATAGGTTACAGAAGGGAGGAAAAAGCGGTCTTTTTTTTTTTTTTAAAGTATGAACAAGAATTTTTATATAAATAAAAGGGGAAATGACAGTTCTAAGATCATATTTATACATGGAACTTGTTCTGAAACAAATCAGATGGAATGGGGAAAAAACACTGCACGCAGAGGAAGGAGGAGGAGTCAGGTGAGGGTTGAGGAAGTGATGTCTGCTTCCCACCCACAAGCCCGGCTGTCCAATTGATGAAATAGCTAAAGGATTACACACAACAGTCACTAACTTACAACTGCGCGGTATGTGGGGGAAGAAAATATTGAGATGGGGGTAGCAGGTGTAGGAGGACTGTACACATGAGATAAAACCATTATTTGCAAGTGTTGACTTTTGGATAACAGGCAAACTGGGAAGAGGTGGAATTCTTCATTTTGTAGACAGGATAAGCGCCACAATAAGGCCGTACAGACCCAAGACTTCAGCGAAAATGAGGATCAGGATCATTCCTACGAATAGCCGAGGCTGCTGTGCCGTACCCCGAACTCCGGCATCTCCCACAATACCAATGGCAAAGCCAGCAGCTAGACCACTCAGGCCTACACTGAGGCCTGCACCCAACTGAAGGAAGCTCCTACAAATAGAACAAAGGAATGTGAACAGTAGGAAATAAAAGGCTACAGAAATAGATTATAGGACAGGAGTGCCAGTGCCAATTCGGCTACACCTATAAATATAATATTGGTGTTTGTGTCTCTCGTGTAGATCTGGAAACATCAGCCTTGTTTACTTTAGAGATTGTTTAGTGATTAAGATGCGAGGACTTTCCCATAGTTGTGTTTTCTATGCTCCAACATACAAGCTGGAAGCACAACTGGTTTTGGCAGTGAACGAGGAGTAACTTTTTTACAGGTACGGTACAGATTATCCAGAATGCTCAGGACCTGGGGATCTCTCGATAAGGGATCTTTCTGTAATATGGATCTTCATACCTTAAAGGCCCCCCACACATTGGCTGATAAATTTGCAGACAGGCCGAGTCGGCAGCTTATTGGCAGATCATGGGCGCATCTGCTCGCTTATGCTGCCCTGCAATCAGATCAGCCCAACTCAATGTGGGCATATTGGGGAGATATATGCTCTTTTGGCGACATCAAAAAACAAGCAGATTTCCCTGTGTACCAGTTTAGGTCTACTAAGATTATGTAAACCTTAATTTAACTCAAATAAGCTGGTTTTGCTTTCAGTAAGGATTAATTAATACAACCGTAGCTTGTATATGCATAGAGAAAAAAAAAAAAAAAAGGAAACCATTTTTTAAAATGTGGATCATTTGGATAAAATGAATGGGAAACGGCCTTTCCATAATCTGAGCTTTCTGGAACTGGTTTGTGGATAACAGATACCATACCTGTACAGTTATGCACGTGTATCAGTGGGTTGTGTTATTTTAAGAGCACAAAGTTAGCCAACATCACAGGGTTCATTTATCAACACTGGGCAAATTTGCCCATAGGCAGTTAGCTATAGCAACCAGTGATTTGCTTTTTAAAGCCAACTGCAAGTAGTAAAATGAATGCAGAAATTTTATTGGTGCATTATTGGTGCAAAATTTGTGGTGAGCACAACCTTTTCTTGTGTGTTGTAGTTATACTGGAGCAGTGACCAGCTCTCTGTTGTAGCCCCCACCTTTCCCAGCTATAGTCAGGTGATCCCACTGGTGTCTAATAAAAGGGCATCCATGATTGGGAGTTTTACTTTGAAAGCAGCAAGTAAGTTGCAGGTAAAACTTAGTCCCTTTGTAAAATTTATAATGAGGCAATAGAATTCTTAATGAATCAGATGAAAATTGAGCGTAGGACTGGCCAGATATGGGATGACTGACGTAGTTGGCCGGCTTAAATATATTGCAATATATGGACAAACAATCCCTGTTTAAAGGGCAAGGCATTTTTTAGTAGCTGTATGCACAGAATGTCTCAATGTCTTAAATATATTGATAATGGGTTGAGTGCAGAGGACCTCTTGTATTTGGCAATTTTATTGGTTGCCATTGGGTTACTGCCAATAGGCAAATTTGCACAGTGTTGACAAACTAATCCCATTGTCAAAATGGCTGAACTGTAACCGAATTTTAAATATTCTGAAGACACAATACTTAGGGGCAGATTTACTAAATTCACGTGAAGGATTCGAAGTTCGATCGAATTTTCAAAAACATTTGAATTTTCGAAGGTTTTTTTAAGACCACTTCAACCAGTGAATTTTGTAAATTCGATCGAATGATTCGAATAAAATTTCATTCGAATATTCGACTGTCGAAGTACTTCCCCTTTAAATTTTTATTCGACCACCTAATTCGCCAGATCAAAGCTACCGAATTGGTTTCCTTATTTTTGATTGATTTTTGGCATGTTGTATATCCAGCCTCATCTCCGGAGGGCTTTTTAGCAAGTGAGGGAGTACAGGGTTATGGACGATAGCTCATAGTACAAGTTGATCCAGGGGCTGGTCCAATTGCCATTTTGGAGTTCCAGAAGAAAAATTCTCCCCATCTGAGGCAAATTGGGAGAGGCTACAAATTGGTTTTTTTTGCCTCCTTCTGGATCAGGGATCCCCAACCTTTTGAACCTATGAGCAACATTTAGAAGTAAAACCAGTTGGGGAGCAACACAAAGATGAAACCTGGTCTTTGGGTGCCAAATAAGTGCTGTGATTGGCCATTAGGTAGCCCCTATGTGGACTGTCAACCTACATTGAGGCCCTGTTTGGCAGTACGCCTTATTTTTTATACAACCAAAACTTGCCTCCAAGCCAGTAATTCAAAAATAAGCACCTGCTTTAAGGCCACTGGGAGCAACATCCAAGGGGTTGGGGAGCAACATGTTGCTCATGAGCTACTGGTTGGGGGATCACTGCTCTGGATCAACTGGCAGTTAGGCAGGTTATAGAGAGACTTAAAAGGTTGATGGACATTGTTTTTTAAGACTAACTTACTATGATCACAGTTTGCCTTCTAACAGTCATAGATCTGCCCACACCTTATTTGACAAGCAGATTCTACAGATTTATTGTCAAACTTAACAGCACAAAATAACATGGAGGGGGGAAAAGAATAACTTGGGCACTTACTTGTATAGTGTGATAGTTTGTGTCAGGGAGTTTGCAATAAGGACGGCTACTACAAGACCATAGATAGCAATGATACCAGCCATGACAACAGGAATGATAGACTTCATAATCAACTCGGGCCTCATGACAGACATCGCAGCAATACCTGTACCGCTTTTTGCTGTGCCATAGGCAGCTCCTAAGGCTGTGAAAAGAAGAAAGAAGCGTCATATGAGAATTAAAAAGTGAAAATAAGGCCCGCAAGACAACACTGGAAGGGTATCAATCTACTCTGTAGCATAGAGCAAACAGTATTTGTCATGAATACATTTGAAATTTGTGAGAGAGAAGCATTAAAATGTAGAGCGTGATATTCTGAGACAATTTGTGGTTTGAGTTTAGCTTTTTATTCAGCAGCTCTCCAGTTTGGAATTTCAGCTGTTTGTCATGGTCCAAATTACCCTAGTGACCATCTATTGATTTCAATAAGAGACTGGAATATGAATAAGAGAAGCATCAATGGAAAGTGGAGTAATAGAAAGTAGAAACAATAAGTGTCTACACTCGTCCGAATAACAAACTGGAATCCAATTTGCATATGCAAATTAGGGGTGGGAAATGGAAAACATTTTTACTTCCTAGTTTTGTGACAAAAAGTCACGGGATTTCCCTCTGTGCACGTAATTTGCATATGCAAGTTGGGATTGAGATTCTGTTTGGCTCGGCCAAATCCTGCTGAAAGGCCGAATCCCAAATTCTGTGCATCACTATTAAAAAAAAAAAAATAACGAAGACCAAATGAAAAGTGGCTTAGAATTGACCATTGTATAACACTTAAAATTAAAAGGTGAATAACCCCTTTAAAAGGACAAACAATATCCTAAGAGGTCATATTTACACAATGTTACAGCATATTCTACATCCTCATTTAAGTGGTCATGAAGTAACATATATTCACCAAGAATGTTAAAAGCACAAGGTTTCCATAACTTCTATGAATACTAAAGCACAGTAAAACATGGAGCATCATTGTCAAACTACGCAAGTCTCCCAAAGAGTAATGTGTATTAACACAAAGGAGCAGATTCAATACACACAAACACAAGTCAATGGGAGAGGTCCAGGGACCGATTTGGACGTTGGTAGCCTTCTGGACAGAGTTTTTCTTTGGAAAAAAAAAACAACAACTTTGGTCGAATTGGAGTCAGTAATAAGTAGCCCAATGACTGGCAAGGAAACAATAGCAGTTATTTAGATGGAACAGAAGGTAGTGGATACAATTTATCCCATGTGACTTAATGGTAAGGATTCAAATGATGTTGAACGGCAGAATTTAAGATGCAGCTTTTGCCTATGTCTTAGGCACATGAGTATCGTCTGATGCATAAATCCTGCAAGAACATTTCCCAGGGACAATAGGTTGTAGAAAGTACAAGATTAAGTCAGTACTTCAAACTGGCAATGTGCTTCACCTTGGCCATCCCAAACCTCAACCTACAGTTAAGTCCGGTTTCAATACGATTCTATCTTGAGAGATAGTTGAAAAAAAAAAAAAAATCCTACAGCTTTAGGGTCAATGGCTGAAATGCAGATTAGTGGCCACGCATGCAGAAGCCAAGTTTTCCATTAGAAAGGGGAAGCTCAGTTCAGGGAGCCCAAGCTTTGTCTTTAGCCAGTGTTTACCTTGGGATGGAAATTTACACACATTGTTAGAACTGTGTAAATATGAGTGAATTTACTAGTTATGAGCTCACAGTAAATACTAACAATAGACACTAGGGCAGTGATCGGATATTTAATATAGAGGCCAATTAGTCTATACGAGCAGATTATAACTGCAGGGTAATGAGGGAGATGCCCAAGGGCTGGGGGACAATGGCAGATTCAGGGAGATTGTTGCCTGGTGACTAATCTCTTCTTTGGGGCAACAAGCTCCCCGAACTGCCTTCCCCCTGTTAAAACTAAAATTCAACTGCGCCAATGCACTTATGGTGCTTTGATTTCCAAAGTCACCCAACGAGGAAACTTTGGGCGACTTCGGAAATCGGATTGAATAATCTCCCCGTATCGGATTTTACTTTTTTATGATGTAGTAAACTACGAATGAGTATTTGCCCCCTATTAATAATAATAATAATAATAATAATAATAATAATAATTGCCTGCTACAGGTTACAAATCTAGAACAAAATTACTTCACTTTGCAAGTTATCCACAACCAACAAAATGGCAAAAATAGAAGCAAGTTTATCCACAATGCTCCGAGGACTGACAGCAATGAATGGGTGAAAGTCACCATTAGAGAACAACCCAAGGTTTAATTACCTGCACAGTCTGCTGTATGTCAACTTATCTTCTGCTGTACCATACATGAATGATTCAATATTGTACAAAATACAAGGAAGCCCATAAGGCTGCACTAGGCCCTCCCATACACTACCTTAAAGTTGTGGATTTATTGGAAAGACACTTTCCCCTCAAGCTGGCCATAAATGCAAAGATCCGCTCGTTTGGCGACATCGCCAAACGAGCGGATCTTTCCCTGATATGCCACTAACTGGCAGGGATAAATCTGGGTAATCTAATTACGAAGAGTGCAATGGACTTCCAACAGGCCGGTCGGAAGAAACTTCAATCTTCCTGATCGATATAGTGTCAGGAAGCCATACACGGGCAGATAAACGGTCAAATTGGTCTAAACAACCGACATCGGCAGCTTTATCTGCCCGTGTATGGCCAGCATTATACATTGGGATGCACATGTTGGTATATTTCGTGTTTGCCAATTCAACTTTTTTCCAAGTTAAAAAAAAAAAATAAACCCCTTTACAACAACTGTTCCAATACACCCATCCCCAGCAGGACCCCAAGAAGCTATAACCCAAGGCACACATACATCAATTAAATACACAAGTCCAGACCAAAAACCTAGCCCCCAGTTTCCCTGTATACATTATTATACCTTATTTTCACCTTTAAGGTAACTTAAGTTATGTTATAGAATGGCCATTTACGATCAACTTTTCTATTGGTTTTCATTATTCCTTTTTCAGTTATTTAATTATTTGCCCTTTCTTCTGAACCTTTGCAGCTTTCAAATGGGTGTTGCCGACACCTGCTAAAAAGCAAATCCTCTGTAAGGCTACAAATGTATTGTTATTGCTAATTTGTATTAATCATCTTTCTATTCAGGCCAACTCCTATTCATATTACAGTCTTTGATTTAAATCAATGCATGGTTGCTAGGGTAATTTGGACCCTAGCTACCATATTTCTTAGAATAAAAATTGAAGATTTGTTGAATAAAAAGCTAAATAACTCAAACACCTTAAATTATAAAAAAAATGAAAACCAATTACAAATGGTAATCACTCTACATCATACTAAAATGTATCTCAAAGGTGAGCAACCCCTTCCTTTCAGTTCAATTGCTTTCAGATTGTTCCCCAGAAACAGACTTTTTTTCAATTACTTTTGGAAAAAAGTAAAAAAGAAAATGTACAGTAACTGAAAAAAAGTATTTCTGAATATTGAAAGCAACTGAAAAAAAAAATATTTCTCATCTTTGTCCCTGCTGAGCAGAATAGCTGGGTTTCATTACAGGCAGTTGTTAGAATTGATACAATAGTTGCTAATACTCCAGAAGTGTTGCTGTGAAATGTATCAATTAAATGTTGCAAAATTGTATCAGTTTAGAGTCTGCACCTGAATTACCGAGCTGCCAGACTCAAAACAACAGAGACGCCAACATTCACCTATGGGGCTAAAAAAAATCCCCAAACCCAAGGTGCGGGCTGATAGAGCCCACATTCCAGTTTAGGGTTCTAGCATGACAGCCCATGCTCAGAATGAAAAGCTGCCTGAACTTGTAGAAGCTTTTCATTCGGCTTATGTGCATGACGTTACATGCGCATACTGCGCATGAGCCGTCATGGCGGCTCGCACTGGCAACTCCCCCCCCAGTGCGAGTAAGCCAGTGCAGGCAGGGGGAATTTCTTTTTTTTATACTACTAGAACCCCAAACTGGAATGTGGGCTCTATCAGCCCGCACCTTCAGTTTGGGGACTTCTTTTAGCCCCATAGGTGCCCTTTAAGGCCCTTACACACGGGTGTTTTTACCTGCGCTCCCCTGCTTTCCGTTTTTCTGCTTTCAGCCGCAGGGGAGCGCAGGTATAGACGCACTCAATTATTTTCAATGGGGCTGTACTCAGACGAACGCATGTAGGCGCCAAACACAGGTTCAGACGCAACATGCTGCGTTTTCCCTGCGTTCGGCGCCTACATGCGTTCGTCTGAGTACAGCCCCATTGAAAATAATTGAGTGCGTCTATACCTGTGCTCCCCTGCGGGTGAACGCAGCAAAAAGGAAAGCAGGGGAGCGCAGGTAAAAACACCCGTGTGTAAGGGCCCTAAACTTAGATTTTGGAAAAACAGTAAAAGATTTGAAAACAACTTAACAGAAAAGTGTTTGGAAGAAGAACAACCCCTTTAAATGCAATACACAGAATCTATGAGAATGCACAAGGGGTTTGGGGGAAAAAAAAAAAAAAACACCCAGGCCGCATCTTCAATTAAGTCCTACTATATAAATGAAAACACCAAAAGAAGTTTAACTCCCATGGAGAGTGTGGTTTTGCACTTCAGCAAATTAGCTTTTTTGGCCTCCCAGCTAGATCAGGCATTGCAGTATTAAGTGTTGCTGGTGGGTCAAGAGTCGGCGGCATTTCTTGTGCGCAGCCCATTACCTGCAAGGATATCAGCGGATGCTACGACCTTCCAGAACATTTTGGCTAATAGGCCCAGTATGGAGTCACGCTGGATGCCTGTCTGACCTTATCCAAATTTAATATAGATATATGGATATTTTATATATCTATATTTAATATCCAAGTGTCAGGGAGCTGCTATATGGTTACCTTCCCATTGTTCTGTTAGGCTGCTGGGGGGGGGGGTAAGGTTGAGATCACTCCCAGTAGAGCAGTAAAGAGTGACTGAAGTTTATCATAGCACAAGTCGCATGACTGGGGGCAGCTGGGAAATTGACAATATGTCAAGCCCCATTTCAGATCTCAAAATTAAATATATAAAAATATATAAATCCGTTTGCTCTTTTGAGAAACAGATTTCAGTGCAGAATTCTGCTGTAGCAGCACTATTATACTTTAGCAGTAAAGATCTGTGTCTCCAAAGATGCCCAATTAGCTTCCCATCTTCTGCTGATTCACTGCACATGCTCTGTGTTGCTGTCACTTACTGAAGGGACCCACTCACAATATACATTACACAGACTAGAAATGTCACAGTATAAGGCCGATTAATACAGATAATTACTACATGGCAGAAAAAAAACCGACACCAAGAGGATGCTTCCCTGTGACAAGTTTGAATTCCTGGATCATTGCTGCTATTGACAAGCTGAAACTTCATGCTTGTGCGATAAATTCAACATAGAAAATATGGCATTTTTAGGGTTTTGATGTCCTTTATGGTTACAGGTAGCGCTGCTTTCAAGTTAAGGGTAAGGTCACCCGTGACTAAGCTCCCCGAATGGCTTGCTAGTATCTTTCACTAAAGTCGCCTGCACCTATTCACACACGGCGACGTGATTTTCAAAGTCGCTGCGTGCGAATAGGCGCCGGCGACTTTATCGCTAGCGGGTGCAAGATACGAACAAGCCATTCAAGGAGATTAGTCGCCTCAAAGATGTGTCGTTTTGTCGCCAGGCGACTAATCTCCTTGAATCTTCTCGTCTGGACGAGCCCTAATGATAAGCATGGCAGCGCTGGAAGTTTATATACAACAGATTATAATCTAAAGTGCCTTAAACATCCACTATGGTCAGTGTCATCAGGGAAATTATCCAGAGGAAAGCAACACAAGCACAGGGAGAACAAACTCATTGTTTGCTCACATCATTGCCAACTGCTTCAGCTGAAATGTTCCAGTAAGTGCCATCAAGTTTTAGTTTCAGGGCGTCACTATTCCACATTCATAGGAATGGAAACAGCAGAGCTGGGCCGATGGTGCCAATGTTGTATTTCACAACAGAAATACCCCAGACCTCTGCTACTGCACACTAGGACATTCTTCTTGTGTATGTACAGTAGATCGTCCTATTTGACATTTAGATTAAGGCATGATGTCCTGTAGTCCACTTCTATTACAGAAAAAATGTGATGTTTTGTCATAGGGTCATTCCCCATTAGAGTTAGAGAGAATAACTGAGCACACTTCAATAGAGACAATTTGCAACTGGTCTCCATTTCTTTTCTCTACATCATTTTAAACATTTGTGATTTTTTAATTTAGCGCTCTTCAGTAACTTAATTTTGAAATCCTTGTGCCTGGCCGAACTCGAAAAATCAGGTGACTTTTGGTCACAAAACATGGAAGTAAAATAATTTTTGGCCGTGCACCTCGTGCGCGGCACTCTTACACTTCCCTTCGCTAATTTGCATATGCAAATTAGGGTTCGGATTTGGTTCGGTATTCGCCCCAATCTTTCACAATCGATTCGGTGTAGAATTGTCCACTGTAACTAAATTTTTTTTCAGAATTCCAGCATAATTGCACCTGCTACACCAGTTAGTAAGCCTCCAGCAATGTAAGGGGTAGCACATGGGAGTACACAGAGTTCCTATACGTCCAGAACATTAAACCCTGTCCACAAAGTCAGATCAGGAAGGTTAGAAGTACAGTAAAGGTGGCCATACATAGAGAGATCCGCTCATTTGTTGGGGGATATCGGGCCCCAGGGCACAACGATCGGATCAAAATAGAAAAAAAGATGCAGGCGGTCGGATTGCCGAACCGCATCAATGAACAGATGTGGCCGCAATCAGATGGGATTTTTAGTCCCGCCCGATCAACATCTGGCCGACTTTCGCCCCGATATCAATCGGTAAAGCCCGTCGGAGGGCCCCATACACGGGCCAATAAGCTGCCAACTTGGTCTGTGGGCAGCTTTTATCGGCCCGTGCATGGCCACCTTTAGTGTACAACAGAACTACAGCTTGCTTGGAGCCTAGCATTCTGCACAGGTGTAAGGGCTCCATGAAGGTGCTTGAACCCCATTTTTACAGTTAATCCCCAATTTCTAATTTTTCTCCATCTCTCTCTTTTTTCGGAGGTGGGGGAGCCATGTGTATTACAACTGTAAAGCTTAAATCCACAGTCAAGCCGCTGCTCATGCGATGAAAACTAGAGAGGCGAGACAGAAGAGTGTACCCAGATCAGCTGCCATTTGTTTAATTGGCAGCCTGACAAGCTGGTCCTTTTTTTCTTTACAAGTCAGTGCTGGAATGGCTGCTGCTAGATCCCCTCAGACAGCAGCTTTCTTTAACAGTACCCTGCTATTTTAACATTCCAATTAACACATCTGTAACATTCCCAACTCAGCCCCATCTCAAAACAAAGGCAGCTGCACACGCAAACAGGTTTTAAAAACCAGCAAGAACAGCTGGTTTTTTTTTTTTTTTTTACTGTTTTTGAAAAGCGAATAATAATCCTATGGATAAGTAATAAATATATTAAAGGTGGCAGTGGCAGATAAAGCAGACAATCTATGTCCTTTAGATCAATCTGGCAGCTTATCTGCCCGTGTTTCAGGGCTTCAGACGGGTCTTCCCGATTGATATCTGGCCACGATCTCAGTTGGGAAGGTTTAATTTTTGGGACGATGACCCTTCGGAGCCCATTGATTCCTGGTTGTTATCCAATCGTTTGGCCCTAGGGATCCAATAATATGTATCATTACTAAGGAATAACATTCTCCTCTCCAATGATACACGGCTATCGCAACCAGCAATGTGTAGGGATTCGTGCTCAGAGGAGATGAGATTGTATGGGGGAGGGGGAAGTAGCAGACCATCTGCCATGGTTAACGAATAAGGGTTCCGACACCCAATTATATGAATCAAGAAAAGCCCAAAACCTGTATTTTTTTTATTTTTAACGGAATTCGGTGACCTTCAATAAACAAAGAGCAAATCTATATCCAAGTGACAAATTTAGAGCCTCTTCACCCCATTACAGTAACCCCCAAATGGTCCAGGGATTAGCCATAACTGCCTGGAAAACAAATGCCCCAATCATGCTGGTTTATCATAGTGACCTTGGCTGATGAGCAAGAACACTACACTAAAAAGGGGAGGGCGAGTACCAAAAATCATCCAGCATTCCGGGAACACACTGCCAAATCAGATACAGCAGGATCACCCCTGTGCCCATGTCCTACCATTGCACCCATAGCAACAGAGAAAGAACAGTATAGCAATGCTGTGGGCAAGGCTACATACACCTGTGATAAAGAAGCAAATGTGCCCGTGTAGCCTCCAGCTTGGAACACATTCCTCACATTAGATTAGTTCAGCCTGACATCAGGCCTCAAATACTATTAAACTGAAACTGCCAAAAGGGGTACAAATGCCAGTTAGCTTTGCACAGCACTGCTGTGGTGTGTATTTCCTTGGTACACATCATACATGATCAGAAGTAGGGGCTTTTGGGTGGTGTTGCTATACTGTTAACACTATAATTTATATAAATATATATTTAAATAAATATACATGTAGACCAGGGATCAGGAACCTTGGCTCTCCAGCTGTTAAGGAACTACAAGTCCCACAATGCATTTGCCTTTATGAATCATGACAGACTCCGTCATTGCATTCTGGGACTTGTAGTTCCTTAACAGCTGGAGAGCCAAGGTTCCTGATCCCTGATGTAGACTGAGGATTGCATTCACAGGACTTAATGCAGAAATTCTAGTGTTTATTGGAGCAGAAAGCCAATGTTTCAGCTAGCCTTTGTCCAAACGCTTGATACAAACAATCCAACAATTTAACAAGTCCTGTGAGTCCAATCCTCTGTCTACACTGTACTGTATTTTCTGGCTATTGCACCCAGGCACTCTATACATCCATAGAACACACAGGTATGGGATCCTTTATGCAGAAAGCTCTGAATTATGGAAAGGCCATCTCCCATAGACTCCATTTTATGCAGATAACTATTCCCCTTTTCTCTGTAACAATAAAACAATAACTTGTACTTGATCCAAACAAAGATAATTAATCCTTATTGGAAGCAGCCAGCCTATTGGGTTTATTTAAGGTTTATGCTATTTTCTAGTAGACTTCAGGTATTAAGACACAAACTATGGAAATCTCCATTATCCAGAAGCATTCTGGATAACAGGTTCCATAACTGTATGTCTACATTATAGTAGAACCCCGATTTTCCATTTTTCACGGGACCAAGCAAACCACCATGTAAAATCCTGGAAAATGTAAAATTGTTGTTTTCTTCAAGTACTAAAAGGATATAAGCACACGAGTCTGCTTTACTTTGAGACAATATTTAGTGTGTTAATAACAAGGGTTAACCATTGCAGTGTTAATGTTACACTATGGGGGGCATGAGCAAGTCACATACACAACCTAAAGTAATAAGTGATTGGTGCAGGACTGTATATAAGAGGCAGACTAATTGGAATTGACCATTTACAGGCAGAACCTTAGCAAAATATACATCTGGTATTTTAAACCTATATTTCACAAATAAAGCAGGAAAACAGGAAAACAAAGCAGTTTTGGGAACACCAGGACAATTTTTTGATGTAAAATCCAGGAAAGCATTACTTGAAAATCAGGGAAACCTTCCAACTGAAATGCATTATAAATTGGT
>CM044448.1:98991705-99005594 GCA_024363595.1 Xenopus borealis | reverse complement strand
ATATATATATATATATACATACATACACACACACCACCACTCCAGACAGACACCCCCAGTATCCCCAATGGCAGGCCAGCATTCCTCCCACGACACATGGAGAAGAGAATACACTATCATCCCAATCATAAGCCAGAAGCCTCTATAGCAAAGTGAAAAACTATATTTCTCTCAGACGCCATGACACCGTCTATGGAGCGGATTGACAGTTCGCCATAGGGTATGCTGGGATATGTAGTTGTGTAACATTCATGACAGCAGTCATAGTAACGGTAGGTGCCTGTGTAAAGGCAGTAGAAGCGACAGACGCGGTCCCCGGCAGCGTGTGTATATTTATATAACAAATATTAAAGTCTCACCGCTAAAAACCATGGCAGACGAAGCCCCCATGACAGCGAAGAAGGCGGAGTACTCGGGCGCGCTGGCGGACTCTGCAGACATGGTGACGGCTGACGAGGTGTCCGGGAGAAATAAAAGAAATGCACCGGCCTCGGGGGAGGGAAAGAGCGAGAGAGAGTGCACACGACTCTACGGGAAGGAGGAAGGGAAGCGGGAATGACAGGACACTCCAACCAGCGTAGCTGCGGCGTTCACACTGAAAAAGCCTGAACAGCGCTCTCTGCTCTAAATACTTCGCCGCAGCACAAAATGGCGGTCAGTCGTACGTCATGTGACGCGGCGTCTCCCTGTGACATTTGATCCCGCCCCTTTGATGATGATGATGGAAGGTTACATTATGTGTGGTTTATGGAAGGTTGGTGTGCAGGCGGTCACTTGCTGCCTCGGGGTTGAATTACTGACTGTCTCGTGTGTGTGATTTCAGTTGTACGGCGGTGTATTGGGGGTGGGTGCAGGATTTCGGGGGTAATGTGAAACATTGAGGCACCTGCCTCGGCTTGAGGGCGGTGTCTGACAGGGTGGCTGCGGGGAGAGGTGCGTCATTCAGATGTCATTAGCATACTGAGAGGCGGCTCTGGCTCTGCCAGGGGATGAGGTATATGGCTGGGTGCCATTTAATACATATAGATAACACTGTACATTAACAGATATTGGCTGGACATAGATTCATTGATTATAAACAAATCCTGTGATATAATTAAATTAAGGCTGAAAAAAGACAGAACATAGTAAATAGGTATGCCACCTGTTCTGGAAAAAATGTCTGCCTTTCTATAGTTTTTGCTTTATTTTGGGTATCCCTATTAATAACATTGGCATCAAACATCATTTACCAGTCAGCTTTAAAAAATTACCGTCTATATGGCAATGCTATAAATGATGACCCTTATATATAATACACAAAAGCAGTGAATATCTTGTAAATTATGTCCTTATAAACAATGAGTTCTCATGTCATCAGTTGTAAACGGTAAATAAAGAACCCCCAGTTGCAAAATATGAGGATATTAGAAGTTACCTCGGAGTTCCATGACCTGTGTCTCTTGTTTTTATATGGCCATGAAATGCCTTGGTAACTTATAATATCCTTATAACTTACAAGAGGGGGTACTTTATTTACTATGCACCTATGCAGACTACACTCTCAAGAATGTATATAAATATATACACGTACCTATTCTAAAATGAGGCCTTACCATGAACCCTCAAGTTAATGCCCTGTTTAATGTGAGACAATACTTTGTTTGTGATTCCAGAAATATGTTCATCACAGTATACACAGCAGCTCATTACTAGACCAGCTTCTAGTCTCTCCTCACCATTCTGTGCCAACTAACCTCTCCCTACAAACTCCTCCAGACAGAGGTGGTCCGAATATTGATATGTAAGTCTGTCTGATCTATCTGTCTGTCTGTCTGATCTATCCATCTGTCTGTCTGTCTGTCATATCTATCTAGTTATCATAACTAGCCATCTTACGGCTAGATCTATCTGTCTGCCTGACTGTCACATCTATCCATCTGTCTGTCAAATCTATCTATCTGTCTGTCTGTCTGTCTGTCTATCTATATCTATCTATCTATCTATCTATCTATCTATCTATCTATCTATCTATCCATCATGTATAAATCTATCTATCTTCTATAAATCTATCTATCATCTATAAATATATAATCTAGCTATCCTATCGATCATCTAGCTGTGTTATCTAGCCACCTTCACCCATCTATCTATCTATCTATCTATCTATCTATCTATCTATCTATCTATCTATCTATCATCATCATCTATCTGTCATCTAGCTATGTTATCTAGCCACCTTCACCCATCCATCCATCCATCCATCCATCCATCCATCCATCCATCCATCCATCTATCATCTAGCTATCTCATCTAGCCATCTTTATCCATCTTCTATAAATCTTTCTATCTATCATCTATAATCTATCATCTAGCTATTCTATCTGTCTGTCTGTCTGTCTGTCTGTCTGTCTGTCTGTCTATCTATCTATCATCTATCTATCATCTATCTATCATCTATCCATCATGTATAAATCTATCTATCTTCTATCTCTCTATCTATCTATCTATCTATCTATCTATCTATCTATCTATCTATCTATCTATCTATCTATCATCTATCTATCATGTATAAATCTATCTATCATCTATCTATCTATCTATCTATCTATCTATCTATCTATCTATCTATCCATCATGTATAAATCTATCTATCTATCTATCTATCTATCTATCTATCTATCTATCTATCTATCTATCTATCTATCTATCTATCATCCCTCTATCATGTATAAATCTATCTATCATCTATCTATCTATCTATCTATCTATCTATCTATCTATCTATCTATCATCTATCTATCATGTATAAATCTATCTATCTATCTATCTATCTATCTATCTATCTATCTATCTATCCATCATGTATAAATCTATCTATCTATCTATCTATCTATCTATCTATCTATCTATCTATCTATCTAGATTGGATTTTTACCAATGAGAAATTGGCCAGTATCCACCTTGATAAACTCCAATCCTTCTGTGTGATCTGGAAAACACAGATAGACTATAGATACCAAGGCTCATTACTGAGATATCTGCTTTCTCAATAAGGGCTTAATTAAATGAGTGGTTAAACTATATTTTGCAAAATTCGTGTGTCTATTTATAACTGTTTAAGCATGGGGCTATGACCAAGAGCAAAATGCACAAACAGCACCTATATTTTTACGGCTTTCCTCTTCATTGTCTTATTATTTTCCTTTTTCTTATCTTCTATTATCAATGTTGTTTTTTATTTAGAATTGGGTGTGACTTGAATCCTTGAAATGGTGTCATGTAAGCTCCAAATATGATCTAATATATGATGTTACAGGGAAGCTACATAACTGCATCTCTGGTTCTTCTACCTTTCATTATATGCGGAAATTATTGTTGGCAACAATATGACACTTTGAATAAAACTTCATTGAATACTGTAGAGGTGAGCTTGGGAATTAGGGAGAACAGAACTGTTAGTAGCAGATTACAGTGGTCTATAAGGGGGTATGGTAAGAGCATGGATATAAATAAGGCCTATGAGACCACATTTAGCACCATTTGTACTATGTTTCTGTTGTCACACCATCTTCACCTTTGGAATTAACACAATTCCTATCCTACCTATAGAAGAATTGTGGTTGTCCCAACTATTTATATCAGTATATATTAAGTGAGGCCTTACCATGAACCATCAAGTTTTTTTTGCAAAATTGTAATTGATTTGCAACATGGCAGTAACATTGAGACTGAGCGGTTGCAATTTGAATGCTGCTAGAAGTGAACATAAGCAGTAGCAGTGTACTTGCAGATTTACATGAGGCCTTTGCTCACTTAACCACCCACAAATGGACCTCTACATGCAAGCTATATCCTTCTGCATACCTGCATTATATGCACAGATTACATGCAGCTGGGATTGTATCATTTGAAGCCACATCTGTGCCTTACATGAGAATTTAGAGCTGCATTGTAATTATTAGATATTTTTAATGCAGTGTTTGTTTTTACCCAGTGCATGCCATCTAGGGTTGCCACTTGCCCGGTATTTTACCGGCCTGGCCGGTATTTTTGATGGTTGATCCCAATGTTAAGAATAGGAAAAAAAGGTAAATAAATAGGAAGGCCGGTATTTTTTTCCTAAAAAGGTGGCAACCCTAATGCCATCAAGGACCTGAATTCAATGTCCTTGTGTTTTAAAAACATTAACAGTGTGCGAGACCATCTCTCATTTAGTCATACCTGTCAGAAAAGCACTGAAGGTATGTGAGCTGTGAACAACCTTATTGCAGTTTTTGCTACTGTAGTTAAAATACCAGCACATTGTCTTGACTGTAATTCATCTGGAAATAGCAGGCCTTTGTTGGTGCATTTGCTACACACTAGTATTTGACCTCTAGGACAAAGTGATAAAGTAAGAGACTATTGGAAGAACAGAATGCTCATATTTCCATAACATGGCTCTTCCTATATTAAGTTTACTAGAAAATCGCATCAACATAAGCTGCTTTTGCTTCCAATAAAGAACAATTATATCTTAATTAGGATCAATTACAAGCTACAGTTTTATTATTACAGAGAAAATACATTTCTTAAAATTTGGATTATTTGGATAAAATAGAGTCTATAGGAGACGGCCTTTCCCTAATACAGAGCTTTCCAGATAACAGTTTTCCATACAAAAGATCCCATACCTGTTCTCACAACCATTACCTAAACAGAGGGAAACACTCTACAATGTAAAGCAGGGGGTTAATTGAATTTCACAGTGAAACTCTTCCTTTGCTGATAGGTCTGGGGCATGAGCATCTGTTCTTCTACTTGGTTTCAAACTAGTTTAATTTGGATATACATACCTTAGGTCTACTAGAAAATTATGTAGACATTAAATGAACCCCAAAAGCTGGTTTTGCTTCCAACAAATATTAATTAGATCATTGTTGGGATCAAGTACAAGCTACTGTTTTATTATTACAGAGAAAAAGGAAATTATTTTAAAAAATGTGCATTATTTGATTAAATTGGAGTCCATGAGAGATGGCCATTCCATAATTCAGAGCTTTCTGGATAATGGATCCCATACCTGTATTAGAAAATGAACCTGTGTATCATTTAATAAAACAACTCTGGATGGACCTTTCTTTTATCGATTGTAATCAATGCTTAAATTCTAATATTGATATTAAAATGGTTCGAGTAGTCTTGCCAGTTTCCAAAGGATTTTCTTTCTTTCAGCAACCTGCAGGCTAGCATTTATAGATGTCGGAATTTTCTGCCTCTGTCCAAAGCAAACAAGCCTGTAGAGCCAGTTGAATGGGGACGCAGAGAGAGGTAAGGATCTGTCATCTAGATGTGTTATGGTCACAAATACTGTAAATGGCAGGGGTTGGGTCACAGCAGCAAGTGATCAGATTCAAGCACATTTTAAGCAGTGTAAATAACACCATTGGGCAATATCAGTCCCATTTATAAAGGATTTATCCCTCAAGACATGTGTTTGTGCTGAATAGCATTAAGTATACCTTTTGGCTTTTGAGAAACTTTATTAGTGCTTTATCCAGGGCTGGATTTACATAGTGGTTGCCCCTAGGTCTGCTGCTGTTCGTTGCACCATCACCTCCCCTTTATTCATGCACATATGCAAATTTTCATCATCAGGTCTGGAGCACTATGGATTGGCACACAGGAAAAAAAAATCTATTGCATGTCCCATGTATTCCCAGTGTTTCTGAAACATTGTGGATATGGTTGAGGGCATGCTCCACCCTAAAATCCTGCTGCCCTAGGCCTGGGCCTTGGTAGCCTTTCCACAAATCCAGGCCTGGCTTTATTCCTGTCTGTGGCTTCATTTTCTTGGTAAAACATAAACTTTTGCCTAGGTTATTATAAGTAGACTGAAAGAGACCCTCTCTAAAAATTTAACTGAAAGTTCATTAGTCCCTTCTAAAGAAAAACAGCACCACAGCATACAGTGATTTTGTAGGTTTATTAAGCACACAATCAAGCCCGGACTGGCAATCTATGGGTTCTGGCAAATGCCAGAGGGGCTGCTATAAGGTGCCATAGAAAGTCAGTATTTAGTGGGCTGGTGGGGGCTGTTTTAGGCCCTGGCATTTCAGGTTCATAGAGGCCCTTTTTGATTCTCAGTCCGGACGTGCACACAATTGACTTTGAACTTTGGCCAGATTTGGCTCTATCTTGAGGCCCCATCCTAATCTGTGCATTGATGCGGTCCTGCAATCCGACCACCCATGTCTGATGCATTATGATCAGATCGTTATGACATAGGGCGCACGAACGGATCAGCACAAGATCGAACCACCTCAATGCATCTATGGCCACCTTTAGTCTAATCTAACTGTTAAAGCTTTCCCACATCACAGCTTTGTCAACCCTTCAATGGTTCCCAAACTGTAGGACTGATTCCCCCCAACCCCTGTGGGTACCAGGAGTAGTATCAGGGGAGCTCAGCTTGGAACTTATTTAGATACAGTGATTTTGTGACTTTATTAAGCACACAATTGACTGAGCTTTGGCCAGATTTGGTTCTGGCTTGGTCTCATCTGATCTTTAAACCTTTCCCCCATCACATCTTTGTCAAACCTTCAATGGTCGCAAACTGTATTGGATTGATTCCCCGCAACCCCCGTGGGTACCAGGAGCAGTATCAGGGGGCTCAGTTTAGAGATTATTTTGTGTGAAATTTGAGCGGAATCCCTATGTGCTCTGTGAAAACCAAGATGGGAGGTCATTTTGCATGAAATTTGCCTTTAAAAAAAAAAAAAAAGTCGACCAAACTAGAATCCACGACTGTACATTATATATTATTTAAAAAGAATGATTTAATTGGATCGGGGACAAAATCGAGCAGAAACGGTAATCTTCGTGACGTAAGCACTGCATGGGCGCATGCAGAGTTGGAGCAGAAATTGACAGGAAATTGACAAAGGGCAGGAAGATTACCGAAGAAAAGAAGATGGCGCCCTTGAACTCTGCTGCACTGAATCTGCAACAAGAAGTAAAGAGTTAGGGGTAATTATCGAAGGTAACACCTAGGATATGGGGGAGCAGGGAGGGGGTTTATGTAGGGTAGGGGGTAGAGTATTTTAATACAAAGGTATTGGTTCTCTTAACTGAATCTGAAACATGGAGCAATGCCACCTGTGTGCACCTCCCTTATATAAATACAGAATGGCAGAACTGTATTCACTGCTCTAGATCAATGAGTATATGAGTGAAGGGCTGAGCCTGATGGATTTGTTTTTTTTCCAATTTAAATAGCCAGTGTTAGTAAAATAGTAATGATTTCCTGTTTGTAGGTTGAAAATGACAGGTGTCTGTATTGTCTGCATATTACATATCATGGAGAATGATGATGGGAATTGTGTTAGTTCTGCTTCTTTTAAAGGAGCTTCTTCCCGGTACAAGCAAGGACTGGATTGTGTCATTTGTTAGGGGAATTGAAGAAATTCTGTTTTGTGTTCTCTCTCAAATACTCTTTCTTTAACTGTTGGAACTTGTGTTGTTGTGGCATCATTCTATCCACTTACTGCTTGAAATGCTCCTGCCTCAGTATTTAATTACTCCATTACCTTACATCAGGGCTTGTCCTACCTCTTGGGTTAAAGACCTTAGAGGGACAGTCTTTGTTCAGGGCCCATCTTAGCTCATAACAAGCTTATAGATATAGCAAATAATCGCTCTGTTAGTCATCCAACCATAGTTCTAATATGGGGGCAGCAAATTAGTGTGCCTCACCCTAATTCTCCTACTAGTTGGGCTTCCATGTGTATCTCGGGGAGCAAATATGCATTTGTCTAACCAATGATGCCTTTTTTTATTTGTTGCACTTTAACTCACAGACCTGTTTCTCCAGACATGCCAGACAAATAGTAAGCTTTGTAGGACACACATTCATATGTTCATGTCGATGACCCCAGCCTCCACCAAGTCCGGACTTAGATTCATATTAGGGGTCTGGAATTTCAAATATACAGAGACCCAATAAATAGTGACTGTTTATGGCATCTTACAGCAGTCCCATCACAGAAACACTTAAAGGGCAAGGAAAGGCAAGTAAATAAAATCCCATTTTTACTTTCTTTAATGAAAAAGAAATCTATCTCCAATATACTTTAATTAAAAAATGCGTACAGTTTTTGTAAGAAACCTGACTGTATGCAGTAAAATTCTCCCTTCATTTACTGCTGTGGATAGGAATTGTCAGACGGCCCCTTACTTCTGGCAGGGAAACAATCATACTTATGAACAGCAGGGGGAGCCCCCGCCTTACTTACCAGCCATGCAGAATTAAAGCAGCTTTGTTTTTTGATGATTTATGATGATCCCTAAGAAGCCCAGACCACACTGAGCATGTGTATGTAGTTTAGTCTTGCAAAGATGTATAACAAAGTTACAAGATGACAGCCCCCTGTGGCCAACTTTGAAAGCATAAATCATTTGTTTGATTAGGCTTGTGGTGCAGTAAGTTCATGTTTATGTTTAGTATACAAAATACAGCATTTCTACCCTTATTCTATTTTACACTTTCCTTGCCCTTTAAAGTGATAATGACACACAAAAAACGCAACTCTTTTAAATGTTACTTATAGGTCATGTTGATAATTTTTTCAGTGATAGGTTTGCTTTTGTAAAAGTTACTTGAAGTTTCTAAACCTGATTGTTCCTTTTCAGCCTGTCGGTTTTAGCTTCTAATGCTGACGGGCGCCTGCTGCACAAATATGGCTGCCCCCTCATAAAGGAAGATGGTGGATCAGATAGGTAATATATACATCGTGAGTTAGGTTTAAAAAAGACACACATCCATCAATTTCAACCTTTTAACTATTTAAACCTGCCTAACTGCTAGTTGATCCAGAGGAAGGCAAAAAATAACCTCACCTGAAGCCTCTCCAATTTGCCTCAGAGGGGAAAATATTCCTTCCTGACTCCAAAATGGCAAAGGGACCAGTCCCTGGATTAACTTGTACTATGAGTTATCTTCCATATCCCTGTATTCCCTCACTTGCTAAACACCATCCAACCCCTTCTTAAAGCTATCTAATGTATCAGCCTGTACCACTGATTCGGGGAGAGAATTCCACATCTTCACAGCTCTCACTGTAACAAATCCCATCTGAATATTTAGGTGGAACCTTCTTTCTTCTAATCAGAATGGGTGACCTTGTGTCAGCTGGAAAGACCTACTGGTGAATAAAGCATTAGAGAGATTATTATATGATCCACTTATATATTTATACATAGTTATCATATCACCCCTTAAGCGCCTCTTCTCCAGCGTGAACATCCCCAACTTGGCCAGTCTTTCCTCATAGATTTCCCATACCTTTTACCAGCTTAGTTGCCCTTCTATGCACCCTCTCTAATACAATAATGTCCTGTTTGAGCACTAGAGACCAAAACTGTACTGCATATTCTAGATGGGCATTACGCAAATTACTTTCATGGCTAATTATAAATAGCATGCAAAGATAATGTTATGATAGATGTATAAAAGGTGTCAGTATTCCTTTATTTATTGCTGGTGTCAGTATTCCTTTAACACCATAGACAGAATAATATATCTTTAGGGAAATGGTTAGGAGAGGCGTCTAAACCAAGAGCAGAACGTAAGGGGGCTGAAAGCAAGGGAGGGGCTACAAAACAAGTGAATTAAATGGGAGATGCTGCTCAAGCCGAATTGAGGTCAAGGGAAAACCCGCATGAGTATCAATGCAGTGAGCTCTAGGAATGAGGAGCAAGAGGAGATTAATAATCCAAGGATAGAGATGATAAAAGGAAATGTTGGAGTGGTTATAGCAAAGGGGAATGGAAAGGAAACACAACAGGATAAAGGCAAAGGGATGACAATGATATGGAGGGGATAGAGATGGGGGCAGGGGAGGAGGAGGCTGGAAAGAGACAGGAGGCGTGAGGAAGCCAATGGGAGGGCAGGGGGATGTCTGGTTGCCTTGAGCAGCCTGGATTCTACGTTGCCTCTCTTTTATCAATGGCTTTCCCTGCAGTACCAGCTACTTAGGGATCATCTGACAACTGCCTGCGTGTAACCCAGGCATCACAGTGCAGCATGATGGGAAAAATCCACAGCAATGTGTCATTTGCCAATGAACCCTAACTTCAAAGGCACCTCTGAACATACATCCGAGATGGGTGGTGCCAGTCCCACTTCATAGATCTGGATTTATACGTTAGAAATACTATACGGAATAAACCAAGGTAATAACATGATACGTGCATCATACTACATTGTGAACTAACTCACAGCTGTATAAACATCTATATATACCAGTTTGTTAAGATTATTTAATATGTCACTTAATCTGCTGCTTAAAGGGATACTGTCATGGGAAAACATGTTTTTTTCAAAACACATCAGTTAATAGTGCTGCTCCAGTAGACTTCTGAACTGAAATCCATTCAAAAGAGCAAACAGATTTTTTTATATTAAGTTTTAAAATCTGACATGGGGCTAGACATTTTGTCAATTTCCCAGCTGCCCTGGTCATGTGACTTGTGCCAGCACTTTAGGAAGGAACTGCTTTCTGGCAGGCTGTTGTTTTTCCTTCTCAGTGTAACTGAATAGTACGCAGTTGGACATGGGTTTTTACTATTGAGTGTTGTTCTTAGATCTACCAGGCAGCTGTTATCTTGTGTTAGGCAGCTGTTATCTGGTTACCTTCTCATTGTTCTGTTGTTAGGCTGCTGGGGGGAAAAGGAGGGGGTGATATCACTCCAACTTGCAGTACAGCAGTAAAGAGCGATTGAAGTTGACTTAGGGCAGCTGGGAAATTGACAATATGTCTAGCCCCATGTCAGATTTCAAAATGAAATATAAAAACATCTCTTTGCTCTTTTGAGAAAAGGATTTCAATGCAGAAGTCTGCTGGAGCAGCACTATTAACTGATGCGTTTTGAAAAAAAAAAAATTTTTCCCATGACAGAATCCCTTTAAGAATTGTACTGCACGCGGCACACGGGATGGGTATTGCACAAGACAAAAAGGACACTAATTGTATAAATTCTTCTTCTTGGTGCTTCTTCATTCGTCTGTGCCATAGAAAGAAGCACTACTTCACTCGGTGCTTTTTCAATGAAAGTATTGTATTGCAGGCTCCCTAATTATTTTTCCCATGACAGTCAGGCCCGGATTTGTGGAAAGGCCACCTAGGCCCGGGCCTAGGGTGACAGGATTTTAGGGGGTGGCATGCTGCCCAACCACGCCCACATTGGTTCAGAAACACTGGGGATACACAGGAAATACAATAGTTTTTTCATTTCCCATGCGCCAATCCCCATTGCTCCGGTCCTGAAAATTTGGGAATAAAGAGCAGAGTATGGGGGCGATGAACGGCAGTGGGCCTAGGGGCGCCTTCTATGTAAATCCGGCCCTGATGACAGTATCCCTTTAAGCATTCGTTTTGGGTGTATAGTTTCCTTTAAACATTTTTATGACTATTCGCATACAGGACAGGATGTCACTGACTTACGATCGAGGAGGATGTAGCATCATCTTATCAGTTCATGAAAGGGGTAACATAATGGAAAATTCGCACTTTAGTGAATTTACAGAGTAACGGTCGTTCACTTCAGCGAAAATGTGCCTAGTGAAAGTGCACAAAGCTTTGTTAGCAAGCAAATTGTCATCTCTGCCTGTGTAAATTGTCGATTGCTGTGCGGATTGGATTTCTGGGAATTTTCGCTAGCATCAGCCACTTCACCCTTTAGTAAATCTGCCCCATAGATTGTAAGCTCTGCAGAGCAGTAGGGATACAGGAGTTCTCTCTAAACCCTTGTCATCCTTGACTCCCACTGTTAATTGTTTAAAAATGAATATTCTCTGATTCTTCTGTAGAAATGAGCTACCACTCCCAGTACAGCAGGGGAAATGCTAGATTATCCAAGGACATGATCACTGTGACCCGTAGAGGTCACAGAAATGAGCAGTAAAGAGAGGGAGGCTTGTGCTGCATGGTGCAATGCATTCAGTTTGAGGAAATGCAGCCACACAAAATGCCTTACACACAACACAGTGCCACATTATAGTAACCAAGGAAAATCAGAAATATAAGATATTTATATATAGGAATAAAACAAATAATTTAGTCAATAGCATCACAAAAAAGCAGCTCACAGATGAACAAACCTAGGAACAAGATACTAGAATGGTACAGCATGTGTACTGATCAAATAATGAAAAGCACTAGGCTGTGGATGAAAGCAGGCAGTAATGTTATGCAGTGTTACATCAGAACGTGAAGTCACGCTGTATTAAACCAAGAAAGGATACACAATAAGTCAGATGCACAGTAACAGTAGGGGTGGAACAATGCAAGACAAGAAAAGGCCATACATCTACTGAATTTCTGTATGATTTCTCTTGCTTGTAGCTAGCATAACTATCAAGAGTCATATCTATGTACCATGGTTATCAGTCAGTTCATCAGTGAGACAGATTTGTACATTTCCTCTACCACTGCTCCATGTCGCTGTTGGTGTGATGCACCCGCACATTGAGGAAGTGGAGAGGAACCGCAGATCCTCTTATACTGTTCCTCTGATTGTAGGGGCTGTCAGCCAGGGCAAGAGGAAAAATAGAATGTGTTTGTTCATTTGGCCCCTGGGCCTATTGGTTGAATACTATGCAGGAAACTTACAGTGTATGGCCACTATAGTAACATTAGGTAGTGCATTGATGTAACAGAACAGATGCACAATAACATTAGGGAATGCACTGATGGAACAGAGAAGGTTGCGCAATAGTATTAGGGAATCCACTCATGGAACAGATATTGATGCACAGTAACAAAAGGGATTGGCGAAACAAAGCAAGATGCACAGTAACATTTGAAAATGCATTGCTGGAACAAAGCAGGATGCTCAATAACATTAGGGAATGCATTGATGGAACGAAGAAGGATGCACAGTAACACTGGGGAATGCATTGCTGGAACGAAGAAGGATGCACAGTAACACTGGGGAATGCATTGCTGGAACAAAGCAGGATGCTCAATAACATAAGGGAATGCATTGATGGAACGAAGAAGGATGCACAGTAACACTGGGGAATGCATTGATGGAACGAAGAAGGATGCACAGGAACACTGGGGAATGCATTGATGGAACGAAGAAGGATGCACAGGAACACTGGGGAATGCATTGATGGAACGAAGAAGGATGCACAGTAACACCGGGGAATGCATTGATGGAACGAAGAAGGATGCACAGGAACACCGGGGAATGCATTGATGGAACGAAGAAGGATGCACAGGAACACTGGGGAATGCATTGATGGAACGAAGAAGGATGCACAGAAACATTAAAGGAATTGTTCAGTATAAAAATAAAAACTGGCTAAATCGATAGGCAGTGCAAAATAAAAGATGTTTCTAATATAGTTAGTTAGCCCAAAATGTAATGTATAAAGGCTGGAGTGACTGGATGTCTAACATAATAGCCAGAATACTACTTCCTGCATTTCAGCTCTCTTGTTTTCCACTGACTGGTTACCCTGGTGACCAGGCATTAACCAATAAGTGACTTGAGGGAGGGCCACAGGGGCCATAACTGTTGCTTTCTGAGCTGCATGCTGAGGATCAATTGCAAACTCACTGAACAGTTATGTCCCATGTCCCAGAGTTAGAGAGCTGAAAAGCAGGAAGTTGGATTCTGGCTATTATATTAGACATCCAGTCACTCCAGTCTTTATAGTTTGCATTTTTCCCTGACTAACTATATTGGAAACATTTTTATTTTGCACAGCCTATCTATTTACCCAGTTTTTATTTTTACACTGAACTGTTCCTTTAAAGGGAAACTGTCATGGCAAAACATGTTTTTTAAAATGCATCAGTTGTGCTGCTCCAGTAGACTTCTGCACTGAAATCCATTTCTCAAAAGAGCAAACAGAT
>CM044448.1:98934842-98949595 GCA_024363595.1 Xenopus borealis | reverse complement strand
CACCGGATGTTCGCGCGAACTAGTTCGCCGGCGAACAGTTCGCGCCATCCCTATTGGGGAACCCCGTCGGATGGCCCCACACACGGGCCAATAAGCTGCAGACCCGTCTGTCAGCAGCTTTTATCGGCCAGTGTATGGGGGCCTTTAGAGGGAACATTGCTAAAGATCCATAAATACCCCTTTTTGTACTTCGAATCTGCATTACCTAGTGGCCCCTTTACATATAATTTTTCTCCCGCTTTCATTGAGGGGCCACTGTCTAAGCTCTAGAGTTTTTACCTGCGACATAGTGAAAGTGCTGGTGGCTTTGTGAGCACAGTCGGGTGGGGCAGTTTATTTTTTCATGAAGAACCTGTCTGATTCTGCTGACATAGGTGGGAGATGGGGTTTCAACAGTCATGTCTGCTACCTAGTGGCCATCCAGTGTATAGCCGTTCGGTGTAGCCGGATACAATATCAACAAAGCATGGGAACTTCCCACACTATGGGGCATTCCAAACATGGACCTGGGCTAGTTGTGTAGATATGATAAGCCTTTTAAATGCATTTATTTATATTAAAAACTAAAAAGGAAAATAATGAAATACATGGGGCAGCACTGCTCATTCTCCTGCAAAATTCTCCTTTTTATTGTGATGCTGATGCTGGCTAAAAAAAGCACAGGTCCACCAGCAACAATTAATTGGTCCAGTCTTAGTTCACTGGCTGGACCAACCAAATCAAATCAGAATATTTGGTCATTTTTGGGCCCACAAGAGACAGATGCTAGGCCATGTTGGCCAGACTTTACCCTATTACAATATATTTAGAGTTTATTTTAACCATCTTAGCAAATAGATACGAGAACCTTGTTTCCAAACATGGATGCACAGAGGCAACTGAACTACAACTCCCAGGATTCTCCAATAGGTTTCAAAGTAAAGCATGCTGGGAGGTGCAGTCAATCTGGGCATTGGCAGAATGGGCCCTAAGAGGGGCAAAAGTGTGATATTGGGGTCACAAAGTGCTTGTGGGGAGAGGCTGAAAGAAAGGGGCATAACTACGCAGGAAGCAGGGGGTATAGGGGCCCCATGAGGCCCTAATTATTGTCATTTTAATATATATTGGTAAAACAGGACACACTCTGGAGAGTTTGGGGCCCCTCAAATTATTTTGCTGTGGGGCCCAATAACATCTAGGTACCCCACTGGGTTTGTTTGTACATTTAGGAGGTAGAGTTAAGGAAAACAAGGGAACAATTTTATTTTGTAGGGTGGATAGAGACTATAAGCTTTTCTATTAAAAAAAAAAACTAAACATTTTTTTTCTATTTACCAGTGAGCCACATTCAATTGTAAAAAAATTAGGGAGCAACAGAAGCATGATAAAGACTCCTAGGAGGTGCCAAATAAGAGCTGTGATTGGCTATTTGCTAGCCCCTATGTGGACAGGCAGCTGTCAGGAGACTTTGTTTGGCAATACATATGATTTTTATGCAACCAAAACAGGAATTCAAAAATTAGCTTCTGCTTTGAGCCCAGTGGAATCAGCATCCAAGGGGTTGGGAGCAAACAGTTGCTCAGGAGCCACTGATTGGGGATTTTAGCCTGGAATAGTAGCATTAATAACCTTTTTCCCAAGGGACCCTAACTGGAATCAGCTATAGACAGGTAAACCAAGACTGAAATACAAGCAAGTTTTAGTCATTTGAATTTGGGTCTTTTATTTGCTGCTGAATATCGATGGGCGATTTTATTAGCCTGCGGAGAATTCGCAGCAAATTCCCGCGATTCGCGAAGCACCAGAAAAATTTCAACTGCCAAAAATTTTTTTTTGCCGTTTCGCAAATGTCTAATTGAAATTCGTGAAATTTCTGCGAAGTGAAACGCCCCAGATTCGCCCATCACTACTGCTGAACTGTATACACAGTGTTCCTCCTACAAGAGCTGCAGGTCCAGTGATCCTTAAAGGGCAAGGAAAGGCAAATAAATAAAATCCCATTTTTACTTTCTCTAATGGAAAAGAAATCTTTCTCCAATATGCTTTAATTAAAAAATGTTTGCCATTTTTATAAGAAACCTGACTATGCAGTGAAATTCTCCCTTCATTTAGTGCTGTGGATAGGAATTGTCAGACGGTCCCTAACTTCTGGCAGGGAACAATCATACTTATGAACAGCAGGGGGAGCACCAGCCATGCAGAACTCAACCAGCTTTGTTTTTTGATCATTTATGACGATCCCTAAGAAGCCCAGACCACACTGAGCATGTGTATGTAGTCTAGTCTTGCAAAGATGTATAACAAAGTTACAAGATGACAGCCCCCTGTGGCCAACTTTGAAAGCATAAATCATTTGTTTGATTAGGCTTGTGGTGCAGTAAGTTCATGTTTATGTTTAGTATACAAAATACAGCATTTCTAGCCTTATTCTATTTTACACTTTCCTTGCCCTTTAATTGTGGCTGCCCAGCACATCTCCAATGAATCAGGGTTCTGTCCCAGCAGGCTGAAGGTATTTGGCTGTCACTAAGAGAACATAATGGCTAAAGCACAGATCAAGCTTGAGAACTGGGTGATGGCCAACACCTAAAATAGTTCCCTTTGGATGGAAAGGAACCCTGGGCTCCACTTCTATAAATAAACACCTCTGATCAATACTAGTGTAGATTTTCTACTGACCAGCACTGTTTGCAAGGGGCAATAACTCCTTTAGGATTTTAGTTCTAGGTTTAGTTCTGAAACACTATTGTTATTCTTAGGGGGGATGTCCACTTATTTTCTGCCCAATATATGCTTTGTACTATGGCTAAAAAACTGATACAGATATGTTATTGGGAAGCCCACTATCCAGAAAAATCTGAATTACAGAAAGGTCATCACTCCATTTTAATGAATTAATTAAAAAAAAAAATAATGATTTCAGTTTTCTCTATAATAATAAACAGTAGCTTGTACTTGATCCCAACTAACATATAATTAATCCTTGTTGGAGGAAAAACAATCCCATTGGATTTAATGAATGCTGCAATGATTTTTTTAGTAGACTTATGGTATGGAGATCCAAATTATGGAACAACCCTTTATCCGGGAAAACCCCAGGTCCTGAACATTCAGAATAACTACTAGTTATCTGTGATCTCAGAATAATGTTTGTATGATGCCATTTTATTGTCAAGCTTCAGGTTGAATATATTGATGGAATTTAACAACTTTGCTTTACAATTGATCCTTTGTATCCGTTACGGTTTTACAGCTGCTGTGTCTGCGGGCAGATAAATTAATTCAGTATATAAAATACAATACAGGTATGGGATCTGTTATCCAGAAAGCTCCAAATTACAGAAAGGCAGTCTCCCATAGACATCATTATAATCAAATAATTCAACTTTATAAAAATGATTTCCTTTTTCTCTATAATAATAAAACAGTAGCTTGTACTTGATCCAAACTAAGATATAATTAATCCTTATTGGAAGCAAAACCAGCCTATTGGGTTTATTTAATGTTATTATGTGATTTTCTTGTAGACTTAGGGGCAGATTTACTTAATTTGTGTGAAGAATTCGAAATTCGATCGAATTAGCAAAATTCGATTGGTCGAATTGTAGAATATACAAATTAGGCAAATTCAACCATCGAATTTACAAATTCGATCGAATCGGGTAGATCGAATAGAAATCTAATCGACTGTTCAGTCGAATTGCGAATTACTTCCCCTTTAAAAAATTATTCGATTGCCTACTTCGCCTGGCGAAGTGCTTTGGGGGAATTTTGATCGAATTGCAAATATTCGATCGAATGGTTAAAATCGAATAAATCGATTTTAGCGACCGATTGAATATTTGCTATACGATCGTTCGACCAATCGAATAGCGGATTTTACTTCCCTTCTATTCATATGGTTGAATTTCGGATTTTTTTATATTCGAAATTCGACCAATGATAAATCTGCCCCTTAAGGTATGAAGATCCAAATTATAGAAAGATTTGTTAGCCAGAAAGCCCAAGGTAGAGTCCTACGCGGGTCAATTTTTTGGGACCCGTACCCACAAACCGCAACCCAGACCCACGACCCGCTTGGACCCGCGACCCGAACCGTACCCACAACCTGCGATCCGCTGACCATCAAGAATCAGGAAGTGCTGTCATTGTAAACCGGAAGTAGCCGCAATCAGAAAAAAAGGAGTAAAACAGGAAGTGCTGTTATTGTAAACCCGGATGTGACATCATCAGTAGTAGAAATGCTTAGAAAAAGGAGTAAAAATCGGTATAGCGAGGATCCGCGACCCGACCCTCAACCCGCCAACCTGCAGAAACACCAGCCCGCTTCTATACCCGCACCCAGAAATTCTACGAGTAACCCGCAGGGTACCACGGGATTTTGCGGGTAACCCGCGGGTACCCGACCCGCTGCAGTACTCTAGACCCAGGTCCCGAGCAATCCGGATAACAGGTTGCTGTATTTTTAGCCGTCTCCTCTTTTAAAGCTTTAGCTTTCCTTTAAGGGGAACACAGAGCATAGTTTCCATGGAAAAGATGAGCCGTGAATCCCAAATGCCGCTTAGATAGAAGGTAATTGATTCTATCATATGTCTTGTGAGTCATTTACTCTTATCCTGTTTCTATGTCGATGCAATACAGGACAGACTAGCGAATGAGACACGAGGGGAAAGAAATAGACTGCCGTGTGGCAGCACAGAGAGCAGTTACAGAACGACTCCATTTATACCCATTGTGGTGGCCTATTTGATATCAATATAACATAGTATGCATGTAAATAATCCAATTCACTTCATTTATTTAGGAAAATCCTCTGTCCCATGATTGGTCAGTTCAGTTCTAGGAGCACTTCAGTCACCAATACTGACACAACTGAGGAATTAAAGGGGTTGTTCACCTTCTGTTCAGTTGCTTTCAAAATGTTCCCCAGAAATAAAGACTTTTTTAAAATTACTTTCCCATTATTTATCTTTTACTGTTTTTCCAAAATCTAAGTTGAATGTTGGTGTCTCTGGAGTCTGGCAGCTCAGTAATTCAGAAATAAACTGTGAAGTGCGTGGATTATCTGTTAATAATCGATAAACTTTACCGATATTTCTTTTTTTAATTTTGAGCCTATGATTAAGTGTCTTAGGATATGAAACGAGTCAGGCTTTTTTATACATGATGTAAAATAAAGATTTTTGTATTTTTTAATATAATTTTTGCTCCTGGAATTTAATTATTTTCATTGACTTTGGAACTCCTGAGTGGTGCCTGCCTCATCTCAAGTTTTCAAAAGCTCAATGATTCAGGTGCAGACTCTAAACTGATACAATTTTGCAATATTTAGCTGATACATTTCACAGCAGCATCTCTGGAGTATTAGCAACTATTGTATCAACTCTAAGGGTAGGGACAGACAGGGAGATTCGGGGAGATTCTGTCGCCTGGCGTTTTTAGCAGGCGATAATCTCCCCGAATTACCTTCTCCCTGTCTGCTGCTAGTATACTGACAAAGCGCCAGCGCCTGTGCAGACGCGGCGCGGCGATTTCCGGAATCGCCCGAAGATGCTTCGTGAGGAAACTTCGGGTGATTCCGGAAATCGCCGCGCCGCGTCTGCACAGGCGCTGGCGCTTTGTCAGTATACTAGCGGCAGACAGGGAGAAGGTAATTCGGGGAGATTGACGCCTGCTAAAAAACGCCAGGCGACAGAATCTCCCCGAATCTCCCTGTCTGTCCCCAGCCTAACAGCTGCCTGTAATGAAACCCAGAGATTCTGCTCAGCAGGGACAAAGATAAGAAATGTATCCATTAAATGTACAGCCAGGTTTCTTATATAAAAAAAAGTACACATTTTTTAATTAAAGTATATTGGAGATAGATTTCTTTTTTCATTAAAGAAAGTAAAAATGTGATTTTATTTTTTTGCCTTTCATTGGTGCCCGTTGGGACAAACCCATGATTCTAAGTGGACACATTTATGATCAATGCAAGGCTGAGTGCACTCCATCGCTGTTCATGTTGTCCTTAACCCCCCGCACCTCAATAACGGAGATCTGGTTCTGCCATAGTTGAGGTCGGAGTCCATGTATAATGCCTGCCCACCCCCACCGCCTGAGTGGGTTAATGAGAAACATTTAGTTAGGATCTTGACAAAATGCTATTGGTTGAGTCTGCAGTTTTAACACAAGTGCCAACTAAGCTGTAATAATAACAGATTTGTTAGGCTCATAGGGATAATGGGGATATTTGAACGCCAGAGCCCTGTTTATTTGGATTTTTTACGATATCACTGGTTCTAAAGTGTCTATGGTTCTGCAAAATCATCTGCTCTATTTTTAGCCCTAACAGCAACAGAAGAATAAGAGCTCCACCTGGAGGACAGCTCGGAATACTGCAGATAAGCTAAAAATACAGGAGAGTAAAGGTGGCCATACACGTAGAGATCCGCTCGTTTGGCGATGTCGCCAAACGAGCGGATCTCTCCCCGATATGCCCACCTTTTAATCCTGCCCGATCGACATCTGGCCGACTTTCGGCTAGATATCGATCGGGAAAGCCCGTCGGAGGGCCCCCCGACACAGTCTGTCGGCAGCTTTTATCTGCCCGTGTATGGCCACCTTAATACAATACAGCAGTGATCCCCAACCAGTATCTCGTGAGTAACATGTTGCTCTCAAACCCCTTGGATGTTGCTCCCAGTGTCCACAAACCAGGTGCTTATTTTTGAATTCCAGGCCTGGAAGCAAATTTTTAATTGCATAAAAAAATCAGTATATTGCCAAGCAGAGCCTCCTGTAGGCTGCCAGTTCACATAGGGGCTACAAAATAGCCAATCAAAACCCTTTTTTGGCTCCCCAAGGAAAATTTTCCTGCTTGTGTTGCTCCCCAACTCTTTCTACATTTGAATGTGGCTCATGGGACCTTTTATCCAGAATGCTTGGGATCAGGGGATTTCCGCATAACGGATCTTTCCCTAATTGGATCTTTATACCTTAAAGGGGGTTGTTCACCTTCCAAAAACTTTTTTCTGTACAGTTGTTTTCAAATTGTTCCCCAGAAATAAAGACTTTTTTTTCAGTTACTTTCCATTATTTATTTTTAAAGTTTAAGTTTAAAGTTGAATGTTGGTGTCTCTGGTGTAAGGGAACATTTGATTGGAGGGGGTAGTTCCAGAACTGGTCGCTCACCTGTAGTGTTACTACACATAACTAAATTTATGGATTTGTTTGTTATGTGTTCTTTGCATGTGTGGATTACTTGGGTTGTTATTGCCATCTGGTGTAAGTTTCATGGCAATAGCCACATTAGAAATATATCAATGGAGAAAAATATAGACGTATTCAACATTACTGGACTGGGATTCAAAACAGGCCCTGGCATTCCTAGTACACAGAGGCCCAAACAGCCCCCCACCAGCCCACTTAGTAGTCACTTTCTATGTCTATGGCATTTTACAGCAACCCCTCTGGCATTTGCCAGAACCCACAGATTGCCAATCCGGGCCTGGTGTTCAATACTTATTTTCCCTGCTGTAGATAGTTAGGGCAGTATTTTGATACAAGAGCAGAGATTAAGGTCTAGAGATCTTGGAATGTAATTAGCAATATTCAGAATTAACCAATGAAGGAACAGTGAGTCAGTGTAGCGAATAGGCTAGCAAGGTGGATAAGTCTGCTGGAAGTGTTCATTATTGACTTTACTGGAGGCACCACTACAATGGAAAGCCCTCTTAAAGGCAAGGCCAGACAGGGAGATTCGGGGGAGACCTGGCGACTTCTCGCTGAGACGAATCTCCCCTGAATCGCTAGTCAGCGCTGCACACTCGCTAGGCGTAAAGTCGCCTGCTCTTGTTCACATTTTAAAGGCAATTTTGACCGACTTTTAAAATTGTGCCACTGCGTGTGAACAAGCGCAGGCGACTTTTCGGGGAGATTTGGGGGAGATTCGTTGCGGCAATAAGTCGCCAGGCGACAGATCTCCCCCAAATCTCCCCGTCTGGCCTTGCCCTAAGACATGAGACAAGTTACCCGAAACACTTTGGGGCAAATTCACTAAGGGGCAAAGCGTCTAACGCTAGCGCAAATTCGGCAGCGTGACGTCAAATCGTAACTTTGCAAATTCACTAACACCGGCTCTGGCGAATTTACGCTAGTGAAGTAGATAGACTTGCGCAACTTCGCACCCTTACGCCAGGCGGATTTGCGCACTGATGAAGGATGGTAAATTTGCAAATTCTCTAAGATGAACATTTTCCTAAACGTTACCACTTACGTTAGACTTTACTTCGCCTGGTCCGAAAATTCGCCTACAACAATTCTGTTTTTATAAATGTTTGACTACATATGTTCTAGCGCCCGTTAATTTAATGGGCTTAATGTAAAGTTCAAGTGTCTCTGCGTCCAGTCCCTGTGTGCGTGGAATTGCGCTACTGCGCATGTGCCGCACGGACCGTCTCTGGCGAATTTACGCTAGCGAAGTAGATAGACGCGCAACTTCGCACCCTTACGCTGTGGCGTGTTTTACCATTGTGGGTGATAGTCTGAAAAACGTAAATACGTTACCGTTCGCCGACCAGAGCGTAAATTCGCACGTTAGTGAATTTGCGCAGCGCAGGCGAAAATTCGCCTAGAACAATTCTGTTTTTTATAAATATTTGACTACATATGTTCTAGCGCCTGTTAATTTAACGGGCTTAATGTCTAGTAGTATATAATATTGCTGTGTATTACATGGAAAGTATTTAAAACATTTTTTAATCTTTGTATACTATATGTTTTAAAATTGATATATGATTACGAAGCGATGATGTAACTGAACGTATAAATCAATCTTGGTGGATTAGCTCCCCTGAGGAAGTGTATGTAGCACACAAAGCATGTTGGGATTTTAACTATCTTCAGAAACAAAAACATTTTACTTTTCACTAAAAAAAAAAGCAATATTCATAAAAAGCGATCCCCCCTCCCCCTGATTCTACCTTTGCAGAGTGAAGGATCAGTATAAGGGTAAGGGCACACCTGGCGATTCTGGGAGATTAGTCACCAGGCGACTAATCAGCTTTTCTTTTGGGGCGAATAATCTCCCCGAACCACTTCCCCCTGTCCTGCGCCCGCTATAATGAAAAGTTGCCTGCGGCATGACACACGTCGCTTCATTTTCCAAAGTCGCCTGAAGTTTCCTTGTGAGGCAACTTCAGGCGACTTTGGAAAACGGAGTGATTATTCACCAGGTGAGTAATCTCTCGGAATCGCCAGGTGTGACTTTACCCTAAGGGCTGGGACAGACAAGGAGATTCGGGGAGATTCTGTCGCCTGGCGATTAATCGCAGGCAACAATCTCCCCGAACTGCCTTCTCCCTGTCTGACGCCTGTTAAGATGAAAAAGCACCAGCGCTGATCCACACGCAACGCGGTGATTTCCGTAATCGCCCGAAGTTTCCTCACGAAGTAACTTCAGGCGATTCCGGAAATTGCTGCGCTGAGTGTGGACTAGAGCTGTCGCTTTTTCATTTTAACAGGCGGCAGACAGGGAGAAGGCAGTTCGGGGATATTGTTGCCTGCGATTAATCGCCAGGCGACAGAATCTCCCCGAATCTCCCTGTCTGTCCCAGCCCTAAAGGAGAATGGAGTGAACACAGGTGATCGAAGGAAGATTAGTGGAGAACAGTGCAAAGGATATGTTGGAAGACTTGATTCAGACAAGAAGAGTGTGAGTATATCCAAAGCAATTACAGTGATTAATGTGCTCAGTGATACACACTATTGTGCATTCACTCCTGATCAGAAACAGAGAAAAGAGAATAAAGGCCACCATACACGGGCTGATAAAAGCTGCTGACAGACCAAGACGGCAGCTTATTGGTCCGTGTGTGGGGCCATCCGACGGGCTTCCCCAATCTACCTGTCTATGGCCAGCTTTAGGGTGGCCATACATGGAGAGATCCGCTCGTTTGGCGATGTCGCCAAACCAGTGGATCTCTTCCCGATATGCCCACCTTGTCCTAGAGCCCAACTATCAGATCATAACGATCTGCACCGGGCGGTCAGATCACGGGACCGCATCAATGAACAGATGCGGCCCCGATCTGATGGGATTTTTAGTCCTATCTGATCGACATGTGCCCGACTTTCTGCCAGATATGGTTCAGGGAAGCCCGTCAGAGGCAGGGCCGCTCCGGCCATGAGGCACGGTAAGAACCTTGCCTCAGGCGGCACGGAGTGGCTGGTTACAAGGGGTGGCAAAAAGCTGCCTCTTGTAACTGGAAGAGGGAGGTTGCTTGCAGAACGCTTTCCTACTATCTCTCCCACTATGTCACGGTATACGGACGCATCGGGTGTCACAGTACGACAAGGTATGTCCTTGATCAGTTTTTGGTACACCTTAGCCTTTAGTGAGGGATTCTTTGCCCAGTGTCCTTGGCAACCCATCTGTTTCAATTCTTGGAAGTCAGTACAGTTAAGCACCTTAGAGCTTTGCTCTTGCCCCCCAACTTCCATCTTGTCCCAGTCCACAAAACGTCATCATTGTTGGGAGTTTTGTGTTTTGTGTTTAAAGGGAACTTCTTTTTAATGTTGCTTCTCAATTTCTGGCATGCCCTGGAAGACACAGATCATACACATCATTTTCTTACTATAAATGTTGCCATCACTTTCTTCGAGTAGCAAATACACTAGTTTATATTGAATATAGTTCTCTTAGTGGTACCTCTAAATAGAGATAAATTTGTTTTTTTTTTTTTTTATTATAAAATTCACCTAAAAAACTGTTTACATAAAAAAAGTAATTTGAAGCAACTTTCTAAGTTACTTTAAAGGGGAACTATCACGAAAAGGAAAATGTAAAATAAGCTTCAGAATACTGAAATGAACTTTCTAAATACAATCCGATAAATATTCTTCATCATTTCTGAAATAATCAAGTTTATTTTCACAATCTCTCTCGCTCAGCATCCGTTTCTCTTCATTCTCTCTTCATTCTCTCTTCATGCAGCAGTTGGGTGTCAGATAGTCATTAACAGTTAGGGCCCTAGGGTCCATGATCGGATCAGCCCGATATCGCCCACTTCAATGTGGGCATATCGGGAGAGATCTGCTCGTTTGGCGATATCGCCAAACGAGCGGATCATATCGCCAAAAGGGCAGATCTCCCTGTCTATGGCCACCGTTACTGCATATTGTGCCTGGGTGCAAGATTACTTCCAACAGAATCCACACTCACAGGACTTAAAATAAGAAAACAAATTGATTAAAGAGCTACAAACTGATGTTTCGCCCCATCCATGGCCTATCTCAAAGAATATACTGTATATATATATATATATATATATATAACAAACAAGAAAAATTTGTGCTCACCACTAAATTTTAAAACCATTGCCCTTTTATTAGACACCAGTGGGATCACCTGACTATAGCTGGGAAGGGTGGGGGCTACAACAAGGAGCTGGTCACTGCTCCAGTATAACTACAACACACAAGAAAAAGTTGTGCTCACCACTAAATTTTAAAACCATTAGGCGGGGGTGCAATGAGGCTGTGACCACAAAATACATATAGACAAATGCAAAAGGTCCTCTGCACTCAACCCATTATCAATATATTTAAGACATTGAGACATCCCAGCTATAGTCAGGTGATCCCACTGGTGTCTAATAAAAGGGCATCCGTGATTGGGAGTTTTACTTTGAAAGCAGCAAGTAAGTTGCAGTTAAAACTTAGTCCCTTTGTAAAATGTTTAATGAAGTAACGGAATTCTTAATGAATCAGATGAAAAGTGAGCGTAGGACTGGCCAGATATGGGATGACTTTGACGTAGTTGGCCAGCTTAAATATATTGCAATATATGGACAAACAATCCCTGTTGCTTAAAGGGTAAGGCATTTTTTAGTAGCTGTATGCACAGAATGTCTCAATGTCTTAAATATATTGATAATGGGTTGAGTGCAGAGGACCTTTTGCATTTGTCTATATATATATATATATATATATATGTGTGTGTGTGTTTGTGTATTTATTCATGGCATGCATAGAGTTGCCACCTGGCCGGTATTTTTGATGGTTGATCCCAATGTTATTAATAGGAAAAAAAAGATAAATATATAGGAAGGCCGGTATTTTTTTCAAGAAAAGGTGGCAACCCTAGGCATGGATATAAATATATATATATATAAATGGATATTATATAGATATAAATGGATACAACTGATGGATAAGACTAAATGCATACAATTATATCTATACTCCCATCTATATTGTGCAGGCTTGAAGAAGTATTTTGGTGCTTTATAAATTGGGAACAATTACAAAAACAATGCTAATTGCTTAGGTTTTCCCAGCCAGATCCTGGCACACAGCTATGTAGCCAGCCAAAGTGTGCGGCACAAATACAGGGGGCGAGGGAGCTGTAGACAAAGTCAGCGCATGGACACGAGACAGGGCATATCTATTACAGCATCATCTCACGGTTCAATACGTTTATTGAGATTAAATGCAGTTTGATTTTCCCTAGCATAGCTGCAGGCTCTGTGCGGCAAACACACACCGACAGGCTTCAGCTCAAGTCTCAGGACAAATGCATTTGTATAATGTCATCGCCCAATCAGCAATTGTATGTGTAACGGGCATTGTGTTTGACTGTATTATTTTACATTCTGATTTAATGCAATTTAATTGTGCTGCGGTCAGGTGTTGGCACTTTGTATGGGGAAAACAAAAGGCGCAGTTCAGTTTAGATGCAAAAGTCATAGGGGGGAATTCACAAAAGTGTCGGTAAAATAAGTAACACAGAAGTGGAGGTCAACAAATTTGTAAAATCTCATACAAACGGCAAATTCACAAAGGCAGATGTTACCATCTCTGAATGTCTCGTAAGTCCGACAATTTTCTAAAATGTCGTATATCTTTTCATCATACAGACGACATTTTACACGACGTTTTAAAGACATTTTGACCGACATTTTCATTTTGGAGAGCCTAATGTGTCGGAAAAATTGTCGGCAAGTTTACGAGTAATTCATAAAAATGTCGGGGAAAGTGGCGCCGAAAAAAAAACGCGCCCACTTTTCACTACACTATTTCAAAAGTGTCGTATATGTCGGAAAATTGGCGGGGAAATGCTCTGTGAATTTGTCGTCTGTTGCTAAGACATTTTAAAGACATTTTTTCCTTCCCAACACTTTTGTGAATTCCCCCCATAGAGTCAGATAATTTTGCAGCTTGCTGTTTCCCAGGTGCTTGATATCGATGTGTACTGCGCCCCTATTTCTTCTTCTAACCACAACCAATCTTGCAGTAAGAAATGATGCATAAATTATACGTGATTATTATATTATGTTTCCAGAAATAGAAACGTGGCCATGCTATTTATGGCCCATTGCACAATTTATCTTCAGTCATGAATGGCAACTCGTTTTATTGATGGCGTAACCATAATTAAACAAACGAGGCCCTGAGAGAGTAAAAGCCATTAGCCTGGTGCTGTGGGAAATCTGATCAATACCATAAGGGCTTTCTTGAAATAGCTATGCCCTTAGATTTGAGGTCAAAAGCCTAAAGTGACCCATGTAGGGTGGGAGCCCTCGGGACCTGCAATTATTGATAATCTGTTATCTGGAAACCCATTATCCTTAAAGATTCTAATTACGGAATGGCCATCTCTCGTAGAATCCATTGTAATCCAGATTATTAAAATTGATTCCCTTTTTCTCTGTAATAATAAAACAGTATCTTATACTTGACCCCAACTAAGATATAACGAATCCTTATTGGGGGCAGAACCAGCATATTGGGTTTATTTAATGTTTACAGGATTTTCTAGTAGACTTAAAGGAGAATTCAACCTGCAATAAAAAAAAAAATCCTCCCGCCCAGCCTACCTGCCCCCCAGCCTAACTTTCAGCATTTTCTGCAGTTGTTCGAGACCAGAAACTTACTCCAACTGTACATGTGCTGGGTCAGATTCTGAAGAAGACCGAAGAAAGAAGATGGCACCCATCAACTTCCGTGGCAGAATCTGCAGGAGGGGTAATTAAAAAATTAGGGGCATTTGCCTATGAGAGCAGGTAGACTGGTGGGGGCAGGAGGGAGGAGGGACACCTGGGACCACCGGGACTTTTCCTGGTATCCTGGTGGACACAGCCCCTTGCCATTGAAGCAACAATCTAACTGCCCGGTCTGTTTTGAGGAATTGTGCAGAAGAGATGCAATGGAACCCTGGAATTACCAGCACCTTTTTCGATGGTAATTCCAGGGTTCCTCTGCCCAATGCCATAATGCAATGCGTCAGAAGTCACAACCAACTTGTGAAAAATGAATGCTGCTATGTACAATGCATGCCGAAAGTGGCATTATTCAAACACAAATCCTATGGAAACTGCATCCATCAGAATTAATGATCCAGGATTTGGGATTCGGCTAGGATTCGGCCTTTTACAGCAGGATTCGGGATCCATAATAGTGGATTCAGTGCATCCCTAGTCTATATCGGTGCATCCCATGCAAGTTGCATGTGCCCAGACTTACACTGGAATTCTAGGACCAGTGGCGTAACTAGACCCCTAAGGGCCCCGGTACAGAAATTTACAACTGGGCCCCCCCCAAAGGGATTTTTCACCTAGGAGTTAACTTTTAGTATGATATAGACCACTGATACCCAACCAGTAGCTGGCAAGCAACATGTTCCTCTCCAACCTCTTGGATGTTGCTCCCAGTGGCCTCAAAGCAGGGGCTTGTTTTTGAATTACTGGCTTAGAGGCAAGTTTTGGTTGTATAAAAACCAGGTGCACTGCCAA
>CM044448.1:98920177-98932487 GCA_024363595.1 Xenopus borealis | reverse complement strand
GCAGGGGCCCGGGCCCTGGTGCAATTGCACCCTCTGCACCCCCGGTAGTTCCGCCACTGTCTAGGACAGCTTATGTCTGAAAAGAAGAATGCACCAAATCCAGGGATTTGGATTCAGTCGAATCCTTGTGCCTGGCCGCATGGAATTTGAATCCTCATTTGCATATGTTAATTAGGGTCCGGACCAGAAACTACATGACTTTTTGTCACAAGACAAGAAAGTATTCAAATGGGTTTTTCACAAAGGATTCTGGGATTCGGCCAAATCCCAAAAAGTGGATTTGGTGCATCCCTACTGAAAAGTGCACATTGCACCATGCACAACATTTGCAAATGTACCCCATTGTGGGACCCATCAGTTGATACCAGTTGACCAAAATTAAGGGATCAGGTGCTCAAACTGGATGACCTTCGCCTGCCCTTCAGGCCCAAATATTCCATACAAAGCAAAACCAGTGGCACACTGAAAAAAGTGACAAAAATAAGTTTGATTTATTTAGCCCATGTGCATACAATAAAAGGGCAACGTTTCGGACTCCACTGAGTCCTTTATCAAGCCTAGTATAAAAGTGCAATCACAGTGTTATGTAAGGTGTAGTTAGTGGGATGGGTGTAAAACCCCACCCCTCCATAGTGACATCATATGTAATAAATAAATACATTAATTAATTTAAATCATGTGTCCATATAATAAATTAGTCTCTTTAAAAGTCCGTGATGTGGTCCATTGTGTCAATCAATATTAAGTGTCTTCGGGGGAAATTCACTGAAGCGCGAAGCGTCTAGCACTAGTGCTAATTCGCCAGAGTGACGTCAATTCGGATCTTCGCAAATTTACTAACACCGACTCTGGCGAATTTTCGCTAGCGAAGTGGATAGACTTGCGCAACTTCACACCCTTACGCCAGGCGAAGTTCGCACTGACGAAGGATCGTAATTACACAAATTCACTAACATCAACATTTTCCTGAATGTTACCACCTACGCTCGCTGGCATGTTTTACCATTCTAGGGTGATAGTCTGAAAAAGATCATTTTTTTGGGGGGGAGTTACCCTCCTTTCCCCCCTACATTTCCTAACATAAGGCAACACAACTATACAGGGGGCACATGTAGGGCAATAGGACAACTTTATTTTATTTATTAAAGGTTTCCTGGTCTTGTGTAGTGGAATGTAGTGGCTGTAACATATACTTCTATTATATGCTTAAATTCGTGCCGTATGCAAATTAGGCAACGCCAAAGCGTAAATGCGCTTTGCCTGGCGAACAAACGGTAGCACTACTTTGCTTACGTTCGCGACCTTAGCGTAACTTCGCACTTTAGTGAATTTGCGTAGTACTGGCGAAGTGCGGTGAACTTTAGCGAAGGCAACGTTAGTGAATTTCCCCCCTTATTCCTACAAATTCATAGTGTGGAAAAAAACATTTCTTTTAAAAGTGTTACTTAGATGGTCTGTCATTACCTGAGATGAATCCAGACTGATTCAGCACACCAAAATTATATGCAAATCTTGTAGTCAGCACTCTTTACTTTTCAGACCAATAAGTACCTGACAAAGAAAGGACAAAATATGTTAAAAGCAGTCAGGCCCGGATTTGTGGAAAGGCCACCTAGGCCCGGGCCTAGGGTGACAGGATTTTAGGGGAGCAGCATGCTGCCCAGCCACACCCACATTGGTTCAGAAACACTGGGGATACACATGAGATAAAATAGTTTTTAAAATTTCCATTCACCAATCCCCATTGCTCCGAACCTGATGATGAAAATTTGTCAATAAAGGGCAAAGTATGGGGGCGACGAACGGAAACGGGCCTAGGGGCGCCTACTACGTAAATCCGGCCCTGAAAGCAGTTACATTAATCAATAGTAGTAATTGTATCAAATTCAAATATTTTGTATGCAAACTCACTTAAAAATAAACATCCCAGGGGTATAGTCTCTGTTCAACCCTCGTGGCCATATTGTATCTAATTTATGTATCTAATACATCTCCCGATATTTTAACTGTAGCAGCCTATCGCCACCTCTCATTGGTACATTAACCTTCTCTATCACTTGAAACTTCAATTGGCTTGTTGGAAATTTCATGGTACCGGTAATGTATAAATTTTCTTACATACGGTGAGAACCTTGCCTCGGGTGGCACGGAGCAGCCGTTTGCAAGGGGCGGCAAAAAGCCGTAAATTTGGCTCCACTAGTGCAGAGAGCGCAATTGGGGGGGGGCAGCATCGGGGCTTCTGCCCCAGAAACATCCCTGGATATCAGTTGACCAGACACAGATTGCATTGGCACACTGATGCGGTCCCTTCCCAACCAATTTGTCTTTGAAAGCCACGCCCCCTCCCCAGATGATCTGATCACTGGTCCCAGACTCAAACCGTAGGAGATTATCCATGTTTTGCCACCAAACGAGCAGATCTTAACATGTACAGCCACCTTAATTCACTATATGACGTGTGGATAAAGCCTTTATTTTCTCACTATGCCGCAGGCACAGATAGAAAGTGCTGAGACAAACAGAGTGTGCAGTGTAATCATTCAATATGACAGATATCAGCAGCGGGCATTGGGGATTTAGCGGACACTGCACTACACTGCACTACACTGCACTTTTTGAGCAAATTATCCAAAAAAATATTTTTTTTTTCTCTTTGAAATGTTCACTGTATTTCAGCCAGTACTGTTCCAGCCTACAGCACAGGCAGAATAATACTAATATAAACGACATAAAAATTCTGGGATGCTGCGATTCCATCCCACCCAGTGTAAAGGGGGGGGGTCTCGTGCTGTTGCGTGCAGGGCCGTATTTCTATATAGGCACCCGAGGGCCTAGGCCGACAGAATTGCTCTTTTTAAAAAAAAATTTTTTTCTTTAAATTCCCTCACCCCCCCCAACACAGATTTCCTATTGAAATCCGGTGATGGAGATGGGGAGTGAGGAGTAGAGGGGGCCAAGTCAGTTCAGAAGTGATGTCATGCGCACAGCACGCTGACATCACTTCAGAAATGGGGGCAAACTTAGTGAGCGGAAGTGACGTCACGAGCCCAGGGCGCTGACGTCACTTTCGTGACTTAGGGGGCATATTTAGGTCTGATGCCTAGGGCAGCATCGGACCTAAATACAACCCTGGTTGCATGGCCTTAGTGCCTGCAGAACTGCACAAAACTGAGCGCATGTACCAGCCTCCTACTGCTCTCAATAGCAATTACATTTACACATGAAACCACAGAAAATATTTCATGTATGATGTATGTATTAAAGGAAAAGTAGCCTCAAAAAATGAAAGTGTTTTAAAGTAATACATGAAAATATCATGTAATGTTGCCCTGCACAGGTAAAACGGATGTGTTTGCTTCAGGAACACTACTATAGTTCATATAAACAAGCTGCTGTGTAGCAATTGTAGAAATTGAAAAAAGACTATATGGCACAGGTTAAATAGTGGATAACAGATAACACCATTATGTTCTACAGAGCTTATCTGTCTGCTATCTGCTGTGTAACCTGAACCGTTTCTCCTTTGAATGGCTGCCCCCCATTGCTACACAGCAGCTTATTTAGAAACTATAGTTAGTGTAGCTATGGGCATATATGGTTTGTGTGAAAGAGTAGAGGGGTGTGTGTGTGTGTGTGGATGCTGGGGTTTTAATTTGGAGGGGTTGAACTTGATGGGCTTTGTCTTTTTTCAACCCAATTTAACTATGTAACTATAGCAGTGTTTCTGAAGCAAACACAGCTGTTTTACTAGTGAAAGGCAACACTGGATTACATTTGTATTACTTTAAAACACAATTTGTTTTGATGTTACAATTGCATTTTCTCCCTTTATGCAAAACAGATTTTGGATTGACATCCCCAGGGCCCTTTATGGCGCCTCATAGTATTTAGCAGGACTCCTCCCACCGCCAGACAGCCAGGTAATTGCCCGACCAGCAGTCTGGGCACCCTCAACTCTTTGTGAATAAGACAAGTTGCAATATGGGTGTGTAGGTGCATCTCAGGTCATTTTGCCTGGTCATGTGCTTTCAGAAAGAGCCAGCACTTTAGGATGGAACTGCTTTCTGGCAGGCTGTTGTTTCTCCTACTCACTGTAACTGAAGGATTCACAGTGGGACCTGGATTTTTACTTTTGAGTGCTGTTCTTAAATCTACCAAGGAATTATTATCTGGTTACCTTCCCATTTTTCTGTGAGAAGGGATGTAATATCACTGCAACTTGCAGTACAGCAATAAAGAGTGACTGAAGTTTATCAGAGCACAAGTCACATGACTGGGGCACCTGGGAAACTGACAATATGTCTAGCCCCATGTTCAATTTCAAAATTAAATATAAAAAAAATCTGTTTGCTCTTTTGAAAAGTGGATTACAGTGCAGAATTCTGCTGGAGCAGCACTATTAACTCATGCATTTTGCAAAAAAAAAAAAAAGCAAACATGTTTTTCCATGGCAGTATCAGGTAGGAGAATTTTCATTTAATTAAATATATATATATGTCCTGGCCTGGGTCCTTTTCGAGAATAATTAACTAGTCCCGGATTTCTTTAAGCTCTAACTCCTACTCTTAATAACGTATCAGAGTCTCAAATGGCCAAAGTAGATCATTATCCCCCTAATAACGTGTATTTCTAGAAATCTCTGCATATCCCTGCCATGAAGATCCCCCAACAGTGAAAATGGTTACACCAGTGTCTTGTGATATTTTGATATTTCTAACAAGCAGAGCCAGTCACACTGGCCAAGCAAGTAAACCCAACGTATGTGACCTCTTTGTTGATTCTGCTCAAGACAAACCTTGTCAAACAGTCTGAAAATATAATTACCCTGCACTGATAACTCAGTGGGAAACATGGGAAATCAATTTGTGTGACATTCTGTCCCACAGGGCCGGAACTAGGGGTAGGCAGAGTAAGCGGCCGCCTAGGGCGCAGCCAAAGTGGGGGAGCACTTTAGAAGGAAAATAATGTTTTTTTTATTTCTTTCAGTTTTAACTTCGGCCCTGTCTCCAGCAGCAGCGTTCTGCTCTACTTCAGACCCCACCTCCCTCTTACTTGCCCTTTGCCTGGCACAGATCAGGGGCAATATTTTTGCTGCTGCTCTGGTACAGACTTGTGGCACAGGTACAAACTTAGGGGACAATGCTGGTGGCACAAGTACAGACTTGGGGGGCAATGGCAGGTGGCAAAGGTACAGATTTGGGGGGTAATGGTTGGTGGCACAGGTACAGATTTGGGGGGTAATGGCTGATGGCACAGGCACAGATTTGGGGGCAATGCTGGTGGCACAGGCACAGATTTGGGGGGCAATGCTGGTGGCACAGGTACAGACTTGGGGCAATATTTTGGGTGCTGCTGGCACAGATACAGATTGGGGACAATACTTTGGGTGCTACTGGCTGGCACAGGTACAGATCGATTCATTAATGTGTTTAAGGTTTCTTTATTTAAGAAAAAGGTGAATAGGTGGGAAATGGTCATACAGAACGGGGGTGGGGGGTGCTGATCGTACCCCTTGCCTAGGGTACCAAACTACCTTGGCCCAGCTCTGCTGTCCCATGAGGGTAACTGGTGAATTACAGATCTGCTTCTCTTCTATAGATTTCCACTCAGTATGGGGCACTTTTATATTAAAATTCTTACTTTTGTTTGATGCAGGTTGTTCCAAGTTCCCCTAGCATTGAACTGAATAGGACACTGGAATATGAATAGAAAGAGGAGTAATAAAAAGCAGCAATATGAATAAAATTGTAGCCTTTCAAAGCATTTGTTTTCAGATAGGGTCAGTGAACCCTATTTAAAAAGCTGGACAGAGGCAAAAGAAGAACGTAAATATTTAAAAAAAGAATATTTCACTTTCCACTACCCTTACACCCTTCAGTTTAAATTCTATCCCTAAAGCTCTGTCCCCTGCACCATTCACTCTAAATCCTATCCCCAAAGCTCTGTCCCCTCCACCATTACATCCATCAGTCTAAATCATATCACTAAAGCTCAGTCCCCATCACCCCTCAGTCTATCTCCTATTCCTGAAGTTCAGTCCCCATCACCCCTCAGTCTATCTCCTATTCCTGAAGTTCAGTCTATCTCTTCACACTAAAGCTCAGTCCTGGTAACCGTTCAGTCTAAATCCTATTCCTAAAGCTCAGTCCCTGTCACCCTTCAGTCTTAATCCTATTCCTAAAGCTCAGTCCCTGCACCCTTCATTGTAAATTCTATCCCTAAAGCTCACTTTCCACCACCCTTTCACCCTTCACTCTAAATCCTATCCCTAAAGTTCTGTCCCCTCCACCCTTCACTCTAAATCCTATCCCTAAAGTTCTGTCCCCTCCACCCTTCACTCTAAATTCTATTCCCAAAACTCTGTCCCCTCTACCCATCACTCTAAATTCTATTCCCAAAACTCTGTCCCCTCTATCCTTACATCCATCAGTCTATCTCCTATGCCCAGGTCCAGTCCCCACTACATTTACACCCTTCAATCCAAATTTTACTCATTTTCTGGCAGCCTTATACTATAGTATTTACTTTGGAGGGACCTTAAAGGGCAAGGAAAGTCTAAAATAGAATAAGGCTAGAAATGCAGTATTTTGTATACTAAACATAAACATGAACTTACTGCACCACAAGCCTAATCAAACAAATGATTTATGCTTTCAAAGTTGGCCACAGGGGGCTGTCATCTTGTAACTTTGTTATACATCTCTGCAATATCAAGACTCGCACATGCTCAGTGTGGTCTGGGGTTGTCATAAATGATCAAAAAACAAAGCTGCTTGTGTTCTGCATGGCTGTAAGTAAGGTATGGGCTCCCCCTGCTGTTCATAAGTGATTGTTTCCCTGCCAGAAGCACTAAATGAAGGGAGAATTTCACTGCATACAGTCAGGTTTCTTATAAAAACAGTACACATTTTTTGATTAAAGTATATTGGAGATAGATTTCTTTTTCATTAAAGAAAGTAAAAATGGGATTTTATTTCTTTGCCTTTCCTTGCCCTTTAAGTGATTTCTAGAACTATCCTAAAAACTAAGCCTAGTCTAGGCACTCACTGGGACAACTCTTGACACAAGTCATTCTCCCTTTCCCTCTACAATACCATTTCACTCCAGTAACCACAGTGTATGTAGCACTGTATTCCACAAAAAGTTGTAGCTGTGAAGGGGTGCACCAAAAATAATCAATTACCGTTTTCGAAGTTTGCTCTTACTTTGCTAAAGAACCTCTTAACCCTCTAATACTTAATGGAAAAGAAGTTTCTCGATGTGACAGAGAAGAGTAATAGCAAACCCGTGCAGCACAGAAAGAGCTGACGTACAGAATTTTCTCGAGATTGTATATGTGACTTATATTAGAATGAGCCAGTGAGGGCAAATTGTCACATGTATGACAGTTGTGCTAAAGTTTGTCTGTGCATCGGCTCTATTATAGAGGATTCAGTATTAAAGACATCGGGTTGCACTGGCTGGTGAAGGATGTGCCAATGTATATTGTCTGCAACTGCTGCAAAAATCCATTGCACTCTAGATCTCAAGTAGGCATCACTTCAATAACCACAGCCACTAATATTATATTTCATCTCATTATTGTAACTGCACAAGGGCAGCCCAGCACTGATAAATGCACAGCATGTGATATTTTCCTACTAATCCACGCCATGGTGATGTAGAAGCCTTGGGTAGGCACATTGTGAATTTATCTGCCCCTGGCCAAAGTAAAGAAGTAAGGCCAGACCAAAGGCACCTAGCTACAATACTCGCTCTGCCTGGGAAATTACTCCAAACTAAACAAATGCTGTGCAGATACCTGATGTATTTTTATCTCTGCACATGAACCTGACTTTGTGGGGCCTATTTATGTAAAAATGTTCTAAATTGCCCATATGCAGTTGTCAACGGCAACAAACCGTCAATATGTTTTGAGGAGTCTCCTGCCTAGTTGGAAAATCAAAGCAAAGACCTGATTGGTTGTTAGTGGTAACTGCACTTCTGTATTTTAGCACTGATAGTCCTAAATGAGCCATTATATAGATAATGAGAAGTGCATTTATACTAATCACATGTCCACACAAAACAAAAACACAATTTTTGTAAAAAACAAAAAACCCACACATTATTAGGGGACCATAAACCATATTCACTCTTAAAGGAGAACTAAACCCTAAAAAAAACCCTGCCCAACATAGACCCCCCCCCCAGCCTAGCTGTTACCCTGGGCAAATGCCCCTAAGTCTTTACTTACCCCTCTGTGCAGAATCATGGATCAGAGTTCACACCATCTTCCAGGTCTTCGGTAATCTGAGAATGCGAGCGGCAGATTGGCGAATGTGCAGTTGGAGCAATTTCCCGGTATGCGCAGTTGTCGCAAACCTGCGCATATTCCAAAATTGATGGAGCCCGGGGGAAAGCACAAAGATTACCGAAGACACAGAAGATGGCTGCTGTGAACTCTGATCCCTGAATCTGCACCGAAGGATAAGTAAAGACTAGCATAACTAGATATTACTGGGCCCCAATACCTTCTGGGCCCCCCTGCCGTCGCTGGGTCTGCTTCCTCTGTAGTTACGCCCCTGCTTAGGGCATTTGCCCGGGGTAGTAGCTAGGCTGGGGAGGAGGGAGGGAGTCTATGTAGTGTAGGGGTTTTTACTTTAGGGTTTAGTTCTATTACAAACCAACAAGTAGCACCGTGATCTTCTAAGCCAATCTACTATCAGCAGGTCAGAAATATCAATACAACAAAATGATTTACAAAACTTGCAACAAATTAACCCCTATATGTTATAAAAGGCACAAAGTTTGCCCAGGAGCAGCAACCCATAGCAACCAATAAGATGTGTGCTTTTAAACAGGTGACCAGAAAACACTACATGCTGATTGGTTGCCACGGGTTGCTGCTCCTGGGAAAATTTAGTGCCTTTAATTACATATACCCCTAAGAGTTCAATGTAGGTTACATACACTTCCTCTAATCGTTACTAGCTGACCATTTCAGATAGTGATTGCAACAATGTATCTAAAACTTAACCATTACTTAGTAGTACCATGAAACAGATTTCCCATTCATGTGCAGACGCACTGCTTGATACATTCAAAGCAGTGCAGGACAGTGTCCCTTAAACAACAAAATAGTTAAAAAACGCACTGAGTTAAAAACAGCACAGAGTGGAACGGTGGATTCTATTATAGTAAATCGTTCACTTTAAAGGAACAGTTCAGGGTAAAATAAAAACTGGGTAAATAGAATAAAAAATGTTTCTTATATAGTTAGTTAGCCAGAAATGTAATGTATAAAGGCTGGAGTGACTGGATGTCTAACATAACAGAACAGAACACTACTTCCTGCTTTTCAGCTCTCTAACTCTGAGTTATTCAGTGACATAAATGGGGTCCACGTGGGACATAACTGTTCAGTGAGTTTGCAATTCATGCAATACTATTCATATAAAACACAGGGAGTGATTTTTAACTAAGAAACAGATAAATAGGTGTGCATTTATGAAGGGCCAGGTATTTGTGTGTACAATGGAAGCAGAAATGTAACTTTTTAACACAATTTACCTGATTACATCTTAAAATTGTAATCTCCATGTGGAGGTTCCGGGAGATTAGTTGCTCAGTGACAAATCGCCTCTTTTTCGGGCGACAAATCTCCTGCAACTTTGGTAAATGAAGTGCTCCGAGTGCCATTGTGCTGGCGATTTAGTTTCTAGTCAGCGGGAAGGCAGTTTGGGGAGATCAGTTGCCCAGGATTAGTTGCTGGGTGACTTCCCTAATCTCCACGTATGTCTCTGCTCTTATAGCTTTTCACTCTTGCCTTCAGCAGCTCATGTGGTGTTCCCGTTGTATTTCAGAGAGTGGAGTATCTACCATTCTGTATGGTGATATATGATTTAACCATAGTGTACCCACAGTAGCTTACAGGGCCGCCATCAGGGAGGCACAGGGGGGGCTGCAGTTTTTGAATTAGCTAGGCCCTTCTTGGCAGCACCGAAAACGTTCCTCCCGAACTGCCGAATTCCCAAAGTCACGAAAAGAGCTGAACTGCCAAAGCTGTGAAAAGACCCAGAATCACGGAAAGAGCCGATCTTGAAGTCCTGAAGCCACGGAAAGACCCAATGTCACAAAAAGAGCCGATCTTGAAGTCCTGAAGCCACGGAAAGAACCAAAGTCACGAAAAGAGCCAAACTTGAAGTCCTGAAGCCACGGAAAGACCCAAAGTCACGAAAAGAGCCAAACTTGAAGTCCTAAAGCCACGGAAAGACACAAAGTCACGAAAAGAGCCAAACTTGAAGTCCTTGAAGAGTTCTGTTCTACTGAATACCAATGCGTGTGTTTTTTCTTTAACTTTGAAGAGGGGCCCTGCTACCAACATTTTTTTATTATATGGGGGGCCCTGACCATCAATGATTTAAAAAAACAAAAACTTTTATGGGGGGGCCCTTGTGCCATAGTTTTTTTTTAACTTATAGGGGGGCCCTGACCTTCAATGGATTTTTTATAACTTGTGTGTGGGGGGGGGGGGGGGGGTTACCATTTTTAGCGCTGATGTCTGTGTGGTCTTTTAACTGTGGTGTGGGCAGGATCCAGGCAGGTGGCCAGGGGGCCCCAAAAATGTTGTTGTACAGGGCCCCGTGATTTCTAATGGCAGCCCTGGTAGCTCATGCTTCAGCAGTTCATGGTAAAACCACTGTAGTAGTGGCTACAGGGTACCACTGTCACAGTGCAGCAGATCTACTTATAAACCAGCTGGATCAGACAGAATTGTCCTGTTGAACTAACACCTTTGGGTGGAAGTGTTGTAGACAGCCCCTCTATTTTTACCTACACTGTGTGTAAGTGGAGTAGTGCAAATCTCTTCCCAGGAACCCAGTGATCTGCCTATTTGTTAGTGAGTTTTACAGCTTAAAGCATTGAAAAAAGCTGCACGCACGAACGGTGGAAATAATACTGAGGGAAGCAACTGTTACCATATATCAGAAAGTACACCACGCTACAAGTTCAGGTCTCTATAGCACGGTTATATGCATGCTCCCCTGAGTGTGGAATTTACTCAGTGTCACATCATCTGCAGGATTTCATACTGAATATCGTACTTGGTCAGAAGGGGGCAGTGTTTGCCTTTTAATTATCAATGGTTGAATTTTAGCTAAATTTGAAATTGAGATTTATTTGCCAATGTCTAGGGCTATCCCACTAATAATCCTTTTGTGGGGTTGTTTAAAATGGTATGAAAGCATATGTGCTTATGTTTTTATTTCTTATCTTGCTCTGAGTGATGTTATTAGAACCTGCTATTAGTGATGGGCGAATCTGGGGAGATTCAGTTGGCCTACTTTTTCTCGAATTTTGCAGGACGGCGAAAAATTCACAAAATGCTGCCAGCACACAAAAATGGATGCCAGTATCCAAAACAAGATGCCGGTAAATTTTCACCAGGCGAATTTTTCCTGGTGTTTGGCAAATTTATTCGCCGGTGGTGAATCGCGGTAATTTGCAGCACATTCGCCCATCACTACCTGATATGACTAAAATGATCATCTTTTAGTCCCTCTCCCCCCTCCCAAGCTTATGGCAGTGGATCATTTGCTAAAAATTGCAGGTCAGTCAGAGCCCCAGGGGGCACTTCATATGTCAGACCACTCTGTCATGATTTTTATGATGTATTTTTTTTATTTCTGAATTACACTGTTTACACTGCAAGTGTATTATTTTTAATTTATAATATTGGTGTGTAGGTGCATCTCAGGTCATTTTGCCTGGTCATGTGCTTTCAGAAAGAGCCAACACTTTAGGATGGAACTGCTTTCTGGCAGGCTGTTGTTTCTCCTACTCAATGTAACTGAATGTGTCGAAGTGGGACCTGGATTTTACTATTGAGTGCTTTTCTTAGTTCTACCAGGCAGCTGTTATCTTGTGTTAAGGTGGCCATACATGGGCCAATAAAAGCTGCCGACAGACCGCTTTTTGGCCCATGTATGGGGCCCTCCGACAGGCTTTCCCGAACAATATCTGGCCAAAAGTCGGCCACATGTCGATCGGAAAGGACTAAAAGTCCAGTTGGTACGAGGTTGCATCTGTTCGGTGACGTGGTCCAGCGATCCGATCGCCCCCTATTTCCTCTGTTCTGATCCGATCGCTGGGCCCTGGGGCCCAGGGCCGGAACTAGGGGTAGGCAGAGTAGGCGGCCGCCTAGGCGCAGTCATAGGGGGGGCGCACAAGTTTTAACTTCGGCCCTGTCTCCAGCAGCAGTGTTCACCACAGATCTGGGGCAATATTTTTGCTGCTACTCTGGCACAGGCTGGTGGCACAGGTACAG